>CAVLGL010000002.1:12827500-14027500 GCA_963668995.1 Parnassius mnemosyne | reverse complement strand
CGACGATGACCAACTCTGTACGTGCGTCGGAACTTACACCTCCCCATACCATTATTGAGCCTCCATGGAAACTCACAGTTTGGGTGGTGGTAATGGGTAGAAACCTCTCTCCTCTTTTTCTCCACACTCGTTCTCGACCGTCTGGAGCACGTAAAGCTATTCGACACTCATCTGCGAACAACACTCTAGCCCATTGCTCGTGGGTCCAATTGACATGTTCTCTTGCGAACTGAAGTCGGGCTACTCGGTGCTGTCTGAGAAGTTCTGGACCTCGTGCTGGTCTACGAGCTTTTAAATTCACTTCCTCCATTCGTCTTCTCACCGTACGCTCACTAACATTAACGCCTCTTGCGATTTGGAGCCGCTGGCGTATCTCAACAGCGGTCAGGTAGCGGTTTCTCAAAATCTCCATAACAATAAAACGATCGTCCCGGGCCGATGTGCACCTTACGCCCCCACTGCCTGGCCTGCGGGTGTAGCGTCCTGTCTCCTGGTATCGTTTCAGTGAATACTGCATTGAGGACCGTGGTACGTTAAGCACAATAGCAACTTCACGCTGTGTCAGCCCTTGGTCAATTAATGCTACTGCTTGTGCAACTTGTGCTGGTGTTAATGGCATTTTTATTGGCTTTAAAGCACTTTTAGTTATTGAATTAAGACACAAGATCACAATAATTGAATAACCTTACAGTAAACTTTTCACAACAAACAAATTTAAAATGTGAA
Organism: Parnassius mnemosyne; assembly: GCA_963668995.1. Lineage (NCBI taxonomy): Eukaryota > Metazoa > Arthropoda > Insecta > Lepidoptera > Papilionidae > Parnassius > Parnassius mnemosyne. The sequence goes on along the minus strand of CAVLGL010000002.1, from coordinate 14,026,774 downwards.
CTTAGTCGCTCAAATGACCCGATTCAACTAAAAATTAAAGAATTCGTCATGGTGCACTTAAACATAATGAATTACCCTCTTGAACTTGAGAGCAAACATTTTTTGACATACCTGCATAACAAACATTCATCAGAAACACTTAAAGCTTTTGCTATCGCGAGATAACCGCTTGGCCAAGATTCCGTGCCGCTGAGTTCATACTCCTCTGGTTAACAGGCTTGACAGTTTATGTATAATATGATTTTGTATTTTATGTTAACTTTTGGTAGTCGTTTTTATTACATTACTTCAAATTTCTCATAATTATTAGTAATAACGACAAATAAAAGTAGAGTTTTATATTTTGCCTATTTTTATAATCTACTAGTTGCCGCATTATGTGTGCAACTGGATGAGTATTATATCAGTTATAATTAGTTGAAAATAGCACTTTTATATAGTCGTCTTAGTTTCTTCGTTCCTTGTTTTGTTTTTTAGTCGTAGCAAAATTTATACATTTGGTGACGGCGTAACATACGAGTATTACAATGTTCCAGCTAGTTTGATTGGTGACATCAGAATTGGTAAAGATAAGATAAAGATATTTATTTCGTAAAACATGAAGAAAAATATAAAGGTGTTAAAAAACTTAAAACGAGCTACATGTTTTGCCATTTATGGCGTACAAAAATTATACTCCAATTTTGTTAGTTATATAAGATTAATACTAACTCTACGGACCTAATTCTAAATGTGCAATTTCAATGGCATCTCCTAAGATTACATTAGAGGGACGTCACAATTCAATATTTAGCTTAAAAAATCAATCATTTAAGAAATCAGACAAGGTGTAATAACATTTGGCTATCAGGTATTTTTAAGATGTAGCTTAAAAAGTGTAGTAGGCAATTGTTTGATGGTTTTGGGGATTTTATTATATATTATTGGCGCCAGACAGAAAATACTTTTATGCATCAATGCCATTCTTGATCTAATTGCGCATAACCTGTTACTATCCAGGCGATTGCGAATTTTAACGTCTGATAGTTTGTTAAACAATTTAGGGTTCCTGTGAACGAAGTTTACTATTTCATATATAAATAAGGAGGGCAAACTTAAAATTTTGTACTCAATAAAATATGGTCTGCAGCTATCAGTAATTTCAAGAACAAACATAGCCCTGATGCACCTTTTTTGGGACTTAAATATAATTTCCTTATTACTAGAATTTCCCCAGAATATGATGCCAAACCACAAGATGGAATCAACAATACCGTGGTAAGCCGTGAGTAGCGCATCGGTATTTACGGCGGATGCGAGTTTATAGAGCACATAAGCAGAAGAACTAATTCTCTTATTTAGTTCTTCTGTGTGCGCTTTCCAGTTCAGACTTTAATCAATAGTTACACCTAGAAATGTTGTTGTGTCTACTTGGTTGATTTCTGTCCCTTGATAATTAACTTTAATATTGGGTGATGCAAAAAGTTGACGAAAGTACATAATTTTTGTTTTTTGGAGATTTATTTTTAAATTATTATTATTTATCGAGTTGATTATTAAATTGATTGTATTATTTATGTCAGTTTCAAATGTATCCTTATTGATAGAGCTTATTGTGACCGTACTGTCATCTACGTGGTAGAGCCATGCTGCAGCTATATTATGGTTGTAGCACGAGTGGGTCGGCTCGAACGGGGAAGGACCACGCTCTCACAGAAAACCAGCGTAAAATAGCAGCTTAACGCTGCTGTGTTTCCTATGGTGAGTGTAGAGAACCGGAGACCCTTTTTACTGGCAAAGAGGTATGGCAAAGAGGCATTCCATCTTAGTCTTCACGGGTGACAACGCATCTGCATCTTGAGTCTTTATTGAGGATAGATGTAGATGTCTATGGGTCACAGTAGCCACTTACCATCAGGTGGACTGTGTGCTCGTTTGTCACCCGATCCTATAAAAAAAATCGGCAAGGAGCGATATTGGATGTTTTGTTATTCTTGGTAAATCATTTATGTAGATATTAAACAACAAGGGGCCCAACACACTCCCTTATGTGACACGATATTTAAGTATTTCTTTGTTTGTTTTGTATGTTTCTTTTTTTTGGTGTTAATGTTTATACTAGAAATTTCAGTATATTGTGTTCGATTTTTAATATAGGATTCCATGAGATTTAATACGTTTCCTCTAAAGCCATAGGCTTCTAATTTGCTGAGTAGGATGTCATGGTCAACATAATCGAAAGTCTGAGTTATGTCGCAGTAGGTCGCGCTGGTTACAGAAAATATCGTGGTTTCCCATAGGTTATAGATGGAGGCACATACAGCAAGGTCCGGTACGTCAGCGGCCCGTGTTACTTTAATATAGGCATAACTATCATATATTTATAACTTTGTTTCTTACTCTATCAGCCTTTATGTCACGGACACAGATATTTTTTAAGAATGTACAAACTTTTACATGTAATGAGTATTTACTAGCCCTCATGTACCCGACCATATTATGATTTTACGCGTCATGGGTTGGGGGCCGTTCGGGAGGTTGCGCGATACCGGTAGGCACTAATATAAACAACGATATTTTTTTAATCTTGTATGCAACTCATGTATAAAACTTACTCTTACTATACTCTTCGATTCATTATGAATTAAGACATTTGATTCTACTTTATAAATATTAAATTCTAATTTTATAATATTATCAATCGCGGTATATATAAATGTATAGACGTAATTTTGCCGGTTTCTTGTACACAAAGTGTAAGGATTATGAAATTAAGCCGTTATATAAGAAAGTTATTTGTTTTATTTGCATAAAAATACAACTATAATAAAACACTTTCCGATTACTGTTACACTTTTATTCGCCCTGAGGCTTAAGTTTAAACTCTATTTATTATACACTTATTTGGTCTTATTTTGTTTCATAACTAACCCAACCGTCTCCTACGGCTGTCTCCTACTTCATGCCACTTTTCTTCGTGCAACTGACCACATCCCCTCTCTTATTTTAGTGTTGTCATTCTAATTAAGTTAATTTACCAATAAAAAGTCAATTACTTAAACAGAAACTATATTCTTAGGCAATTAATTAAGAGAAAACCCAACATTCGTCCAACCTGACTTCGTGCATGTCCACATGCACGGTTGAAAAAACCTAACATTCGGTCTGATGCACGAGGCCTAGATACAAATTATTTCACAGTAATAAAAACAATAAGATAAAATTTACATTAGGTACATATTATTATTATTTCATAGAAATTAGCTTAATCAAAACAAACGAACTTTGCTATAAACTTATGGTACATCTCAGAATATAGGTTTTAACAATATCTTTGGTATGTACTTATTACATTGGTCTGTGGACCCATCAAGTCCCATTGAACAAGTAAAATATAACTTCGCAGTTTTTTGTTAATCCATTAAAATTTCCAAATGAGTCCCATTAGTAAATCCATTCATTCTTACGAAAGGGACACATTTAACAAGCGAACACAGTGCAGAACACTTCACTTGCCCGGCTACAAACCCATCCATTCTCATAACCGGCACAAGTAAAACGATAAACTGTGAACCCATCCATTCTCATAGATATCTATGCTCAACATGTCGCTAAATCTTAATCATAACAATCCTTGTTTTATACTCATCAATCTATCCATATATACGTCATAACTTAACATAACATATTTTGTAACAAAATATTTACCATGAATGTGAAACTTAGAAGGAAATAGGTAGAAAAATTGTTAATAATATTGTTCGCAACAGGTCCAATTACGGCAATTTTGATGTAATTTTACAAACAAAAATAACAATTTAAAATAAATAAATGAAATAATTGCTTGGTTTTATTATTTATCACTATTACTATTCTCATTACCATCATAATTAGACGTATCGGATTCATTAACCTCTAAAGCAGCAACATTGACCCAAGGCGACATTTGGTCAGCGGCTACAGTTGTTTGTCGTTTGTTCTTGGTACCCGTTAGTCCCTGAATAGCCGCTACCCTATATCTATCATTTCCCAATACTGATATTACCCAATATGGGCCTATGTATGATGGAAGAAGTTTCCTACTCGTTCTGTCATTTGTAAAAGCCATTTTGGTTATTTTAACTAACTCACCTTCGGCATAAATCTTGGTGGGACGTCGTCCTCTATTGAATCTCAATTTTTGTTTCTCTTGTTGAGTATCAATAGAGTCTTTATTTTTTTACGAATGGTGTCTAGATCGTTTATTTCTCGAGTTTCTTGACGAACAATATTAAACTTAGGATTTGCCTCCGAATTTATACCTGTACCAAACATAATTTCGGCCGGTGTTCTGCCAGTGGTTTTCTGATACGTTTTGTTTAATCTCCACTGTACTCTTCCAATCGTATTATCCCACTATTTTTTATCACAATTTAAATTCTGTGCTGTTAATGAGTTAAGGATAGTACGGTTGTATCTTTCAACCTGACCGTTCGATCGGGGACAAGCTACAGCGCTTAGGACGTGTATTATGCCTTTATCTAGACAAAATTGTTAGAAAGTGTGTGATGAGAAACATGTTCTCTGGCACTTATAATGCGATCGGGAATGCGAAAAGTATAAAAATATCCTCAAGAGCCCTGACTGCGTTTTGAGTGTTTGTGTTACGTATTGACCTAGCAAATAGAAATTTAGTGAAGCCATCGGCAATAACCAAAAGATGAGTATTACCGCGTTTTGACTTAACAAAGGGTCCCAGGTGGTCTATATGCAGCGTGTGAAAAGGGACTTCGACCTTTTCAATCAGATATAAGTAGTTTTCTTTTTAGAATTGTTTTTCTTGGCACAGGCATATTCTATACATGCATTTGCATACTTAAAAGGTTTTACAAAAATTTACTTCGCAAATATCCGCGTTATAAAATAAAATGATGTGTCTTACCTAGTATGAAGAAGCACCTCCCGCCCTCCCTCAATTGCGTGCACTATCCCCGTCAACACTAATCCCAGCACCGCTACTTCCAACACCACTACACTAGGCAACACACACCACTGACGATAATACGACACGTGTTTCGCCTCTACACAAGGCATCCTCAGGTGATATAGACTCTACGGTGGCTAACCGCTAAGCCTAGTGTAGTGGTGTTGGGAGTAGCGGTGCTGGGATTAGTGTTGACGGGGATAGTGCACGCAATTGAGGGAGGGCGGGAGGTGCTTCTTCATACTAGGTAAGACACATCATTTTATTTTATAACGCAGATATTTGCGAAGTAAATTTTTGTAAAAGCTTTTATATAATGGATTTCCGCAAAGTAACGCCTGATTCTATTAATTATATTTGCATACTTCTTAACGAATCTTGACATTTTCGAAAATCAATATCATTTTTTTATACGTTTCAATGTCTTTTCAACGCCAAAATGCCGTTCCAAAACCTATGTCGACATAATTCATGCAACAAAGTTACTATCTTGCACCCTTTGGAACCACCCAACGAATATTGTTGACGTTGCCATCTAGATATCGGTTTAATTTTTTGTCTTTTATTAAATTGTTGTCTTTAATATATTTAAACCCCTCCACATCTACATCTGAAGAAAAAACATTCCGAATCCTGGATAACTCTTTTATACTTAATATAACTTAATATAATTTGTCAAATAGCGGTCTCTAACGCTTTTTCAAAAAATCTCATTAATAATTTAATTAAAAAGAAACAAAAGCATGTTATTCGCAACTCTCTGTACGCGGTTCAACCTCAAAGTGTTCATCGATATGTGAGCAGTTTGACCTACTTAGGTCCCATATCTGAAAAAGTAGCTAATACTCTTCGACGAAACGGCGTTCATGTGGCGTTCAAAACAAACAATTCTCTTAGAAATATCTGTAATAGTAAAGATAAGTTGGAAATTCGTCAAAAGTCAGGTGTTTACAAACTTGTTTGTGACGAATGCTACGCCGTTTACGTGGGTCAGACTGGTCGCAATTTCGAGACACGTTATAAAGAGCATTTAGCTGCGTACAGGAATTGCAATCCCGATAAATCCCATTTTGCCAAACATCTTTTGGACACTCGACATAACCTAGCCAACGACCACTCCTTTAAAGTCTTACATACATGTAATAAAGGGCTGCGGCTGTGTGTGCTGGAACAGTTAGAGATATTAAAAAGTAATAATAATACCGTTGCATTGTTGAATGAACAAACAAATGCTACTAACTCACCTCTCTTAAATATCTTCAAGCCTGCTCTCTAATAATAGAGAGACTCGCAATATGGTCGTTTGTCACCCTCACGGTGATCGGCGATTGGTTGCGTGGTTAGAGGGTGGGCGTTGCGCGGCGGTTTGTTTTTAATTTTACAATTGGCTGCGTAAGTCCAGCGGTGATTGGTCGCATGTTTTATCGCATGACGCAGTCGCTCGCTCCTTAGGTAGAGAGCGGTTGCATCATCGGTTTGTATAAAAGGCACTTGTTTTGGCTCGCCGCTCACTTAGCGGTTAGCCACCGTAGAGTCTATATCACCTGAGGATGCCTCGTGTAGAGGCGAAACACTTGTCGTATTATCGTCAGTGGTGTATCTTGCCTAGTGTAGTGGTGTTGGGAGTAGCGGTGCTGGGATTAGTGGTGACGGGGATAGTGCACGCAATTGAGGGAGGGCGGGAGGTGCTATTTATACTGGGTAAGACACATCACTTTATTTTATAACGCGGATATTTGCGAAGTAAATTTTTGTAAAAGTTTTTACTTTTTTTAATTTAATATAGATTATAAATAATACTTATTGAAAGTCACTCTTTTACTTAACTACCACTGGTTCTAAATAAAACCTCTGTTCTGGGAAGAACCAGCAAGATACCCAGCGGGACTCTTTTTTTTTAAATATCACTTTACAATCATGTATGGTACACAATTAACCACACAAAACAAATTAGAAATAGCTTGGTAGCGTATCGTAACAAAATATGCATATCTGAGTAGAATGTGCATCATGAAAATATAAGAAAAACGCAATAACTTCAGAAATAAGTAAAACAAAAGAACAAATAATAACATAATTTAAAACCTGCTAACAATAACGGCTTTGTACCGGGGCCCCTGACGTCATCTCGGCGTGCGGCTTTTGTTTAAACATTTATGTTTTTCACGACTGTTCGTTTATGTTATAAAAGGTTTAAGTTACAGTTCTTTGAAGCTGATAAGATTGTCGATAAGTAGAAACAATGACAGTAACATTTGGATGTTTATTTAGTTTTGTACAGCTCTTTGTTTCTAAGGGATCTTGAAAAAGTGTATGCCATCAAAAACATAACTTGTAAAAAAGCCAAGTCTCGCAACTCAGTTCTTCTACCTTAAAAAGTTGTGAGATCCATGTAATACCAAGTCGGTTAATTTATTCAGTCCCTACTTAAGGTTCCTTCTGTCTTAAAATATTACGTAATTAGCTAAACTAACAACATCTTATAGTGATCACAGCAATATTTAAAATCATTTATATTTCAAATAAATAAATTGACTTGGCCATCGCATGAAAACACAATGTATGTGTCAAGTAATACATGTTATATTAAATGAGATTGTTTAGTGCGATTGCCAAGTCAATATCTCATTTCTTTTTTGTAGATAGTTATATCTAGGTACCTATCTACACCTATTAATCCATTATATTATACACTTTGTAATCCTATATATTTATATGGGATTACAAAGTTATTTATGCAGTTGGTGTATCTCGAAAACTGGACTGAAATTTCAAAATATTTAAATTTTTCCTTGATTTATATATTAAAAATTAATTGTAATCCAAATTTGAAGCTTCTGTGTCTGCCAAAAATGCCTAAGAGTTTTGATGATCCGTCAGTCAGTGAGTGACAAAATTAAGAAACTTTGACTAGTTATAATTCTTAAACTAATAGTTCAAATTTAATGAAATTTGAAATGTACTGAGTTTATACAATGCCTACTTGGTTATTGAAAAAATTCAAGCATTTAGTTTTATCCACAACGAAGTTATAGGGTTTCGAAAATGGCCTGAACTGCTTCGAGAAAAGGTCGTACCATGTCCGTGCCGCTTTTCTGCTCGACTTGGCGGGGACACTGCCGTGCCCCCAGATTTACTGCCAATAAATTTGGTTTTATGATAATGATTTCTTATATTTACGCGAACACTACACATTGAATAAAACTACTTTTTTTACGGACTACCTTCAGCTTTCCGGTTTAACTCTGACATCGGGACGTCAGTCACCTCAGTTCCCCGTGACCATGGTTGCTGGAAAACAACCGAAACGTCGGGAATATAAAATAAGTTAATTAAACGCGATAAAATCCATAAAAAAGTAGTTTTATTCAATTGGTTTTATGAATGAAAAAGCGTACGTTTATATTTTATTTTTATGTCCTAATAATATGTGTTATACATATATGTTGTTTCTAAAATGTAAATAAAATATAAAAATAAAATGAAAAAATGAACCGAAATCATGCATGTGATCATTAAAAAAAAATCTACTTTTTCACTCGCAAACATTTGCTAAAAATTCTACAATAGACAGTTTGCACGAGCCTCCTTGTAACCTCATTTTCAAAACCTTTTTGTGAAAATATTACAGCGTCTTCCTTACTTTTTTTTAAAAAATCATATAGATATAACATTTAGGAATAATATGTCTTTATGAATATACATTCAATAAACTATTGAAATCTAAAAAATGATAAATATCTTAGAAGGTCTATTTGAAATCTTGACGGTTATAAATTGTTCGGTACGACTTTCCATTGACGTGCGTCGAGTTGGGGGTTAATATTTTTTTACTGAACGGTTACATTATTATAAGCACACACGCAACATTATAAATGCAAACATGAAAGATATCGATATTTTAGAAATCGACTTTTTGTGAATCGATAAATCAGCTTATGATTAGAATCGATATAAGAATCGACCTTTTTTGGTAAGAATCGACATCCCTATTAACGATGACAATGACAATACAAAATAGCGTCAGTTTTACCGTAGGAATTGACATAAATATTGTAAAAATAATTACTTACTTACTTACTTATCTTCACGCACAATCCCTGACGGGGTAGCCAGAGAGAACAGATCGCCAAGTGTCACGATCCTTACAAACCTCTTTCGCTTCTTTCAGATTCATTATCTTCTTCATGCATGCACGTCTAGGTACCCGAGTACTTTTGACCCTACCCTCTTCGAGCAATTTGCTCACATGGTCTTCGAAAGTTAGTCTCGGTCTACCTCGACACCTTTTAATATTAACTTTCGCGCTATATATTTTCTTCACCATTCGGTCTTCACTCATTCGCTCAACGTGCCCAAACCACCGAAGCACGCCCTTATCAATTTTTGTGATAAGGTCATCTTTCAAACCTGCCATATTGCGAATCTCTTCGTAAAAATAATTGATTTTCAATAATGTTTTTCTCAAAAAGTACGCGTCTCCGAATGTCGAAACTTTGTGTGTGTGCTTATAATAATATAGCCTTTCTGTAAAAAAAAAAGATCAAACCGCAACTTGGCGGACGTCAACGAGGATTGGCATAAATATTGCAAAAATAATTTATTTTCAATAATTTTTTTCTCAAAAAGTACGCGTTTACGCATGTTGAAACTGTTTGTGTGTGTGCTTATAATAATTTAACCTTTCCGTAAAAAAAAAGATCAAACCGCAACTTGGCGGACGTCAACGAGGATTGGCATAAATATTGCAAAAATAATTTATTTTCAATAATTTTTTTCTCAAAAAGTACGCGTTTACGCATGTTGAAACTGTTTGTGTGTGTGCTTATAATAATTTAACCTTTCTGTAAAAAAAAAGATCAAACCGCAACTTGGCGGACGTCAACGAGGATTGGCATAAATATTGCAAAAATAATTTATTTTCAATAATTTTTTTCTCAAAAAGTACGCGTTTACGCATGTTGAAACTGTTTGTGTGTGTGCTTATAATAATGTAAGCTCTTTGTACAAAAAATATCAACCCCCAACTCGACGGACGTCAATGGAAAGCTAAGCTAATTGTTCGCGTAGAGGTGTTTTGTTTTTCCTTTTTTATCTATTGAAACACAAAAATTTACTGGAGTTTATTTTAAATCATTCAAATACTTTATCCAGTAAAGATCATTGACATTTGTTACCAGTTTTTGAAAGAAAATCCAACAAAAATCACAAACAAAAAGAAGACAATTACGCAACTAACAGCACCAGCAACGCGAAAGTGAATGCCTATTATTTTTTTTATTTTTTCTATGTAATCGGGTGAGTTTAATACTTGAGAATACTCTTTAGTTCGTTCAGAATCGAATGAAATAGTTTCTAATAAAAATATACTGTCTTTCTATATTTATTAAGACCAAAATAGCAGCGCGGTATAGCTGTATCAATTCACGCCCGCGGTACTCAACGGGTTAAAGCTTAGGACCATTTAATCATAAACTAATATATAAAATTGTTTAAAATAAAACTTTTTCTTTTCTGTCTACTCATTAGAAACACTTGCTTACAGGTATAATAAAACAAACGGGTACTAGCACTTCTGAAGTATTATAAAACACTCTCCGATTACTGCTTACACTTTTATTCACTTTTATTTTATGTAGTGTTGCCATTCATTAAGTTAATTTACCACTAAAAGTCAACTGCTTAAACAGAAACTATATTCTTAGATAATTAATTAAGTGAAAACCTAACACAATATTATATCAAAAAGGATTAAAAAATTACACCCCTTCAATACATTTTTTTTCACACCATATACTTTTAATATCTACCTCCTTTTACGCGGCAATACAAAAATCGGTTAAAACAATCGAAAATGTTCAATTCGAAAACGTTACATTACGGCCTTATCTTTAATCTATGTTGTTCAAAGATCTATGTTTTTTTTTTTATAAATATGTGCTTTAAAGGTTGTGATTTTCCATTATTTCCTTTTTGAAAAAAGTCCATTATACAGTTGTTGTCTTTGATTTAAGTATACCTTTACAATTCAATTTGAGGAAAATTTCCATAAAATTGGTAAGCTCACTTTGTTATTTTTACATCACCTACATCAAAAGAAACGTAAACATAAATTTAACCTCAAACACATGATATGAATTTCCACAGTAACTATATTTTATATGTATTTATGTTATTATTTTTACTTTTAAACTTGAGATAACTTATGCCATCTTCTTTCAACATCATTATCATCATCATTGCAGCCCTGTCATATATATGTACATATATATAGCCATGTCTGTTGCTGGAGATACACATTATTAAAGGAATGCCATAAAGTTTTGTGACATTTCATTTCGCTGTTTATTATAATACGTACCATGATACATACATTAGCTTAAAAAGTAGATAGTATTACGAATCCCAGTTCGTATATTAGAATAGGATTTTTTATTTAGGACACGTCTTACTTGCTCGAAACTTGAGACTTCTTATAGACAACCAACTTTGCTTTAAAAATATGTACTGGAAGTTGTAAGAAACTGTTTCTAAAGGTTGAAAGTGTTATGTAACTTGGTACTTCATGTACAGGAATGTTTATCTGTAGTTCTTAGAATTGATCTAAGTGACACTATGGGACTTCCTGTGCGAGAATTTTGTTTGTGGTTCTTAAGGTGCTTCCACTCAGCATTTATAAACGCATGTATAATATTTTTATTATAAAAAATTTTATAAAATTTATAAATTATTACACTGATATAAAATATAATTCGACATTATCAAAAATATATACAATAGCAATTGAAAAACGACAGCAAATTATTACTTTCATTAATTCTAACATTTATGTGGGCATTAGCTTTAATTGTTCGATGCATCCAGTAAAAGCACTTTTTTTTTTTAAATAAGCGGTTAAATTCAAACTAATGGTTACAAAATGTTAAACAATATTATACAACATGCCAGAAAGTTTTACGTTTAGAAGCAAAATGCATAATAGTGTTGTTGTGTTATATAACGTTATGAAACTTCTGTGTGAGAGCACATTTTTGAATGTAGCTCTTTTTCTTGAGAGGAACATCCATGATATTTCCAATAACTTTCCAAGAACTCAAAACTCAATTCACCTTTAAAACTTAACAAAAATGAAAAATGTAAGAACTATCCACGCGTGAGAGGCTACGGCTAAACAAGAACAAGAACAATGCGATCTATCGTTTCGACTTTCGGTACTATATGAGTAGAGTTGGGGAAACCCTGATCATAGATTACAACTGCGGCGCGGAGAGTGAGCGAACCGCGGTAGTGTTGCCTTCTCAGCAAAAGGCGGTAACCACATGTTTCTTTAAAAGAACTTAGTAGCTAACAAGAATTACCAGAAGTAGTTAGAAGTAGCTAGATTCGTTTTGGTGGCTAAAATTGATTTTTTTTTGGCTAAAACCTTTGAAAATCCGCTAGATCTAGCCACAAAGTGGCTAAAACGGCAACACTGGTTCACACTAAACGTGTCATGCGGTCATGCCACCTCCATATGCTTTGTGTTTGTTGCAATACACGCACAAACACCTAACACAATCACATAACACAAACACTGCATCCACACGCTCGGCGAACGTACTAGTAACTAGTATACTCCGGATGGGCAAACGCAAGAGCTTGTGGCAGCTATTACTTTCGGGGTGACCTATTTTTGAAAATTTTTAGTTTTATATCCTCAAAAATTATATTAATGCCTTCATTTTTTTCATCAATCTATCTTTATATTTACCTTCTCACTCAACGGGTTAATTGAATATAACACAAAAATAGAGAAAGGACATTACTTTATGCTCTGACTTATAGAATAACTCAGAGCATTAAATCAATACGTATATGAGGCGGGACTTCCTTAGTATAAGTAGAACTTCGTAGAACGGATATTTACACCAAGAGATGTTACATTTTTTCACCAACACCATCACCATCGTACAGTGTGACAAACTTGCGATACCATCCATACCACCTGGATGATTGGCAGTCCACCACTGTGCGATTTAGAAGATGCTTTCTTCCTCGCACAACTTCCTTGTGGAATCGATTACCACCAGCGCTTTTTCCGGACCGATACGACTTAAGGACCTTCAAGAAAAAAGCCTACTCCTTTTTAAAAGGCCGGCAAAGCATGTGCAACTCTCTTGGTTCCCTTGGTGGTTCAGTTGTTCATGGGCGGCTGTAGTCACTCACCATCAGGTGAGCCGCATGCTCCTTTGCCACCTCTTCTATAAAAAAAATGTTTACATAGAAGTATGTTAGGGCTGACTCTGAATGATAGGTTTGTCTGATAAAAAATATGGTTTGTGAATGTTGTAACTCAGATTAAGAAAGGAAGTCTTCGGTGGTTTGGATACATAGAAATATGTATTTATATTATTATAAATATTGTAATAAAATTTTCTAGCATGCACTTTTTTAATTATAATTTGTAGCATATTTATATCAAGAACTATTTAATTTTGTTTATCTGAATCAACAATAAGTAGAACAAAAGTGGTAATCTATTAGTAAATTTTATAATTCTATCTCACTAAGAAAAATAATTGGTCGGTCCGATAATATGTCTACCGGCATTTCCGACCCTAAAAAACTAACACGTAACTAGTCCGTTTAGTTTCTAATAACGTTTTATGACGCGTGAAAATTTACTGCTGATAACAAAATAGTTTAAGTTGTTCACCGCATCGGCAGATTTCTAATAATTTGTAAGGACTGTTTCACACTAATGATAAATAAAATTTGTGCACGACGCAAACATAGCAATACCTCAAACGAAATGACTTACGGATTGCTTGTGGTAACCATCGCTAGTGGAAAAACCTAGGGGCGGTGGGCGGAGCCTTGAGAATGTTATGATCGTCGGGGCGCGCTCACGATTCCACAACTAGCGGTGGTTGCCCACAGCAACGAGGGAAAAGCCGTAGCAATAATATTAAGAAATATAGCTTTTATTGTTAAACAAATAATATTGTAAGTATGTAATAACTCTCGCAATAAAGGCACCGAACAACTGGCGAGAGTTAACATAGATTTAGAATATAGAAATTAATTAATGCCAAATTGTAGAATGAGTATTGTGTGTAAAGTATATTCCCTTGTATAGTGCAATTTAATTTCATATATATTAAGCCCTTAGGCACGGTAAATAATAAACAGGGCATGTTACCGTGACGCAGCCGCGGAGCGAATGAGGCTACGCGCGCCGCGCCACGACGTTTTATATTTATAGCACTGAGGCGGGGGGCAGGCTCCTCAGCTCAAAATTACTGGAATAACAACGTTTTAACCTTTACTATATAGAAAAATTGTTATATAAGTATTAGTTTAATAAGTAATTATAAGAATGTAATATATTTAAGTCTGTACATTAGTTTATAAGAAATTTACCTAATAAAGAAAGGCGTGGGGGTGAGGCAAGGGTCCGCTGGCTAGCAACGGCCAAATAGTATATAAGACGGGCCGGTCGGAACGGTCGGCAGTCGCTCTCCAGCTACAGTAAAGAAAACAACAGCAAGAAAAGAAAAAGTTCCTCCTCACCGCCGCTTGCCTCCAGTAGTAAGCAAGACCAACGTGTTTCACTCATTTTTCGAACGGCGTTACGGCGATCCGTAACAAAATTAATGAATTTAATATAAAATGATGTCAATATTTCCAGAAAAAATTCCAAGTGGATAATTTAACTTTAATAGCACGGATAAAATGTTAAGTGTTTCAAAAAGAAGTTGAGAAACATATTTGAAGGGAGATGAACTTCATTCCATACAAGCTTGGGCCCGGCGTGAACATAGTTTAAATATGTCATATTTCGAAGATTTAGACTTTGCTACTTATATTAAAAAATCGATTATTTGCAGGAACTGGGGTTTTGTATGTATTTTATGTTTTATGATTTGTAGGTTATGTAGTAAAATCACTCGTTCTTGTGATAAGTTGTTTGAATAAATTGAAAATAACACAATATAATGCAGTTTTTTCTTTATTATTAAATAAAGTACAATAAAAATCATCATCATCATTATCATCATTACAGCCCTTCACAAGTCCACTGCTGAACATAGGCCCCCCCCAAAGAATGCCACCAAGCACGGTCCTGAGCCACCTGCATCCATCGACTTCCTGCATATCTTACCATGTCGTCACTCCATCTAGTGGAGGGACGCCCTACACTTCGCCTGCCGGTACGAGGCTGCCACTCGAGAACCTTTCTTCCCCATCGGTTGTCGGTTCTTCGAGCTATATGGCCGGCCCATTGCCACTTCAGCTTACTAATCCGTTGGGCTATGTCGGTCACTCTGGTTCTACTGCGGATATCCTCATTTCTGAGTTTATCACGCAGACAAACTCCGAGCATAGCCCTCTCCATAGCTCGCTGAGCGACCTTGAGCTTCCTTATCTGGCCGGCAGTGAAGGACCACGTCTCAGTTCCGTATGTCGTCACTGGCAACACGCACTGGGTGTACAGTCCAATAAAAATCATTTCATAAAAATCATCGTATTTTAATTGTTCCGGTATTTTCTGCAATAATAAAAAATTATAAAATGTCATCTAGAAAAGCAGCCGGAGGCCGCACATTGTGTGTTCTATTCCTCTCATTACCCAAGTACCAAATTAATCTCATTATGTGGGCGCAACAACCTACTATCTTGTAATCCGAGAAAAAAGGTCCGAGAGAAAGGGTCAAGTTAAAAAATCCACGAAAGTAAAAATACGAAATTTATCCACAAACACGGCCACAACGCCAAATGCGCATAACCACTGAGTTATAATATGTACCAAGTTGAAAATCGAAGTTACCAAGTTTAGTCTCGTACGGAACAAGCAATGATCAATGACCATACAGCCTATTAAGTTGTGTCAGAAAATATTCAAATGTATATCTTTTATTATATATATATATATATTTTATACAATATATATCTTTTATTCAATATTAATCTCTACAGATTCGCCCCAATATCATGATTTCTTTCATGATGTAGGCAAATTTATTATAAGAATATCCTTTTTGGTCGAGCAAGTAGATAAGTTTGTGTATTTGGGATGTGTGTTTAGCAGGGATGGTAGATATGATAAGGATATAGAACTACGAGTGAATGCAGGAAATAGAGTGAATGGGGCTCTAAACCCTATTTTGAAAAGTCAGAATGTGTCCAAAAAGGCACGTATGGAAATTCAAAATTCTGTGTTAGTACCTACTTTAATGTATGGTAGTGAAAGTTGGGTATGGCAGAAGAAGCACAAGAGTAGAATAAACGCTGTAGAAATGTGGTCCTTAAGGAGTATGTTAGGGATGAATCTGAATGACAGAGTGAGAAATTGTATGATAAGAGAAGAGTGTGGTTTGCAAGATGATGTTGTCACCAGGATTAAGAAAGGAATGCTTCGGTGGTTTGGTCATGTAGAAAGATTGAATAAGGAAAGAGTAACAAAGCAAATTTATGTTGCAGAGGTGAACGGCAGAGTCGGGAAGGGCGCCCTAGGCGAAAGTTTATCGACCAAATTGGCGATATATTGAAAATAGGCCAAATTAAGAGTAACTTTAGCGGAAGAGCGTGTATGCGTAGGTATATGGATGTGGAGGAGGCGAGAGAAGTGTGTCAGGATCGTGCCAAATGGAAGTCCATAGTCTCTGCCTACTCCTCTGGGTGACAGGCGTGAGTATTTTTGTAATATTCTTCATTGTCTATTTCCATAGACAAAATACAGAACAATATTTGAAACGTTTCGTTTTTACTATAGTAAAAGCGTTAGCTTTCATTTTTCAGTTTAAAAAATGTTATGATTTCTTATATTTACGCGAACACTATACATTGAATAAAACTATTTTTATGAATTTTAGCGGGTTTAATTAACTTATTTTTCTTATTTTTATTAATTCCCGACGTTCGGGTGACCATGGGTGCTGGAAAGCACTCGTAAAAGTAGTTTTATTCAATTTCTTAAAAATGTTTTTATAACTGTCCCATGTACTAAAGAAATAAAAACTATTTATTTATTTATGCTTATAATTTATCGTTTTATTACCAGGGCAACCAATTCGGTTATTCTCGCCTTGCCAGTCGACCCGATCGTCCGATGCCGTCAGGCCACTCGTTCGTGTTTCGATCCGCTTTGAATTAAAGTTATGAATAAACGGTTATTAAATATGTGATACTGGTCAGTGGCGAAGCTAGGGCTCCAAACAAGGGCAAGCCCAAGATATGGTATTGTTGTTTTTAGCAGTTTTATAAAAATATACCAATCTTGATTTGTCTCCACTCTTCAGTTTCATTTTCAGTGCTGTCGAGGACGTTTTTAACAAATCACACAGAAGGTATACTACTCCTAGATAGATTGTATGACTTGAGCCGTTTGGGTTTGCTTGAGCAAAATAAAAAGATATTTACATACAACACAATACATGAACAAAAGAAAAGCATACACGAAGAAGTACAAACAAACTATGTACAAAATTAAAAAAATATATATTTATATTCTAAATCGAATCGTCTCTCTTACTTAAAGAAAGATTTGATTACGTCCGCGTAAAATGTTGGTGAACGTTTTAATTGTACCAGTACCTGTTTATGTGGATATGAGCTGTTTTTCCTCAACAAAGTTTAAAGATTTTACCTTTTCTTCGCCAATTAGCACTTTAACACACTTCAATTCATCACATGGAACAATATTATCCTATATTTTCACAAAAATCTTCAAAAAAGCATAAATTTTCAACCCGCAATATTAATTCGCTCAAGTAAACACAGAGTAAACATAGAAATGTGAAGTGAAGTTACAAACGTATCGCCCGGGCGCCCCCGCGCTAGACTAACTTCACACCAAAAGCTGGGCTTTTGGATCCATACTAATTTCTATATAAACAATCGTAGTTATATATCATTATAGAACATTTTGCCACAGGTTAGAAAGGGAGCGATCGCCTTTTTGAAAGCTCGGTAAAAAGCCCACGCGTGCGAGAGAAACGACTAATCGCTCAACTTAATTTCTTTTTTATGACAGCAGTATCACGCAGTAAAGCAATCTGCCAAGTGTTGATGTTACATAATAAGGCTACGAGTTCATGACCTGAACAGAAGAGCGCGCGAGAAATTTGAAATAGTTTGAAAGAGTTTACGAGTTATTTCATTAGTTGATGTTATTGATTGAGCAGTTTGATAGGGCAAGCCCGACTTCTCGGTTTCTATGAAGGCTTCGCTACCGGTGCTGGTATGTTCATTATACACATCCCCACAAGAGAAACGTATTCCATTTTGAGGTACCAATACTAGATATTGGGACTACTAGTATAATTTAGTTGTAAATATTTTATTCCATTTTTAAATACGCCATAATAAGAACAGTCGTAGGTAACTTAAAAAATATATTTTTAATTTTATTTATTATGATAATCCTAAGCCCGTTACAAAGGTAAAAGGAAAATTGAAATCATAATTCATGTCGTAATTGTCTCAAGTATTAGTAAATAAGCGTACACTAATAACATAAACAGTCGGCAGAAACTTGAGAAACGAGGCATGTTCGTTTTTTGCTGTTAGGATGGCAAGCTCGCATAACCATTTTATAGGTTTACCGTGAATATTATTAATGTTTGGGTAATTTTTAGCTATAAGCTCTTCTACAGTGCAAATAATTATACCTAACTCTGTAGGGAGAACTATATAATTATCTAGTTCCGGGAAATCACCATATATTATTTTAAGCAACAGTTCTGAGAACTGTGCGGTAATAACATCTTACCTAAGATGGACTCTCATATTTTTGGTAAGGCTTAGTTTTGTCACTGATGGCCACAAATGACACCTCTTTACGCAAGCTGTAACTTCGTCCGTAAAAAACAGTAAAGAAGATCTGGAAGCTTTGCAACAATGGTTCGAGCTGGACCTTTCTTGAAACGCAGCACATTCCCACAGATTCATCCTTCTACTTTAGAGTTTTACACCACTTGCATTTGATGTTCATCGGTCCCAAAACAACAGTACCACTATCGTACGCTTTATTATTAACATAACTCAGTCCAGAAAAGGCTTTAGAATTCCAAGTTGTAGACGTCTTTCAACTTACTTCTCTTCGTGATTTCATTCATATTAGAACTGTGATGCTTTGTACAATATAAGTTATTTGCGTCGATATTTACTTGCAGCCTGTTTATGTACTTCAGGGTGTTCCCGCCGATAATCAATGACAGCCTGCCTGTGAACTTTAGGGTCTTTTTTCTGATTATAAGCTGCATGTTTACGATTATTAGAAGGTTCATTTTGATTTTACTTTTTTCTTGCTTCCTTAAGTCGCAATTTTTGACCACATTTTACACATTGGTAACCCTAGTCCTGCGTTTTTTTGTCTTATTTTTTGTGACTTATTTGTTAAAATAATTTCATTTTGGACTGACTCTAGGGTAGTGAATGTTGGAGATTCCATTTTTTGTGTTCCATTCTAGTGTTTGTGGACAAAGAAAAATAAATCTGACTCACCTTCAGATTCAATAATTCTATCAATAGGCGAATAAAAGTCTTGCACAACATTAGATATTCGTGAAGGTTGAGTAAACGTCGGAGATACAGCCATTTTAATGCATTATTTTTTGGCTATTGGACGCTCATCAGTTTTATTATCTCCATCGGCATGAGCCGAGATATCAAAGCAAAAGATTTTAGAAAAATCTTAACCTTTTGATGGGTTGGTATTCTGTGTTAAATTTGACATACAAGTTGTCATTTCGATACACTTAAAATACAAATGGTTATATTTAACTCGCAGAAACCGCCATATGTAGAGTATTGTAACATATCTAATGTATACTCTTCTTTTATCCCACGATCGTTGCCATCACGGTTATGAGACATAACAACAAATTCATCCCAATTGTTCGTCACATGACGCATAATTTCTTTACGAATATCCGTTGAGCGTTAAAAGCGTATGGAAAAGGCATACGCCATCCCCCACTATTAATATAATAGTAAGGTTTATTAATTTTACATTGATGTTAACTAAATCTGCTCCCATTTTTAAAAGAAAAATTCATAAATATAAGAAAATTGCGAAAAACAACACACACTAAATTAAGCTTCTAAGACAAACTGTGTGTGTATTATCATACACAACAAATCTAACACAGATATGTTTACAATTAAAACTAAAAACCTATAGTATACACTGAAAAATCAAACTCAAAACTTGTTATTTAATTATTATAACAACAAATGAAAAAGAAATTAAATTAAATACACTCAAAATATTCTAAAGGAATAGTGAAAATTAACTTTCAAGCGAATATTTGCGATTGCTGTATATTTGCTTGAAAGCAAATATACAGCAATCGCAAATATTCGCTAAGTAGGTAATCTAAGAGATTTACAAGGAATTTTTGAAGGAAAGTCAAGGTATGAGTAAGTTTTTCATTCAAATAATCAAAGGACAAATAAAATTGAAATTTCGAATTCTAATCCGATTTAAATATTCTTTTATATTTGACATTCCAATTTTAATGAGGTCTAGACTGTGCGTGGTTCCATCATTCAGTCATCAGGACAAAGCATTTTATATGTATAATGGCTGTGCCCCGCGGTTTCACCCGCGTCATCACGTGTCGGAGGTGCGCGACATGACCTAGTTCTAGCATTTTATAATTGCAATTAAATATTTTATTTGATAGCAATGTATGGAAAAATTAGCATAATTAATGGAGTACTTTTATCTGTCGGCATATTATGTATGATGTAGAGCGAATTTAAGTTTTATCCACTTTCCCTGCCCCTCCCGGTTGAGCAGTTCTCGCAGTTCTCACTGGGCGGCTAGGGTTAATGTGTCGTTCGCGCGACCAGCCAAGTATTGAATTATTTTAATTTTACATTATCTCTTAAACTATGCTTCCAAATAACATGGTATTAAGAACAAAGTTTATCTTCATAAAATTGTCTCTGTGATGAAGTAACTTTCGTTCGTAAGGATAAATAGGCCTTGCCTAATAATAACGCTCATAAATCACTTTTAAATTTTCAATATTTTGTCACAAAATACCTAATTATGGCTTATGTATAAGAAATAGACATATGGTATCACGGACTTTTTTTAGACGGAGTAAAGATTTATATTTTTCTAGAACATTGTATTTACGTATCCCTAACGATAACACCAGCGTACGCGGATAAATCATTTCGGGAGAGCTTTTTCTTCTGACTTACTTAACAAATATCTATATTTAAGGCTAGCTGAGTAATATAGCTTAATACTAGATAGCCTATACTATTACACATGAATCTGGCTATAATACACAAAAAGAAATTTTCAAATCGGATTGGTAGTTCCAGAGATTATCGCGTTTAAACAAACAAAAAAAAAACAAAAAAACTCTTACGCTTTATTATATTAAGTATAGATATGTGCAGTGGAATGTAAAATATAGCATGCTTATCATACAAAATTTGATCGTTATTCATTAAATGTTTAGTCTTGACTTTTAAAATTAAAATAAAATTTCATTTGAGTGTCGTAAGAGGCGACAGAGCGAAATTAATCAGGAGATGTGAAGCAGCGTCTTCCTAATAATGACGAAAAATAAAAACCTGCGGTTGCCAACCAGCTTGCCTTGCTTCATGCTGCTGACAGTGAAAACTGTTATGCTATTCGATAATAATGGTGTAATGAATATTTTTAAATGGAAATAGTGTACTTGTAAATGCATAGAGATTTTTTTATTACACTAAGCCAGCGCTTTACTACAATCCCACCTGATGTTAAGTGGTTGCCGACCCTCTTGCCAAGGTTGGCAACTATGGCAAGTATGCACTTTATGAGGCATTCTATGGGGAAGGTCTATGTTCAGTAGTGGACTTTAATAGGCTGTAACCGTAAACTTTCATGCACGTGGTGCTCTCTGTTAACAGATGATATTCAAAACATGTCGAAACCAAATATCCTACTACTCTGCTCTTATTAATCCACCTCCTCAAACTGACAAGTAAGAAGCAACTGATTTAGGAAATTAATACATTCTCAAAATAGGGCTATCATATTTTGTTTAAAATCAAAAAAGCCTTTTAATACAAAACAGATCATGCATGCTGGCATATTCTCAGAAAAGTTCATGTCCAGCAGAACTTTCAAACTTTAGTCAGATTAAATAAAAACATGGGTGCATTTCACACTCGGAAGTAGTGAACCTTCAGAAAACTAAACTTCCAGAAAATGAGACAAATGCGGAGTATCAGGAGTAGAATAATTGGTAGAGTTTAATTATACTTATATTGTTACTAAGTTTAAAAATTATAATATGATTCCACATATATTTATTACATTACATATTATACAAATTCCAAGTTTTCAATTTCATCACCGTAAGAGCTCAAATATTTTCTAATCAACAAATATCGTCCTTTATCCTTACAGCTCACATATAGCATGCATAATCTCCATACATATTAGGAAACAGTGTATACTGTATTCTATGTCATTCTCTCGCATGTATATTGTATATCATTGTCTCTTTTTAGTGTCGCTTTTTCTTTTCATCGAGTTTTTTAACTTCAAAAATAAACAAAACAGAATCATTTTTCAAACATAGCGTGCACTACAACTTACCGTAAATTAGAACACGCGAATTTTCCATGTAAATAGCCTGACGTAAATGAGTTTTACTTAATGCTGAAAATGGGACACGGTAACCTCATTAACTCGCAAACACAAATTGGAAACTGAAATGGTCCGTGATTTTACCTTCATTAATGCGGTGAAACATAGAAAGCACTCTGTAACTCTTTTAGCCATTTTCAATAATAGTTTCAGTACATACCTGAAAATTATTTGTGAGACATTTTCTTTATAAACTAATTAGCAGGATTTAATAATTTCTGCCAAGCTCTTCCACAGTGCGGTATTCACTGTCATCAATGAATTTTTGACACAAGTATGACAAGAGTTTATAAAAAATGCATACTTTCTACTAAAAAGCTGCCAACACACCTGTTCGCGCCAAATACTGGTTGTCGGAATCGACGTCTAGGGGGCGCGCGGCTCTGGGCGATACCGGTTTGAAGTTCGGCCGAGCGTGGAAAGTGGCGCGCGGGTCGCGAGCAAAAAGGCAGAGTCGTCTGCTAGCTGTGCTAATGTCTGCACGCTGTCAATTTTTGTTAGGGAACTCGGAATAATTAGGCGCGGTCCGTAAATATACGGTCTAGGATTTGTGACGCTTATTCCTAGCTGGAGAGCTTCCCAGGGACATATTGGGTCCGACTCAGAATCTGTATAAGTGTATTCTACAATATTAGCTAGTGCGGCCTTTGATATTCTAGAAATAACTGTTGCTACGCGAAACGGTAGTGACCTTGACCTCCGTGTTCGTTTTGTGCGTTAACCTTATAACCAACGAGAGTTAGTGGCTTCTGTAAGTTAATTAATCGTACGATAAAGTGAATGGACTATCATCGTGACGAACGAGGAAAGTGACTGTGGAGAACGCCGCGGAAGGTTCCCTCAATTTGAAGCGGTGTCGACGCCCGGGCTGCTGCCGACGTCCAAAGTCTAGGTTCAATCACCATCAGTCACACCCAGATACACATCACTAACCCTTACTTCCCATGCACCATACAACCTCATGCGACCTGACCGAACCCTGAGGGACCAGTCGCCTTGGATATAGGTAAGTAAACTCCGCTTAATATTCCCACTGTTGAATGGCAGTAGTATAGAACGCTCCCCTTTATTGTTTAGTGTAATTAGAGATTTTCCACTTTGGCCTTAGGAGGCTCGACCTACGTCTGTTCGTTGAAACTCCGCTGATGGGCCCCGGAAGGTTGAACCTTTATGGGAGCAGCCGTAGGCCGTAACAAACTGGTAGGAGAGCGCGGTTCCGGGTTCGAATCCCCGGTCGATTCCGACCATAGTGTTTGATAAAAATTAAGCAATTCTGGTGGCAGGGAGCGTTGGTTTGATTGGGTTAATTTTGTGTCTACAATCACGCCCGTCCGTAATACGTAAAAATATTTTTTTTTGTACGTAATAATTAAATTATTTTCCTTTGTTGCTTGCCTTTTTTTGGTTAGTGGGTAGTTTGAAAAGCCGCGCCCTTGGTTGCGCAAGCGGGAGTTTTTCTAGAGATATACGTCATGTAGGTAGATGGTTATTTTTACGTAATCGGTTAATTATCGTTGTCGGATAGTTGTAGTGGATTACTTATCGAAGGGTCGATTTCCGAGCTAGGCATTTTTTGTTGATCGACCGTGATGTGTATCTTCGTTAATACTGTAATTTGTATTTGAACTAAAGAGTTGTAATTTGTATTTGCGCCATTTGAATTTAACTTGATTTGATCGCACTAGTATTTGTTATTTGTTAATTTGATTTGTGTCTTTCCTTTTGTGCTAACTTGTATTTGGTTGATACGTAGTAATTCGTATTTGTGTAATTGCTATTCAACGCGATTTGATAGAAGCTGCATTTATTAACTGTTAATTTTTTGTTGTATTTTTTATTTGTCATCTTTGTAATTTGTGCTCGAGCCGCGTCGTTATTTGTATTTAGTAGTGATGTCATCACCCAAGCTACTAATCCGTTGCCTGCGGACTGAGTTACGCTGGGCCACTAGCGCCCATGCTTTGTTAGGTCGACCGGATAGGGTCCATAACTTGATGAAGCGGTTCGAACAGGTGGGTGCACGAAGGGCCGCAGTGGAGGAGGCTTACGCTGAGCTCGAGGATTCGGATGTGGAGAAGGGAGTCCTGGACTCCTGCTTCGCGGACTATGAGCGGTTCCTTTGGCTCACGGACGAGTTTTTTTTTTTTATAGGCAAGGGTGACAAACGAGCACACAGTCCACCTGATGGTAAGTGGTTTCTGCGGCCCATAGACATCTACATACATCCTCTCTCACAAGTCAAAATGTAGATGCGTTGTCACCCGTGAGGAATAAGATGGAATGCCTCATTTCCAGTAAAAAGGGCCTCCGGCCACCTGCACTCACCAAGCGAAACGCAGAGGTAAACCTCTACTTCACGCTGGTTTTCTGTGAGGTCGTGGTACCACCCCGGTTCGAGCCGGCCCATCCGTGCGACAGCAAAAGCTGCCGCGTGGCTCTACCACTGTTATTTGTTGTTGTTCGAGGCTTAAGGTAGGTATGCCGAGGAGGCGCGTGAAGCTCGGATGAGTGGCCTGCCCGAGTCTTCTCGGAAGCAGCTTCAACCGGAGCTGTTGGGACGGCTCCCAACTCTGGATCTGCCAAAGTTCTCCGGGGTCCTTTCCGAATGGCTGACCTTCGTAGGTCTTTTCGACAGCCTAGTGGACGCCCGTAGTGACCTGACCCCGAGCCAAAAAATGGCGTACCTCCTGGCCTCACTGGTGGGGGAGGCCCTGGGCGTCGTCGGCCACTTGAAATCGCCAACGTCCGGCGAATTGCGGACGAACATGTTAAGCAGCTTCTAAGCCTCCCGCTGCTTAGTGACCGGGCCAGACTGCGTCCGGACCTGTTGGATCCTGTCTTGGTGGCCTGTAATACGTTGAGGCGGCTGGATTTACCAGTGGGCGAATGGGCCTTTTTGCTGCTCCGCATCGTGCTGTCCCGTCTACCTCTCGACCTTCGAATACATTTTGAGGTACGGCGGGGACGAGGCCTCCTATATTCCGCCCTTCTATGACCTGCTGCGGTTTTGGGGGAGCAGTGCCGGCAGATCGAGAACGCGACGGGCGCCGTTGACGACTTACGAGCCGTGCCCAGTGAGAGGCTGAATCCGCCAGGCAAGTCGTCGTCGACTCCCCCTGCTCCTATTGTCGAGCATCTACCCACCGGCTAACGTCCTGCCCGAAATTTTTAGGTAAGCCGGTTCCGGCGAGGCGAACTATTGCCAAGGAGCGCCGCTGGTGCTGCTTATGTTTGGGAGGACACCTCCAGCGAGACTGTCCGTATCGGCGGGCCTGTCTGCATTGCCAGGGCAATCACTATGCCGTTTTGTGCCGGGGTGCAAACGTCGTCTCCTCTCGGGGCTCTGCCAGGCCCTCGACCCACACGGGCGGGGGCGCTCAGCCACGCCCTCTGCCGGGCTACTCTTGGCGCCTGCCAGCCAGCCACCGGGCCCCTAGGTTTGGAAGGAGTCCCTCCCCCGACCAGTCGGGGGGTAATTCCCTCAGGGGCGGGGGTGTCATCACCCCCTCCTCAGCGTGTGGAGAGGAACTTCACGGCCACTCATCGGTCCGCTGGACCCTTCTCACTCCCGTTAGCTGAGTGGCTGCGACTGATGTACCACTGTTCCCCATTTGATGGAGGCGGCCCTGGCTAGCTGCCGCCTTAGCTCCCACCACGGCCGCCTCCACTGAGCCTTAAGCCGTCAACAGTTCACTTGTCTCTAGAAAAAGATTCTCTAAAATTATTAAATATTATTTAGTTGATTTGATAATTAATTTATTATGCCACAGTGTCAGAAAATGCCATCAAAATATATAAGTAAGTATTATTATGTCAAGTAAGATTATTATTATAGGTCAGTGTCATATATTAATTATTATTCTTATGTCATTAATTATATAATGTTACATACCCAATTGTCATTAATTTCTTTATATTTTTACATCAAATTTATTAATTAATTAAATACATAAGTCAAATTTTATATAAAATAATCAAAATCAAAAACATTATTTTTTTAAACATTGGAATCTTGTAATTACGTAATTAATCATGTTCTAAACTTATCATTCATTATTACTCGTATGTAGGTCATTGTCGTTTAAGAACTCATCTACAGAATAATAACATTTAGTGAGCAACAATGCCAAAACAGATTTCTTAAATGACAATAAACTTTTACGCTTTAAATTATCAGGTAATTTATTATAAATTCTTATCGACATTGCAGAAGCATTTCTTTTTGTAACTTTTAGACGATTTGCTGGTGCATATTACCTATTCTTGTATCTACCCTTGCTTTCACTCACTTCATACTTACGTTGAAATAAATGTGGATGCTTATGAACAAACATGCAAATTTCAAATATGTATAATGAAGGCAAAGGCAGGATCTTTTTAGCTTTGAACAAAGGTTTGCAAAGCACTAAAGGACCAACACCACAAAGAGCTCTTATGCAGCGTTTTTGTGCTTTAAATGCTTTATCCGAATCCACCGAATACCCCCAGAGTAGAACACCATATCGTAGTATGGATGAGATATATCCATGATATGCCATCAGTGCAGCTCTTTCTGATACAATATTTCTTAGTCTATGCAATGCAAAAACGAAACGATCTATTTTAGTACATAAGCTTTCTATATGCGGCTTCCAACTACAAAATTCATCAAATATTATTCCTAGAAATGTCGTGGAAACGACTTCTTCAATTATCGAGTTATTATATGTGAGTTTAATGTCATTTGAAATGATTTTGAGGGTTTTATATTCAATTAATTTCGTCTTATTTATATTTATATCTAAATTATTTATATTCATCCATTGTATGACCTCATTTAGAGCACCATTAGCAGCGATTTCAAGTGCAGATCTGTTATTACCTTTAACTATAAGAGTAGTGTCATCAGCGAATAAACGCAACTTTGTTACATTCGTAGTACAACCGTCAACATTTTCAAGCTCAGGCATTAAATTATCACTATCGGTTCGCAACCTATAACCAAAAAATACTTCGCTAGGGACAGCTTTCGTAGTTTTATGAAACGTGCTATTAATGGGTTGTTGTTAGAGTATGATACATTTATCCCAACAATCTTCATTTAAATCTGCTCCCATTGTTTTCATGGCTTCTAAAATAGTCCTGTTAAATCTCTCGACTTGCCCATTAGACCTAGGCATATCCGTAGCCACAGTGTGTAACCTAATATTTTTGTTAAAACAATAATTTTTAAATATTTTTGAGGTAAATGCTGAACCAGCATCCGTTATCAATCTTCGCGGGTTACCGAATATTTTCGATATGTTTTCGAGTTCTTGGATCACATTGCTAATGCCGGTGTTAGTCACAGCTGATATGAATACGAATTTAGTGAACGCGTCTACTGTAACTAATAAGTATTTATTATTGTACTGAGTTTCTACAAAAGGACCTAAGTAATCTAAATGTAACATATGGAATGGCTGGGCGTATTTTGGTAATGGAAATTGTTCTCCTTCCTTTGGCCCGCCTTTGTTTTTATAATAAATGCACTTTATACAATTATTTATATATTTTTTTATTATGTGTCTCATCAGGGAGAACCAATATCGATGAGAAATTCTCTCGACTGTTTTGTCGACAGAAAAATGACCGAGGTCATCATGAATGTATTTTAATACCTGCCATATGCATGCTTTAGGTACTACCCAACGTCGACCTTGGTTTGTCCGGCGATACACTTTGTTACCTAATAGTTCATATTTGTTAAATATATCTTTCTATTTATGAGCTTCACCAGATTCTAAGGACTTTTTGATATCAGCTATCCGCGAATCCTGAAGCTGAACAGAGAGTAGCCAATCTGCTTCCGTGATAGACATAATTATCACAGCTTCAGACTTACTTCCAGATTGTAAAGGGTTCCTACTTAATACATATACTAATATAAATATATATATATATATATATATATATATATATATATATATATATATATATATAAAACGAACATATATATAAAAAACGAACTGCACTGCAATCCGTAATAATGCGAAAATGACTTCCTAATAAGTAATGCCTAAATTTATTTAGTGATTGAACGACCGCTAATAATTTGAGTTCGAATGAATGGTACTTTTTTTCATCGTCTGTGGTTTGACGACTATAGTAATGAATGGGCTTCTCTACGGAGTCTGAAACCTGCATTAAGATACCAGCGATTCCGTCCCTGCTTGCGTCAGTATATAAAACGTACTCTTTGGTAGGGTCGCATAACGTAAGTATGTTATCCGAAATTAGTGCATCTTTAAGGTCATAAAAGCACGATCATGTTCAGTTTTCCAGACCCAGGGGACATTCTTCTTTAACAGTTTGGTGAGAGGACTGGACAAGATTGCACAATGTTTTATGAATTTCCGAAAATAACTAATGAGGCCTAGAAATTGTCGCACCTGGTGAACTGATTTAGGAGTGGGAAAGTCTTTCACTGCATTTACCTTACCTTCACTAGTAGTAAAAGTATCGGGAATGGAATATTTCCACTGTTCCTGTCATATTAAAATCTTTTTAATTGAAAAGTCCTTGGTTTTAAAAATCGAATACCATTTCTTTATTTAAAAAAAGATTCTCGGTCTTGTCACAAGGATTTGTCAAACTTGTTTAGTTGTTGAGAAAATGGAATTGACTCGAGAAAATTCAAGAGCGATGATTTATTATGACTTTCGAAGTGGTTTAACACAAAAACAGTGTGTTGACCAGATGATTTCTGCATTTGGTGATGAAGCCCCATCCAAAACCACAATTTATCGCTGGTTTGCTGAATTTCAACGTGGACGTGTCAAGCTCAGTGATCATCCCCGTCAAGGTCGTCCAAAAACTGCAGTCACCCAAAAAAGGTTGATGCGTAAGCTGATTGAGGAAGGTCGACATGTGACATACCGCGAAATTCAGGCAACTTTAGACATTGGCATGTGTCAAATACAAATAATCTTGCTTGAACAATTAGGTGTAAAAAAGTTGTTTTCCCGATGGATACCGCATTCGCTCCGTGAAGAGCAAAAAGCGGCTCGCGTTACTGGTGCGTCAGAACTCTCGAAAGATTCCACACAGGATCCTCAAATGCTGTATACAACATCGTGTCAGGTGACGAATCCTGGATATACGCGTACGAACCCGAAACAAAAAACCAGTCACGAGTTTGGGTGTTCGAAAATGAGTTAAAGCCAACAAAAATTGTTCGTTCACGGAGTGTTGCAAAAAAAATGGTGGCCACGTTTGTCTCCAAAACCGGCCATGTTACGACTATTCCTCTTGAGGGACAAAGAACGGTTAATGCAGAATGTTATGCTAGCATTTGTTTGCCACAGGTCGCTTCTGAACTCCGTAAAGAGAACTGCAACCGCCGCATCATCCTCCATTACGACAATGCGAGTTCTCACACCGCACACAGAACAAAAGAGTTTTTAGAGCAAGAAAACATAGAATTATTAACTCGTACTGAAATTAACTTGTGTGACTATATGTATATTTGTATATGTAACGAGTATATTGTAAACTTTATATTATGCTGAGGTAGATAATTAGACACTGACTGTACGTAATACAAATATTTAATAGCATAAGTATTATACAATGATTATGTTCTTTACGAGACTGGAGGCTACTAGCGCGTTCGGCCGCTGAAGCGAAAGTGTTTCTTCTCGGTTTATTTCTTGCTTCCCCAGAGTCAGCAACTTCACTCGCCTACCGTGTTGTGGCCAACATTTTAACATTACGCAGCAACTTCACACTATTGCCGCGATGTTGCCAACAATATATGCATCTGATATTATAAGGTGTACATAAGTATTATAAATATTAATTATTTTAGTTATATGCATACTTTCTATCACGTTTATTTTATATTTTTGAGGTTGATCACTAATATATAATGTATTTTATTTTCATGTATTACAAAATTTTATTTCTTTTGCTTTAGCATTTTCATATTTACTTTCTACTACACCAACCTAAATCATTCTATCTCCGCATCACCCCAAGGCAGACTGGTAGAGAATGCCTTAGGCTTCAAATCCGCCTATATACTACCTGTGTATATAAAGTTTTAAATAAACATATAGAATAATTTTATTTTTCAGTTTTCTTGGTTGTAATAAATATTTTATATTAATTTAAAAATACATTATATTTAAAATTTTAGCTAATTTAAAATTAAACAGAACAACAAAATTGGTATATCGACAACTATCGAACACTGCTTATATATTTTACATACTGATATTCATAATAATAATAATAAATATGTTCTATTTAGTATATATTTCATTCTATTTTATTTATGTTAATAGTATGATAGTATGTTTTTTATATTTATAAGTATGAGTACTTATGTATACCAATCAGACGAGAAAACAATAGAAATACCCCAAATAATAATAATAACAATTGTCATTTATTTTTATTTTTTTGACATTATTCTTCAGGCCATTTTTTATGTACGAGCAGCTATGCAGATCTAGAGACACCAGTATCACTGCGATATAAAAGGTCTATTGTGATCGATACTATGTGTACAGTTCACTGCTAAGCCCTACGTCCTTAGTGAATAGGAGTTGCTTAGCTGCAAGTAATTAATTTCACTTCTTCTGGGCGACGTACATAGTTTCCCAGATGAATCCTGCGTTTGCGCGTTAAGGATTCGCAATTTATGAGGATGTGTAAAGGCGTTTCCTCCTCTAAACAGCGAAATCGGCATATCCTTGCGTTGCTTAGTCCTACGATGAACATGTGTTCTTTAAGACAACAGTGTCTAGTCAGGGCTCTTACCAGAATGCGCAATTTATTTTTACCTAACCCAGGGCTTCCGAAGCGAATTTACGATCGAAAGCCCAGATAAAGGTTTTAGAATGTATTAAGCCTGGTGTATCAGACCAGATCTTAAGTAATTTATTGTGGTAAAGAGTTTCCAGGGTCAATCGGGCGAGGCTTTTTGATATTTCACAAAATGGCTCGGGTCCAAATTGTGTATTCTTTGAGCCCTCCCTTGCGAGCTTGTGTGCAATTTCATTGCCTACAATACCTGCGTGATCCGGAACCCATCTTAAAGCGACCTTGTTATTAACTCCCAGGGCATTTAGATAGTTCACGCAGTCTCCAACTAGCTTCGAGTTCTCCAAGTTTGATCTGCTTGACTATCAAAGTTAATACAGATTATACGGTTAACGTTGTGTTTTTGTAGATTGATTTCTGCACACTGAAGTATGGCGAAAATTTCTGCTTGGAAGATAGAAGTGAATCTACCCTAAATTCATACTAAATTTTAATTTGGGTCATTCCCCGTAAATTGCAAAGCCTACGTTGAGGCCAATTTTTGACCCATCAGTATACCATATAAGCCTGCCAACCTCACAAGTGACATGTCCATTCAGCCAGTCTTCTCTGGAGTGTAGTTCTACTGTACACTTTTTGCTAAAAGTATTTATTGGACGCATGATATCTGAGATCATACATAAGAGCTGTATTCCTTTGATTGAGTCGAGCATGGATCTCGATGGAAAGCAAGCTCAAACGACCCTGAGCGTTTATTCTATATAAACTAGCCATCACCTCCTTGTCTAAGCAAAGATCAAGGGACGTTAGGCCTAGAAGTGCATTAAGAGCCGCTCCCGGCGATGATCGTATCGCTCCAGTTGGCATTAAGCAGGCAGTCCTTTATAGACTATTTAGTCTGTCAGCAGTCGTCTTTTGGTTGGGCTTATTACACCAGAAAGTGGAGGCATAGGTAAGAATTGGCCTCACTATACTATTTTACAGCCATATGACCATACTGGGACGCAAGCCACAGTTGTTACCGACCATGCAACTGCACGTTTCTAAAGCAATTTTAGCCTTATGACATACATTGCTAAGGTGAGGGTTCCACGTTAGTTTTTGGTCGATTGTTACGCCCAAGTACTTAACTTCAGTGGAGAATGGTAATTCTTTACCATTAGTTTTTGGTGTAACTAATTTGTCTAACCGTCTCTTTTTGAAAACGGGTACCATAACAGTTTTATCAGCATTAATTGATAAACTGTTATTCTTGCACTAGGTGTTTATGGTGTTTAGGGCTTTTTGTATGTAATGATAAAGTACTTTGGCAAAAGCCACTTGCAATAATCACAAGGTCATCAGCATAACCCAGCGTGTCAATGCGAAGGTGTGCTATATTGTACAATAATTGTTCAATCGCAAAAGTCCAAAGGAGGGGTGACAAAACACCACCTTGGACGGCTGTCCACTTCTTGTAGTTGTAATCTCAATCGAGGTTTGAAACAGTTCTATTTTCGCCTTTCTGGTTAAGAGCATCGACTTCGCCTACCTGATGACTGTGGGGTCAATATTTTTAGATTTCTGTACCCCAAGCAGCAGTGATGTAAGGCTACTGTCGAAGGCGCCCTCAATGTCTATAAAGGCACAAAGAGCTATTTCTTTATCCTCCAGCGCTTTTTCGATTCTGACAATAACACTGATCAGGGCTGTTTCGTAATTTGTGATTTGCCACTGCGGTAAGCATGCTAGCTGTAGTGTATAGGTCTCGTAGCTAGAGCTACATCCCTAATATATCTATTTATAACCTTTTCCAATGTTTTAAGAAGAAAGCAAGAAAGGCTGGTAGGGGTCAGCCCACCCTGACGTACTCCACACTCTAAACATCATTAGAGATGGCGTCGCCCCATTTCACAAAGTGTGTCTGGGTCTCGTACCAGTATCTCAACAGATCTGCAGTCTTTCTGGCACTAACATAATCAAATTTGAATATATTAGTTTTTGCCATAGTCGCTTATAGTTGCGATGATCAAAGTCAAGACTAATATCTCAAAAGCAAGCATTATATATTTTTTTACATTTGTGAATTAAGTTACCCGTTACCGAAAAGAGATGAAATGACTGGCTTCTAGTATTTTTATTATCACGTAGAAGTTTATTATTATTATGGAAAGCACGTATAACAATATAGGAATAATAACTTTCATATTTTACACAAACTTTGCTTTAAAATGTACACGTTGGCTTGAATAACTAAAATATGGTGCCCTGCACTGCAACATCTGCTCTATTACTTGTTATGGGGTCTTCACATCTGTCACTGAATTTATAGTCTCAACGTGACCTCTTTGTAAGAGTTATAGCTAAATGACGATTCAGATGTTCCCTACTGACATTTAAGCTAGTGTAAAGTGTTTGTTCAAAAATGTTTTACATATTTACAGACTTTATTATAACGAAAAATATTTTTTTTTAATTTTATTTAATTATGTTAGATAAATGATAATTATGCAATATTACATAGCAATCTTCACAATTAATATCAATTTGAATACATTTCAAACTTCCTGCATTAATTCTAAAATCGAGACATAATATAAAAACATCTACACTTGACACGCCCGGCAGTTGAATACGTACAGTGGTACTGAGAAGGTTGTAATAGTTAAGTCTATTGTGAAATAAGACGAATCAAAATATTGTGAGCAAAGTTAAGTTAAGTACAAAAAACTGATAAAAAAACTTTAACAATCATAGGAAATTACCCAAATTGAAAAAAAGGAAATTCTCTCTTCCTACATTCTATGCAAAACTATAGTGTATTGACAAGATACATATTTCATATTATGGTACGCTACTGACCGTATACTTATTATGTCATCTGTGAGTATTATCATGTGTTAGAGGTTAAGAAAGTCACTTATTGATTGCGCGTCCACTTGCAGCTTTTAATCTGTACGAGTTTCGGCAGGATAGATGTATATTAAATTTTTATGACAACTGACTGACTGGTCCAATGGCGTATTTTCTAATCTATTTCCCGTATATTCTGGTCTCTCGACAAGGCTGTCCAAGGGAATTTCTGTAAGCCATCACGACCATCTCTGCACAGGAAGGATGACTCACTGACCCACGCCGCAAAAGAGAAAGCCGACCTTTTAGGCTCCCTTGTTGCGTCCAACTCGACTCTTGATGACGGGGGGAACACACCGCCGACCATCCCGCGGTGTGAATGCTCCATGCCAGATGTGCGGTTCTCACAGTGCTCGGTTCGGAAAGCACTCCTCTCCCTGGACATCCACAAGTCGAGTGGGCCTGACGGAATCCCCCAAATTGTGCTGAGGACGTGTGCTCATACTTCTACTCCCTAGGCGTAGTTCCGAAATCATGGAAGACAGCTTTTATCCACCCAGTCCCTAAAAAAGTGACCGCTCAGACCCGTCCAACTACAGACCTATTGCAATCACCTTCTTGTTCTCTAAAATTATGGAATCCATTATAAAATGCTAGCTCATGCAGTACCTTGAGGATCACCAGCTGATTAGTTATCGCCAATACAGTTTTCGTTGAGGTCGATCAGCTGGTGATCTTCTGGTCTACCTGACTCATAGAAAGGCGGAGGCAGAAGAGTCCAAAGAGGAGGCATTGGCCGTTAGTTTGGACATTGCGAAGGCCTTCGATCGGGTTTGGCTCAAAGCGCTTCTTTCGAAGCTCCCTTCCTATGGACTTCCCGAGAAATTGTACAATTGGATCAGTTTAATCCTTAGAAGACAAAAGTTTGAGCATTTACCGATAAAAATAACCCATTTGTATTATGCCCTTGTTACCTCAGCCAGTAACGGAATCCTCGGCGTCGACATATCGAGTAACGTGCAGTTTCGTGGTCACATGAAAGAGAAGGCCAAATTGGTCTCTAAAAAGCTTGGCGTGCTGAGCAGAGCTAGACAGTATTTCATACCGGCACAACGCCTGCAACTTTACAAGGCGCAGATTCGGCCTTGATGGAATACTGTTCCCATTTCTGGGCTGGGGCTCCCCAGTGCCAGCTCGTTCCACTAGACCGCATCCAGCGCAGAGCGGCTCGATTCGTCGACGCTCGAGTCCTGTCTGAACGGCACGATTCACTGGCGCTGCGAAGAGATGTTGCATCTCTTTGTATTTTCTTTCACCTTTACTAAGGGGAGTGCTCTGAAGAATTGTTCGGATTAATTCCAGCCGCCAAACTTCACGAACATCGCGGCAAAACTCCCGGTACCATCTACAACATCTGGATGCTTGGCCGTCCACCACTGTACGTTTCACTAGGAGTTTTCTTTCGCGTCCTCCGATTTTTCCTGACCGATACGACTTAAGGACCTTCAATAAAAGAGCTTACTCCTTTTAAAAAGACCTGCAACGCACCTGCAATTCACTTGGTGTTGCAGTAGATCATGGGCGGCGGTAGTCACTTACCGTATGTTCAGTGAGCCGTATGCTCGTTTGCCCCCTTTTCTATGAAAAAAAAATCTATGAAATAAGTTATCGCAGTCCGCTTTTTAAAGATTTAAATGTATGGTCTGAGTGCAAAGTGTTCCAACGGGAGTGCGGCGTAGTCGCACATTCAGCAAACATTTTGTACTACTGCTACTCAGGACAGGACACAGTAAAAATAAAGAAGAATGTGTGTTGGTTATTATGATGGCTGTACGCTGCACCCCACTCTAAGTTGTTTTTTAGACTTGGATAGGAGCGTTGAAGAGCCTTAAATTGGCGCAGTGCCGCACCAGAATGAATGCGTTATATTATATGCCAATCGTTTTGTGCGACAGGGTAATGTAACGATATGCTATCGCAGCTACTTTGAAAAAATAATATAGGTTCATTGATTTTTGATTTGATTGCGGTTATGGCAAATTTCAGTAAAATCTGATGGTTTCCGATTAACTTCTATTAAATACCAAGACCAGCGGGATGTAGGCAGCGAATATAATCTTCTCTTGAAGACCCCTTAGTGATATATAAATAATAAATAAAATAAAAATAAAATCAACTTATTTCAGACTGAGTCCATAAAAATGACATAAGAAAAAAACATTTACATTATAATAAATTTAATCTCATCAAATTTAATTTCATATAACTCAATCTAATCTTTCTAAATTAATTTAATCTTATTAAATTTAATTCAATTCAATTAATTTAATTCGATTGTTTAACATAAAAAACTACTTTTTATTAATTACTTCAATAATATTAATCTACAATTTAATTCATGTACCTGCTCTGAGGCACCGGGCACATGCATTTGTACCCAGTGCCGCAGAAGGGGGCAGTCAGGCTTGTCGCTGAGCACGATCAGGATAGTGTTGGCGCTCCCCCGCGTACGGAGCATCAGCGAGGCGATGCGGCGCCGCAGCACGGCGTGGAAGCCGTCCGTGTGAGCGTGCGCAAGCATCGCAGACGCACTACTACGTTAATGGCCCGCTGCGTGTAGTTGACCCACAGATTGCAAGTGTACAGAGTTTCTCAAAAGGCTTTAAAGAAAGTTATCTTTACTCCAAAGCTACACCGTGCAAATCTGCGTGCAACATATTACAGCGGACCGCCGTCGCCCTCCTTTCTCTTTCGATGTCAGCAGCGTCTTTTAAATCTATTATTCTTTTGTCTTTTAAGATTTTAAATCTATTATATATATATTAATATATATATATATATATATATATATATATATATATATATATATATTATGTTATTATTATAACTGTAAGAAGAAAATATTAAATTTTACTTTTGTATAATATATGTACATAACATTTAAGTCTTGAACATACACAAAATGACGAGTTTTGAATGAAATTAAAGGTGTTTTCATTTAAAATTCTAAACTAAATGTAAATTTATTTTATTGTTAACAACTTTTTTTTTTAATTTTTTATCAAATCTATTTGGCCAGATTCAAATTTTTGTTTTCAATTTTCTGTTCTAACTTGTATGTTGTGAAAAATTGCTTTAGATTCATTTTCTTGGACGATGTGGTTTTGCATGTGCAATATAGGTCAAAAAATATCAATAAAATAGATACGTTGGTATTTTAAATACAACAAAAGATACATCAAACCAACAAAAATTTCGGCATTTAGAGCCGAAAAAATTAATTATTACTAAACAAAACAAAATTAAACTGCCACTTACATTCCATGACTTTCCAAATGATAGATGAAGAGATTAAAAAATAGATAATAATAATAATAATATATTTATTGTTTCTTACATAACTTATACATACATAAGTCATATTGAAACTCTGTAGCCCGTGGTAGTTGAAAACTGTGTTACAGGCTACAGCGTCTTCCCCGTTTTCAGAGACACATATTTGTAATGTGGCAAACCAGCAAACAATATAAAATTTAAAAAGATTGAGTTAAACAATTGATATTTTTAAAAGTCATCGTGTTTAAGGCGCCATGCGTACTTGATAATTCCACGCCATAAGCCACTAAAACCCCTTTTTATATAAAAATAGCAATTAATAGATTTAAAAAAAAATTAATAAGTTCAACAATCATTTATCTTTCTAACAGTATGCTTTTTATATCATTTATGTATAATATGATTCATCATCATCATCATTACAGCCTTTCATAAGTCCACTGCTGAACATAGGCCTCCCCCAAGGAATGCCACAAAGCACGGTCCTAAGCCACCTGCATCCATCGACTTACTGCATGTCTTACGTCACTTCATCTCGTGAGGGGTCGCCCTATACTTCGCCTACCGTTACGAGGCTGCCACTCAAGAACTCATCTCATATAGTTCTTCGAGCTATATGGCCAGCCCACTGCCACTTCAGCTTACTAATCCGTTGGGCTATGTCGCTTACTCTGGTTCTACTGCGGATATACTCATTTCTAAGTTTATCACGAAGAGAAACCCCGAGCATAGCCCTCTCCATAGCTCGCTGAGTGACCTTGAGCTTCCTCATACGGCCAGCAGTGAAGGACCACGTCTCAGATCCGTAAGTCATCACTGGCAACACGCACTGGCTGTACAATTTCGTTTTAAGGTTTTGAGGTATGTTTAATATGATGTATAATATGATTGCTAGATGCGAAACGTTGGAATCTTAATTTTTGGCGCTAGTAGAACGCGTTTTGCGCTTAAGGCATGCAAAATCTGAACACAATGTGTGGTACTGCGTTAGAGTTATTATTAAATTTTGTTAATATAACATTGTAAATATTCTGAAGTTAATTCCGAGTAAATCTCATCGCGGCTCTTACCAAAAACCATAGAACAATGTCTGCCGGATTTGCAAATATAGTGTAAATTTTTAGAGATTCTTGTTACCAGTGATCCAAGAAAAAATGATATATCCTTTGTTTTGATCTAGTTATTATGCGTTATATATCTAATGGCGTCAAAAATAAGAAGTCCTTGAAGTAATGCGTTCTTACTTACTAGAACAGCTATTTCAAACAAAATATGTGCTCTACTCATGTCTTCGCGCATGCGCAGGGAAGAGTAGTGTGGCGCATGCGCGGTTGGTTTTTATCATAGACTATATTACGTAGGTAGAATGATCAGTACGTATGTAATAATAGATTGTTAGATTGTATTGTTAATTATGTTTTTTTTATAGTATAGGGTGACAAACGAGCACACAGTCCACCTGATGGTAAGTGGTCGCTGTGGCCCATAAACATCTACATTTATCCTCGTTTGCGAATCAAAATGCAGATGCGTTGTCACCCGTGAGGACTAAGATGGAATGCCTCTTTTGCAGTATAAAGGGTCTCCGGTTCTCTATACTCACCATACGAAACACAGCAGTATTAAACTGCTATTTGACGCTGGTATTCAGTGAGAACGTGGTCCTTCCCCGGTCGAGCCGACCCATTCGTGCTACAACTATACTACTAATATAGCTGCAGCATGGCTCTACCATGTACGTATGTAAGTCACATCGAGTAAAATTATAAAAATTTGTCATTTATTTTGCATATAATATGCGCTCATTTAATATAATATTACATAATATTATATCACGATTACATTTTAATGATATTTTATTTAATTATTTTTTTAAAGGGAACTATGTAAAATATAAAAAACTAAGTATGTTTTTATGGTATGTTTAACAAAACTAAATATAACATTTAATTTAAAAATATATTTATTTAGATTAGAATAAGAGTCGTTTCTAAATGCTGGGCACGCGAGAGTCAAAAATGGACGAATTTATTCCACTTTTCCCAGTTTTATGTCTTGGGCGTGGAAACGTAAAAATGAAATAAAAGGTTAACCAGCAAATTTAAACATGATGAATTTAGCCTAAATATGAATACTTATATTCGTTTCTACAAAAAAAAATGGTTCATAATATAATCGGCCTACACTTACCCACATAAACGTTGCATCTGTACAAATTAATTTCATAATCTAAATATACATTTATATTGTAAAATTTATTTAAAAAAAAGTCCCGCTGGGTTTCTTGCTGGTTCTTCCCAGGACAGAGGGTTTTTTCGAACCAGTGGTAAAGTAAAGTAAAAAATGACTTTCAATAAGAATTACACATGTAATGTATATTGAATAAAAAAATATTCTATTCTATTCTATTCTATATTCCCTGTACCATATAGTGACACCGTTAAAAATCTAGATGTTACTTTTGACAAATTTTTATCCTGGGCTCCGCGGTAACTAGGAAAGTGTTTGCGTCGGTCGGGTCTCTCCGTAGATTAAGCAATTTTCTACCCATGCCCATCAAAATTGATCTTGCACAATCACTTCTTTTACCGATTCTCGATTATGCTGACACGTATTATCTCAGTTTAAATGAGGAGCTGTTTAATAAACTTGAGCGCATTCAGAATCTTTGCATATGGTTCATATTTGGACTTCGAAAATATGACTATGTCTCCGAATATCGCGAAAAACGCAGGTGGCTTCCAATCCCTCTTCGCAGTAATACTCACATTCTTTCTCTTTTATAATGTATTCTATTCAATCCAACTTCCCCTACTTATCTTAAGGAGCGGTTTGAGTTTCTTTTTGAACTCACTCGCGCTCTCTTCGCTCTGTTAAAAACCTTATCCAGAAAATTCGATCCACTTATTTCTATTCTAAATCCCAATCTATTGAAGCTGTTAGGCTCTGGAACTACCTAACCCTGTACATTAGAAGTGTGCTTTCTATTGAAAAGTTTAAAAAACTTGTCAAAGAGCACTTCTTTCCTCCTCAAACAGTCATTCCTCTAAAAAATTACTAGCTACTCATTTTTCCTTACGTTAAGGCTTTGACTTCACTTACTTGTTTAATCCTTTCTACTCTCGCATACATATACGTATACTTTTTATTTAAAATTTATTTATTTATTATAATATGTATGTATTTATCGATTACATAATTATATGTATGTTGTGTGTATTTTCCAACAACCTACGTACACACTTATCATTTCTCACAGGTCACTTTATCCTCTGCAATTGTTGCCTGGTAGAGATCGCTTCTAAGCAATAAGGCCGCCAATTGTACCTTTAAATAATTTATGTTTTTTTTCTCTCTCCTATGTATTTCTGGTGTACAATGAAGTATATTTCATTAATTCATTATATTCCCTGACACGAGATGGCGTCTTAGCAATAATTTATTTTACTATTAATCTTTAATACTTTTTTTATTAATTAATTATCTTGTTCAGTGATGAAAAGTTATTCCTTGATATTTGCAAATTTTTCTTGAATTATTTGTGCAATATCTAAAACACACCATGGCATATTTTATCAAGAATTTTTTATTTAAATAAAAGACAGCACGTGTCAACTCACTAGCCCCTGGAGAGTGACTGAATAAAGTACGGCGACATCGCCGCAATTGAATGGGACAACGTAACTGCAGTGTCGCCCCGGCACAGTACAGCAAAGGCATCCAGCAGTTGTGTTTTATGGGCCAGTAAATAAGAAGATGTAATGCTAATCTGATAATATCAGAGGCAAGTTATTCGATAGTATGACATTGAAGATTAGTACTTAAAGCAGAATCATAGACATAGTGTCAAAGACAAGAAAGATATCCAGATCTGAAAACGACTCGCAGCGCAAAAGCTAAGTATTCTGACCACTAGGCTGTGTATTTCAAAAAAAGAAATGTTGATGATCATAAATATAAAGCAGTTATTTCCATCCAGGCTTAACCGTCAAGTATTTGCTGTATTTTAACAAAAAAGTGAACAATTCTAAAGATTGTGGCGACAGAGAATTTGTGAGAGACTCAATGGCTTGTCTTTTATTACATTTCGTCTTTTCATGCAGACTCGGTGCGGTGTATAGAAATAAGTCTGCCGCGCTGACAAATGGTAGGTGGCAGTAAACAAAAGATGAATACGTCTCGTTGTAACGTAATAATACTTTATAAGCTTTTGTTTAATTTATTTTTCATTTAATTTTTGAGCAACAATTTTACTTTCGAGTGGCAGCCTCGTACCGGTAGGCGAAGTGTAGGGCGCCCCCCACGAGATGGAGTGACGACCTGGTAAGACATGCAGGAAGTCGATGGATGCAGGTGGCTCAGGACCGTGCTTTGTGGCATTCTTTGGGGGAGGCCTATGTTCAGCAGTGGACTTGTGAAGGGCTGTAATGATGATGATGATGATGATGAATTTTACTTTCAAGGATAATTTAAAAATATTTATTTTAATAAGTCTTCGTAAAGTGTGTTATGTTCGTAAATTTTATTTCATTATTAAAAACGAGCTAGTACCCGGCCGCATATAAATATTTGTCAAAATATCGTTTAAAATTTGAAAGTGTTATGTTGCTTAACTAGCTGTTCCCCGCGACTTCGCCCGCGTGTAATTTAGGGTTTTAATTATATTGCGCGTAACCCTTATTATTTTTCTAAAATATAAGTAGCCTAAGTTACTCCTTATAACATCAGCTATCTGCCAGTGAAAGTCCCGTCGAAATCGGTCTAGACGTTTCGGAAATTAGCCGGAACAAACAGACAGACAAAAATTTTAAAAATTGTATCTTTGTTATAAGTACCGTTTATACTTTCATATGCATTTAGTAAAAAGCTGGTATTTTGACATTACAAACAGACACTTCAATTTTATTTATTTGTATAGATTAGGAATGATAATACATTCAATGAAGTTTAACGACATATTATGACTTTCAAATAAATATCATGTCGACACGATACGCGCGCCACCTACTGTAATTTAATAGTACTATGTCTGTAACCTTTGTGCAATAAGTTGATGGTACTAATACAAGTATGAGTTCGTGTGTAAAATTAAAAGTATTCTACAAACAGTAACACATTTTTTCACCCTCTAAGGGCTTAAAATAATGAAACCTAAATAATAAAGGAACTTATTATCCCAATTTTATAATTCTAGATCCAGTAATGAAGGCTGTGCGTCTAAATAAATATTTTCCACACAAACATTGCACCCTAATTTAAAAAAAGAAAACTTTTTTCAAAACTATTTCTTCTATATTTTAATTAAAAAACCATCAATTATTTTTTCTTGCAGCCGCACTGCTCATGCCGAATGTATCAGTTTTTTGTTGCATGAAGAGATCTGCCACGTTAAATTTACAAAAAGACGGCATTACCTTGCATATATTAGTAATAGACAACGCCTGTAATATTCAGACGTTATTGTAACGAATAATATTAAAAAAAATCATTATTATTTGTAGTAATGTATTAATTTCAGCAAAATCAGCATATCAAACTCTTTAAGCTCTCGTAAATGGAGAATTTGTTTCTGCTTAAATTATGTAAATTACGTTAATACAGCAATTTGGCGCGTGCCCAACGAAGTAGGATGCAATCTGTTGGTGAGAGGAATACGTTGAACCAATTATGTTAATCATATTGTTACGTTGTTCCCTAATATAAAATTTTATAACACATTATCGGCAAAAAATTGCCAAAAAAGAAGTGCTCAGTGTAATTTTAGCTCTTTTAAATGCTGGCTCCAGAAAACTATAGGTTAGTACGCAAGTGGGTATAATGTTTGTGTATCGTTTCTTATGAAATTTTGGGAGTTAAAATTTTCTTACAAATCATTGTTTTTTCACATGTTCTATGCCTGTGAATAACTAAGTAAATGGAAAATTCTATACTATTAGGTTTTATTTCTCATTAGCCCATGAGGTCTTTACGTAAATTTACTAATTAACTAATGACGTCTGAGCGAATAGAAAGTGTTTAAAAACGTTTTTTGTATGTCTTACGCCGAGAACAAATGCCATATACTTCATTCTTACAATGATCGGCTAAAATATTTTAAGATGGTTCCGTTGCAAATGCGTAGGAAAATTATTGACACATTTTTTTTGTATAAATTGATTAATGTTTATATTGACTCACCAATAATCTTAGAGCGCATACAATTCTTAATATCTCGTCCTAATAGTCGCCTTTAAAATCGTAAAAAATTTAGTCTTCCACTTTGTAGAACGGTTCTCGGACAACATTTGCCATTACACCGCATGGTTTCATCCAGTAACATTGTTCGACCTGAAGTGGATGTTTTCATAGGTTCAGTGGCCTCCACAAAAAACAAATTATAATAATAGTATCTTTATTCCAAGTATATAATTTAATTTAGCCTTAATTTAATTTGGTATTTACTCGTAGTTTACCATTAATATAACATAACTTTAAGTACCAAACTTTATTGTTAATTACAGATGTTAGTCTGTTCAATGAGCTCATAGAATGTGAACATTCTCAAGCATTGCAACCCTCCACAACAATCGATTTGACTGGTGATGATTATGTCACAACAAAAACAGCAGCACGGACTACCTGCAGTAGAAGAAAATTAAAAAAATATATAAAAATTAATAAATTTATTAGAAAACTGCAAAAATTAATTAAAACTAAAATTAATGTTAAAAATTATATAAATGTATGCAAATAAATCAAGAACTAATTAATAAACTTAAAATATATTCAAGGTGGAAAATATGAATCACTGTTAGAGACTGATATAGTGTCTAAATTCAACCGTTGATATTTTTTAACAAATAAATTACTTCATAAAAACCAATTTGGTTTTACAAGGGGTCTGACGCCGGTGTTGAGCTTATAAAATATATTTTTAATGACCGGCAGAATACACAACATTAGGTATTTTTGTGATCGTTCCAAGGCTTTCATTTGTGTTCATTATGAGACATTAACCAGCAAACGGGAATTAGGCGTTTAAACTTTTTTCTTCATATTTATGTAATAGAACTCAAAAAGTCGTGACCAATGGTAAAGGTTCCTCCGGATCGGTAGTAACAATCTGCGTTCCTTAGGGTTCGATTCTTGGCACATTCCTGTTCTTAATTTATATTAATTACTTACCTTATCGTATAGGGGACAATCACGATATAGTATTATTTGCTGATGATTCCTCTTTATTGTTCATTTTCAAATGGCAGTCAATTAATTACGATTAGAATATACTACA
The DNA here is from genome assembly GCA_963668995.1 of Parnassius mnemosyne. Lineage (NCBI taxonomy): Eukaryota > Metazoa > Arthropoda > Insecta > Lepidoptera > Papilionidae > Parnassius > Parnassius mnemosyne. The sequence continues at coordinate 13,981,960 of CAVLGL010000002.1, read as the reverse complement.
AAAAACCTCATTTACGGGGTCGTGGTGGCATTTTTTAAAACTTTTTTTCTAATGAAACTATAAAAATATTTACTCGACACAGTTATAGTACAACTATATTACTAAATTGTGATGTTTGTATAGAGCCAACATGATTAGTCGTTTAATTGCGATGTAAAAATATATATGCCAAAACCTGCCTGAGTAAATGTGTACACATCATTGTTATAAGACATATATGAAACACTAATTAGTGTTTTTGGAAACTTTCTCTTGATTGATTTTGATTTCCAGTGTTAGCAAACACATTTCTGCCTCTGCTTGTTTAAAAATTAAATAAAATTATTAAAAAAGACATTAAAGACAAATAATGCTTTTACCAATGTACTTTCTAAGCTATGTTGGTTCACTATCATTTTTATACTGCAAAGAAATCTTAGATGTTTTGTTTATCTTATATTTCCAAACTACACGTCTTTATGTTATAGTCGTATAATACAAAATTAAATCAAGATCAGTTACGTACTGTTTGTAAAAACTGTCGTATCACGCATGTTAAGTCTTCATAAACTTAGTGGGTTTGGTCGATTGTCCTAAGTGTCTATCGGGGCTAGTACAACCTTCGACATATAGATACCATCTGGCATCAGTGCAAATCAAACAAATAAGTGGTTATTGCAGTGGTATCCATGGGCTACAGGTGCCACTTAGATTGACACTTTAGATGGACCGTTAAACCGATTATCACTATAAAATTTAGAAAAGTTACTCAAAAGAGCTCAAAAGCATATTAGAAACAAGGATGGAATCTACATTAAAAATTTATTAATGGTTTACTCTAAAATGTATCCAGATCGACTTCGTTTTGGCAGCAAGAGAAGGAATCACTATACAACTTGAAGGTAATGCTAAATTACAAAACAAGTTACAAAAAATCTTTAGCTAAATTGGAACGGAAAATCCATTTCGTATATGGCAGAAATAAACTGACCCGTGGCAGGGAGTAGCGTTGTACTGTTGTGACTCAAGAGAAAAATATAACGAATACTGGACAAATACTGCATATATTTGAATAAATACACCCTTTTTTAACATACATGGTAGAGCCATGTTGCAGCTATATTAGTACTCGTAGTATAGTTGTAGCACGAATGGGTCGGCTCGACCGGGGAAAGACCACGCTCTCACAGAATAATACCGTGAAATAGCAGCTGAACACTGCTTTGTTTCGTATAGTGAGTGTAGAGAACCGGAGACCCTTTTTACTGGAAAAGAGGCATTTTATCTTAGTTCTTACGGGTGACAACGCATCTGCATTTGATTCGCAAACGAAGACAGATGTAGATGTCTATGGGCCACAGCAACCACTTACCATCAGGTGGACTGTGTGCTCGTTTGTCACCCTATCCTATAAAAGAAAACAGGCATACACCTAATTACACATGTTCATTTAACACATAATATGTAATTTATATACTCTCTCTGCGCCAAAGGTGTGGTGAAACCGACAGTATTGCGATAGCAGACATAAGGATAATGTCCTCCTAACTGTAGAGAGGTATGTGTATTCAAATGTATCTTTTGGGTACTCTACATCATCTTTTCCCTCATACATCTATTCTATTTATACAAGTCAATAAAAGGATGACACTGGTTCTTATTCATAACACACAACAATACTAGCTAAGCATTTATGAGTAGTACTATTCTGTACGTATAATGCGTAAAAGTTTTATACATTTGACTCGCGGGTTAGGGTTTTTCCTATTTATGTATGGAATTGGTATTTGACTGGATGCGTTTATAATATCTAACTTTAACTTAAGATGTATTTCTTTTAAGTTCATAATTAATCTTGAATATTTTTAGCATTTCATTCATCATTCATTCATTAATTTACAGCCCTTCACAAGTCCACTGCTGAACATAGGCCTCCCCCAAAGAATGCCACAAAGCACGGTCCTGAGCCTCCTGCATCCATCGACTTCCTGCATGTCTTACCAGGTCGTCACTCCATCTCGTGGGGGGACGCCCCACACTTCGCCTACCGGTACGAGGCTGCCACTCGAGAACCTTTCTTCCCCATCGGTTGTCGGTTCTTCGAGCTATATGGCCGGCTCACTGCCACTTCAGCTTACTAATCCGTTGGGCTATGTCGGTTACTCGGGTTCTACTGCGGATATCCTCATTCCTAAGTTTATCACGCAGAGAAATTCCGAGCATAGCCCTCTCCATAGCTCGCTGAGCGACCTTGAGCTTCCTCATACGGCCAGCAGTGAAGGACCACGTCTCAGTTCCGTAAGTCATCACTGGCAACACGCACTGGTTGTACAATTTCGTTTTAAGGTTTTGAGGTATGTCTGACGAGAAGATGTGTCGTAGCTTCCCGAACGCTGCCCAGCCGAGTTGAATCCGTCGACTGACCTCTCGGTCGAAGTTGGACTTACCTAGTCGGACTATTTGTCCCAGGTAAACATACTCGTCAACAACTTCGAGCTTAGTGCTCCCAAAAACTACTGGCATAGGTGTGACATGGACATTAAACATGATCTTTGTTTTGTCCATGTTCATCTTAAGACCTATCCGTTGGGAAACACTATTGAGGTCATTGAGCATAGTGCTTAGGTCCTCCAGCGATTCTGCCATAAGGACTATATCGTCGGCAAATCGAAGGTGAGTGATGTACTCGCCATTGATGTTGATACCGTATCCTTTCCAGTCCAGAAGCTTGAAAACGTCTTCCAATGCAGCGGTGAAGAGTTTCGGGGATATGACGTCACCCTGTCTTACACCTCTCTGCAATTGGATAGGTTTCGTACTCTGGTTCTGTACTCGGATAGCCATCGTAGCCCTACTGTACAAGCACTTCAACACTTCGATATACCGACAGTCAACTTGGCACCGCTGAAGGGACTGCAGCACCGCCCAAATTTCGACAGAATTAAAGGCTTTCTCATAGTCCACATACGCCAGACATAGTGGCAAATTGTACTCTTCGGACTTCTGTACAATTTTCCGAAGGGTATGTATGTGGTCTATGGTGCTAAAGCCCTTTCGGAAACCGGCTTATTCGGGAGGCTGGAAGTCGTCAAGTCTGCGCGCGAGACGATTCGTAATGACTCTCGAAAACAGCACGTAGACGCGGCTCAGAAGGGAAATCTGTCTGTAGTTCTTCAAGAGAGCGTTGTCACCTTTCTTGAAGAACAAGACCACCGCACTTCTGCTCCACGACTCCGGTGTAATGCCACCATGGAGGACGGAATTAAAGAGCTTCTGAAGGACTTCAAGTACCGGTCTTCCACCCGCTTTCAGAAGCTCCGCTGTAATTGCATCCTCGCCCGGGGCTTTACCGTTTTTAAGGTGCTGGAGAGCCATTCTAATCTCGCTCAGACTGACGTCCGGGATATCTTCGGAATAGTGTCGGATGAGACTCGCTCTTGGATCGTTACTCACACTTGCGTGTGGCTCCAACGATGATGTGTACAGCTGCCCATAGAACCTCTCAATCTCACTCAAAATCTCAGGTGTCCCGGAAACGATGCTGCCACATTCTGTCTTCAGCTTTGACAGTTGGCTCTTTCTGGCAGACAGATCTCTGGCAAAGACTTTGGAGCCTTGGTTCCACTCGATCGCTTCTTCAATACGAGCTGTATTGAAATTGCGTAAGTCCCGCCGCATGCATTTGGAGATCTGTCTGTTCAGATGCCTGTATGCTGTCAAGTCTGTTGAAGAATGTAGCTTCATCTCCCGTCTAACAGCCATGAGATTAAGAGTGTGATCGGAGAGTTTTTGTGTTCTTCTGCGGCGGGTCTTGCAGAACTTAGCTCCGACCGCATGGACAGTTTCCACGAGCTTGTCATTCATATCGTCCACTTCATTGCAGTCTTCCAGGCACTGAAAACGGTTTTGTAACTCGAGCTGAAAGGTTTCGGGACTTTGGAACAGAGCACGAGGGGGACGGAGCGTTGACTTCATTAGACGAAACCTCTCCAACTTAACGTTTAAGTTCAGTGTGCCTCTAACCATTCGGTGATCGCTACCAGTTTTCACCCTCGCGATCACGGAGACATCACTGAACAGTTGTCGTCTGGTTGTCATAATGAAGTCAATCTCATTTTTTGTCGAACCGTCGGGGCTCGACCAGGTCCACTTCCTGTGGGGCCGCTTCTGGAAGAAAGAGTTCATCATAAAGAGTCCCTCTTTCTCCATGAAGTCGGCCAGCTGCTGGCCCTTTGGGTTCCGTTGCCCTATTCCAAATTTCCCATTAACACCGTATATTGGGTTTTGGAGGAATGCATGGCTCTAGAGATATCCTCATACATTTCCTCCACCTCCTCATCGGAGTGTGCCGAGGTTGGTGCGTAAACCTGTATGACCTTCAGCGAATACCGTTTGGTGATTCTGAGTATAAGGTACGCAACCCTCGTCGACACACTCCCGATCTTTACAACGTTGTTAACGAGAGACTTGTGGACGATAAATCCGACACCTCCTTGGGACAGCTTAGCATTTAGCTTTAGCATTTCAGAGCTCATTATTTATCTATCTTTAATATTTAAAAGTAGTATTAACTTCTTACTTATATTTAGTTTTGTATTTTTTTTTATAGAATAAGGGTGACAAACGAGAACACATTATACCTGATGTAAAGTAGATGCTATGTGCCGTAGACATCTACATCTTTCATCGCTTAAGACTAAGATTAAATGCCTCGTTTCCTCTAAAATAGGTCTCCGGTTCTCTACACTCACTATACGATATCTTAAGTTGCTATTTTTCGTTGATAATCTGTAGTGGTCCTTCTCTGTTCAAGCTAACCACTGCGTATGCGTATTAATTTATTTAAGAAATTCTAATTAATTTACATACGTACATACATTATTTACATATTCATTATAAAAATACGATATTTGTAAAGATAATACAGCATTTATAGAGTAAAAAAATGTTTTATAGTTTTTGAAATAATTGATATGATTCAAAACCTTGGAATATATTCGAGGCATTGGACAGAAAACAATTTTCACTGACGCTATGTGGGTTTTATTGCAAGTTAAAATTAAGTACCGTGGCCGCGGGTGCCTAATTTAATACTAAAACAGATATCGTTTACTGGTCTCCTGCGACGCTTATGACGTTGAAATAACTTTTTACCGGTCAACAACTACCCCAATTTGATTTTAAAAAGAGGCAGGTAAGTATTTAACGACGAAAAAATTCAACAAATATTTTGATCTTTAATTAATCAAGTTAATTTGGAAGTTTCAATACTTTAACCAAAAAAAGTTCAAAGTATTTAGAATGTACACGAAGTAACACATAACTCATACATTTGCATGGTGTTGCTCACCGGGTTGCTCAATTTTAACCCAGCCGCATGGGGATAAAAATTACCACATAACAATATTTTTTTATGTAGCCAATAAATAAATAATTAAAATAAATGAATGTAGTGGCGGTGTAAAAATATTTGGGTTTCATAAGAAGCGATAGAGGGAAGCTGAGAAAAGAGATGGGAAGCAACATTTTGCCAACCCGCCTGCCATATATATCCCACATTATATATAATATTTTTAATATATAGCTATATTGTGCAAATGTTTAGGAAGTGAAAGTAGTCATTGTATTACATAACGATTTTATTTGCCTTTCTCCATTACCTTCGATGTCTTGATTTACTAAGTATTAATTAACAATTTTCTATTAAGTTATGCAGCCTTTAGCATTGTGTGCTTCTACTATTATACCTGACAATCGGATAACTATATTTCCGGCTCTCGTTTGAAAATTCTGCCATGGGTGTCTTTTCTCAAACTATTCCTGTTCCATTTTTGTCATCACGGAATTCATACTTCACGAGTAAAACAACTTTCTGGTGCCGATTATTATGAATGCTCTTACTGCCGAAGGCTGTCAGACCGTATTTCATAATGACTTATACTCAGTGGGGTAATGACGTTATCTTTATCTGAGCCTCTGCTCTGTTTCAACAGGTTAAATATACTAACTGACACCTAAACCCTACCTAATAACTAACTACTAATCAGGAGGCCTAACATCCGCACCAGATTCCTCAAGAACTTATAATTAACGTTGTTGATCTCATTTCGCTATCTAAATTTTTTGATCTACAAAAAATTGCTAAATGTAATGACAAATCATATTGAGAGCAAAAACAACCTTTTTTTATAGGATAGAGGGACAAACGAGCACACAGTCCACCTGATGGTAAGTGGTTACAGTGACCCATAAACATATACATCTATCCTCAATAAAGACTCAAGATGCAGATGCGTTGTCACCCGTGAAGACTAAGATGGAATGCCTCTTTGCCAGTAAAAAGGGTCTCCGGTTCTCTACACTCACCATACGGAATACAGCAGCGTTAAGCTGCTATTTTACGCTGGTTTTCTGTGAGATCGTGGTCCTTCCCCGGTCGAGCCGACCCATTCGTGCTACAACTTTACTACTAATATAGCTGCAGCATGGCTCTACCACGTAAAAACCTTAAAAAGTTACACCAAAAATGTCGCAAATCTTTTACATACGGCGATTGGTTACCTTTAGATCAGTACACACGCAGCCCTGAGGACGTAGTCACCGTCAAACTTTTTTTTTATAGCAGAGGGGGCAAACGAGCATGCGGCTCATCATATGGAAAGTATCGAACGCCGCCCATGAACAACTACAAAACCGGTGGAATTACAGGTACATTGCCGGCCCTTTATGAAGAAGTAATCTCGTTTCTTGAAGGTCTCTAAATCGTATCGGTCCGGAAAAATCGCCGGTGGTAAACGATTCCACAAAGAAGTCGTGCGAAGAAGAAAACTCCTAATAAATCACACAGTAGTGGACCGCCAAGTATCCAGATGATGTGAATGGTAACGAAGATTTTATCGCGATGTGCGTTGATGAAACTTGGCAGCTGGAAATAATCCGAACAATTCCTCAGAGCTCTCCCCGTGGTAAATACTATAGAAAATGCAAAGGGATGCAAAATCCCTTCGCAGTGAATGTGAGTCGAGTCGATCGACAAAAACCCGGTCGCCAATGATTCAAACCGCTCTGCACTGTATGCAATCAAATGGAAAGACCTGACTTTAGGGAGAGCTCTGAGGAAGGCCAGCCTAGAGGTGGGAACGGTATTATATGTGAGTCCGAACCTGCGCCTTGTAAAGTTGCAGGTGGTGTGCCAGCATGAAATACTGCCCCGCTCTACTGAGCACGCCAAGCTTTTTAGGGGCCAATTTGGCCTTCTCCCCCAAGTGATCACGAAACTGTACGTCTCTCGATATGTCGACACCGAGGATTCTTATACTGTCTGAGGTAAAAAAGGGACTGCCCTGAAACAGGAGTGCTTTTTTTTTGAATGAGGGTGACAACCGAGCTCACAGTCCACCTGATGTTAAGTGGTTGCTGCAGCCCATAGACATCTACTACTACCTTCGTTTGCGAATTAAAATGCAGATGCGTTGTCAGGCGTGAGAACTAAGATAGAATGCCTCTTTTCCAGTAAAATGGGTCTCCTGTTCTCTACATTGACCATACCAAACACAGCAGCATTAAGCTGCTATTTACGCTGATATTCTATGAGAGCGTGCTCCTTCCCCGGTCGAGCCGACCCATTCGTGCTACAACTATACTATTAATATAGCTGCAGCATAGCTTTAGCACGTAAAAACCGGTTCTTTTTAGCAGTAAACGCGTAAGCTTGTGTTGTCTGAGGATTAAACTAGCCTAGATTTAATCGCCCCCGGTCCGATACTTTGTTCAACAAAGTCTCGAATTCAGACACAAGTTTGTTCCGGTAGTTATTGACGTTTTGCCGAGAAATGCTGGCACGGCTTGTGTATTAAGCATCACCAGTGCTGTAGTCTGCATAACAATGAATGTTACCGGTTTGCAATAAATCATTGATAACCAGACGAAACTGCGGTGGATAGCACGCAGCCTTATGGAATACCGGCATTAATGGGCTTGTAATCGAATTATATAGAGCATGCACCATATAGTACGACCTAGATAATCCGCTCTGCAAGAAAACTGGTGATCTAATTGCAAAATTTCTCGGGAAGCCCATGAGAGGGAAGCTTCGAAACGAGCACTTGGGTCCAACCCGACCGAAGGCATTCGCAAGTCCAAACTAACCACCAACGTCCCCCTTGGACTTTACAACCTCCGCTCAGCTATAAGTTAGGTAAGACAGAAGATCACCAACTGAGCGAGCCCGGCGAAAACCGTACCAGCGGTCACTACTGGTGATCTTGAAAGTACATCATAAGCTGGCAGTTTATGATAGTTTCCATTATTTTGTAGAATAAGGAAATGACAGCGATAGGCTTGTAGCTGGATGGATCTGAACGGTCGCTTTTTTTAGGGATCTTGTGCATCAAAGCAGTCTCCCATGAGTTTGGGACCACGCCAAGGGTGGGAAGTACCAAAAAAGATGCGTTAAAACCGGTGACAACTCATCAAATATCTTCAGCAGAATAGGAGGGACGCCATCGGGCCCACTCGACTTGTTGACATCAAGGGAAAGGAGTGTTTTGCGCACCGGCCGCTGGATAAACAGCACATCCTGCATGGAGCTCTCACACCGTGGGATGATCGGCGGTGTGTTCCCTCTTCATAAGGAGTCGAGTTGGACGCAAAGAGAGAGCCTAGCAGATCGGCTTTCACCTTTTCGGCATGGGACATGAGAGTCTTCTTCCTTGTGCAGAGATGGGAGACAGCTGACAAAAGTTCCCTTGGACAGCCTTGGCGAGAGACCAGAATGCAGTTCCCGAATGAAGTCGAACTAGTTTCTTGCCAATGACACTTTTGAAGGACATTTAGGCGGAATTATACATATTTTTGAGTGCGCTGGTATTTGCATCCTTGGACGTCGATGCGTCAGCTCCAGTAGCCGGTAGCACTCCTGCTGAACGACGAAGAAGCGACCAAGCCATGACATAGTTCTGCTTCCGATAGGTACCACAGATGGTGGAATTAAAAAATCCATTCCGTAAAACACCACATCAGTGACAGCATCAGCAAAACAATAGGATCATCCGTCGAGAAGCAAACCCGTCGCCAAAAAGACCGCATCCTGTCCGAATCGGCTGAACTATAGCACCATAAACGGCGGCTACCTGCAGAACCCAACCACGATGGGAGCTTGAGTGGCACAATACTCCAGTCTAGACAATGGTCTGAGAAGCCAAGAGGGGCAAGGATGGACACATGATATCCGTCCGGATGAGAGGTCACTAGAGAGTCCAACAGGGAAGGTGCATGATGCTGCATATCTGGGATCCGCGTAGGCGAATTAACCAGTTGTGTCAGACCATATGCCAAGGAAAAGTCATAAAAAGATCTACCCGCATGATCGGTTAAACGGGAATCAAGCCATTTGCGTGGTAGGCGTAAAAGTCACCGAGGATGACGATCTTTGTGGGTTGGACCTGTAGTAGCACGAAGTCTGCAGCCATTTGGACGTGGTTGATGAATCGGTCTGTATCGGCATTACCACTATGGAATCTATAAAAGCACAAGTTGGATCAGGTATGGTTATCGCTGTCTACGCGCAGCCATAGGATGGACAGGTCCGTACCTTCAAGACGGCCGAGGTATCGAAAACAGATTTCTTCTCTGACGTATACGCAAACCCCAGCCCGAAGCACAAAAGAGTGTTCTAATTGTACCTCAGGTAGGAGAGATACGAAGTATCAGCCAGAGAGGATACCTGTGTCTCGGTTAGAAAAAGCAAGGCCGGCTTCGCCATCTGCTGATGGTAGTGGACGGCGTTAAGGTTCGAATAAAGTCCCCTAACGTACAGAAATTCACGGATACCGTGGCAGAGGTCACCTTTGTATTTGCTTCATTCATGACTTACATCAAGAAGCTGTGCGTCTATCCCCTGGATCGAACTTTTTGTACAAGCCTTGTTGGTCAAGTGGTCGTAAACGCAACTGCTGATTATGAGGTCCCGGGTTCAAATAGTGGCTCAAAAATCACTAATTTATTTTCCTGTGAAGAAATTTCCAGTAGTATCCTGGATTAAGAATGTTGGCGGTGTTTCACTTCAGTGCCTTGGAAAACAATCAGCAAGCAGCAAGATTTCAGCTGCAGTCCGTCTCGAAATTCTTTTATAAAGACTATATAATAATAAAGCTTAGGTACGAGTACATAAAGGATAAGACTGCCGTTAATATTTTATATTAAATCACTCATCTACTTACATCACCTTTTAATAAAACAACGCGATGAATTTCCAATATTAACAGCAATGCGATGTATAAGGACTATTTTTTAAATTGAAATCAAATAATTATTCTCACCGCATTGAATAATGTTATATTTATATGTACCTACATCATAACCTTAGCTTGTAATGTATATAATAAACCGAGAAAAGGATATTGAATTTAGGTAGATGTATACGGTTATTGAATCGCATGCACAGAGCTATTTGCGGCTATTCAAAGACAAGCAGAATTTTCATTACTGCTAGTTGATAGTTCTGTAATTGAAACTTTTATATATAGAAACGAGTAATCTGATATTAGATTTCAGTTTAATCTTTAGTACGTCAAGAACTTGATCAAGAAAATTTTATATTAGTATATGAAGTTTGGCGTAAAAATCTAAAATATGACAGACAAGTAATACTCATAGAAATACAAATGGAAATACTCAGATTCGTGTTTTGTGGCATTTCTCGGTGGAGGCTAATGTTCAACACAGTTTACATGCCCTCGCAAGTAAGCGGTACTTACGGCCCCCTCAGCTTTAATGATGATGATGATGAAAATAACACAAGAAATAAAAAAGATATATAATTTGCCTAGCAGTCGGATGGCCGTTGTCTTATAACACTGAAACGACAATCGTATTTACAGTTCACCTGATGATTAGTTGCTATTATAACTCAAGGACACCAGCAACCAATTTCAAACCAAAAAGGCTAAAGATGCTTTATCATCTCTGAAAACCAATACGGAGTGCCTCACAGCCTACAATTATACTGGCTATCTTTACCCTTCAAACCGGAACACAGCTATACTAGCAATGTAATTTTTTTTACTTTAACTTTTTATTCCAGAACAGCGGTCATGGCGCCGACATTACTTTTATACAAATTCGAAGTATTCATTTAAGTACAGATTAATGAAATAAGATTTACTATAGCAGATATGGTACTACTCCACACAAATTGTAATTTACGACTGTAGTTTTAACTCGTTTAACATAGTGAAAAAACAATCCAATTAAATTTTGATTTTTAAGATTTTTCTAAAATAAATATTTCTACCTGAGATAGTATTTTTCTGATCATACAAGAAAATTTAAATTACTTAAGTTTCTTGCTAGACTCAGGCTTGCTTAAGAATGTGCCAGCAGACACACTTTTATTTGAAAAAAAAAAAAACTCTTTGGATGCACACTTAAAAAACAATTAGTAAAATAGCTATTGTATCGAAATCTTAGAATCCACATGTATTATGCTTCTTATTTAATTCCTATTGTTCTATTACTTTTTATTTTTCATAACACAAACGGCCTACAATAAAGACAATATAAAAACGAAAAAAATAAAGTTTTTTTTTAATGAGATGGGAGATACAGCGGATAGTGGCTAATCTTTGATATTCGACCCGACTCAAATTTTTTGTTCGCTTTAAAGCGGATATAAGTACGAGTATCTATTGCTCGAAAAAATACCTAGAAAGTAATGTAACATTATCTAAACTCTCCTAATCTAGCCGTAGAATTTCATAATCACCTTGAACCTTATAGTAGGCGGACTTAATTCATTGTGACATTCTCTGTCAGTTTACCCTGGGAGAATAAGAAAAGTTTTGGTAAAACGCAAACGTAGCACTCATCTCAGAAACTATGTACTTCGTCCAGAATAAGTGAAATTACTCACAGCTAAGCAACTGCTTCTATTAATTGAGGATGTAGGGCTTAGCAGTGAACTATATACATAGCAGCGATCACAATAGATCTTTTAGGTCGCAGTGATACAATAAAACAAATACATTACAGCTTAAGTTCAAAATTATTTAACTAAAATAAAGATATAAAAAACGCTTCCTTTAATAGAGGTAAAAGTGCCTCTAAATGTTTAGTGTTTATTCCCACATAAACAATAATTCATAAAAAAAAGATAAATACAGACATAAAGAGATAACAGTCATAATAATGGTCTGGCAAAAGCGTTTTATTTTTACATGAACTGAATTTTAGCTTGAAAAAGAGTGCAGGGTACACATTAAATAAGTTTTATTGCGTTAGTTAAGATTAGTAATTCACTTTAAAGAAAACAACATGCCTCTACTGGCATGTTGTTTTCTTTAAATATATATTTAAATATAAATGTAAAATAGCATCACGCTAAAAGCAGGAGTGCTACCGGGCCTGGCCTGATGAATCAACGTCTCGGGATGTGTAAACACCAGTGCTCTTAAAAAGAAGTATAATTTCACCTCCAGGTCCTTCAAAAGAGTAATTGCCATGACAAGGACTGAGCACGCGTGCATTCTGGGCTCTCGCCAAAACTGTCCAAAGGAACTCATGTCAGCTATCACTTCCATCTCTGCACAGAGAAGACGGCTCACTGGCCCGTGCCGCAAAGGAGAAAGCCGATATGTTAGGCTCTGTCTTTGCGTCCAACTTGACTCTCGATGATGGGGTGAGCACACCGCCGACCATCCTGCAGTGTGAGTGCTCCATGCCGGATGTGCGGCTTAAACAGCGCTCGGTTTGCAAAGTACTCCTCTCCCTGGACGTCAGAATAGAATAGAATAGAATAGAATATTTTTTATTCAATATACATTACATGTGTAATTCTTATTGAAAGTCATTTTTTACTTTACCACTGGTTCGAAAAAACCCTCTGTCCTGGGAAGAACCAGCAAAAAACCCAGCGGGACTTTTTTTTAAAATAAATTTTACAATATAAATGATTACGAACTATTTACAAAATTTATTTTAGAAACTGCTTGGAAGCGATCACCTCATTCCCAGAGGTTATTATCACCCATGTAATCATTTATACTATAATAACCTTTTTTATTCAGTTTCAGCTTAATAAAACATTTAAACTTGGTAATAGAGAGAACCTGTACACTTTCCGGGACCTTGTTGTAATAGCGTATACATTGCCCCAAGAATGAATTACTGGCTCTGTGGAGTCGAGAAACTGGTATCACTAGCTTGTGTTTGTTCCTAGTGTTTACAGAATGTATATCACTTCTTTTACTAAAACTATCTTTGTTTTTGTGAACATACATTAAATTTTCGTAAATATACTGAGAGGCCAAAGTTAATATATTAATTTCTTTAAATTTATCTCTAAGAGACTCTCTCGGTTTTAGATTGTAAATAGCTGTAATGGCCCTCTTCTGTAAAACAAAAATAGTTTCTGAATCAGCCGCATTTCCCCATAGCAAAATCCCATAAGACATTATGCTATGAAAATAACTAAAATAAACTAATCTAGCCGTCTCGACACTAGTGAGACCTCTAATCTTTTTTACAGCATAGGCTGCAGAACTTAGTCTGCTTGCTAATTTGGATATATGGGGGCCCCACTGTAGCTTTGCGTCAAGAGTGATGCCAAGAAAAACAGTGGATACAACAGGGCTCAATTCCTCCCCATTTAAAAACACATTGGTATTCAGATTTTTAACATTCGTTGTTGTAAATTTAACACAATTAGTTTTATTTCCGTTCAAATGCAGATTATTAACGTTAAACCAATGCACTAATTTTGATATAGCATTATTCACTTCGTCACATTTAAATGATTGACGTTTAAGTTTGAAAATCAAGGAAGTATCATCAGCAAATAATACTATATCATGACTATCCCCTACAAGGTGAGGTAAGTCATTAATATACACCAGAAACAGGAATGGGCCGAGAATCGAGCCCTGAAGAACACCCATTAGTACAGGTGACCCGGAAGAACTTTTACCGTTGATAATAACCTTCTGTTTTCTATTACTTAAATATGAAATAATAAGTTTAAGCGCTGTGTTCTTGACACCATAGTACTGTAGCTTCCTGATTAATATCTCATGGTGAACACAGTCGAAGGCCTTGGAAAGGTCACAAAATATACCCAAATCATCCTCTGAATTCTCCCATGCACAAAAAATATGTTTAATAAGCTCCACTCCAGCGTCAGTTGTCGAGCGACCCCTTGTAAAACCGAATTGATTTTTATGTAGCAATTTATTCATATTGAAGAAACTTAACATTTGATCTAAAATAATTTTTTCAAAAATTTTACTTAATGTTGGTAGTACAGAAATTGGTCTAAAATTGGCGGGGTCTAATGTACTACCAGATTTAAATATAGGTATGACTTTACTATGTTTCATTAAATCAGGAAACACACCAGATTCGACGCTTATATTAAATTTAGTGGCTAGATAAGGTGCTAATGTATCTATTATAGATAAAATAACTTTAACGGAAATCCCCCATAAGTCTGCTGTTTTCTTAACATCAATAGTTTTAAAATATTTAACGATATCTTTTGGCAGTACCCTATGGAATTTAAAAGTATTTGAACAAGCCTTTACATTTTGTTTGAGCAATGATTCGGCGACAGTAGGAGAAGAATTTAATGATTTTGTTGTCAAAAAATGAAACATCAGTAAAATGTTTCTCAAAACCATAGCAACTTCTTGATCAGATCGCGTTAAATTATTGTTAATATTTAACTGAAAATCCGAGTTGCGCGGTTTGACCTTGCTCGTTTCACTATTTATTATTCTCCAGGTCATTTTAATTTTGTCGGATGCAGTTTTAATTTTGTTGCTTAAATGTAAAGCCTTAGCAGTGGAGCACACTTTTTTAAATATTTTAGAATATGTTTCTACATAATCTCTAAATATAACACAACTATTATATGATCTTTCATCATAAAGCTCGTATAACCTTCGCCTACTTTTATAAATTCCTACTGTCGCCCATTCATTAAATGATTTGCGACTGTTAAGAGAGAAAGTTTTAGAAGTAAATATTCTACTAAATTCACAACGTATGATTTCAAATAATGTAGCATACAAATAATTAGCACTATTTTTAAACGAAAGTGATGGAAGTCTTTTTATTATATTACTTCTAAACCTCTCCAAGCGATGTTCATTTATTGGAACAAATACAACTTTCTTATTTTTCTGTTTTTTGTGTATGTAAGGTAGTGATACTAACTGTCCACAGTGATCTGAACTTAAATTTTGAATAATTGATTTATGCAAGGGCTTAACATCTGTAAAAATGTTATCTATACAGGTCGCACTAGGCCCAGCAATACGTGTTGGTTCTAAGAATAAATTTACAAGATTATACGATTTAAACAATGAGCGAAACTTAATACTAATGGAAGAAGTTTCAAGGAGATTGATATTAAAGTCTCCACACATTACAACAGACTTGTTCTGTTTACTAAGTTTGAGTAAAACTTCTTCTACAATCCTTTCAAAATGGTCATAAGTAGCACATGGGGGTCTGTAAATACTTACAACAATGAGGTGCTCGAGCTCGACACAAGCCATTTCTACAGTTCGTTTAACAGAAAGGCTCACAATATCCTTACGTTCTTTATATAATAATGATTTATCTGCTAATATTAAGGAGCCACCACGTAAATTTTTTTCACTATTGAAGGAACTGACCACCTGGTGATTTCTGAAATTAAACATGAAATTATAATCTTTTAGCCAATGTTCAGTAATACAAAGGATGTGTATATTGTTACTATTTAAAAACAATTCAACTTCCAATTCTTTGCCCAACATGCCTTGTATATTTTGATGCACCAGGTGTAAACAATTTTTATTACTTATTTGTGGGCTGTATTCAAAATTAATTAAACTTTTATTATTGCTAGAGACTGCCTCTATTGTCACATTCACTAATTTAAATTAGTCGGAACTGATTCCAAATTAAATGTCAAATGATTATGCTCAATAAAAGCAGTCTTGGTAGCCAAAAACTTGGCTGAGTTAAAAACTAAATAATAAGATAGCACATTTGCTATCAGTCTTAAATTATATTTGGATAGGTAATACCTATCTTTTGTCCAAAACTTTTTTATTAAATTATTTATGTCAATTACATGAAATTTATGATTATTATCATTAGAATTATATGTCAAATTTAAATTATTATTTCATATTAAATTATGCATTTGTATATTTAAATTATATCTTAAATTATTTTCTTGTGGCAATCCCTGTATATAAGGCAGTGTGAACAAGACAATTTTGTGTACATTTAAGTTATTAAGTTGTTCTATATATCTTAACAACTGTTTGTTGTTGACACTGCCTCTTCTACCAACAAAAATTATTATTGTACTATTTGGGCAAAATTTAGTAACAATAATTTTATTTAGGATGTCACTAAAAGATGCTCCAGGCATGCAGCAAAATGTAACTTTTTGTCCCTTTAAAGAGTTATTTAAAGTTATGCCTAGATTTTTTCCCATGTCATCGCTATAAAGAATTATATTATTTTTAGTAGTATTTGAGTTATTTATTATTTTAATATCCTCTGCTATGGCACTGTCATAGAGTTTTGGTGGTGGTGTAATATTATCAGCACACACTGACTTTGAAGAATCTGGCATTGAGCGCTGACACTCACATTGATATTTAACTAAGGAGTCAAACCGCTCCTCATTATATTTACAAGTCTTTACCAGATTATCCATAGCCAATATGTGTTCTTTTATTTCATTTTGGGCTGATTTATATTTATTGGACACAGTTTGAAGGGAGTTCATAAGTTATAATATTTCTGATTTAAGGCACTCTACATTGAATAAAACTATTTTTACGGATTTTATCGCGTTTAATTAACTTATTTTATATTCCCGACGTTTCGGTTGCTTTCCAGCAACCGTGGTCACGGGGACTGAGGTGATTAACGTCCCGATGTCAAAGTTAACCCGGAGTACCTTCAGCTTTTTAATTATTAATTTTGGTCCGATCTACGCAGAATGAACTAACTGTGTCTTGAAGTCTTACAGTGGTATGCTTGGGTTTAGTTTTAATTTTATGAATTACAGGATCCCAAGCAGGTGGTAGTACCCAGCCTCCCTCTCTATTGAAATTAGGATGTTTTTTAATTTCAATAGCCTCACGTATCATCCTTGGCAGGAATCGATGTTCTTTCGCGAGAACTTGTGGTTTATCAAATCTAATGTAATGACGGGGGCCGTCTAGGATATGATCACAAACTGCAGACTTCCCGGAACTTTGGTGCTTCACGTCAGCTATGTGTTCTTTTACGCGGGTTTTTATTGATCGTTTTAACTCGTTAACGATGATAGATAGAAGGATGATACGTGAGGCTATTGAAATTAAAAAACATCCTAATTTCAATAGAGAGGGAGGCTGGGTACTACCACCTGCTTGGGATCCTGTAATTCATAAAATTAAAACTAAACCCAAGCATACCACTGTAAGACTTCAAGACACAGTTAGTTCATTCTGCGTAGATCGGACCAAAATTAATAATTAAAAAGCTGAAGGTACTCCGGGTTAACTTTGACATCGGGACGTCAATCACCTCAGTCCCCGTTACCACGGTTGCTGGAAAGCAACCGAAACGTCGGGAATATAAAATAAGTTAATTAAACGCGATAAAATCCGTAAAAATAGTTTTATTCAATATGTAGTGTTCGCGTAAATATAAGAAATCATTAAGGCACTCTACTTCAGTCTCATAACATTTTTTTATGTTATCCACCTCAATTGAATACAACATAAGTTCATATAACAATGCTTGCTTTTCTTTACATACATTAACATAACTTTTGGTATTAATCTTATTTCTTATTAATTTTTGTACTTTCCTTTCTTTCTTTCTTTTCTTTTTTTAAAAAACGTTACCACCACACTAGGCTTTTCTCCTGTATCGTGGAGGCAGTTTACAAACACAAATTGCACAAGGACAAACATCCAGACCCGGAACAATTATTTGTAGGCCATACAAATACTTGTTCCGTGCGGGATTCGAACCCGCGCCCCCCAGCGCAGCAACTCATTGCTAAACCACTGCGCCACGGAGCCGTCAATTCCTTATGTATTTATTAACTTTTATATACTTCTTCAATTTGGTTTTACTGCAATTAATCCTTACTGTGTTTCCTGAAGTGGAAGAGTCGTCACCAGTCAAGTCTATTGTTGCAGATTGTTGTAACATTCTTGAAGTATCACATTGCACAAGCTCAGAGAACAGGCTTTGAGTCTGGGAGGCTTTAAAGTTATAGATATATGTTTTAAATTGTGTTATTTGCTCATTAGCCTCATTCAACTGTAACTTCAATGCAGCAATTAACCTGAGAGCTTCCTCATATTCCTTGCTGCATTGGTCAAACTCATTAACCGTTCCCTGTAGCTGATCTCTTTCTTTTGTAACACTTTTGTATTCTGTATGTAACTTAACCATATCACATTTCAATTGTGTATTTTTGGCAATTATGCTATTTCCCTTTCATTATCATCCCTTTCCTTAAGCAACAGTTCACACTGCTCCCTACGCCTTACTACGCCTTACTCCCTCCTACGCCTTAAGTTCTTGGAGCGCAAGCTGGAGTTGTTTCTCCATCTGGCGCGTCTTGGCGTTGCGAGTATTCATTTTACTATTTATTATAAATAATAAAAGAAAACAAAGATCGAAAACAGAAGGAGCAGAGTAAGCTAATGTAAAGTTGTTGTTTTTTTTTTCTATTTATAAGTCTCAAATCAAATTATCGTTAAAACAATTCGAAAAGAAACCCGCAAAGAATGTAATAACCCGAGTAATAGAATAAATTTTAAATTTATAAAAGGAATGATATGAAATAAGGATTACAATAATTTTTAAAACAATGTTCGTTACCTGTCACTTTTTGTTCCAACACAAAATTGTTGTTATAATATTTATGTACCAACTTTCTTAAATATTAAATACAAAGCGGCAGTAATTATTAGCTATAACATAAAATTGAGGTGGATATGGTGAATTTACAATATTTAAATTATTAAAATTTATCGGGACCAATTACTTTTACAACTTATAACCAGGGTTGCCACAGCAAAAAAAAAAAAAGTAGAGTGGGCCTGATGGCGTCCCCCCATTGTACTGAAGAAGTGTGCTCCGGAGTTGGCACCGATTTTAACGCGTCTTTTCCGGTACGCCTATTTCCAAGGCGTAGTCCCGAATTCATGAAAGACAGCTTTGTTCCACTCGATCCCTAAAAGAGGCAACCGCCCAGACCCCTCCAACTACGGACCTATCGCCATCACCTCCTTGTTCTCCAAAAAAGTGGAGTATGTTATAAAATGCCAGCTCATGAGGTATCTTGAGGATCACCAGCTGATTAGTGACCGCCAATACGGTTTTCGTCGAGGTGGCGATGCTGGCGATCTTCTGGTCTACCTGACTCAAAGCTGGGTGGATGCAGTAGAGTACAAGGGGAGGAATTGGCCGGTAATTTGGTCATAGCGAAGGCCTTCGATCGGGTCTGACAGAAAACGCTTCTTTCGAAGCTTACTTCCTATGTGCTTTTCGATAAATTGTGCAATTGGATCACAAGTTTCCTTGCTGATCAGATCATCAAAATCGTAGTAGATGGTACATGTTCTGATTACAAGCCTAATAACGCTGGTGTTCCACAAGGCTGCGTGCTATCACCAACGCTGTTTCTTTTGCATAACAATGATATGTTGCAAACTGGTAACATTCATTGCTATGCAGACGACAGCACTAGTGATGCCTTAAACACCAACCGTGCCAATATTTCTCGGGAAAATGTCGCCGAGTACCGGCACAAACTTGTGTCTGAAGTCGAGTCTTTGCTGAACAAAGTCTCGGATTGGGGGCGACTAAATCTAGTCCAGTTCAATCCCCAGAAAATACAAGTTTGCGCGTTTACCGCTAAAATGGACCACTTTAACGTATCTCCTAAGTATCAATGAGCTCTTCTTGCTCCCTCAGCTACCATCGGAATCCTCGGCGTGGACATATTGAATAGTGTGCAGTTTCGTGGTCACCTGGAAGGGAAGGCCAAATTGACCTCTAAAAAGCTTGGCGTGATCAGCAGAGCGAGACAGTATTTCATGCCGGCACATGTTTTGCAACTTTACAAAACGCAAGTTCGGCCCCACGTGGAATACTGTTCTCATCTCTGGGCCGGGACACCCCATTGCCAGCTCCTTCCACTTCACTGCATCCAGCACAGAGCGGTTCCAACCATCGACGACCGAGCTCTTTCTGATCGGCTTGATTCACAGCCGCTTCTTAGGGATTTTGCATTCCTTTGTATTTTCTATCGAATCAACCACGGAGAGTGCTCTGAGGAATTGTTCGAACTCATTCCAGCCGCCAAATTTTACAAACGCATTTCGCGTCAAAATTTACAATATCGTCCTCACCATGTGGATGCTTGGCAGTCCACCACTGTGCGTTTTACTAAGAGTTTTCTTCCTCGTGCAATTTCTCCGTGGAACTGTTTACCATCGGCGATTTTTTTGGACCGATTCGACTTAGGTACCTTCAAGAAAAGAGCTTACACCTTTCTAAAAGGCTAGCAACGCACCTACAATTCCCATGATGTTGCGGTTGTTCATGGGCGGCGGCAGTCACTTACAATCAGGTGAGCCGCATGCTCGTTCGCATACATCATCTTCTATAAAAAAAATCCCTTAATTTGTAATTTTTCTTTATGTTCTACAATAAATAATTAATTATTAATTATTATTAACTCAAATATAAATACGTGGTAGAGCCATGCTGCAGCTATATCAATCAACAGACGCAAATTATATCGGTACTCAATATATTTGGTCACATATGCAATCACAGCCTAACAATAGTGAGCTGTGATTTCCATTTGAACAATATTCTCAGTCTATTAGAACAAGGTGTATATAATCTACTCTACCCAGTTTCATTAGCACATTATTTTATGTAAATCATTGATTCTCACACGGTCCTATATTGTAGATAAAATTTATAACATTTGATGAATGCGTGGTTTAGAGTACAGAGTAAAATTTAAAGGGGTTAGGATTTGTCTTATAGCCCCTTTAACTTTCATAATAACGAGAAACATAGGACGATCAATCACTACTATATTAAAATGTAAAAGTCAAACGAAATAACTTATTGTGTTTATTGTTAATGTAATTAATAAATAATATTGAATATAAATAATTAATCGACATTCGCAAGGGAATCAAAACCTACAGGGTACTTCCCGTGAAATCAGAATCTTAAAATTTGGTACGAAGCAACGTATTATAACAGATATAGATAGATAGCACAGATAAAGGAAAAATTGCAAAAAGCATAAAGTTTTAGTTACATTATATAATAAAAATATTTTTAATAATTTAAAGTTATATATCTATGGATTTGTTCGGAAACCTCGGTGCGCGAGTCCGACTCGCACTTGGCCGGTTTTTTTTTATTTGAAAGCTGGTACTTCTCGTGTGGTCCCATATAAATTTGATCAAGGTCAGGCCTATAGTTTTTTAGTTATACTTAATAACTTATATTGAAGTCGGCTGTACAAAATTTTTAATTTTTAATTATTACGAGAAAAGATACAAAAACACCATTGCATTTAAAATATTAGTAAGGATAAGGATACCTGACCCATATCATGTGCCAATGCACTTAAGATAATAATATCTGGGCTGCAAGAAAGGAAACAATCGTTTTTTGGGCCACTAGAAATTAATTTTAACGTGACATGGTTTTAACACATAAAAAAGATACCAATTTACTATAGTAAATTGCCTAAAAATTTTATGTATATCTAACGGGAATAACAAAATCCGAAAATAATGAGTTGTTTTGGTATTCTTGTCCTAATGGGGAAAAATGCGTGTAATGAATCATTTTTGCAGTTTGTATAAAAAGAAAAATATTTTTTTACAAAGATAACTGTTTAATTACATGTATTGTAGAGCCATGCTGCAGCTATATTAGTAGTATATTTGTAACACGAATACGTCATTGCGACCAGGGAAGGACCACGCACTCACAGAATACCAGCGTCAAATAGTAGCTTAACACTACTGTGTTTCGTATGGTGAGTGTAGAGAACCAGAGACCATTTTTACTGGAAAAGAGGCATTCCATCTTAGTCCTCACGGGTGACAACGCATCTGCATTTTGATTCGCAAACGAGGATAGATGTAGATGTGTATGGGCCACAGCAAACACTTACCATCGTGTGGATTGTGTGCTCGTTTATCACACTATCCTATAAAAAATCTATTATACATATGTAACGGGTAATATAATATGTGTCAACTATACAAACTATGCTACCTCTGCGTGCGTGTGACACACGCACGAGTTGAGGATACTCAGCCTGTTGATATATGCTTTGTTAGCACCTCGCATATCATAGCAACAAGTTGAAGGGGTTGACTCAGCATTTACTTTACATATGTATAAAATATTGCAAAATACATAATGAAATGTTCTAGAACAAATTATGCTGACATACATGAGAATAAGTTATAAGACACACTTCGTTTCCTTTTGTTTAACAAACTAACTTTAGAAATTATATTGAATATTTCAAAATACATAAGAAGATTCTCTGGAATAAATTATACTGACGTTCATGAGAATAAGTTTTATTCCCAGTTGTTTCCAACTATATATATAAGTTATATTCCATTTTTATTGTCAATCTGTTCTCAGACTCCACTCGATAAATACTGTATCCCTGTTTTATTCAATAAAAATTATATTGTTTTATTGATTCGTGTATCAATTCCTTGACTGGCCCAGCCGGTAAGTTACCTTGTCGTTTGGGTCCTCTATGCCATTGCGAATAAAATCTTTCAGGCTTTGAGAAGACTATAACGTTCGTTTCAACGATTCATTGGGTCAGCGAACCAAATAACTTCGTCAAGAGAAGCCACGGTGTAGAGTAAGCTGAGCAGATTCACCAATCACAGAACTCTTTCTGTGATCGGTGAATCTGCTCAGCTTGAGAGCGGAAGCTGCGGATCATGAGTCATCATCTTTTCACTATCCTGTTAATCTTCCTTTGAATTTTCCTGGTGATTTTTATATCTATTTCGTGTTCTTTAGGGATTAAAAAAGGCCTATCTGGCACGTAGCACATCATAATAGTACATAAAGTGATAAAAATGTCACTCTAGTTTAGTAATTTTAAAGTGTGTTTATACTTATAAATATAAATGGAAGGAATCGTATTTATACCTCTAGGAGTCCTACAAATTTCCTTTATTGAGTGGTAAGCCAATGTTCTTGTCGTTATTCATTCGTTAAACTAAGTATATCTTTAATTTATATCGGGGTAATGAAGTACAAAACGAATATCTTTTTAATACAATTACAAGTAGATTAAGTGGGGAAGCAGCAAGTTAAATCGGGGAACGAGATTCGATACATTCTAGGATAGATAAAAATATATTATAAATATTCAATACGATACGATAAACACTGTATCTCTGTTTTATTAAATAAAAATTATACTGCTTTTTTGAATCGTGTATCAGTTCCTTGACTCACGCACATGCATACGCACATACACAATCAACATGGATAAAAAAATGGTCAACAGCAGTTTTTTTGGAGTTTTGGTTTACTTCTTTAGAATCGTTTCATATATATAGCGCACGGTATGAAAAATAGATATAAAATAGCAAAATCAAGTGTTAACAAAAAGTGAAACTGTAATAGTTTTCCTCTGCGCAACATACTCGCGTATCTCGTAGCGCTCCCCGCTCTTCTCCGTTAACACGTAAAATATATATGTATTTATAAAGTGGAGCAATTCTTGAAATAGTTGCCTATACTTGCTAGGTGGGTTGGCAAGCGCAGAACAGATAATATCCTCCAAACCAAATTTCGTTTACGGCAGCCAGTTTCAACGGAGCCTAGTCATCTGCGTAGGAACGAATTATTGTGCACGAGTGTGTGCAGCAAGCCCAGGTGCACTCACTATTACCTCACTCTTATAATCCGATGAAATGGCAATATGAAACAACTGAAGAGATCAGGCGCAGGAACAGGCTGCTACAGATACTCTCTTTACAAAATAACCTAATAACTGGTTCTGGCCCGACCCGATCATTGTGACGGTTTACTACGATAGTATTGCACCTTAAAATTGTTCTGAAAAATTGAAAGATTTGAATTTCTGCTCCACTTTTATGCAAAGCTTTATTCGACAATCAATAGAGTTCTCTCCGTGAATATGACATTTAAAAAATAATTGGTAATTGTGACTAGGAGATAGAGTAAGATTATTTGTGCGTGTATTGATATGTTAAGTTCGTTGTTTGATGTTAAGTTTTCTAAACAATATTCCGCTCAAAATATTATAAATTTTTATATACATACTAGCTGGCCAGGCAGACGTTGTTCTGCCCTTTCCGAAGACCCTTTCTATGAAAAAATTGTTAAATTTGCAATAAAAAAATATTGAAGGTCACTTACCGGGATAAAAATATCCTATCTCTAAAGTTGTACCAAACTGCACACAGTGTGCAAAATTTCATTGAAATCAGTTCAATAGTTTAGGAGTTCATCGCGGACAAACAATGTGACACGTAATTTTTATATATAAAGATGATTTATTTACTCAATAGAGTGCTATGATGCTTTAACATATTGTGGCATCATAAGAAAATTTACAACCTCATCTAATCCAGTGGGTATCTTTAGGGCCAAGCGAAATCCCCAAAAATTTAGGACCATCAATACATATTGGTCAACCTACTTATGTCTATCCGAAATGAAAAATCTAAAAAACAAAGACCACCGGCTGGGAGCAGCCTCTACCTTTTGTACTGCAGTCTCCAATATTGTGTAGTAATCGTAATATATACGGCAAACATTCCGTTAGAGGGAGGGAACCTATGTTCAAGAATTGAATTTTTACAAATTTCTAAAGCAGAACCTTTTAAGGCCAGAAATCGTCTATTTTGGCACCACTAATTCCTATTTCTAAAGCAAAAAAGCAATGTATCAACTGCCATGTTTCAGTTTGAAGAATAGGATAACGGTTATAATAACAGGTTATAAGCTATTTCATATTAAATCTCAAGGGTGATTGTTCATCTGTGAGCTAAGTTGGTTGCTTGTCACCCACCTAATTGGTGGATAAAAGTACCTAATTGCCATCACATGGAGATTGATTGTGCCCCAACACATTCTTAAAAATGTTTCAGAACTATTTAATAAATTAATTTTTTATGAAACATACATACTTCACTATGTCTACATTCACAATATACAAAACTGTATTATCGTACACCGAAATATTGTTTGAGCACTGGACATAATTTACTACGACTTTTACGGCTTCGACACGCGGGAGAATTTATTATTAAGGATGGATTTAGAGGGTTTCTCTGTAATTAACTTGTTTATATCATATTTTTTTTTATATATACAAAGGGCAGACATAATACTTATAGGCATTCTCTACGAGTCCACCTATGCGATGGTGAAAACTCAATAAAAAATATTAAAACAAACTGTTAACCCTAGAGGCCATCCCTGGAACTTCTCGCTTATTATTGAGCTTAACTTTTGAAAATTTGTTTTATTTTTGTTTTTTTTTTTGGTTTTTTATTGTAGAAAATCTTTGAAACGGCTCGACCGATTGATCTTTCGAACGCTGTGTCACATTTCGATCAGTTGATTCATTCTAAGGATATTGTACGACAAAATTTTATTAACATACATATTTACATATATAAACACAACCGCACGCACGCTAGTATGCACGCACGCACGCATGAACACACGCACACGCGCACTCACGCACGCACGCCGCACGCACGCACACAGCACGCACGCACGCACATACACATACACACAGGCATATATAATTAAGTATTTAAATCTATAATATAAGTACATTCACAATTGCATACTTTTTAAATATTATTTAATAATTAATTATGGGCCACAACTGGCTTATATTTATGGTGCTGTACCGGATATTTATGAGTGTTTATTCCATTGCATAACGAAAATCGAGAATAGAAAAATAATTTAGATTTGATATAAAAACATTAATACACAATAGCAACCCGAAAGATATGCTTAAAATACTATACTGCCGCATCCATTTAGCATGTTTTAACACAAAACCGTTCAACAGAAGGGTTATCCACGCTACGTGCCAAGTAGAAATAGAATTATGTAATTAAATTGTAAACTTGTAACGTATGAACGAAATAAATGAAAATTAAAATTATCGGTTTTCCACCTGCTTTCAGAAGATCCGCTGTAATTTCATCCTCGCTTGGGGCCCCGCCGTTTTTAAGGTGCAGGAAATCCATTCTAGTCTCGCTCAGATTGACATCAGGGAAATCTTCGTAAGAGTGTCGGATAAGACTTGCTCTTGGATCGTTACTCACTCTTGCGTGTGGCTCCAACGATGACGTGTACAGCTACCCATAGGATCTTACAATCTCACTCAAAATCGCAGGTGTCTCGGAAACGATGATGCTAGACTCAGTTTTCAACGTCGACAGATGGCTCTTTGTGGCAGACAAATTTCTGGCAAACACTTTGGAGCCAAGGTTTCACTCGATCTCTTCTTCAATACGACCTGTATTGAACTGTTCAGTTGTCTATGTGTCTGTCAAATCTGTTGAAGACTGCAGCTTCATTTCCATTTAAACAGCCATGAGATTAAGCGTGTGACCGGAGAGTTTTTGTGGTCTTCTGCGGTGGGTCTTGCAAAACTTAACTTGGACCGCATGAACAGTTTCCTCGAGCTTATCATTCATATCGTCCAACGCATTTCAATCTTTTAGGCACTGAAAACGATTTTGTAATTCGAGCGGACAGTTTTCGGGACTTTGGATTAGAGCACGGGGGTGACTTAGCGACGTCATTAGACGATAACTTTCCAACTTAAAGTTTAGGTTCATTGTGCCTCTCACCATTCGGTGATCATTGCCAGTGTTCACCCTTGCGATCACCGAGACATCAATGAACAGTTACCGTGTAGTCATAGTGAAGTCAATCTCATTTTTTGTCGAAACATCGGGACTAATTCCTGTAGAGCCGCTTCTGGAAGAAAGAGTTCATCATAAAAAGTCCCTTTTTCTCCATGAAGTCAGCCAGCTTCTGGCCTCTTCATGTTCAAATTTCCCTACCTTCAGCTCACCATTCTCTCTTGTGCCTAGTTTTGCGTTGAAGTCTCCCATTAACAGTGTATATTGGGTTTTGGAGGAATGCATGGCTCTAGAGATATCCTCATATATTTCCTCCACCTCCTCATCTGGGTGTGCCAAGGTTTGTGCGTAAACCTGTATGACCTTTAACGAATACCGTTTGGTGATTCTGTGTATAAGATACACAACCCTTGTCGACACACTTTTAGTATTTATAACATTGGTAACGAGAGACTTGTGGACGATAAATCCGACACCTCCTTGGGACAGATGGTTGCCCTCCCGGTGATAGAAGAAATTCGAGGATTACTCTGTGTGTTCCTCTCTTTTCGGACTTCGGATAATCCTATAATATTCCAGCGCAACTTGTCTATCTCTTCTTCCAGCTCCAGGATCTTCTCACAGGCAGTCCACAGGATGCGCACGTTTTCGGAGTTATTACACCCTCCCCCCCCCCCCCGCGGTTTCTGGCTGTGGTGGCGGCCATGGTGGTCACCACAGCCAGAAATTATAGTGGGTATATTACCACAGTTGCCACGCTTGGCGAGCGGGTAGGCAAACGCAGGTTTTTATTGTTATTTTGCTTTTATCAAAAATGATATGAAAAAAATGATAGATCCCGTTGTCCACCTTCTGTCTCAGTTTACTTCTGACACCTCTTACGACACCCACTGGAAGATATGTAAAATTAGATAGGTAAAAGGTATTCTTTAAAGTAAGTAAAGTTTTAGCCTATTTAAGTCCCACTGCTGGGCACAGGCCTCCTCTCATTTCTGAGAGGGTTTTAGGGCAAGGAAAAGTCCACCGCGCTGCCCCAATGCGTGTTGGCGGAACTTCACATGTCTTCGATATATATTTTTCCTTATTTCTCAGACATACAGGTTTCCTCACGATGTTTTCCTTCACCGCCGAGCACGTGGTAAATCAGCACTTAAAATTGCAATTAACAATTTCATTGATGCCGGCGGGGATCGAACCCGGGTTGCTCGAGTACTGTAAAGCTTAGAGCGAGCGCTAACTATCTGAACCACGGCTCTTGAAATGAAACCATAAACATGATATTAAAAGCAAGATATAAGCTGTGCAAGGTTTTATTATTGAAAAGTGTACCTTGCATTGATTTAATAATCAAACCGTCCAAGGCATGCATATATGAAATAAAAAGGCTTATAATATATATATCATTTAAAAAAAAATATAAACATGCGTAAGTGTCGTGGAACACCTGGTTGGAACGATGTTCCTTTCGTAGTATATTATTATTAATAAACGTATTATATTATTGATTAACAAATACAAATAAATAAATTACTAGCGTCTATTAAATTGAAGCATTATTTAAAATAATATTTCTTCCATGGCAAGATAAGAAAAAGTGCGACGGAGATGGATATCATTCCATCTAGCTCGCACTATAGAAAGAGGGTCGTGACGGAAAAATCTTATACTTTTCTCGCCTAGCTATCCGTCAAATTCGTACCTTGGCATAAGGAACTTCGTTCCAAAAACGTTTTTAAGATTGAATGTACGTTGTTTTCTCTATTTTTTCCCGCTTTAGTACTTATCACAACAATTCTGAGGAGTGAGGTAACGTTTTCATACCTACTTACCGTACTACAAAAGAGCCTTAATAGGATACTTTTCTTGAATAGCGAGATATTTTGCGTATGTTGTTATAGGCATTAGTTTCATGGCATTAGCTCCAACTTTAGATTTTCCACTGCGAGCATGTAAATATGGGGTGGTTTTATCACTGTACGTGGGGAGATTTCAAATATTTTGATTTTTTCTAATCGACCTTTTACGAGGGTTCGACGGAAATTTCGGTGTGCATGACAAAACTCAAACTCTTCTTTTATAGTTTTCTGAGAAGCGACCGAAAAAAATTTGCACCCCACTCCCCATCGAACACTCCTTATTGAGGCCTTACGATAAAGGTGTCAAAAAAGATCTAAAACTTCTAAAAATTTCCAATTTTTGTCTAGAGCTAAATCACCAAAAATTTTTAAATAAAACTAATTTTACGGATTTTATCGCGTATATTAACTTATTTTTAACTTATTTTTATATTCCCGACGTTTCGGGTGCTTTCCAGCACCCGTGGTCACGGGGGACTGAGTTGTTTGACGTCCTGCTGTCATAGTTAGCCCGGCTACCTTCAGTTTTTTAATATTAATTTTTGGTTCGATTTACGCAGAATGAGCTTACAGTATCTTGAAGTCTAGCAGTGGTATACTTGGGTTTGGATTTGATTTTATTAATTATGGGATCCCAAGCAGATGGCAGCACCCATCCATCTTCTCTATTGAAATTAGGATGTTTTTTAATTTCAATAGCCTCGCGAATCATCCTTGGGAGGAATCGGTGTTCTTTTGCGAGGATTTGTGGTCTATCAAATCTAATGTAATGACGGGGACGATCCTGAACATGTTCACAAACTGCAGACTTCCCGATACGTCGGTGCTTCACGTCAGCTATATGTTCTTTAACGCGGGTTTTAATAGATCTTTTTGTTTGTCCTATGTACGAGAGACCACATTCATAATCCAGCTTGTACACTCCTGCATCTTGTAGAGGGATATGACACTTGACGGATGGTAAAAATTGACCAACCTTCTTCAGCGGCTTGAAGTACGTTTTAATGGAAGCTCGCTTCAAGATGTAGCCAACCTTGTCTGTGACTCCTCTGACATAGGGTAGTACAGCAGGCACACGCTCGACTGTGGCTGGCTTCACTCGGTCACTGTGACATAGGCGCGGGACCCGAAGCTTGTTGTGTTGCAGTACTTGCTCGACGTGCTGAAGCTCGGCGGCCAGATGTTTTCTGTCACAGATCCCTCGTGCTCTCTGAAACAAAGATTTCCCCACGGTAGCTAACTGTGAAGGATGATGGTGAGATTCACCATTTAAATATCGGTTGGTATGGGTATTTTTTCTGTACACAGTATGACCAATAGTGTTATCAGGATTTCGGATGACTAAAACATCTAGAAAAGCTAAAGTATTGTTTGCCTCTAACTCCATTGTGAATTGTATTTTAGGGTTTATGGAATTAAGGTGGTTTAAAAATGCAGTTACTTTGTCAGATGGTAAAATTGTGAAAGTATCGTCTACGTACCGCTTGTAGAATCTTGGATTTACAGGAGCAGTAAGAAGGGCTTTCTCCTCAAAGTCCTCCATGAATATGTCGGCGACTACGGGAGATACAGGTGAGCCCATTGCCACTCCATCTACTTGCATGTAGAACTCTTCTTTCCACAATAAATAGCCAGATGTGAGGCAGTGTTTGAGTAATACTGCATATTCTGTAGGCATGTTGTTATCTTCTAGCTTTCTAGTAACAATTGAGATGCAGTCTTCAATAGGTAGGCATGTGAATAGTGACTGAACATCAAAACTGACCATAGTTTCATTGTCAGCGAGATGTAGGTCTTTAATCTCACTAACAAATTGGTATGAATCCTTTGTGTGTGCTCTGGTATGTCCTCTTAGTGGTGACAGTATTTTTGCCAAGTGTTGAGCCAACTTATAAGTTGGTGAAAATTCTTAAACAGACAATCCTCAACACTACAGATAATTTCCTCGTACGGGATTAAGAAATTATCTGTAGTGTTGAGGAATGTCTGTTTAAGAATAATATCGGTAAAGAGGATTTAGAGGCTATACGTCAAGACATTTCGTCCTTGTTACGTCGAAGTTCAGCGCCGAAATTAAACCTCCCCAAAGACGAATTTAAAGCGTTGTACAACTTACGCAACAGACCAGAGCTTACGATTCTCCGCGCGGATAAAGGAAATGCTACGGTAATAATGGACACGTCAGAGTATAATTTCAAAATACAACAACTTTTATCGGACGTAAGTACATACAAAAAGGTCAAAATAGACCCTACAACCAATACACTCAAAACAACTACTGATTTAATAAAGAAATACTCCGAAAAATTAGATCTTGCCGTGAATTCGACAATACCATGTCGAATTCACGGCACACGGCACACGGCCACAATCATGTGCCAAACCACCGAGGTTGTATGGGTTACCGAAAATACACAAACCAAACGCTCCACTACGTCCTATAGTAAGCCAGATCGATTCACCAACTTATAAGTTGGCTCAACACTTGGCAAAAATACTGTCACCACTAAGAGGACATACCAGAGCACACACAAAGGATTCATACCAATTTGTTAGTGAGATTAAAGACCTACATCTCGCTGACAATGAAACTATGGTCAGTTTTGATGTTCAGTCACTATTCACATGCCTACCTATTGAAGACTGCATCTCAATTGTTACTAGAAAGCTAGAAGATAACAACATGCCTACAGAATATGCAGTATTACTCAAACACTGCCTCACATCTGGCTATTTATTGTGGAAAGAAGAGTTCTACATGCAAGTAGATGGAGTGGCAATGGGCTCACCTGTATCTCCCGTAGTCGCCGACATATTCATGGAGGACTTTGAGGAGAAAGCCCTTCTTACTGCTCCTGTAAATCCAAGATTATACAAGCGGTACGTAGACGATACTTTCACAATTTTACCATCTGACAAAGTAACTGCATTTTTAAACCACCTTAATTCCATAAACCCTAAAATACAATTCACAATGGAGTTAGAGGCAAACAATACTTTAGCTTTTCTAGATGTTTTAGTCATCCGAAATCCTGATAACACTATTGGTCATACTGTGTACAGAAAAAATACCCATACCAACCGATATTTAAATGGTGAATCTCACCATCATCCTTCACAGTTAGCTACCGTGGGAAAATCTTTGTTTCAGAGAGCACGAGGGATCTGTGACAGAAAACATCTGGCCACCGAGCTTCAGCACGTCGAGCAAGTACTGCAAGACAACAAGCTTCGGGTCCCGCGCCTACGTCACAGTGACCGAGTGACGCCAGCCACAGTCGAGCGTGTGCCTGCTGTACTACCCTATGTCAGAGGAGTCACAGACAAGGTTGGCTACATCTTGAAGCGAGCTTCCATTAAAACGTACTTCAAGCCGCTGAAGAAGGTTGGTCAATTTTTACCATCCGTCAAGTGTCATATCCCTCTACAAGATGCAGGAGTGTACAAGCTGGATTATGAATGTGGTCTCTCGTACATAGGACAAACAAAAAGATCTATTAAAACCCGCGTTAAAGAACATATAGCTGACGTGAAGCACCGACGTATCGGGAAGTCTGCAGTTTGTGAACATGTTCAGGATCGTCCCCGTCATTACATTAGATTTGATAGACCACAAATCCTCGCAAAAGAACACCGATTCCTCCCAAGGATGATTCGCGAGGCTATTGAAATTAAAAAACATCCTAATTTCAATAGAGAAGATGGATGGGTGCTGCCATCTGCTTGGGATCCCATAATTAATAAAATCAAATCCAAACCCAAGTATACCACTGCTAGACTTCAAGATACTGTAAGCTCATTCTGCGTAAATCGAACCAAAAATTAATATTAAAAAACTGAAGGTAGCCGGGCTAACTATGACAGCAGGACGTCAAACAACTCAGTCCCCCGTGACCACGGGTGCTGGAAAGCACCCGAAACGTCGGGAATATAAAAATAAGTTAAAAATAAGTTATTATACGCGATAAAATCCGTAAAATTAGTTTTATTTAAAAATGTGTAGTGTTCGCGTAAATATAAGAAATTCACCAAAAATTAAAAAAAATTGAACACATCGATGATAATTCTATTTGTTTCTAACTGAAAATTTCTTATTTGAGAAATAAATTTTTTGTTTATTTCAACGTATTCAAAGTTGTTAAATTTTTATGAATCATATTATGAGTAACAATTCCTCTCTTTCTTCATTAGTCGGAAAAATTGCTGGACATGGACTTCTCCTACTGTGCCCCCATTTGCCTTAAACACCACGCTTGACAGGTGGATTGGCGATTGCAGGCCAGATGGCTCAGACCCTTGAAGCTGCTTCCTGTCTCTAATATAATAACCAAATACTCCAGGTATTTCAATTCGAGCGTAAATAAGATGTTTATATCTTTATCTACTATCGAAAACCATAAGACGTTTCTGGAATTTATTCAGTTGCTTCTTACGATACCTACAGGACTAAATGTTGTCGTGAAGCGACAAATAAAAAAAAAATAAAAAAATAGAACCTAACCTAAGTACAACAAAACAACAAAGGTAGAGCCAGAAAACAATATATTTAAATTTATAAAAGGTATTTACAATTTTATAAAAAATGATGTGAGGATGATGATGAATGAAGTGAGAATACAATTAGATTATAAAAAAAATAAAGGTGAGAGAATAGGGGAATATAGCGTTGAAGTGGGGCCTAAAAGTCGAAGCGACACACGTTGCGTTTATAGAAGTAGGTTTCTTAGCAGCGACGGCACGCAGCGCCTGAAGCCAGCACACGCCGTTTGCGCTTGTAGAAGTAGGTTTCTTAGCAGCGACAGCGCGCAGCGCCTGGAGCCAGTACATGCAGCGTCCGGAGCCGGCGCACGTAGCGCCTGGAGAAGGGGCGCGCAACGCTTAGAGCCAGCAGTTGCAGCGCCCAAAGGTAGCGCCGGCGGTAGGTGCACTCGGCGCCTGGAGTAAGTAGTAGTAGTGCCCGGAGTAGTGTGGCCCCCGCGCTTGTAGTAGACTCGAAGCGACTTCCGAGGTAGATGGAGGCTTGTAGGATTCCGGAGTGGCTCGGCCCGAGTTTGAAGAAGGCTTCGCTGAAGACTTCACGTGTAAATGGAGGCTTGCAGGATTCCGGAGTGGCGCGGCCCGAGTTTGAAGAAGGCTTCGCCGAAGACTTCACGTGTAAATGGAGGCTTGCAGGATCCCGGGGCAGTGCGGCCCCGGGATAAGGCCTTTAGGAGATACTTCCAATTCGCGAACTGAAGCGAGACTGCCTTTCTTCACCGATTGTTCGGCTTTTATACCTTTCTAGAGAGAACGAAAAAATTATTTAAATTAAACGCAAATTTTTTGTAAATGGTCAAGAGAAAAGAGTTTTTATGTAGAATTATTGAAATAGAAACAAAAGACTGGTAGCAAATTTGAATATAATTGCCGTGGAGACCAAATAACAACAATGTCAAAACATGTCAAATTTTGGTTTTAGGCTTGTAATAAGAAAACGGTAAGATTTAAGTGGAAAATGAGATATTATTGATATAGGAAAAAAGGTAGCGCAACTGCCCACACAAATTCCGAAATTGTAGAGTTACGGAAAACTAACTAAAAGATCGAAAAAAGGTAGACTCCATTGACACCAATTTAAAAGTGCTGATAATGTGAAACTACGAAGTAGAAATGATTTGTTATTGTGTTCTTATGGTTTAAAATCGTTACGGGATCCTATGGAAATAAAGGTGATGTAAAATATCCAGTTTTGAGGTGAATGCAGAAAATCGAAACAGAATGGAAAAATGAATTTAAAATAATGTAAAATGATACGTAAGTAGTATAACACTACAATGTAGTGATGAATTCCTTAACGCCTCCACCACAAAGTATACTTTTAGAACATAAAATTAACAGCGGTGTCTAATTAACAGCCTAACGATCTAACTAACGGACCAATTTAATCGTATGGTTGCGACATAATATATACCACCATGAGGCGGTTGCTAGTTTTGTCAGTATTGCAAACATTTTTTTTCTACTATTTATGGCAATCGTTTCGGTTAAGTGGTACAATATATATTACAAGATAATAAATAATGTTTACTTTATAAATTATGCTATATATTAATTCACATATAAATTCAACAATCCTCATCATTATTATAAGATTTACGATACTTAATCCAGGTCGTAATTATTTCTTGACCTTATTTACATTTTCACCTTAAGAGCAATAATACGTTAACAGAATCGAGTGCGCCACGTAAATATGCAAATACCCCATTCGGTCCTATAACTCCAACGTTTTCCTAACGCAATATTCTATTTTGGGACACAGATGTCTCATCTATTCGAACCTCTGAAGAGCTACTATTTACAAGTTAGAAATGTTATGATGTCATGGTTATTAAATATACCAAGCGTCTATGTTACTACACCCAGTTATAAATAATATATTAATGTTCCAATTTCAAAATTTCTCTCCATAATTCTTGGGCTGATATCACATTCATATTTTGCGCCATTACTTTTTATGATTTTATATGTAGTTTTTAATACTTATGAATCGTTTATTTTATTTCAATTGGTATTTATAAACAAAAGCCAATTTAATTATGACTGCTGGTTTAACAGTACACATTTAAGCGCGATCGACTAGTTGTAGCGTATAAAATACTTGTAGCCACTACTTGACGATTTATAAGAAAATAATTAAGTTTTTTTTATTTAAAGCAGGCTCGTCTCGCAGTATTATGTCACCTTTACTTGTCGATATGATCGGTTAAGCCAGTTAGGATAAAAGTGGTCTCAAATGACGGAGAGACGGTAGGGAGCGTGGGCGGAAAATAACTTATTTAAGCTTTGCCATTTTTCACCTGTGGAAATGTATAATATTTAAGATGATTATTTTTTAATCCGCTCGTGTTTCGATGGAATTTGCCTACGCTGATCCTATGACAAAATTAATATCCATGACAGATTTAATGCCTTAAGTCATTAAGTGCGCCATAAGTGCGATTTTTTTGTTTATATAATTTTAAATAAAAAATAAATAAAATATCAGCAACAGTAGGATAAGGTGCGGCTACTTAAATATATTGTATATATACTTAAATATATACCTACTGTGCTGTTATTATTTTTATTTTATTTTATTTATTTATACTCTTTATTGCACACAAAACACTACACAACACAGCAAACTTAAATTTATCAACGAATGTACAATTAGGCTAAACAGCGATCTCTTCCAGGCAAACCTTGGTGAAGGAGATAATTTTCAGAATATAATAGAATAAATAGAATCTCTTATTATGTTTAATATAGGTGTTAGTTTGTATTTTTGATAATGTTAACATCATTATAGTAATTGTAATTGGTTTACACAAAGATAACGTGCTATATTTTCGTTGCTGGATAACAGTCTATCGTAATTTGAAGTTGACGTAAACGACTTACTGTTTGGTTTGTCTGATTAGTAAGCGCGACTGGTACGCATGTGTTCTTGCGTAATCCCTAAACATTAATTCAACTCAAACAGAAACAGTTTTTTTCGCTTTTCGGTTATCGCCCTTTACGTAGAGCCACTTAAATTATAAAGGGTTATACAGCTTTAAATTGCTGATGAAAAAGCTAAGAAATTTGCTTAAAATTATTTTAAAAAGCAACAATATCTTCGAATGTTCAATATTTTTATCAAAGAAAGCAAATTATGCGTTACAAACGTCATAATTCTATAAACATGTATGGCGCATAAAGTTCAAAAATACCCAGCTGACAGTACTTACAAGCTGCGTGGCGCTACCAATTTGATTACACTACAACGATCCAATATTTAAATCATGTTTTACGACTATTAAATTGTTTATTTGTAAAAGCAGTTAAATTTTCACAGATTATTAATACTGGTTATTAATCTGGCAAAAAACACTAGCTGGGAGAAATCATTTTCTACCTAGAAATTCGTCTGGGTAGGTATCATTTTTTTTACTTATTTCTGCCGCCAAATGGCAGTTCTTGCACTGCTGAGTTCCAGTCGGAAGCTTATAGAGAGCCCGCATAATTTCAGGCTATGAGGCCTTCTTAGCTTGAAGTTGGCTACATGTGTAACATGGACTGCTATAGCCACTTACCATCAGATGAAATGTAAGTTAGTTTGTCACTTCACTTTTATAAAAATAAATTTAAAATAAGTTTTTCAGTTGACATTGAGTGTCCATTACCTTATTTAACCACCAATTAAAATTATTACGTTCATTCTTAAATTATACTTAATTCGTTCGTTCGTTATGTTTCTTCGTTATTCTTATATACAATGATGATGCCGCATGTGTTATCCAAATCACAAAACTTAAGCTGGAGTTTTGCCAAGTGACAACAATCGCACGTATAAATTATATATTATACTTAAGGTCTCAACTCAAGTCATTGTAATTTATGAAATCAATTTTCCGTATATTATATACAATATGAACTCTGTATTATAAAAGAGTAAAACCCACTATAGAACTTACTACACCTCTATCGTAGAGGCGAAACATACACGTAAACTGCACATGCACCCACATAAAATGAGGGCATCCACTTTTTCTGCTAGCAGGGTGATGCTAATTTGGAGTGAGGTGAATTATTTGACAGATATCATAGTGGAGAAGCTAATTTGATAGGAAACTGTAAGGGTTGTTTTTTGTTGTACTATTAGTTACATTTTATGATACAGAAAATGATTTTTACCACCTAGTGTTTTTTGCCTAGGAATTCGTTCGGGTGGGAATCCACTCTCTTACCTATTTCTGCCGCCAAATAGCAGTTCTTGCACTGCTGTAGTTCAGCCTGACGGGAATTGAGAGCCAGTATAATTACAAGCTCTAAGGAATTCCATCTTCCTCAGAGGTGGCAACGCATCTGTAGCCTTCCTTGTTTGAAGTTGGCTGCAGGTATTCATGGACTGCAGGAGCTACTTATTGTCAGGTGGGCTGTACGTTTGTTAATCAATACAGCATTATAAGAAAAAATGCTAATTCTGTATACATACTAGCTGCTAAACGTTGTTTTGCCATATTATACATTACTTCTAGAAAATATTTTTAAGTTTAAAAATTAAAAAACATTGCTCTTTGAAGGGTGAAAATTTCAAGTTTTATGTATTTTCAATGCTAAATTATAATAAAATAAAAATAAAAAAATTTGTCAAAAAATAAAAAAATTATTTAGGAGTGGGTCACCTTTATCATTAAGGGGTTTGAAAAATGGATGTTGGCCGATTCTCAAACGATAATTTTTTTATATATACGACAAAACATATCACAACTGTAAAAAACTTTTGTTAAAATGGACTCATCATAAGACGAAACTGAGAAGCTACTAGATCGTGTAGCATGTTTTGTTCAGATTCAGACACTGTAATCACACACACTCTTTTTAAGTAACGCAAGCATAGACACAACCACACATACACTCAGACACACACACACACACACACACACACGCGCGCGCGCGTGTGCGCGCGCGAGCGCATACACACATATACACACACACACGCACACACCATTCCATCAGGTGAGCCGCATGCTCGTTTGCCCCCTCTCCTATAAAAAAAATATATGTTCATACTTTAGTGTATGTGTTTGTGTGAATGGCTGAGACAGGTTTTTGATATAATATAACATAGGCTCATAGAAATGAAAATTAAGCAAAAATATGTAGTTTTGAATCGTATTTTTGCTTACAGGAATTAAAATAATTATTATTATTTGTAAATGTGAATTAAAATAAATACGCAAAAGTGTTTTCAGAAAAATGGATACAACAAAATAAACAACGTAATTTATTTATATGTAAGTTATACAAATAATGTGACTATATCTTTGAGAAGAAGAAATTTCATAAGTGATTTTCAAGAGCTACTTAAACAAGACGCGCAACATCTTGATATTAAATTTTTAAACACATTGTTTGCACTACCACTGTCTCAACCTTTATTTGAAATTTTTTATTGAACAAACCAAAGTATTAAGAAACATAAATAAAATTTCTTTTGATATCTCAAAAATTAAAAAAAGGTTATATTGATTTATGATTCGATTTAGGGTGAAGTCACCAATTATCAGCACTCTAAGAAAATGTTCATTTTCAAATAGTGGAAAAAAGTAAAAAAAAAGAAAAATATTTCATCATGAGATAGGTATTTGGTTTACCAGTGAATAAATATTTTAGAGAAGCCTGTTTTTCTTCGAATTTCAGAATTGTTACACCTGGTGTACAACTTTAACATGATCAATCATATCATCAATGAACTCTATAGGCAGATTTCATATGTCTATGTTTTCTGGAAGGCATTTCATGGTGTTTTGTGTTGCTTTTTTGACTTTTTGAGATCTTGATTTTTTGACTGCTTGAGATCGTAACTTCTGTCGCTGTTAAAATACATGCAGATTTGTTTTAAAATTTTATCAGCCCCAAATAAGCTCTCCTCTGAAGTAGCAAGCAATGATGCTTTTTTACCGTAACCGATTAAATTAAAAAAAGTTTCAGCAGTCAGCACCTTTTGTGAAACTTGATCTTTGCTTGATGCTGGAATTTCACCCAAACATTTTTTGAAATCTATTGCATTACAATTCCACGGACATAAACCCGTTACTGTGAAGCCGTTTACGGTAGTTCAATTTTTTATACCTGTCGAAAAAATTAACAGCAATATAAATCAAGTAGGTACTTACAGAATATGTTTAACTAAACTAATATATTGAAGTAAACATACCTTTATCCAATGCTTCTATTAATACTGGAACAAAATCGTTTTTTGTGAAGGTTTCCAGTGGATTATCTCTTCTCCAGCGAAGCACACTCTCTTTCCAAGCTACCTTTAGAGCTCGGAAAGCAGCAACGTTTGCTGGTTGCAGAAGTCTCGTTGCATTTGGATAAAGTGCAATCAGTATTATGTCGAGGCTTCTGCAAATTTCACTAATCTCTATGGATAAGTGGGTCTTGTGTTCACCTACAAATAATATAACAGGAAAATTTCTCTTAGTTTTTTCAAGTGTGGGTGGAAACCGTTTTTTAATATAATCATGAAAAAAGCTCTGCTTTCATCCATCCAGTTTCGCTAAGTCCAATTCCCCAGTCCCCTGGAACTTTAGTAGTCAACTACTTCGGCAGCCTTTTATTTGAAAAGACTACTAAGGGTGGTGTGAGATCACCATTTGTCCCGAATAAAATAAAAATGTTAACGATGATTTTGCAGGCGCATTGTCAAATTCGTAGACGTCTTTGTCACCTATAATAGCTAAAACTTCTCCACTTTTGGGAAACAATTGAAAATTTGACTTATCACCATTGAATACTCGTGTAGGGTCATTAAGGATACTAAAATATTGATTGTCTTTCAAGTATTCTACAATTTTTGTAAACCACCCTTTAATATCTTGTTCAGAAACTACTGCACTTGCTACAGTGACGGCTTCAGAAGTACGTTCTGTTAATTGTGGGCGTCTTTTCAAAAAAAGGCTATACCACTTCTTCCCCGGAACCCCATTCTTAAAAGGACTATGTCTTCTAGATTTCTTTACAAAGTTTGCGACACTAAGTGGAAGGTCAATTTTTCTCTTTGGAAAGCCTTTTCTACAGCATTCGTTTATACACTTTACAAGTATATCTTCCTCATCTATAGTTAAAACAGGACTTGGGCCTGGCAGGTCTTTTAGATTATTTCTCAATCTCGATTGGATTGTCCTTCTCGGAACATTGAAAGTTATAGATGCAAGTTTTTTTTAAATTGCCATTTTTTACAGCTTCTAGGGCTTGTATTAAGTTTTCCTTTCCATATATTTTTCTTTTTGTAAATTCTTTCTTCTTCTCCTCTTACTTCTCCTCTTACTTCTCCTCTTACTTCTTTGTTTTCATTTTAATTGTGTACTAAAATAGGAAAATCCGATTAACGGCATAGACAGTCGCCAATCATCAGCACTATGCTGATAATTAGCAATACTCGTATCAGCACCGAGCTAATATTTGGAAAATGGTATTTAATTGTAGTATTGGGGGTCATTGTAGAAGCGTGCTCGTCGCGACCCCTGCCAGCCCTTTTCAGGGCTGCAATTCTACTCAGCTGCGCACCCATGCTAACGAGGGTTAGGGCGTCCCCAAGGCGACGCACACCAGCTCGTCCCCGTTGGTGTGGAATGCAGCGCGCAAAGCGGCGACGGGGACCGCCACCCGTCACGCACAGCCCGACACGGCGGAAGGTGGAGGACAGAGTGCAGAGTTGGCACGTGGAATGTTAGAGGAGGCATGAGAGATAAGAAGAATGAGTTGATTGATATAATGAAAGAAAGAGAATTAGATGTCGTGTGTATGTCGGAGACCAAACGGAAGGGCAGTGGTACTGAAGAGCTCCCTGGCGGGGCGTTAGATCTATGGTCCGGAGTCCCGGAGAGCGAGAACGCCTGCCAGGGAGTGGGGGTGCTGCTGTCTTCTCGGTTGGTCGATGTTATGACTGAATATTAGGTTGTGAACTCAAGACTTCTCTGGGTTCGCTTTAAATTGGGACTGACGAAGTTATTCCTTTTGGCTGTTTATGCGCCGGTCGCTTCGTCGTCCAGGGCTGAGCTGGAGGAGTTTTGGGAGAATGTAAGAGAAGTTCTAGATTTGGCTAGGGGAAACGAAAGAATTGTTGTATATGGTGATTTGAATGGATGGGTTGGTACCGCTCGACGAGGGTACGAGTCGGTACTTGGAAAGTTTGGCGATAAAAGGGTTAATGATGCTGGCAAGCTTATACTGGCGGTATGCAAGGAAAAGGGTCTTCTTGTGACAAACACTATGTTTAATCACAAGAAAATCCATATGTATACTAGAGAACGAAAGAATGAGAGAAGTATGATCGATTTGTTCCTGGTGGATGACCGACTGCGAAAACAGGTGATGGATACGCGAGTGTTCAGGGGTGCTGACCTGGGAACGGATCACTATCTAGTGATTACTAGATTTAGGGGTCTGTTCGCGGGTTGGCGCTACCGGACGGCAGTAACAGAACCACAGTCGGTCTGTCGCATCCGAAGCTGGAAGCTTCAGGAAGCGGACACTAGGGACAAATATCATGCGAGGGTAGCCGAAAAGCTTGACACCATCGATGGCAGAAAAGAATGTGTAGAAAGAACATGGCAGAACCTTAGGGATTGAATGGTAAGTGCAGCGGAAGAAGTGTGTGGAACAATTAAAAGAGGCGGTAGTAAAAGAAGAGATGCATGGTGGAATGATGAAGTGAAAGAAGCTGTAAAGAAGAAGAAGAAGAAAGCATGGTTAGACTACTTGGCCTCTAGTAATGATAAGGATATGAGAGAGAAGATGAAAGAAAGATATAGGCTGCAGAAAGTTCACACGAAAGCATTGATTGAGGAAGTGCGTGAAAGGTGTAGAATGGAAGCGGACGAAAGGTTGTCGCACAACTTTAAGGAGAACTCCAAACTCTTCTGGAAAGAGGTTGGAAGGACCCGAAGTGGTGCGACGGCCTTAAGAATAAACAAAGTCCTTTCGAGAACTAATGACGTCCTCTCAGAAAAATCGGACGTCATGCAGCGATGGAGCGAATTTTATAGAGAAATGTATGCGTGTGATGATTTTAGTGAGGGATCCGGGGGTGACGCAGTTACTGGTACGCCAGACCCGGACCTCGATGACACTGAGGTCATCAGTATGAAAGAGATTGAACGTGCGATTCGAAGTTTGAAATGTGCTTGACCAGGTTAGTAAGTAAAGTTTACTCGAAGGTTTTGACACGTAGGATGCAAGAGAAATCGGAAAGATTTCTATGGGAGGCACAATGCGGATTTAGACCTGGAATAGGATGCACGGATCAAATGTTTTCTCTCCGCATGATCACGGAGAAGCTTCTGGCTGCTAACCAGAAGATTTTCTGTGCTTTTGTGGATCTTGAGAAAGCATTTGATAAGGTTGTAAGGAAGAAAATGTGGGAACTGTTGCCGGGGTATGGTGTGGATGGTCGATTGCTAAGGGCTGTGCAGTATCTTTACTGTGACTGTAAAGCCTGT
Source organism: Parnassius mnemosyne (assembly GCA_963668995.1). Taxonomy (NCBI): domain Eukaryota; kingdom Metazoa; phylum Arthropoda; class Insecta; order Lepidoptera; family Papilionidae; genus Parnassius; species Parnassius mnemosyne. The sequence goes on along the minus strand of CAVLGL010000002.1, from coordinate 13,939,153 downwards.
GTGCGGGTAGGGCATGACCTGTCACCCATGTTTAGCATCCAAACGGGCGTAAAACAGGGTTGTGTCATGTCTTCCTGGCTGTTCATACTGTATCTCGACAGCTGTTTACAGAAGCTGAAAGATAGCTGTTTGGGTGTGAAATTAGGTGACATAAAAGTAAATTGTCTGCTGTATGCTAATGATGCAGTGCTTATTGCACCATCAGAGGCAGAACTGCAGTCACGTGTATGAAAGAGGAATGTGAAATTAAAGGTCTCCGTTCGAATGCTAATAAAACTAAGGTTCTGGTATTTGAAAGGGACGAAGAGAGAACGAAGTGTGAAATATGGGTAAATCAGGAATGTCTAGAACAGGTAAATGAAATTGTATACTTGGGGAGTGCTTTTAGCCGGGATGGAAGGTGTGATTTAGATGTGGACAGGCGTGTAGCTGCCGGGAACAAAGTCAATGGTGCCCTGACTGCGTTAGTCAAAAGGCAAGGCGTAGTGAAGAGTGCACGCCTTGCAATATATAACGCAGTGTTGGTGCCGACTTTGTTATATGGCAGCGAAACCTGGGTATGCCAAAAGAAGCATAAAGGCAAGTTGAATGCAGTGGAGATGCGATCTCTTCGTAAAATGTGCGGCATTACCATGGCCGACCGAAAGCGTAACGAAGAGATTCGCAATATGGCAGGTTTGAAAGATGACCTTATCACAAAAATTGATAAGGGCGTGCTTTGGTGGTTTGGGCACGTTGAGCGAATGAGTGAAGACCGAATGGTGAAGAAAATATATAGCGCGAAAGTTAATATTAAAAGGTGTCGAGGTAGACCGAGACTAACTTTCGAAGGCCATATGAGCAAATTGCTCGAAGAGGGGAGGGTCAAGAGTACTCGGATACCTAGACGTGCATGTATGAAGAAGATAATGAATCTGAAAGAAGCGAAAGAGGTATGTAAGGATCGTGACACTTGGTGTTCTGTTCTCTCTGGCTACCCCGTCAGGGATTGTGCGTGAAGATAAGTTAAGTTAAGGTATTTAATAAATAAATAAATGGACGGAAATCAGTTAACAGCAATCATAGAGCACAAAATCAAATAAAAATATAATATTTTTTTCTTACTTATCAAACCCAATTATCCGCATTAGTGCTGATAATATGAAAAACCTACAAAATAGGAACCATATGCTAGCACCCGACTTTTTTTGATTAATCCACAACTTAACCTAAAAATATTTTGAAATTTATGTAGACAAATCACTCTTGAAACTCGTAACTACTTATTGATTGCAATCGTCACGCCATCTTATTTTTTTTAATGTTTCTAGCTTACATAATAATTTGAAAAATTTAAATCCGATCTTTTTTCACGTGGCTGAACATAGACCTCCTCAGAAAGTTCTGGAGAGCTCTATGTTCTAAATCCTTATGACGCGGTTGCATCATTTTGATTTTACCACAGTTGCCACGCTTCGCATTTGGGTGGGCAACTGCAGTGTTTTATGCTGCTAATCATCTCCTGTTTCAGTTTCCCTCTGTCGTCTCTTACGGAACCCACGGTACGATATTCTAACTACGTCACTACATGGTAAAGATTCTACATATAATATATTTACTAATCAAGTCAAAGCACAAGAACCTGGAACATTAGCAGGACATCCTTTAAGCTATATTTCTTCCACTACACTTATATTATGTTACAATAATCGAATAACTTCGCAAGTAACCTGTCCTGCCCTGCCTATCTTTTAAGTAATAACTTACTTATAAAGCTGATTTGACATTTTGTAATCATTGGAGAACTAAAATGGAATGCATCGTCTTCATCAGCCTTTATAAGTCCACAGCTGGATGCGGGACTCTCTTATTGTTTTTTTATAGGATAAGGGTGACAAATGAGAACACAGTTCACCTGATTGTAAGTGGTTGCTGTAGCCCATAGACATCTACATATATCCTCGCTTACTAATCAATATGCAGATGCGTTGTCACCCGTGAGTACTAAGACGGAATGCCACGTTTCCAGTAAAAAGAGTCTCCGGTTCTCTACATTCACCATACAAAACACAGGTTACGCTGGTATTCTGTGAGAGTTTGTTCCTTCCCTGGTTGAGCCGAGCCATACGTGCTACAACTATACCACTAATATAGATGCACCATGGCTCTACGACATAAAAAAATAGCCTTATTGTAAAAAATATTAGCATTTAAACGTCACGCTTGAAAGATGGATGCTTGTCCCCATCGTGGTCTAGGTATTTTACGCCTGCGGCAAAGAATATGCTTACGACGTTTACAAAACAAAATGGGGCGTTGGGTTCTCTTATGGTGCCACCACACGGCAATTGAATTATGTTTATATATTTGTATTATTACGTTATGAGTAAAATACTATATAAAGCAAAAAGTGCGTGCGCGTGCGGTTGTGATTGTGCAATTGAGCACAAAGAAGGGTGCTGAGCCCTCCACAGCAGATTGTTACTCCATCTATTGGGGAAACGCGCTGCATTTCGCCTATTTTATATTATATTATAAATAATTCTTTCAAACTGTATTATGTAAGTAACAATATGAAATGTTTTATGGAAAAAAAATTGAATGAGTTTTATTATTAAAGCTTCAAAATTTTATTAAAGTTCCAAAGCAGTATTGCTTTGCTGCTTTTAATTTCGTAACATCATTTTATAATTGTTCAGTGTCTCTTATTTTCGTGTGTCTTTCAAATTCTGTTGTTGAACCAGTTTCCAAATTCCATTTTTACAAAATTTTTAACTTAAATTGGGACAGAGTAATAACCGACTATTATTATCAGAATTTCTTTTGATCGGAATTACTAGTCTCTTAAAACTAAAGGTATTTGCAAAGTTAGTCTCTTTGAGGGTCTTTTTGTAATTTATTCGTATTGTATCTTCTGCTTTAAGCTGATTTCGAAGCTTTGTAGACAGCGGATATTGATATTTTATTACCTTCGTTAATCTGGGTTTTTCCAGTTCTTGGTCTCATTAGGTTGAATTTATCAATTTTAGGCTTCATGTAGTTTTTATTTTCAGTTCATAAAACTATTCATATTTTTTTCAGTTAGTAACTTTTACTAAATGAATTGTTTTCCTAATGACGAGTTTAAAATGACTAATGAGCTTAAGATCATTTTATTTAAATAATAAAGTTAAAGAGCAACAAAAGTTTAAATCCAACAAAATATTTTAATTAATAATAAACTTGACTTAAAGTCCAGGCATCAAGTTATCCACTTTCACTCCCATTGCATGCAAAATCCTATTGCATTTGAATAATCTCTGATCGAACGCGGGGTGCAGCGTCAACAGTTGCAAGAACTTTGATATTGTAATAGCTCGTCCGCTTGTGGACCGCAATGATTACGTCAAATCCTTTCTCCAAATGTTTAGACCAATATTCAACAGTGGACAGTTTCTGGCGGATTAAAAATTAGAAAGGAAATGTTAAGATTAAAGTGGTCTATAATATACAAGTTTTATGTTTAACTACACTTATAGGATTGTAAGTTTTGGTTTTTTCTTACTTTGTAGCATTTCGTTGATCACCCAAAAATTTATTTATGCGTGGTGTAATTAAGATATGCTTATACATTTTGTTATTCAAGCTTACGAGTAGAAGGACCGCTTTTGGTCAGCGATATAATTAAGGATGGTCCATATGTTTAGGCCAAACAATTAACATTTGAAATTCGTATTCAACACTCGTGTGAACGGCACGGTGACCTTTACAAAGTCAGCGGGCGGCCACTCCCGTGTGCGTCGCCTGTCAGAGGGCGCGGGCGCAAAACATGAGTACGAGATCAGTAGCTTTAGTGCAACGACGCCGTCGCAACGTAACTTTGTGGTGACCGTGGCAGCGATTTCGTGCGGCCAGTTTAGGTTTTACCAGGTCTAGATTTTCAGTATTTGTGCGCGTTATTTCGCTACTGAAATTGTGTTTCGTGAAGACCTTCTCGGATTCGGTTGTCTATTATATATAGAATTGCTGTGAGTCAAATCGAGCCGCGTGGTTGCCTTTGATAGTGTCGATTTTGCTAGGCTATTTGTGCAGAGACGAGGAATTGTGTAGTCTAGAACATTAGATGCCGGGTTGGCTAATTTTTGAGAAGTTAATGTTTAATTGTACCGTTGCGTTAAGTGCCTTAAAAGGTCGCGTTCGGTTTTCGAAATAATTTGTTGCGGAGTGAACGGAAGTGAACTTTGACCCACCGGTCATCAGTCTTGCCGCGTGTTACGTTTTTTGATTATAATTAACGGAATTTAGTTGCGTCTTGAAGTTAGTTAAATGTACAATAAAGTTGATAGACTGATATAGTGAATTGAAGAAAGAAATTGTCCATTGTTGCCGCCGCTGGAGAATACCACGCCGGGGGGGCAGTGCCGGAGTCAGGGTTGCTGCTGATTAAAAGGTCTAATTCAGGTTACACATATATACACTTCTCACACACTACTTACATTCACGACTATTAACGCCTGAACGAGCCCTGTGAGCCTTCTTCGCCTCTGAACAGGTACGTACTATTTATTTACCTAGCCTTCTCCCTATTGTGTAGTATGATAGTACATTTTCCATAAGGCATTTTGAGCCACACACTTAGTTGTCCGTCGAACCTAACAGCTGTATGGACCCTGTATGGTAGACCTTAGTCTGAGCAACTAGGTGTGTGAACACCATATTTAATACCCTCAAAGACTGATTTAATGCATAATTTTACATATGAATGTGATAATATATTAGTCATTTATATGATATATGATTATATTGTAATAATGAAAATAATATAATTAGAATATATTAGAGATTTTTATTGTCACTAAAGATCCGATAAAGTCGGGCATCAATCAGCTTTACATTAACCGTCAGTAGCCTAATGGCAGGGCACGGATCGCGAATTCGAAAGGTCGTGGGTTCGAATCCGCCTTTCGACTACTGTCTTGTACCACTTCTAACACAAGAATAATAAGCTTACCAGAAGTGGTTAAAGGGAATGTTAGTAATGTTTAATAGCATTACTAGTATTTATAAAATAAAAATTAAAAATTAAAAAATATTTACCTAAACCTCTAAGAAACTACATCTTCAACTAAAAACATAATTAAAATATTTAATCTGTAAATACAAATTTATCTCTACAGAAATAACATTGCTCAAAGACTATGTTTCATTCATTCATTAATTTCAAATACCCTGTTTAGTACAGAGAATCAAGATATATATTAACTCTTTCTGATTTAACTATTTCCACCTTTATTATTTTCATAGTAGACTAATCTTATCACAGATGCAAGCAAATAAAAGCAATACAAAAACAATTTGTGTTATATTATATACAATAATAAAAACTATAATAAAAAAAAACTAAAACTAGTAACTTAATTATTATTAAGTTACTAGTTTTATCCTACTGCCCGCGCTATCGTGCCAAGAAAGCTGGATGCTTGTCCCCGCTGAATGACTATACTTAGCCTTTGAGTGAGAAAAGAACCAGCCCTCTTATCAACAACAACCAGCCGCAGATGCAGTTCCTTTAGGACCGCACTTGGAACCCACATACCGATAGTTTCTACAGCAAATGGCATAAAAATGTAGTCAGAGACTCATAATTGCGGCACTTACTCAGTTCAGCTGCCTCTGATGCCGCCCCGGCTCTAAACGAGGTACCCCTGTAATGAGTCTGCTGCAAGCTTTCCCCATCAAGTAATGTGCCGAGATTTTTTGATGGTAAAGCGTGAAACCAGTGACTAGATCCTTAGTCGAAACAGCTAGAAGACGTGCCTTATCTTGGTCACTATGGAAATTATGAAACAAATCTTTATGCATGTTCTGTACCAACGGAATATCCCACTGTTTTTGTTGGTTAACTTCCAGTGGAACATTTTCGCTAGGACAGAGCGTTTGTCATGTCTACCCTGCCTCCGTAGCAAAGCACAGGTTTACTTTATTAAATTTGTTGGATGGAGTAGAAACCCGAAATAATTAAGACTGAATCTATTGATTTTAACTTTTAATTATTAATATTTATTGTACACATGTAATTAAAGGTATAGTTTTTTACGTTCACTAAGTCACACTATGAAATCTCATATTTATTTTCATATCCATGTATGCAATAAATTTCGTTCTTACTATCATGGATGAAATAACATTTAGATGCGTTGTTACCTCTGATGACTGAGATTAAATGCCTCGTTACAAGTAAAAAGGGTCTCCGATTCTCTGTACTCACCATACGAAACACAGGAACATTATTCTGCTGTTTCTCGCTGGAATTCTGTGAGAGCATGGTGCGTGGTTGAGCCGACCTATGCGTGTTACAACCACAATATAGTTGTAGCGTGGCTTTTCCGTGTAATAAATTATTAATGTTGTCCCAATATCCGAACTTAATACTTTAGACATTTTGCTACTAACAATTCAGATATGTTATATTTGCATAATTGTTAACTTTTTTGAACCTCTGTAAATCTGCTTAAATGTAATTATCAAATTAATTTAAAAACAACAAATCATTTTATCAATGTCTATTGCTTCCTTATATTAGATCACATGGGCCTTCCTTATAATAGATCACTCCAATATAACTTATTACTTTATAATATTAAATATAAGACAATCTAAATGAAACTTATTTTATGAATTTTATCGCCTTTAATTTTAACCTTTTAATAGCCGCCGTTTCGGGTGTTTTGCGGCATCCCAGTCACGGAGCAAAATACACCCGAAACTGCAGGAATTAAAAAGTTAATATTAAACGCGATAAAATGCGTAAAATTAGTTTCATTTTATGTGTAGTGTTCGCGCAAATATATTAAATAATTAGGGCAATCTATATAATATATTTGCCATAGTGGCAGCACTGGGCAAGCGGGTTGACAACAGCATTTTGTCAGTAAAGTAATTGTTATAGACAAGACGTTGCTGCCCATCTTCTGATTTTTCTTCCCTTTGTCGTCTCTAACAACACCCACGAGACAATATGGGACAGTTCTTACAATGCCATCACATGGTCAAAAACAAAATCACTTTATAAAAACATAACATACGGACAAGGATTATGTGAAGACAGAAACGTAAATTATAATAATCAGTTCGATAAATGAAATCATAAACATGATATTAAAAGCAAGATGTAAGCTTTGCAAGGTTTTATTATTGAAAAGTGTACCTTGCGATGATTTAATAGTCAAACCTTCCAAGGCATGCATATATAAAATAAAAAGGGATTATAATATATATCATTTTAAGAAAAAACAAGCGTGAGTGTCGTGGAACACTTGGTTAGAATGATGTTTTTTTCGTAGTATTTTATTATTGGTAAACGTTTTATATTAATAATAATAATAATAAAAACCATCCAGCACATAACTGGCGGCTGTCAAGCTCTTGCTGGAACCGAGTACACCCAGCATCACGACAATATGGCAAAAATTATACACCAAGAACTGGCAGTAAAAGACGGTCTCTTAAAGGAGACAGAGCCTTACTAGAAGTACAGCCCATCCCCGGTACTTGAGAACGATTCGGCCCAACATTATTAGGACAGGTCGGTTTTAACTGATCTGATTAATCGGCCGGATATAATATTAGTATAAAAAGAGGAGAAGCGGACATGGTTGTTGGATATTGGTATTCCAAATTCGCACAATGTGCAGAAATACAGAACCGAAAAGATGGTTAAATACCAGCGGCTGGCTGAAAAAATCCGACAGTTAAGGAGGCAGCAGCAGATCCATATCGTCCCGCTGATTCTCTCCACCACGGGAATTGTTCCTAAATCCCTTATTGAGAACTAAGCGAAGCTAGGAATCTCAGTGAGGGTGTGGAACAAAATACAAAAAGCCGTAATGTTGGATACGACAGCAATCGTACGTCGCCACCTCTCAATTTAAGGAATAAAGGGCGGGTCTTGCGATCATCTGATGCCGCATCTAAAACCCCGAAAAGGAGCGCTAACGATAGTGATAATAATAATAATAATAATTTATTTCAAGAAACTGTACAATTAATTCAAATAATGTCTTAATTTAAAAAAGTCTATAATAAAAGTCACCTGAACTAAGATTAACCTGTATCTCAGGTGTATGTGCTAATAGATACATTTACAAATATTTTCTATTTCTTATATAAAATGAATAACTTACCAACTAATTACGGGTGATTCGTTAAAATTTATTATCATAAATTTATTATGATAATTATGATTTTAATTAGCTTAAAACAATCAGCAATTTTTCCATATCATCGTATGACAAACTTTGTAACCATGTCCGAATTACATTTTTACAATCTGCCATTTTTAGTGGATATACATGTACAAAATTGCATTGACTTGATTTTACAGAAAAGGGCCAAGAAATGTAAAAAATCTATGCATTAAAGAATGCCTTATTCTAATGTTAATTTCAATGACTTTATCCTTGCGTCTTTTATCAGTGACCTCTCTTCTGTAGAGCAATTTTAAGTGCTGTTTTAGTAACGTACTCATAACAAATAACTGGCGCACTGAGAGGACATTATAGGATTTATATAAGAGATAGGACGGGAATAGGATAGGGCGAAATGTTGCGAATTTTAATACAGCTCTTTTAGCGCGTTCCAGTGGTAGCAGTGTAGTTTTAGCTGCTCCTCCCCCTGAGGTTATACAATAGGTGAGAATTGATTGACATAATGCAAAATATACTTGCTTTACTACCTTAATATCTACAAAAGTCCGAATCTTTTTAAAAACAAACATTAGTTTACGGACTCTATTGCAGAGGCGGTCTATGTGATTTTTAAATGTGAGAGTAGAATATATAATTATTCCAAGGTATTTAATAGTTCTTGTATTAAAAATAACTGGGCAGCAATAAATGTTGCTCAGTCGCAGAGTCTAATTGTAGACTCTGCGACTGAGCAACATTTATGTGCATAAACTTCTGGAATGGTTATATGCTGTGTTGAGCTGCGCATAGAAAAATGAATATATTTGGTTTTATCCGTATTCAGTGTTAATATGTTTTGTTGGAGCCATTTAATAACCCTGTCAAAACCTTGATGTACACATAAAGAAACCTTGTCTACTTTATTTGCGGAAAAAAGGAGCACGGTATCATCTGCGTAAGATATTATTTTACCCGAGTTAAGTTCAAGATTGCAAAGGTCATTTATATATATATCAAAAATAGGGTTGGTCCTAATACACTTCCTTGAGGCACGCCAAAATGAGTATTTTTTTGTTCAGAGCTAATAACCTTTTCAATTTTTATGCATTGATATCGATTTCCTAAATAGTTTGCAAAAAGTTGAAGCTGTTTACGTCGAATACCTATGCTCTCTTGCTTATTTAATAGGATGGGAATAGAAACTGTATCAAAAGATTTTTCTAGGTCAAGGAAAATGCCAATTGATTGGTTGCCTTTATCTAATTCTTGAGAGATATAATCAGTTATTACCTGCACATCATCAGCAGTGGACCGTTTTGGTCTGATACCATATTGCATATTCGATGATATAGATTTACTTTGTTTATAATTCATTAATCTATTGTTAATTATTTTTTCTAATATTTTAGACGTAGATGAGATTATTGAGATAGGCCGATAATTGGAAACCTTTTTTTTTTGTCCCCCTATTTATTACTACATTGGTTTTTTAAACAATCTGGGAAAATAACTTGAGAGAGGCGAATTCGAAAAATATGAGTTAATGGTGGTACTAGAATTTGTCTAAATTTTTTTAGTATACTAGTGGGTATGCCATCCCAACCAACCGCGCTTGTTTCTTTCAGTCCCATTATAATACTTTCTACCTCATTAGCGTCCGTATCTAATAATGCGAACGAACTTAATTGGCAGTTTCTTTGAGTTGAAAAAGTGGCCCTGTGTTCAATTAGAATTGTTAATTATCTGTTCAGCAAGTTTTTTACCGACGTTCACAAAGTAATTATTTGCTTCATTTGCTGACATAAGCGGCGAGGATATATTTTGTAATAATTCTGCTGAAGATTCATGCTGTTTGGATATAAATGCAATATCATTTACAAGCCGCCAAAGCTTTTTATTATCTCTACCAGACTCTTCCAGTAAGTTTGTAAGATAATTATACGAGTACTTCAACTTTTTTAATAAATTGTTACAAAAATTTCTATATCTTTTATATGAAATTTGTGGGACGGAATTATCTGACGAAGATTTTGCCATCAGGTGTAGCTTGTCCCTATGTTTAATGCACCTAATTAGACTGGGTGTAATCCAAGGCTTTAAGTTATTATTGTTTTTTGACTACTGTGGTATACGAAGTATTGCTAACGATGGCATTTCGTACGTTATTTATTAAGTAAGGCAAAGAAATTTTTACGTCATCGGTTTTGTAAACTGGGCTAAAGTCAATGTTTTGAATTGCATGTTCAAGGTTTTTCATATTAGTTTTAGGAATGGAGTATTTACACTTCGGTTTAGAAGAATGACGGCTCTATGATTGGTTACTATAGGATTGGTGACAAGGGTTATAGATGTTAACTTAGTTTTTAGTAAAGTCTGGTCTAAACAGGAACCACTTAGATGAGTAGGGAACAAATGTGCTGGAAGCAGGCCCTGGCATGCACATATATTAAGGTGTCTGTTGCTCCGCCATGACTGCCTTCAGGGTTGAGATCTATATTCATGTCACCCGTTAACACTATATTTTTGAATGGCGTCAGTTGCCTAAATGTATTGTATAATGACGTGGTAAAATTATCTATTTGTTTAAAGCCACAAGGTCTGTAAATAGCAAGGATAGCAGTTTCATGGCCCACTTTCACCAATAACATACTACAATCAAGCATATCAGGTTCTCCTACTGATATGTTTATATTTTTTTTCGCAAAGACTACTAAACCGTCATTTTAATTATATACAGTTTTACTACTAAAAGTATTGTATCCTGGTAGTGATAGCAGGTTGTTTTGGCTTTTAGATAGCCAGCATTCTTTTAGTATGATAACGTCGCATTCAGTTTCCAATCTTCGAAGGAGTATATAGAAATTATCCATGTTTTTATTTATACTACGAATGTTCTGTGTTAAAATAGTAAGAGAGTTCGCGGCCTTGAAGAGATATTCCTTGCACGTATCAATGTCACATGTTTTTGCCACTGATAAACAAACATCATCGATTTCATTACTTAACTTATCCATATTATTTTTCTTAATAAGTAATTACTTAACAACAGAAAAAAAAATAAAAAAATAAACTAAATTTAATTAGGGCAATAAGATTAAGATGAACGGTAGCGCTCTTAGGCGCCCTCATTATAATCTACGGAATTAATGTACCTAGTTTCAGCCATCTTCTTAGCCGGGCATTCAGGGTCACCTGTTTTGTGGTTGCTCGGTTTTTTAAAACACAGACATGTTGCCCACTTTACTGGATCAGCTTTCTTAATGCAAGAATTTGTCTGATGTCCTAATTCACCACAATGTCTACTTGTATCGATGGTTTCCCGGCAAGTTCTTGCAGCATGCCCGTACTGTTGACATTTGAAGCACCTGGTCACAAGTGTGAAGTCTCGAACTGGGCACGACGTCCAATATATGAAGACTCGCTCCTGGTTGATAAGCGCATTTCTAATGCCAGCTGGCACTTCCAAAATAAAGTTGCATGAAAGTGCTTCTTTTTTACCCGATTTATGACTTAACTTTATAGAGGACAAAAAAGATACCGCGTTAAGTTAGGGAGCTTATCGGCTAAATTTTGTTCATAAATGCAATCAAACACTTCTCGTTCGCTAAGGCCGGCAGGAATACCTAAGACAATAATCCGTGGTCTTCTTTTATGGTGCTCTTCCAACTTTAGACTGGAACTACTAAGATAGGTAGATTTTTTTTGCTTCTCAATGTCGTCCTTTGTTTCAATGCTGATAATAAGGTCTCCATTTTTAGTTTTACGTAGTCCTCTTACGTAATTTCAATTGTTCAGGGAATATACATTTTTGGACAAGAGATTTTGGGTCTTCACTAGTTTTTAATTTATTCTCCGCGTAACTTGCAATAGAATTGAATGTTTTGGGGCGCAAGTAATTGTTTTTGTTTGTCTTGACCATATCAGCAAAGGACATTTTTTCTAATGGTAGTTTGGTGCAGCTTCCTTGAATAGATTCCATAAGAGATTTTCTGAAATCATTAGGGCACTCCATTAGGTCTTGTTTTTCTTTCAGTGCTTCAAGAGAAGTGTGCATTAAAATAGCCTTTTGCTTCAACGATTGGTAGAATACAGCTATCTGAGAGGCTGCATTACCAACCTTTCGCGATAGGGAATTGATATTGATTAACAAATAAACATAAATGAATAACTAACGTCTATTAAAATGAAGGGTTATTTAACATAATATTTTTTTCTTGGCAAGATAAGAAAAAGTGCGAGGGAGATGGATATTATACCATCTCGCCCGCACTATAGAAAGAGGGTCGTGACGGAAAAATCTTATAATTTTTCTCGCCTAGCCCCCATCCGTCAAATTAGTACCCTGCGATAAGGAACTTCGTTCCAAAAACTTTTTTAAGATTGAACGTACGTTGTTTTCTCTATTTTATCCCGCTTTAGTACTTATCACAACAATTGTGAGGAGTGAGGTAGCGTTTTCATACCTACTTACCGTACTACAAAAGGGCTTTAATAGGATACTTTTCTGGAATAGCGAGATATTTTGCGTAGGTTGATACAGGCATTAGTTTCATGCCATTAGCTCCATGTTTAGATTTTCCACTGCGAGCAGGTAAATATGGAGTGGTTTTATCACTGTGCGTGGGGAGATTTCAAATTTTTTGATTTTTCCTAATCGACCTCTTACGACGGTTCGGCGGAACGGAAATTTCGGTGTGCATGATAAAACTCATACTCTTCTTCTATAGTTTCCTGAGAAGCGTCCGATAAAATTTGCAGCCCACTCCCCGAACACTCTTTATTGAGGCCTTATCATAAAGGTGTCAAAAAGGTCAATTAAGAAAAATTCTAAAAATTTCCAATTTTTATTCTAGAGCAATATCACCAATAATTTAAAAAATAATGAACACATCGCTGATAATTCTACTCGTTTCCTACTGACAATTTCTGATTTGAGAAATCAATTTCTTATTTAATTCAACGAATTCAAAGTTGTTAAAGGAGAAGAAACATATTTTTCTACTATTTATGGCAATGGTTTCGGTTCAGTGCAGTGGTACAATATATATGACAAGATAATATAATATAAGTAAACATTATTTATTGCTTACTTTATAAATTATGCTACATATAAATAATGTTCATACGTATTCAAATAACACAATTCTCATTATTATTATATTATTTACGATACTTAATCCAGGTCGTAATTATTTGTTGACCTTATTTACATTTACACCCAAAGAGCAATAATACGTTAACAGAATCGAGTGCGCTACGTAAATATGCAAATACCCTATTCAGTCCTATAATTCCAACGTTTTCCTAACGCAATATTCTATTTTGGAACACAGACGTATCATTTATTCGAACCTCAGAAAAGCTACTACTTACAAGTTAGAAATGTTACGATGTCATGGTTATTAAATATACCAAGCAAATCTATGTTACTATCTCTAGTTATAAATAATATATTAATATTCCAAATTCAATATTTCCCTCCATACTTCTTGGGCTAATATCACAATAATTTGCGCCATGACTTTTCATGATTTTATATGAAGTTTTATAATTTAGGAATCGTTTATTTTATTTCATATGGTATTTAAAGACAAGCCAATTTAATAATTGACCACTAGTGTACATTATATAAGGTCCGTCGAATAATTTTAGCATATAAAATACATGTAGCCACTGCTTAAACTCTTATAAGAAAATTATTAAGATTTTTTTTAATTTAAAGCAGGCTCGTTTCGCATTATTATGTTACCTTTACTTGTAAGTATGATCGGTTTAGTTAAGCCGGTTAAGATAAAAGTGGTTTCAAAATGACGGAATAAGAGGAAGCGAAGTCGGAAAATACCCCATTTAAGCTATTAATTTTTTTTTCCTTTGGAATTGTGTAATTTTTAAGATGATTATTTATTAATCCGCTTGTGTCGTCGATGGAATTTGCCTACACTGATCCTAAGACAAAATTAATAAATAGTACGAGTATGTTGCACCGTAACCTACTGTGCTGTTATAATGCTTAATATAGGTGTTATTCTGTATTTTTGATAATGTTAACATTATTATAATAATTGTGATTGGTTTACACAAAGATAACGTGCTATATTTTCGTTCCTGGATAACAGTCTATCGTAATTTGAAGTTGACGTAAACGACTTACTGTTTGGTTTGTCTGATTGGTAAGCGCGACTGGTACGCATGTGTTCTTGCGTAATCCCTAAACATGAATTCAACTCAAACAGAAACAGTTTTTGTCGCTTTTAGGTTATAACCCTTTACGTAGAGCCACTTAAATTATAAAGGGTTATACAGCTTTTACTTGCTGATGTAAAAGCTAAGAAGTTTGCTGAAAATTATTTTTCAAAGCAACAATATCTTCGAATGCTCAATATTTTTATCCAAGAAAGCAGATTATGTGTTACATAAGGCATCTATAATATAAAAATGAATCGCTGAATGTGTTGCTCAGCGCAAATCTCGAGAGCAGCTAAACCGACTTCGCTAATTCTTTTTTTTATAATATTCCTTAAAGTACCAAGATGGTTCTTTCGGAAAGAAAACTTTATAAAATTGCCTGAAAAAGTCTAAAAACAAAACTTTTCTATATTCCCAATTCCCATACAAAAGATTCGTAATAATACTTAAAAGTCAATTTGAACTTTAAAACCATACCATAAAGTTTAAGTGTTAGTGGAGGGGTTCCGGGAAGGCAAAACAATTGAGTGACGCCAGTATCGTATAAATATTAATGTCAATATTTGTCAATATTTATACACACTGGCAGATAGCTGATGTTATAAGAAGTACCTTGGGCTGCCAATATTTTAGGGATCCGCGAAAATTAACTCCACGCGGGCGAAGTCGCAGGGAACAGCTAGTAATTCTATAAAAATGTATGCCGCATAAAGTTCAAAAATACCCAGCTGACAGTATACTTACAAGCTGCGCGGCGCTACCAATTGATTACACTACAACGATACTATATTTAAATCATGTTTTTCGACTATTAAATTGTTGATTTATAAAAGCAGTTGTCTTTAAATTTTTACAGATTATTAATACTGGTTGTTAATCTGGCAGAAAACACTAGGTGGTAGAAATAATTTTCTACCTAGAAATTCGTCTGGGTAGGTATAATTTTTTACCTATTTCTGACGCCAAATGGCAGTTCTTGCAATGCTGTGTTCCAGTCGGAAGCTTATAGAGAGCCCGCATAATTTCAGGCTGTGAGGCCTTCTTTGCTTGAAGTTGGCTACAGGTGTACATGGACTGCTCTAGCCACTTACCATCAGATGAAATGTAAGTTAGGATGTCACTTCACTTTTATAAAAACGTTTTTCAGTTGACATTGAGTGTCAATAAGCTATTTAACGACCCACAAAAGGATTACGTTCATTCTTAAATTATACTTAATTCGTTCGTTCGTTATGTTTCTTCGTTATTCTTATATACAATGATGATGCCGCATGTGTTATCCAAATCACAAAAATTATGCTGGAGTTTTGCCAGGTGACAACAATCGCATGTATCAGTTATATGTTATACTTAAGGTCTCAAGTCATTGTAATTTATGAAATGAATTTTCCGTATATTATATACAATATGAACTCTGTATTATAAAAGCGTAAGACCCACTATAGAACTCCTACACTAGGGATACCTCCTGTATCGTAGAGGCGAAACATACACGTAAACTGCACATACATGCATCCACATACAATGAGGGTATCCACTTTTTCTGCCAGCAGGGTGGCCTCACTTTGGAGTGAGGTGAATTATTTAACAGATTTCATAGCGGAGAAGCTAATTTGATAGGAAACTGCAAGGGTTGTTTCTTGTTGTACTATTAGCTACATTTTATGATAGAGAATATGATTTTTACCACCTAGTGTTTTTTGCCTAGGAAATCGTCCGGGTAGGAATACACTCTCTTACCTATTTCTGCCGCCAAATAGCAGTTCTTGTACTGCTGTAGTACAGCCTGATAGGAATTGAGAGCCAGTATAATTACAAGCTCAAAGGAATTACATCTTTGTCCATACAGATGGTTACGCATCTGTAGCCTTCCTTGTTTGAAGTTGGCAGCAAGTATTCATGGACTGCAGGAGCCACTTATTGTCAGGTGGGCTGTACATTTGTAAATCAATACAGCATTGTAAAAAAAATGCAAATTCTGTAAACATACTAGCTGACCCGGCAAACGTTGTTTTGCCATATACATTACTTATAGGAAATATTTTTTAGTTTTAAAAATTAAAAAACAGGGATTGATCGTAGAAGGGTTCAAGTTTTATGTATTTTCAATGCTAAACTATAATAAATTAGAAATAAAAAATGTTGTGAAAAAAATAAATCACCCTTATCATTAAGGGGTTTGAAAAATGGATGTTGGCCGATTCTCAAACCTACCCAATATGCACACAAAATTTCATACAAATCAGTTCAGCCTTTTCGGAGGGGTTCAGTAACTAACACCGCGACACGAGAATTTTATATATATAATACAGCGGATAGCACATGTATAATGGGAATGATGTATTTTACGCAATGTTTTAAATTTGTATTTTTTTAAATTAATATTAAGAAACTGTGGTACCTCAGGGGCTAAGCGCTCGCTGTAAATTTCACAGTACGCGATTAACTACGCCGGCACCAATTAAATTGTTAATTGCAATTTTAATTACTGGTTTACCACGTGCTCGGAAGTGAAAAAATAACACCGAGAGGAAACTTGCATGTCTAAGATATAAGAAATAAAAACAATTTCGATGACATGTGAAGTTTGCCAAAACGCAAACGGGCAGCGTGGTTGAAATTTTCTTGCCCTAAAACTCTCCCAGAAATGAGAGGAGGCCTGTGCCCAGCAGTAGGACATATACAGTCTGCAACTTTAACTTTTTTTTTAATTTATCCAATATTTTGCACTTAAATGTGTTCTTTATTTATTAATTTCACGTGAATAGTCCACTGCTGCCACATAGGCCGTCCCATCTGCATTCATTGACTTCCTGCATGTCTTACGAGGTTTTCACTCCAATATATGTATGGATGACTCAAAAGAATATCTCACTGTAAACACAGAAATTTCAATGGAAACACTTATTTATACAGAGGCTATATGTACGAAATTCATTAATGTCAATCACTGTCATTCACTTGGCACTAGGCAGCGCCTAATGCATTTTTGATAGAAAACGAGCAAGTCGATCTCCTCTGGTATTACCGACATTTTAAGTGCTGAGTAGTATGCTTTTCTGTTTTTCTAGGAAAAAAATTAATCTAGACTAAAAACTAAAAAGTCTTGTGATTTGCGACAAGAAAAAAAATATAAACGATTTTTCTCTCAGCGGTTATATATATTAATTTTACCTCATTATCACACCGCAGACCATCCCCCAGTGTGAGTGCTCTATGTCTGATGTGCGATTCACACAGTGCTCAGTAAGCAAAGCACTCTTCTCCCTAGATGTGTATGTCCAGGGAGAGGAGTGCTTTGCGTAATCAAGTGGTCCTGACGGAACCCCGCGAATTGTACTGAGTACTCTCCTATAAAAAAATATATGTTCATACTTGCGTGTATGTTTTTGTGTGAATGGCTGAGACGTGTTTTTGATATAATATAACATAGGCTCATAGAAATGAAAATTAAGCACAAATATGTAGTTTTGAATCGTGTGTTTTCTTACAGGAATAATAATAATTATTATTTGTAAATGTGAATTAAAATAAATATGCAAAAGTGAATTCAGAAAAATGGATATTCAACAAGAAAATAAACAACGTACTTTATTTATATGTACGTTATACAAATAATGTGAATATATATTTGAGAAGAAGAAATGTCATAAGTGGTTTTTAGGAGCTACGTAAACAAGACGCGCAACATCTTGATATTAAATTTTTGAACACATTGTTTGCAACACCACTGTCTCAACCTAGTTATGAAACCACAAGTCCATAGGGTTATTAGGGTTTGTACCTAGAGGGGGCTGCATAAGCATTAGGCAGTATCCAGTAACTGTAGAGTCAGCGCTTTTGGTTGCATGAGATATCAGGCAGAGCTCATGGGAGCGGCCACTTCGTTTTGACATCGACTTCTGTCAAGACGTATTAATTAAGTAATTAGAATTATAATTATTGTAATTAGAAATAAATAGATTTTAAATAGTTTTTAAAAAATCATTTTACGTTCCCGAAAACATGACTGGCGCAGCCGGTAGGATCGTCACACTTCGGTAGTGTTGCGTCGTTCGCGAATTCGATATAAAAATCTGTCTGAATCGGAGGTCCACGGCGCGAGGAAAAAACCGAGACGATCCTCGAACCAAATCAAATTAGTCAAGGAAGCGGAGCTGATCCTGGACCATGAGAGCAGTTGGTAGCTGGTCAGTACAACTTTTCTCCATCCTTTCCACTACCTCGACGTTCTGTTATTTTGAGATCGAACTTCTCTCATTTTAACGTATTCTGGTTAAATTCAAAAAATTTTTTATATAATTTAAGTTTTTTGCCGTGTAGTGGCGGTCAAGAATATCCACTACCCCATATCCTCCCGTGGGTGTCGTAAAAGGCGACAAAAGGAAACAGGCAGGAGATGGGCAGCAGCATCTTCTTGATAACAACAAACTAACAATAAATAAAAAAAACTGCGGTTGCCAACCCGCTCGCCAAGCGTGGCAACTATGGCAAATACCCTCCAAATGGATAAAGTTATGAATGAATGACAGTAACAAAGAAACGGCCCCCAATCCCCGGCGGCCCCGCTATTCCTGGCTACGGTGGCGACCATGGTAACGGCGGGGCAGGGGGTGCTAAGAATCTCCGGTGGAGGTTCGGTTGCCACCTTAGACGACTCGACCTGGCAACGTACAACGCACGCACCCTGAGGACTGACGAGAAGATCGTGGAGCTGGAAGAAGAGATAGACAAGTTGCGCTGGCATATTATAGGATTATCCGAAGTCCGAAGAGAGGGGGAGGACACGGTAATCCTCGAATCCGGCAACTTGCTCTATCACCGGGAGGGTGACCATCTGTCCCAAGGAGGTGTCGGATTTATCGTCCACAAGTCTCTCGTTAACAACGTTATAAATATTGAGAGTGTGTCGACGAGGGTTGCGTACCTTATACTCAGAATCACCAAACGGTATTCGCTGAAGGTCATACAGGTTCACGCGCCAACCTCGGCACACCCCGATGAGGAGGTGGAGGAAATGTATGAGGATATCTCTAGAGCCATGCATTCCTCCAAAACCCAATATACGGTGTTAATGGGAGACTTTAATGCAAAACTAGGCACAAGAGAGAACAGTGAGCTGAAAGTAGGGAAATTTGGAATAGGGCAACGGAACCCAAGGGGCTAGCAGCTGGCCGACTTCATGGAGAAAGAGGGAGTCTTTATGATTAACTCTTTCTTCCAGAAGCGGCCCCACAGCAAGTGGACCTGGTCGAGCCCCGACGGTTCGACGAAAAATGAGATTGACTTC
The DNA here is from genome assembly GCA_963668995.1 of Parnassius mnemosyne. Classification (NCBI taxonomy): domain Eukaryota; kingdom Metazoa; phylum Arthropoda; class Insecta; order Lepidoptera; family Papilionidae; genus Parnassius; species Parnassius mnemosyne. Next base: position 13,919,533 of record CAVLGL010000002.1, on the reverse strand, counting down.
ATTATGACAACCAGACGACAACTGTTCAGTGATGTCTCCGTGATCGCGAGGGTAAAACTGGTAGCGATCACCGAATGGTTAGAGGCACACTGAACCTAAACGTTAAGTTGGAGAGGTCTCGTCTAATGAAGTCAACGCTCCGTCCCCCTCGTGCTCTAATCCAAAGTCCCGAAACCTTTCAGCACGAGTTACAAAACCGTTTTCAGTGCCTAGAAGACTGCAATGAAGTGGACGATATGAATGACAAGCTTGTGGAAACTGTCCATGCGGTCGGAGCTAAGTTCTGCAAGACCCACCGCAGAAGAACACAAAAACTCTCCGATCACACTCTCAATCTCATGGCTGTTAGAGGGGAGATGAATCTACATTCTTCAACAGACTTGACAGCATACAGGCATCTGAACAGACAGATCTCCAAATGCATGCGGCGGGACTTACGCAACTTCAATATAGCTCGTATTGAAGAAGCGATCGAGCGGAACCAAGGCTCCAAAGTCTTTGCCAGAGATCTGTCTGCCAGAAAGAGCCAACTGTCAAAGCTGAAGACAGAATGTGGCAGCATCGTTTCCGGTATACCTGAGATTTTGAGTGAGATTGAGAGGTTCTATGGGCAGTTGTACACGTCATCGTTGGAGCCACACGCAAGTGTGAGTAACGATCCAAGAGCGAGTCTCATCCGACACTATTCCGAAGATATCCCGGACGTCAGTCTGAGCGAGATTAGAATGGCTCTCCAGCACCTTAAAAACGGTAAGGCCCCAGGCGAGGATGGAATTACAGCGGAGCTTCTGAAAGCGGGTGGAAAACTGGTACTTGAAGTCCTTCAGAAGCTCTTTAATTCCGGCCTCCATGGTGGCATTACACCGGAGGCGTGGAGCAGAAGTGCGGTGGTCTTGTTCTTCAAGGAAGGTGACAACGCTGTCTTGAAGAACTACAGACCGACTTCCCTTCTGAGCCGCGTCTACGTGCTGTTTTAGAGAGTCATTACGAATCGTCTCGCGCGCAGACTTGACGACTTCCAGCCTCCCGAACAAGCCGGTTTCCGAAAGGGCTTTAGCACCATAGACCACATACATACCCTTCGGCAAATTGTACAGAAGTCCGAAGAGTACAATTTGCCACTATGTCTGGCGTATGTGGACTATGAGAAAGCCTTTGATTCCGTCGAAATTTGGGCGGTGCTGCAGTCCCTTCAGCGGTGCCAAGTTGACTGTCGGTATATCGAAGTGTTGAAGTGCTTGTACAGTAGGGCTACGATGGCTATCCGAGTACAGAACCAGAGTACGAAACCTATCCAATTGCAGAGAGGTGTAAGACAGGGTGACGTCATATCCCGAAACTCTTCACCGCTGCATTGGAAGACGTTTTCAAGCTTCTGGACTGGAAAGGATACGGTATCAACATCAATGGCGAGTACAACACTCACCTTCGATTTGCCGACGATATAGTCTTTATGGCAGAATCACTGGAGGGCCTAAGCACTATGCTCAATGACCTCAATAGTGTTTCCCAACGGATAGGTCTTAAGATGAACATGGACAAAACTAAGATCATGTTTAATGTCCCTGTCACACCTATGCCGGTAGTTGTTGGGAACACTAAGCTCGAAGTTGTTGACGAGTATGTTTACCTGGGACAAATAGTCCGACTAGGTAAGTCCAGTTTCGACCGAGAGGTCAATCGACGGATTCAACTCGGTTGGGCAGCGTTCGGGAAATTACGGCACATCTTCTCGTCAGGTATACCTCAAACCTTGAAAACGAGACTGTACACCCAGTGCGTGTTGCCAGTGATGACATACGGAACTGAGACGTGGTCCTTCACTGCTGGCCGGATGAGGAAGCTCAAAGTCGCTCAGCGAGCTATGGAGAGGGCTATCCTCGGAGTTTCTCTACGTGATAAACTTAGGAATGAGGATATCCGCAGTATAACCAGAGTAACCGACATAGCCCAACGGATTAGTAAGCTGAAGTGGCAATGGGCGGGCCATATAGCTCGAAGAACCGACAACCGATGGGGAAGAAAGGTTCTCGAGTGGCAGCCTCGTACCGGTAGGCGAAGTGTAGGGCGTCCCCCCACGAGATGGAGTGACGACCTGGTAAGACATGCAGGAAGTCGATGGATGCAGGTGGCTCAGGACCGCGCTTTGTGGCATTCTTTGGGGGAGGTCTATGTTCAGCAGTGGACTTGTGAAGGGCTGTAATGATGATGATGATGATGATGATGATAATTTGAGTTTTACCTATTCTCATAAGTACCATATACAAGAAATCATAATTTTACAAAGAAGTAATATAATTAATCATATAAACCAAACCGGCCGATACAAATATTAAGACGACGGAAATTATTTAAAATTTTCACATAACCGCTTCAAGTAACGCTGACGCACTATCCCGTATCAAACTGAACGCATTAGGTTCTGACGATGACACAGATTCGTTGCAAGTGAACGTAGACGATAAATAGAAAAACCGTGAAACCATAGAACTAAATAATGACACAAATTTAAAATTACCTTATATTTATATATATATATATATATATATATATATATATATATATATATATATCCCGGAGTTAGATTCAAAATTCATGTTAGATACCGGTAGCACGCATTCATTTATAAGCCGAAGCAAGGCATACCAATATTTTCAAAACGAAATTTTTAATGAACCCTTCGAAGTTTTCAGTACACATGCTACAAGTAGCCATAATCAGGTCATAGTTATTCCGCTACCACCCACATTTCAAAGCCCTGAATATCAAAAGTTCTATATATATAATGTAGATTTGGGTCATGATGGCCTCATAGGTAATGACCTATTAAAACAATTAGAGGCTGTCATCGATTTAAAGCGTCATATACTTTCAACAAAATCCACAAATATTCCTATTGTACATAATTTTGAAAATTACATTTTTATTCTGCCACCTATATCGGAACTACGTGTTAAATTACCAACCGATGTGCATTCAGGCGAATCCATACTAAATTATAAGCAGTTTTGTAAAGATATTAGAAAGCCGAGCGCTATAATGGCTTATAATCACACAGTACACTCTAATACTAGTTTAACTCCGTTTGAAGTCTGCTTTGGGCATACGGATTCCGGAAAGGTTTTTGATAACGATTTCGATAGGGCCTATACTCAACAGCTATTAAAAGACCATCAAAAACGCACTAAATATTTATACAAGTACATTTCCGATCGAATGATTGAACAAAAAGAAAAGGCTAGGGAAAGGAAAGGAGGAGAAGCAAATGTAGTACTTAACGAAGGGCAAATAGCGTACGTAAAGGACATCAATATTAGGAAAAGTAAGGACAAAGCTAGGTATAGGAAAGTTGTTGTTCAAGGCCCTGTAGAACGTAATACCGTGCCTGTTAAAATAGGTGAACGGGAGACAAAGGTCCCTATTAAAAATTTCAAACGACCTCCACAGGTGGTGCGTAGCCATCCTGACTATGGCTCATATACTTTGGACCTGCAGTCTTCAACTTCAAAAAATTGACAGCAACCCGGGCCTGCTTCCTGTAAAAGAATGCCAAGCTTTTAAGCAAACAAACAGGTGGCTTATAGTCAAAGAAGTAAATTTATTAGGAATTAAAGAAAATTTAGATTTAAATATTATTAAGTTTAAAAATTTTTGTAGGTTAGTTGATAAAAATAAACCTTATGTTTATGAATTCCAAGCCATGAAAACCCAAGCCGATTATTCTTGCGATTTAACTATTGAAAAATTTAAACAACTTGTACCATACAATTATTATATATAATAAATTTAAAAGAGGTCTCATAGATCCCCTAGGATCAATCATTAAAACTATCACCGGTAATTTGGATCACGAAGATGCTCTTAGATACGATTCCGTTATATCTAAATTAAAGCGGAATCAATTGAATGTTGACAGTAAAATCACCGTTGTTTCTAAAATATTGAATAGTTTGTCGAAGTTTAGTACAGAAACTTTACATGAAAATGAGCTAATATTAGATGAACGCCTAAAAAGAATTGAACGAATAGTGAAATACATAGCTACCAAAGAAAATAACTTTCGTAGTATTTACCTAAAACTTAGTACAATAGAAACCGCTTTAGCTTTTAGTAAAGTTGCAGTATTACACCAATCAATTATTAATTCATCTGATCTGTTAGTGATACTTAATGATATAGCCAAAGTTGATAACCTAGTATACCCTGTAAATGTAGAGAATTTAATAAAGATTGAAAGAACTATTGTTGTAAAAGCTTACATGAAAGGAAACCAGATTACGTACTTGATGGAAGTTCCACTTACTGATAGTTTTAATTACAATTATTACAAATTATACCCATTACCTCTATTCGATGCACTTAGAAACAGAACGTCTGTAATAATTCCCAAGTATCCTTACATTTTGGTGAAAGGTTCACAATACTTATCGGTCTCTCGGCCGTGCACCGAAATAGCGGCAGATGAGTTCCTGTGTACGAGCTCCAATATAGTATCCTATCCTAGAAACACATGTGCTAAACAACTGATGAAATTACAAAGCAATCTTACACTATGTGAACCTCGGTTCGTTGATCTTGAGGATGTCAAAATCCAGTCTATCGGCCCTGTGAATTGGATTATATACGCCAACCATAAATAATATTTACAAACAAATGCCAATATGACATCACCAAAGAATCACTTTTGAGCACATACATAATAAAAATTAGTGAGGATTGTGAGACCTTCATCGAAAACTATAAATTGTTGCACCGCTTATACTTCGCTAAGGAATTGGGCTATAGAGTGACCCCAGTAATAAGCTTACCAAGACTAGATCACCTGAACCTGACGGATACTGAAACAGTTAACCTGAAAGGCTTAGCCTTAGACGACCTGAAACATCTAGCATATCTATCGAATCAAAACCTTAAATTCAGTGGCAGTGAACATAGTCATCAAAGTGATAACAGTGTGATAAGGGTTAAAGGTGTTAGCTTAGGTACTTTATTACTGTATGTCATTTTACCTATTGTTGTAATTTTTAGTGTTTTAAGAAAATATAAAAGTAATTTAGTTAACAGATGGCGGAATCATCGGACAACAGCTGAAAACACTCAAGCCGATAATTCCGCTCTTAGAGAGGGAGGAGTTATGCAACCACAAGACCATAGGGTTGTTAGGGTTTGTACCTAGAGGGGGCTGCATAAGCATTAGGCAGTATCCAGTAACTGTAGAGTCAGCGCTTTTGGTTGCATGAGATATCAGGCAGAGCTCATGGGAGCGGCCACTTCGTTTTGACATCGACTTCTGTCAAGACCTATTAATTAAGTAATTAGAATTATAATTATTGTAATTAGAAATAAATAGATTTTAAATAGTTTTTAAAAAATCATTTTACGTTCCCGTAAACTTGACTACCTTTATTTGAAATTCTTTATTGAACAAACCAAAGTAGTAAGAAACTTAAATAAAATTACTTTTGATATCTCAAAAATTAAAAAAAGTTATATTGATTTATGATTCGATTTATATCTCTTAACTTAAAATGAACTAACGAACGGGTAAAATAATGAACTGTATATTTATCTATACACCCATCAATTACAGCCGATAAAAGTCCTCTACTGAACATTGACCTCCCCAGAAATCTCTGGAGAGCTCTATGGTCTAAATTCCTATGACGCGGTTGCATAATTTTGATTTTACTACAGTTGCCACGCTTCGCAGTCGGGTGGGCAACTGCAGTGTTTTATGCTGCTGATCATCTCCTGTTTCAGTTTCCCTCTGTCGTCTCTTACGGAACCCACGGTACGATATTCTAACAACGTCACTACATGGTAAAGATTCTACGAATAATATATTTACTAATCAAATCAATGCACAAGAACCTGGAAAATTAGCAGGACATCCTATAAGCTAAATTTCTTCCACTACACTTATATTCCAATAATCGATGGCTGCTAACTTCGCAAGTAACCTGTCCTGCCCTGCCTATCTTTTAAGTAATAACTTACTTATAAAGCTGATTTGACATTTTGTAATCATTGGAGAACTAAAATGGAATGCTTCGTCTTCATTAGCCTTTATAAGTCCACAGCTTGATGCGGGACTCTCCTATTGTTTTTTTTTATAGGATAAGGATGACAAATGAGAACGCAGTTCACAGTAAGTGGTTGCTGTATCCCATAAACATAAAATAAAAACTATACCATAAAACTATTCATATTTTTTAGTTAGTAAGATTTTACTAAATAAATTGGTTTCCTAATGACGAGTATAAAATGACCAATAAGCTTAATTCTATTTAAATAATAAAGTTAAAGAGCAACAAATAAGTTCAATCTCAACAAAATATTTTAATTAATAATAAACTTGACTTGAAGTCCAGGCGTCAAGTTATCCACTTTCACTAAAATCCTTTTGCATTTGAATAATCTCTGATCGAACGCGGGGCGCAGCGTCAACAGTTGCAAAAACTTTGATATTGTAATAGCTCGTCCGCTTGTGGCCTGCAATGATTACGTCAAACCCTCTCTCTAAATGTTTAGGCTAATATTCAAAAGTAGACAGTTTCTCGCGAATTACAAATTAGAAAGAAAATTTTTATACTAAAGTATTATATAATATACAAGTTTTAAGTTTAACTACAATAGTAGGACTGTAATAATTTTAGCTTTTTCTTACTTTGTAGCATTTCGTTGGTCACCCAAAACTTTATTTATGCGTGGTGTAATCAAGATATGCTAATAGTCACTTTATTATTCAAGCTTACGAGTAGAAGGGCTGCTTTTGGTCAGCGATACAATTAAGGATGGTCCATATTTAATACCCTCAAAGACTGATTTAATACGTAATTTTACATATAAATGTGATAATATATTAATCATTTATATGGTATAATAAATAAATAATATAATAAGAATATATTAAGCGTCAGTAGCCTAATGGCAGGGCACGGACCGTGAATTCGAAAGGTCGTGGGTTCGAATTCGCCATTCGACTGCTGTCTTGAACCACCTCTAACACAAGCATTATAAGCTTACCAGAAGTACACACATACACCCACACCCACCCACCCACACACACACACCCACACACCCACACCCACCCACACACACACACACACACACACACACACACACACGCGCGCGCGCGTAATATATTATATATGTAAAATTACGTATTAAATCAGTCTTTGAGGGTATTAAATATGGACCATCCTTAATTGTATCGCTGACCAAAAGCAGCCCTTCTACTCGTAAGCTTGAATAATAAAGTGACTATTAGCATATCTTGATTACACCACGCATAAATAAAGTTTTGGGTGACCAACGAAATGCTACAAAGTAAGAAAAAGCTAAAATTATTACAGTCCTACTATTGTAGTTAAACTTAAAACTTGTATATTATATAATACTTTAGTATAAAAATTTTCTTTCTAATTTGTAATTCGCGAGAAACTGTCTACTTTTGAATATTAGCCTAAACATTTAGAGAGAGGGTTTGACGTAATCATTGCAGGCCACAAGCGGACGAGCTATTACAATATCAAAGTTTTTGCAACTGTTGACGCTGCGCCCCGCGTTCGATCAGAGATTATTCAAATGCAAAAGGATTTTAGTGAAAGTGGATAACTTGACGCCTGGACTTCAAGTCAAGTTTATTATTAATTAAAATATTTTGTTGAGATTGAACTTATTTGTTGCTCTTTAACTTTATTATTTAAATAGAATTAAGCTTATTGGTCATTTTATACTCGTCATTAGGAAACCAATTTATTTAGTAAAATCTTACTAACTAAAAAATATGAATAGTTTTATGGTATAGTTTTTATTTTATGTTTATGGGATACAGCAACCACTTACTGTGAACTGCGTTCTCATTTGTCATCCTTATCCTATAAAAAAAAACAATAGGAGAGTCCCGCATCAAGCTGTGGACTTATAAAGGCTAATGAAGACGAAGCATTCCATTTTAGTTCTCCAATGATTACAAAATGTCAAATCAGCTTTATAAGTAAGTTATTACTTAAAAGATAGGCAGGGCAGGACAGGTTACTTGCGAAGTTAGCAGCCATCGATTATTGGAATATAAGTGTAGTGGAAGAAATTTAGCTTATAGGATGTCCTGCTAATTTTCCAGGTTCTTGTGCATTGATTTGATTAGTAAATATATTATTCGTAGAATCTTTACCATGTAGTGACGTTGTTAGAATATCGTACCGTGGGTTCCGTAAGAGACGACAGAGGGAAACTGAAACAGGAGATGATCAGCAGCATAAAACACTGCAGTTGCCCACCCGACTGCGAAGCGTGGCAACTGTAGTAAAATCAAAATTATGCAACCGCGTCATAGGAATTTAGACCATAGAGCTCTCCAGAGATTTCTGGGGAGGTCAATGTTCAGTAGAGGACTTTTATCGGCTGTAATTGATGGGTGTATAGATAAATATACAGTTCATTATTTTACCCGTTCGTTAGTTCATTTTAAGTTAAGAGATATAAATCGAATCATAAATCAATATAACTTTTTTTAATTTTTGAGATATCAAAAGTAATTTTATTTAAGTTTCTTACTACTTTGGTTTGTTCAATAAAGAATTTCAAATAAAGGTAGTCAAGTTTACGGGAACGTAAAATGATTTTTTAAAAACTATTTAAAATCTATTTATTTCTAATTACAATAATTATAATTCTAATTACTTAATTAATAGGTCTTGACAGAAGTCGATGTCAAAACGAAGTGGCCGCTCCCATGAGCTCTGCCTGATATCTCATGCAACCAAAAGCGCTGACTCTACAGTTACTGGATACTGCCTAATGCTTATGCAGCCCCCTCTAGGTACAAACCCTAACAACACACACACACACACACACACACACACACACACACACACACACACACACACACGCGCGCGCGTGCGCGCGCGCGTGCGATTAAATGGTATTTATTATAATAATGTCAATCTTTATCTTTAAATAATTATGCGGTAAGATCAATATTTCACTATTCTTCTCAAGAAAATTTTTAAAATATATATTTACCATTTTATTAATATTAGTACTTATATTAAGTATTAACTGTTATTATTTAAGCAGCACCGATACACAATTTCTTGGTCTTAAAATAACTTAGTTCAAATCCTCGAGTGGTTTCGGTCAATTGCAGATAGATATACTGTATCAGTAACAAATTGGCCCTATTTCTCAGAGCGGCTGTGTTCGTTTGTGCTAGCATAATAAATATTCATGCTTAAACATGAACAATGCAACGATTTTCCTTTCTTTAACACAATGGCTACAATTAGATATACCGAGTAGTATTAAAGATATATTTCACAATTTCTTGATAAAATACATCTACGCTATTTTGTTACTGCCCTCAGTTGCAATTTCCTTCAACACTGTCCTGGAGCATAGGAGCTGTTAAATTTGTAATGTTATTCCTCTCAGTGGCACATGCGGTGAAACGTGGTCAATACGAACGGCGTACATGCTTCAAACTCACTTAAATAAACTCATGATACAAACTTTAGAAATTCTGTCATTTTTAACAAAAAATATATTTATGTCGGCTGGAATTCTATAAAATTTGAAATATCTGTTGGCTGTGGACACGAAATTCTAAGTAAGCTTCCTTTCTAGCTGTAGATCATGAACTTAATCGGTGGTAGGACTCCTTTTCTGCTTAAAAGACCTTCTGTGTACCTAGCACCCCTTTACTTATTGTGGCTGCCAAATAATAGTGTTTGCACTGCTTTGTTCCGGCTTGAAGGACTGTGAAGTGTTGCATCGGAGGCTTCAGAGGTGTTTTTTTTTATAGGATAAGGGTGACAAACGAGCACACAGTCCACCTGATGGTAAGTGGTTGCTGAGGCCCATAGACATCTACAACTATCCTCTTTTGCAAATCTAAATGCTGATGCGTTTTCACCCGTGAAGACTAAGATGGAATGCCTCATTTCCAGTAAAAAGGGCCTCCGGCCACCTGCACTCACCAAGCGAAACGCAGAGCTAAACCTCTACTTCACGCTGGTATTCTGTGAGGTCGTGGTACCACATCGGTTCGAGCCGGCCCATCCGTGCGACAGCAAAAGCTGCCGCGTGGCTCTACCACTGTTATAAGGTGTACAACGCATGTGTAGCCTTCTTTGTTTGAAGTTGTTAAAATGTCCAAGGACTGCAATAGCCACTTGCCATCAGGTGGACTTAAGTTTGTTTGTCACTTCAGTTGAAAAGAAGATTAACAATAATGGCTATTTGCAACTAAAAAAAAAAAGTTTTTTTTTTTTGTATATTTGTATGTTATATTTTTAAAGAGGCATGCGTGAGTGTTAGGGGCAATATAATTTTTTTAAACGCCAATCTTACTTGTGCATCACGGTACCTTCAGAAAATACTCTAACCAATCATTTGTAGCGTAAAATCCACACTAAAATGCTAAAATCCAATTCAACACAGTGCACTATTACTTCCAGTCCCATATAGGGGAGCAACATTGCCAGTGCGAGTGTTCCGAGTTTTGAAAAGCTTTTATAAATCTGCCTGTCGAGAGAGGTGAACCTTTTGTTATTCCCATATAAATTTTCCAAAAAATGCTTGGCATCTGGTATATTATTGAAAAGAGCTTTGTTTAATAAAATTTAGTTTGATGAAGGATCCCTTCTTATGATAAGATAAGATCTTATGATTATTGAAAAATTAAGGTGACCAACGAATTAACTGAGTATACGTGGCTATCGCTGCCCTAGGACTACTGTAATTAACGACAAACAAAAAAGTCTATAGAAGCGTTCTCAATCTGAGGACTAACATGGAATGCCTCACTGCCTATAATATATAATACTGTCTCTCCATATACTTTAGACCAGAACACACCGGTGCACGCACTGTTGCTTGGTGGCGGTAAAAGGTAAGAAGGTGCTGGTGCTGATGTCCAGACGAACTCCTAGAAAATCAAACTACAATGTGACTTCAGGTAAAATAATAATTGGCAATCCATGTTTCTAAAATAAAATAATTTTAGTGGTAACGCCATGAAATTATTTTATTTTATTTAACCACCCATTGCCTAGGTATTATCATCATCATCATCATCGTTTCAATGTTTATGTTATCAGTGTTTATATCTTATTATATAAAAATTAAATTTTAATGATAAGGGTGACAAACGAGCATACAGTCCATTTGATGGTAAGTAGGTTCTGTGGCCTATAGACATCTACATCCTTCTTCAACTATGTATCAAAATGCAGATCCGTTGTCATCCGTGAGGACTCAGCTAGAATGCCCCGTTTCCAGTAAAAGGGGTCTCCAGTTCTCAGACTCTATACTTAGCGCAGAGTACAGAAAAGACTCTGCGTTATGTATTTTTCTTAAATTGACTCTGCGAGTAAGGACGTCAAAATTTGTTTTTATTTTATGGTATTAGTCTTAATTACAGATTTTTAATTTTGCGTCTATAATAAAACTATAAAGAATTATATTTTTTAACTTTTTTTCATGAATTAACTTTTAATTTAATAATAAGTTAATATGAAACTGTTGTGCTTACCTGTAATTTAAGTACATATAACTACTACTACTATTAAAACTAAATGTAGATAAAGTGTTTCGTATAATATGTACTTTGTTGGAAAGTCAAATAAATAAATAAATTTCATATTTCCATTTATAAGAAAAAGCGAAAAGAAAAATAATAGCGAATGAATTACTGTCTTCTTACAATGAATTTGCAAGTTTCACGTTTTCTTTAAACGCTTAGTTCTTTGGTTATGTGAACAATGAGGCTCCCGTGATGAAACTGACGACAACATGTACTTTTAAATCTATCAAGTTTTTAAAGCTATTAGGAAGTCATAAAATAATAGATATCTCTAAAAAAACATTACCATCCTTCTGATGCAGTCGGGTTATTAATTCATAGTACTAATACGAGTAGGTACAGGCAAGAATGTCTATAAATAATATGTAGCAACAAATAAATTTGATATTATTAACTTTATTTTCACGCAAATACTAAAATTTATTAAATATTAATGAAATAATAATACTCAGTTCGTAATAATTTACAGAATCAAATATTCACAATATTCCACAGGCCAACTGAAAATAACATCAGCACACAAATATTGGCTGACCACGCTATGTAATTGACCGTGACTCTTGAAATTTTTAACTGATTGACTGTTTTTAGCTAAATAGTCCTATACAATATTTGCTCTAACTTGTTTCTACTACGACTACACAATATTAATTATTCAAACATATAATATACAAGCGACCCGCCCTGGCTTCGCTTGGGTGGGATCTATTAATGTAGCATCATTTTTAAAATGTTTATCAATGACCATTTTATCAATTTTTTTCATTTTATATAAAATATTCTGTAAGTTTTTTGAATGAAATTCATAGCTAAGATAATTCCTGGGATTGTTTTCTATCTGTTTATGAAGTTACATCACAATCGACATACGGATAAAAAATTTACGTCACCATTGTGATCATCCCAGCACTACTGTCATCATTATTATTACATCTGTTTACAAGTCAACTGATAAACATAGGCCCACCCCACGGAATGTCACAAAGCACGGTCCCGAGCCACCTGCATCCATTGACTTCCTGCATGTCTTACTAGGTCGTCAGTCCATCTAGCGGAGTAACGCCCTACACTTCGCCTGCCGGTACGAGGCTGCCACTCGAGAACCTTTCTTCCCCATCAGTTGTAGATTTTTCAAGCTATATGGCCAGCCCATTGCCTCTTCAGCATACTAATTCTTTGGGCTATGACATTTACTCTGGTTCTACTGCGGATATCCTCGTTTTTAAGTTTATCACGCAGAGAAACGCCTACCATAGACCTCTCATTAGCTTGCTGAGTGACTTTTAGCTTCCTCATACGGCCAGCAGTGAAGGACCACGTCTCAGATCTATAGGTCATTACTGGCAACACGCACTGGTTGAACAATCTAGTTTTGAGGTTTTGAGGTATGTCTAACGAGAAGATATGTCAAAATCTCCCGTACGCTGCCCAGCCGAGTTGAATCCGTCGATTGACCTCTCGGTCGAAGTTGGACTTACCTAATCAGACTATTTGTCCTAGGTAAACATACTCGTCAACAAATTCGAGCTTAGTGCTCCCAACAACCACCGGCACAGGTGTGAGATTGACGTTAAGCATGATTTTTGTATTGTCCATGTTCATCTTAAAACCTATCCTTTGCGAGACACTATTAAGGTCATCGAGCATAGTGCTAGTTCCTCCAGCAATTCTGCCATAAGGACTATATCGTCGACTAATCGAAGGTGAGTAATGTACTCGCCATTGACGTAAATACTGCATCCTTTCCAGTCTAGTAACTTGAAAACGTCTTCCAATGCAGTGGTGAAGAGTTTCGGGGATATTACTTCTTACGCCACTCTGCAGATAGGTTTCGTGCTCTGGTTCTGTATTCGGATAGCCATCGTATCCCTACTATATTAAGGTAAAAACTTTTTTTAAATATCTATATATTTAAACATTATTACATAACGATTATCTAAATAAAACGCTAAGTTTTAATCTCTAAAACGTGAAATGTAGGATAATAGCTCGGTGCTACTGCTTTGGTGCACAGAGATGGCAACACAATAAGCGCGGCAAGCTTTGCGAAAGATATATACACAGATCAAAGCTTTGTGGTTACGCCAGAATGTTTTGTTTCTCTTGCTACAGCATCGTGTATACATATGTACTCTTATGAATAACTGACACGTTTTGGTATTTAATATAAAACTGAAGAGACAAATAAAATAACAGCCCAGCTGATGATGTCTACTGCTATCTATAGACATCTGCGGCTAATTTTGTCACCTCAGAGGACTAGGATAAAATATCTCAAAGCCTGTAATTTTGCGGGGTCTATTTGTCGATAGAAATAGGTAAAAGGGTGTTACGTACACCGACTGACACCTAGCCAGGATAGGGATACAAGATACTTAGAATAACATGACGTTTATTTTCTAACGGACGATTTACTTTATTTAATATAATGAAAGTAGTATCACCACACTGTCTCCTTGCCAGAAGACCTTTTCCTTTTACAATAGAAAGCCAGACGTGAGGCAATATCTAAATTCTACATATTATTCATGTGCTACGATTGTTTCCGCTAGCTACTTAGCTAGGAAACTGAAACGCAGTTTTTAACGATAATGGTAACTAATTTTTAAATGTAAAGAAAAATAGTGTTTTTTTACATACTCGTATATTCTCTGATCAGTATGTAATTTACTGCACCAATCTAGCTTTATATTAAACGTTTTGTGAACCTTTTTATTTTCGGTATCTTAGACAATTTTATAATGTAGTGAAACAGTTATTATTTGTTTATATATATATATATATATATATAAACAAATATATATATATATATATATATTGTTTGTAAAGAGAAAATAATAGTTGATAACTCAATTCACATTGGGAATAATTTTCCGCCTTCGAATTAAAAAAAAGAAGTAGGATTAAAAGTACAATTTTATTTGGGTCCCAGGTTGAGGCTTTGAAATAACAGGAGTTTTAACAGCGTTGAGGTTACGATGCGTTTAACGGTTTATAAATTTCATATAACTTTCCAACTTAATACAGTTAACACAGTTTGGCAACTAAAGAAAGTTCATTAAATGAATAAATTATTGTGAATATATATAGAAAAGTATTTTATTAATTTTGATTGTAATAATTACAGAAAAATAGGCAAGGTATACTACGATAGTGACTAACGTATGGTGGTACGTTAAAAGTTAAAGTTACAGCCTAATACGTCTCACTGCTGGACACAGGCTTCCTCCCATTTCTGAGAGCGTTTAGGGCAAGTAAGTGTCTGCCGCGCTGCACCAATGCGGGCTGGCGATCTTCACATGTTTTCGAAATAAATTTTTTTCTTATTTCTCAGACGTGCAAGATTTCCTCATGATATTTTCCTTCATTGCTGAGCACGTGCTAAATCAGTACTTAAAATTGCAATTAACAATTTTATTGGTGTCGACGAGGATGGAGAATCCGGGTTGCTCATATACTGTGAAATTTACAGGGAGAGCTAACCATCTGAGCTACCACAGCTCAGATTGTAGGTTAGAAAATTTAATACCTTATGTTTAAACGCCGTTTTGATGCAAAGTAATAAATAGTCAAGACCGTATAGGGACACAGTAAAGGGGAGTGTCTCTCCTAACTGTGTCCTTTGAAGGTCTTACCTATAAGTCATCCCTACATGTCGTCCCCATAGATACACCACAGCTGACTAATTTAGAGGCCTCAGTTTGAAGAGTAGCCATGAACGTTCATCAACCGTTCACGGTAGCCGCTGTTTATCTATCTCCTTAGGAAAAAGTGCTTAAGTAGCAAAAGATTCGGGTTTAAAAATCTGTCATTCAGTTTTCTACAGATATTGTGACGCTATAGGATGCTAAGCCCTCCTCTAATTTAATAAAGTCTTAGTGACTTAGTATTTAGACGCAGAATGATACTACATGTGTCAAAAATAATTAATTTCATAACTTGAACACATAAAACAAATACATTGGTAAGCCATATTTGTTTAAAAAAATTACGCATATTTTTTGTAAATTTATTCACGTACATATACGATATTTTACTTAACATAAAATAATTTTGATGTATTCCGCAATAAACTCTAGGCTCTCTTTTCTCTTTGTAAAAAAGAACACAGAGCATTTTATCGTATCATGTAGATATTTTTCTGACTTTCGCATTAGTAAGTTGAAATTTTTTTCATATACTGGCGGCAGTTTTCTGTTTGTGGTAACTCAAAGTAGACAGATAAATAACATTTAAACGTACGGTAAAAGTTTTCTTTGTCAATAACATTTTATAAACGCAATATGTTTGTCACTATGAACAAATATTATGTTGTTATCTTTATTGCTTAATCCCTACCTACACATACCTATTATAATAAAGTAGTAAATGAAATGTGTATGTATATTGTATACAGTAATTACATTGTTTGAAGTGTGATAAGTAGAGTTTAGTACAGTACAGTAACTTTCACAAATTTTCCACGTTAGTATATCCGTTATTGCGATCTTTAAAAAAACGTTACAGTATAATCATCAAATAATCTGGAATTAAATACAACATCCACGTTACCGATTGCAGCTAGGAAGCGATGTGATCTTCAACCCGCATTCTAAGCCCGGTGATTATACACAAACCCTCCTCTTTATAAGGTACGTCTTTTAGATGCTGATGGACGGATATTAAATAATATAAAAATGAGTATACCGACATCTAACGGAAGTCAACAAATCTTCCTGATATTTTTTAATCACACTAATCCTTATTGTACACCAAAATACGGAATTTCTAAGTGAAGAAATAGACTAAAATTTCAAGAATATGTAAAACTCATATAACACGTATGGAATGAAATAGGGTGGTTAATTATTTTATGCTATTACCACACGGCGATGCGTAATCCTGATTTACATTACGACTCGGACTCGGGATGACGAGGGGAGGTTAGAAAAAAGTTAAAAAGTTCAGGGAATGGCGGAGTTGGCGTGGGTGAGTTTACTTATCCAGGTGGGGGCTAGTTGCATGACTCATTTTTAGTACATATACCTTTTTTCAGCCTAATCAGGTCATTAACTTTTGAGTTATCAACAGGTAAACAAGTCAATCTGAAAGAAACTAGCCACTATGGAGAAAATTGAATATTGCGCCGTCATTAAGTTTTTCGGTAAACAAGGAAAGAAACCTCAAACCATTTTTCAAGAAATTTTAGCTGTTTATGAGGAGTCCGCTCCTGGGAAAACCATGATTTATAAATGGCAAACCCGATTCAAACAAGAGAGGGAACCCCCGACCTGGACGACCGATATAGGCTGCCACGCCAGAAATAATCGAAAAAGTTGAAAAAATTGTATCGAAAGATGCCGGGCGAAAGAAAAAACAGCTTGCAACATTTGTTGGAGTATCATAAATAACCTTTTTAAGCATCCTACATCAACACCTTGACATTGTGACGCCTCATAATTATTATTAATAAATAATAATTAAATTCATTATAGAGACATTTAAAAATGTCTTAGAAATTATAATTTAAACAATAAAATGCAAATAATAAGCATAGAGTTCAAAAATATCCATTTGGAATATTGAATATTATATATATTAGTAAACGCATAAAATGTCTCTAAAAATTTCTAAATTTAATAAAAACCTACTTAAAATGTTCAAAATGTATGAAATCATATAAATACAAGGCGATTATATTGCAATAACAAAGATAAATAACATTTGTAATATAATAGAAAAAATGGATAAAAAATTTTCTAAGTTGATGAAGGTGTTCTTGTAATAATTGGAAAATTTCTATGTTGATGAACGTGTTCTTGTAATGTTCCCTTATATTAGGGCGTTTTCGGAGACACATACCCAAGGTTGTACATATATATGGGGTGGTCGGCTGACCGACTGCTAGTACTAAGGTTGCACAATGACTAGTCCTATATTAGGGACTTAACATAGTAAGGTCTGACGAACCAAAGCATTATAGAAGAATTCTATGATGCATAAGCATTATGATAGCAGAGTTATGACTTGAAGTCCCATATGAATAAGACATACAGTAGTATGGTCTATGAAATAAAGCAAATATGTGGAAGGTCTCAAATATGTAAAAGCATTATATTGAAAGAAATGGGACTTGAAAAGGATTATTATAGTGGCGTGTAGGTTGCTTCGCAGCCTCTGAGACCGAGGTAAACTTGGACTCACTAACCGATGTGTCCTAGACATATCATCTTAGTGCCGGTGGTAAGCGGGTTTGTTGTAGCAATACGACTTGCCCGTGGACATCGCACACCCCTACCGGTTGTGGGCGGCGTCTTAGCGCATAGCGTTATGATACGTCGGCTATCTTTCGGATTAGGGTGAGTGTGTTTGGTAGTACTTTTAAGTGCAGCAAGCATACTCAACTTCATGTCTTAGTGCAATAGCGCTATGATACGTGGAGTTTTGGCTACTGACGTCTTAGTACCGTGCTACTATGAATCGTTGGTGGTATTTTCAGTTAACAACATTATCAAATTTTGTTACCAAAGTCGATAGGGATCATGTGGGTGTGTTGTGAGGGGGCGCCATCCGTATGATAGTTGCATTGATGCTTACTGCTACTTGCAGTATTGTGTCTTGTGATGGATCTGCGGGTATGCTGCACCTGATTCGATGCATCTTGTGGTTCTGGTCGATGGAGGTATGCGGGTGGTGATGTCTGCTGGGACTGTATGGGGGACCTTGGGATAGTGTATGCCCGACGATAATCGTATTGATGCTTGCTGCGTTCTACAGCACTGCGTCTCTGCGATGGTTGTTTGGCGGGTCGCTATTCTCAATGGCGCTCTCTGCGTCTTGGTTACTGACTTTTTTGACTCACAACCTAAGTAGCTTTGCCCAAGTCGGGTCCCTTCATAGCGGGGCTGCAGACTGTCTGCCCTCCATGATGTTTTATATAACAACTTAATAATATATCTCTATAAAGTTCCCACCTTTGAGAGATTGAAGGCAACTTGTTGGTGGATGAGACAAACATGATCGAAAAATGCATATACTCAACGTCAGTGACACAAACCCTTTCTGATGGCGAATTATTAATATTATCTTATAACTGCCTATTGGCTATATCTGCCATTGTATTGGTTTGTGGAGCATATGTGTTGACCTCATGCGGGTGGTAGCTGGAGGGAGAATCTGAGGAGGCTCTCAAGGCTGCGGCCGAAAGCCGCGCAACGTGGGACCCCATTCCCTTGAGGTGAGCGGTAGACTCATGACACGCTCTGCGGCCAATTGGCCGTGCTGACCATGCAACTGGTGGTGATGCCTTACACTTACATCACGTCTGCAGGAACGGCGGTCTGGCAGGTGGTGGCGCTCATGGAGGGCTTTTTATGGTCAGTGTGCCGATTGTTGCCTAACCCGTGTGACGTACATTTCACTGTGGCTGGATTTGATCGTATTCTGTATGACGTTTACACGAATTGACATGCGCGACTTCGGTCGATGTTTGTGCTTACGCACTATCAAGTGGCCAGGTCCTCTTTTACTGGTTCGCCAGTTATTTTGCTGTGGACTACGGTCCAGTTCCCAACTTTGCGTACCCTTCGGGGGGAGCGCATTAAAATGGTTGGCGCTCACCGTGCGCGGCGTGTGTGGGGCCGTGTACCTCCTCCACATTTTTTTTTAAAATGTGGGAGAGCGAAGCCCTTGTAACTGGTATTTGATATAAATATTGTGAGCCTTTTCCAAGCGGGAAGGGATTAATTAATAAGGAAGTGACTGTTGTGAACCAGATACAAGTGGAATAGGGACAATTTATTGTTCTTAACCTTATTGAGCTCTGTCTTCGTGAACGGGGTTCTCTAGCTTATAAGACTCCTACCAACAGCTTTCGATTGCTCTCGTGAATATTCATTCTTCCAAGATACACCTAAAAGAACTAAGTTACTATACAAACACAACGTAAAAAAGGGTACTAACTAAGACGATCACGCTATAAATTTATTAAACGGCCTATATTTACACCTTTAGAAAGATCAAGTTATACTGGTCATGTAAATTAGATATATTTATATATCTTACAGATATAGATTCTAAAGAAATACAAGTATAAGTGGATATATAGTAGAAAAGAAAAAAATGGGGGGGGGGGGTTCGTTACAACATGACTAAAGTCTATGCAACATGGGTTCCGAGATTGATTTCTGTGCATCAAAAACACGAGGGTGTCGAAAGTTGTCGCGAGTTTTTGGACCTTTGGGCTTTTTAGAGGCAAATTTATCCTTCTCTTCTAAGTGACCGCTAAACTGCACACCACTCGATATGTCGACTCCGAGGATTCCGATACTGGCTGAGGCAACAAGGGGAGTGCCTTGAAACTGAGGAGATACGACAAAGGGGTTCTTTTTAGCAGTAAACGCGCAAACTTGTGTCTTCTGAAGATGAAACTGGACTAGATTTAGTCACCCCCAATCCGAGACTTTATTCAGCAAAGACTCGACTTCAGACACAAGTTTGTTCAGGTACTCGGTGAAGTTTTGCCGAGATATATTGGCACGGCCGGTGCATAGAGCCTCACCAGTGCTGTCATCCGCATAGCAATGAATGTTGCCGGTTCGCAACATATCATTGATATCGTGACGCTTCATAATTATTATTAATAAATAATAATTCAATTCATTATAAAGACATTTAAAAATGTCATAGAAATTATATATTAAACAATTAAAATGCAAATAATAAGCATAAAGTTCAAATATATTCATTAGGAATATTGAATATTATAGTATAGTTAACGCATAAATTGTCTCTAAAAATCTCTAAACTTATTAAAATTCTGTTTAAAATATAAAAAATGTATTAATTTTTATAAATACAAGTCGATTATATTGCAATAATAAAGATAAATAACATTTGTAATATAATAGAAAAAATGAATCAAAATTTTCAGATCAAAAGTTGATGAAGGTGTTCTTGTAATTATCGGAAAATTTCTAAGTTTTTTTTTATAGGATTGGATGACAAACGAGCACACAGTCCACCAGATGGTAAGTGGTTACTGTGACCCATAGACATCTACATCTATCCTCAATAAAGACTCAAAATTCAGATGCGTTGTCACCCGTGTAAAAGGGTTTCCGGTTCTCTACACTCACCATACGAAACACAGCAGCATTAAGCTGCTATTTTACGTTGGTATTCTGTGAGAGCAAGGTCCTTCCTCGGTCGAGCCGACCCATTCATACTACAACTATACTACTAATATAGCTGCAGCACGGCTCTACCACGTATGAATATATTATGAAGGTGTTCTTGTAATGTTCCCTTATATGGGAGCGTTGCCGGAGACACATACCCAAGGTTGTACATATATATGGGGTGGTCGGCTGATCGACTGCTAGTAGTAAGGTTGCACAATGACTAGTCGTATATTAGGGACTTATCATAGTAACCTTTTACTCCGTTAGTAAAAGGAAAGTAAAGTAAGTAAAAGGAGTAACGAACCAAAGCATTAATATAGAAGGTCTCTATGATGCATAAGCATTATTATAGCAGAGTTATGACTTGAAGTCCCATATGAATAAGATATACAATAGTATGGTCCATGAAATAAAACAAATATGTGGAAGGTCTCAAATATGTAAAAGCATTATATTGAAAGAAATGGGACTTGAAAAGGACTTAAACTTGGACTCGCTAACCGATGTGTCCTAGACATATCATCTTAGTGCCGGTGGTAAGCGGGTTTGTTGTAGCAATACCACTGCCCGTGGACATCGCACACCCCTACCGTTTGTGGGCGGTGTCTTAGCGCATAGCGTTATGATACGTGGAGTTTTTGCTACTGACGTCTTAGTACCGTGCTACGAGTGATACGTTGGTGTTATTTTTAGTTAACAACATTACATAATATTAACATTATCAATTTTGTTACCTAAGTCGAAAGGGATCATGTGGATGTGTTGTGAGGGGGCACTATCCGTATGATAGCTGCATTGATGCTTACTGCTACTTGCAGTATTGTGTCTTGTGATGGATCTGCGGGTGTGCTGCACCTGATTCGACGCATCTTGTGGTTCTGGTCAATGGAGGTATGCGGGTGGTGATGTCTGCTGAGACTGTATGGTGGACCTTGGGATGGTGTATGCCCGACGATAGTCGTATTGATGCTTGCTGCGTTCTGCAGCACTGCGTCTCTGCGATGGTTGTTTGGCGAGTCGCTATTCTCAATGGCGCTCCTTGCGTCTTGGTTTGACTCATAATCTCAGTAGCTTTGCCCAAGTCGGGTCCCTTCATTGCGGGACTGGAGACTGTCTGACCTCCGTGATGTTTTATATAACAACATAATAATATATCTGTATAAAGTTCCCACCTTTGAAAGATTGAAGGCAACTTGTTGGTGGGTGAGACAAACATGATCGAAAAATGCATATACTCAACGTTAGTGACTCAAACCTTTTCTGATGGCGAATTATTACTATTATCTTATAACTAACTGCCTATTGGCTATATCTGCCATTGTATTGGTTGGTGGAACATATGTGTCGACCTCATGCGGTTGGTAGCTGGAGGGAGAATCTGAGGAGGCTCTCAAGGCTACGGCCGAAAGCCGCGCAACGTGGGACCCCATTCCCTTGAGGTGAGCGGTAGACCCAAGACACGCTCTGCGACCAATTGTCCGTGCTGATCATGCAATTGGTGGTGATGTCTTACACTTACATCACGTCTGCAGGAACGGCGGTCTGGCAGGTGGTGGCGCTCACGGAGGGCTTTTTATGGTCAGTGTGCCGATTGTAGCCTAACCCGTGTGACGTACATTCACTTTGGCTGGATTTGATCGTATTCTGTATGGCGTTTACACGCATTGACATGCGCGACTTCGGTCGATGTTTGTGCTTACGCACTATCAAGGGGCCAAGTCCTCTTTTACTGGTTCGCCAGTTATTTTGCTGTGGACTACGGTCCAGTTCCCAACTTAGCGTACCCTTCGGGGAGAGCGTATTAAAATGGTTGGCGCTCACCCTGCACGGCATGTGCGGAGCCGTGTGACTCCTCCACATTTTTTTAAACGTGGGAGAGCAAAGCCCTTGTATCTGGTATTTGATATAAATATTGTGAGCATTTTCCAAGCGGGAAGGGATTAATTAATAAGGAATTGACTGTTGTCAGATCAATGTATGATTAATATACTGGTCAAGTAAATTAGATGTATTCATATATCTTATAGATATAGAATCTAAAGAAATACAAGTATAAGTATATATATAGAGATAAAGGGGTGAGGTGAGGTCGTTACAATACGCAGAAGAAACAGCATTGGTTACAATACGCAAAAGAAACAGCACGCAGCCTTGTGAAACACCAACTGTTACGGCCTACGGCTGCTCCCTTAAAGGATCCAATCTTCAGGGGCCCATGAGCTGAAGATTTCCCGAACAGACGTAGGTCGGGCCCCAATGTGGCCACGTGGAAATTCCTAATTACATTAAAATATATGGGGGAGCGTTATACTACGGCCAGTCGACCGAAAGGAATTTGGATGAAGCTTACTTACCGATCCAAGGCGACTGGTCCCTCCGGAGTCGGTGAGGTCGCATGTGGTTGTGTAGTGCAAGGGAAGGAATGGTGATGTGGTGTGTATCTGGGTGTGACTGATGGTGATTGAACCTAGACCTTGGCTGTCGGCAGCAGCCCGAGCGTCGACACCGCTCCAACTTGAGGGCGCCTTTCGAGGTAGTCCACAGTCACTTTCTTCTTTCGTCACGTTGCCAGTCAATTAACTCTATCGTACGATTTACTAACTTACAGAAGCCACTAGCTATCGCTGGGTATAATGGTTCCCGCACAAACGCACACGGAGTTTAAAGGGTCAAAGGTCACTACCGTTTCGCGTAGCAATAGTTAATTCTAGAATATCAGAGGCAGCACTATCTAATATTGCCGAATGCACTTATTCAGGTTTTGAGTCAGACACAATAAGTCCCGGGAAGCTCTCCAGTAGGAATGCGCGTCACAATGATAGACCGTATATTTACTGGCCGCGCCGAATTATTCCGAGTTCCCTAACAGAATGGACCGCGTGCTCACGTCAGCACCGATTATGGACGACTGACTTTTCTCTCGCGACTCGCGCCCTCGTGCCACGCCCAGCCGAACTTTAAACCGGAATCGCGCCGAGCCGAGTGACATCTGGTGTCGACTCCGACAACAGTGTTTTGCGCGAACAAACCCCCGTCCCGGACATAAGGATTTAGGTCCGCGAGCAAACCGGGCAGCGAGACAAGGTCACGATGGCAAGTTGCAAGACCGAATCTACATTCAAACTAGGCCACCTTAGGCAACCCATCAGATCCTGCAACCCTAATCAACGCCTCAAAAGATAGCCCTAATGTGGCAAGCCGGAGGGTCAGCCTCCACTGGATGCCCCTCCTGGGCATCGCAGCACTTTAACAAGTCCTGTACTGGACAGAAGTCCGACGACCTCTTTCAAAACCTATCTGTGCCCCTACGATTAGTTCCGCAATCCGACCGGATCAGGTCTGCAAACAGCGACGCGACACGAAGCGGCCCCGAGCGGCCTCCTAAGCTTCAGTGCAGAGAGCACCCACAAATTCCACATGAACGTCGTCTGTGGAGAGCCGAACGAAACGCACAGATAGTCCCTAGTATGAATTTTCAACAAGTAGGCCTAGCCAGGCCACCCACCATATTATCATTTACTAAAATAGTGCGGCAGCTGATTTCAATCTGATAATCTCCAAAACTAGCTAGCCTGTTAGACAAGTAGTCCTATGCTCATATTTCAATTAATTTATCAAAAGCATCAATGTTCAACTACAGAATTAATTCAACCAAATTAATCACCGATGCGCATAGGTCAACTTGCAAATTAAACAAAACAATAACGTAAGGGACAGCCCTACTTCTTCGCAAAGCAAAATGATTAAACACTATCTATGTATATGTTACATAATTTTTCAAATAGTGCGCCATTCAATTTCAGATGAATTCAAATTTTCCTTTCAGCAAACAGACGCAACAATCAAATACAGTGATTAAATATATGTACAAAACACATGCAGTAGCATTTAAAGGAGTAGATCAAATTCAATTCTTCCAATCCAAACCGCTACAAATAGGAAAATTTCGCGGAAAGCCCAAAGCAATTTTTAATTTTAATTCAAGTATTTTTTGACTAAGTGCTCGACCAAACCAAATCTAATACCCCTTGACAGCGTGATTCAACGCTCCAGAGGGGCCCTAATCTTCCCACCACCAAGGGGAGGCCACGTGGCGTGAACCCGAGATCGCTAACAGTCGCCACTCGGGTTGTACGCCTTCACTGAGGCCGTCGGCAACAGAACATTTTGACAAGTGGACTGTTGACGGCTTAAGGCTCAGTGTAGGTGGCCGTGGTGGGAGCTAAGGCGGCAGCTAGCCAGGGCCACCTCCATCAAATGGGGAACAGTGGTACACCAGTCGCGGCCACTCAGCTAACGGGAGTGAGAAGGGTCCAGCGGACCGATGAGTGGCCGTGAAGTTCCTCTCCACACGCTTAGGGGGGGCGACGACACCCCCGCCCCTGGGGGAATTACCCCCCGACTGGTCGGGGGAGGGACCCCTTTCAAACTAAGGGGCCCGATGGCTGGCCGGCGGGCGCCGAGACTCGCCCGGCAGAGGGCGTGGCTGAGTGCCCACGCCCGTGGGGGTCGAGGGCCTGGCAGAGCCCCGAGAGGAGACGCCGTTCGCACTCAGGCACAAAACGGCATGATGATTGCCCTGGCAATGCAGACAGGGCCGCCGATGCGGACAGTCTCGCTGGAGGTGCCCTCCCAGACATGAACAGCACCAGCAGCGCTCCTTGGCGATAGTTCGCCTCGCCGAAACCGGCTTACCTAATAATTTCGGGCACGACGTTACCCGGTGATCAGATGCTCGACAATAGGAGCAGGGGAGGGGTTGACGACGACTTGCCTGGCGGGTTCAGCCTCTCACTGGGCACGTCTCGTAAGTCGTCAACGGTGGCCGCTGCGTTCTCGATCTGCCGGCACTGCTCCTCCAAAAACCGCAGCAGGTCATAGAAGGGCGGAATATAGGAGGCCTCGTCCCCGCCGTACCTCTCCTCAAAATGGATTCGAAGGTCGAGAGGTAGACGGGACAGCACGATGCGGAGCAACAAAAAGGCCCATTCGCCCACTGGTAATTCCAGCCGCCTCAACGTATTACAGGCCACTAAGACTGGATCCAACAGGTCCGGACGTAGTCTGGCTCGGTCACTAAGCAGCGGGAGGCTTAAAAGCGGCTTAACCTGTTCGTCCGCAATTCGCCGGACGTTGGCGTATCTTCTGGCTAGGAGGTCCCGAGCAGTCTGGTAGGCGTCGTCCGACAATCTCAAGTGGCCGACGACGCCCAGGGCCTCCCCCTCCAGTGAGGCCAGGAGGTACGCCATCTTTTGGCTCGGGGTCAAGTCACTCCGGGCGTCCACTAGGCTGTCGAAAAGACCAACGAAGGTCAGCCATTCAGAATGGACCCCGGAGAACTTTGGCAGGTCCAGAGTTGGGAGTCGTCCCAACAGCTCCGGCTGAAGCTGCTTTAGAGAGGACTCGGATAGGTCACTCATCCGAGCTTCACGCGCCTCCTCGGCATAGCTGCCTTCAGCCTCGATCAACTCGTCCGTGAGCCACAAGAACTGCTCATAGTCCGCGAAGCAGGAGTCCAGGACTCCCTTCTCCACATCCGAATCCTCGAGCTCAGCGTAAGCCTCCTCCACTACGGCCCTTCGAGCACCCACCTGCTCGAACCGCTTCATCAAGTTATGGACCCTATCCGGTCGACCTATCAAAGCATGGGCGCTTGTGGCCCAGCGTAGCTCAGTCCGCAAACAACGGATCAGTAGCTTGGGCGATGTCATCACTATTAAATGCAAAATTACGACGCGGCTTGAGCACAGACTACAAAGATAACAAACAAAAAATATAACAAAAATTAACAGTTAATAAATGCAGTTCCTATCAAATCGCGTTGAATAGAAATTACACAAATACGAATTACTACGTATCAACCAAATACAAGTTAGCACAAAGAAAAGACACAAATCAAATTAACAAATAACAAATACTAGTGCGATCAAATCAAGTTAAATTCAAATTGCGCAAATACAATTACTACTCTTTAGTTCAAATACAAATTACAGTATAAACGATGATACACATCACAGTCGATCAACAAAAAATGCCTAGCTCGGAAATCGACCCTTCGATAAGTAATCCACTACAACTATCCGACAACGATAATTAACCGATTACGTAAAAATAACCATCTACCTACATGACGTATATCTCTAGAAAAACTCCCGCTTGCGCAACCTAGGGCGCGGCTTTTCAAATCTACCCACTAACCAAAAAAAGACAAGCAACAAAGAACAAAGGAAAATAATTCTATTATTACGTACAAAAAAATATTTTTACGTATTACGGACGGGCGTGATTGTAGATACAAATTAAACCAATCACACCAACGCTCCCTGCCACCAGAATTGTTTAATGTTTATCAAACACTACGGTCGGGATCGACCGGGGAATCGAACCCGGAACCACGCTCTGCTACCAGCTTGTTACGGCCTACGGCTGCTCCCTTAAAGGATCCAATCTTCAGGGGCCCATGAGCTGAAGATTTCCCGAACAGACGTAGGTCGGGCCCCAATGTGGGCACGTGGAAATTCCTAATTACATTAAAATATATGGGGGAGCGTTATACTACGGCCAGTCGACCGGAAGGAATTTGGATGAAGCTTACTTACCTATCCAAGGCGACTGGTCGCATGTGGTTGTGTAGTGCAAGGGAAGGAATGGTGATGTGGTGTGTATCTGGGTGTGACTGATGGTGATTGAACCTAGACCTTGGCCGTCGGCAGCAGCCCGAGCGTCGACACCGCTCCAACTTGAGGGCGCCTTTCGAGGTAGTCCACAGTCACTTTCTTCTTTCGTCACGTTGCCAGTCAATTAACTCTATCGTACGATTTACTAACTTACAGAAGCCACTAACTATCGCTGGGTATAATGGTTCCCGCACAAACGCACACGGAGTTTAAAGGGTCAAAGGTCACTACCGTTTCGCGTAGCAATAGTTAATTTTAGAATATCAGAGGCAGCACTATCTAATATTGCCGAATGCACTTATTCAGGTTTTGAGTTAGACACAATAAGTCCCGGGAAGCTCTCCAGTAGGAATGCGCGTCACAATGATAGACCGTATATTTACTGGCCGCGCCGAATTATTCCGAGTTCCCTAACAGAATGGACCGCGTGCTCACGTCAGCACCGATTATGGACGACTGTCTTTTCTCTCGCGACTCGCGCCCTCGTGCCACGCCCAGCCGAACTTTAAACCGGAATCGCGCCGAGCCGAGTGACATCTGGTGTCGACTCCGACAACAGTGTTTTGCGCGAACACCAACGTTAATAGGTTTGTAGTTGGAGCATGCATCGTCTACAACGACCTTAAAGCTCCAATCTTCAAGAAAACTGGTGATTGAATTGCACAATATCTCGGGAAGCCCATAGGCAGAAAGCTTCAAAAGAAGCGCTTTGTGCCAAACCCGATCGAAGGAAGGCTTTCGCAATTTCCAAACTAACGGCCAATGCCTCCCCCTTGGACTCTACTGCTAATGTAGATTGTAATGTAGATTACATAAAAGTGGATTGAATACTTCCTCGCAACCCTCTTTTTATCGATTATTACAAAAGTAGAGCTAATTCGTTATTGTTAATATTTCCTTGCTCTAAAACCCTCTCAGACATGAGAGGAGGCCTGTGCCCAGCAGTGGGACGTAAATAGGCTGCAACTTTACACCTTATTAAAATGCCGTTTCAATGTAGATAGAATAGAATTTTTTTTTATATAGAAGAGGGGACAAACGAGCATGCGGCTCACCTGATGGTAAGTGACTACCGCCGCCCATGAACAACCGCAGTGCCAGGGGAATTGCAGATACGTTGCCGGCCTTTTAGAAAGGTGTAAGCTCTTTTCTTGAAGGTTCCTATGTCGTATCGGTCCGGAAAATTCGCTGGTGGTAATTGATTCCACAAGGAAGTTGTGCGAGGGAGAAAACTTCTTCTAAATCACAGAGTGGTGGACCGCAAATTATCCAGATGGTATGGTAATGATAACGCGAGTTTTGTCGCGATGTGCGATGGTGAAATTGAGCGGCTGGAATTAGTCTGAACAATTCCTCAGAGCATTCCCCGTGATAAATGCGATAAAATACGCAAAGAGATGCAACATCTCTACGCAGTGCCAGTGTATCGAGCCGATCAGAAAGAACTCGGTCGTCGATGATTCGAACCGCTCTGCGCTGGATGCGGTCAAGTGGAAGGAGCTGGCACTGGGGTGCCCCGGCCCAGAGATGAGAACAGTATTCCATGTGGGACCGAACTTACGCTTTGTAAAGTTGCAAGCGATGTGCCGTTATGAAATACTGTCTCGCTCTGCTGAGCACGCCAAGCTTTTAGAGGCCAATTTGGTCTTCCCTTCCAAGTGACCAAGAAACTGTACACTATTCGATATGTCGAAGCCAAGGATTCCGATACTAGCTGAGGCAGCAAGGGGAGTGCCTTGAAAGTGAGGAGATACGACAAAGGGGTTTTTTTAGCGGTAAAGTCGCAAACTTGTGTCTTCTAGGGATTGAACTGGACAATATGTAGTCGCCCCAAATCCGGGACTTTGTTAAGCAAAGACTCGACTTCAGACACAAGTTTGTCCCGGTACTCGGCGACGTTTTCCCGAGAAATATTGGTACGGCCGATATATAAGGCATCTACAGTGCTGTCGTTCGCATAGCAATGAATGCTACCAGTTAGCAACATATCATTGATATGCAGGAGAAACAGCGTTGGTGATAGCACCCAGCCTTGTGGAACACCAGCGTTGATAGGCTTGAAATCAGAGCATGCACCGTCTACTACGACCTTGATGCTCCGATCAGCAAGAAAACTGATGATCCATTTGCAAAATTTCTCGGGAAGCCCATAGGAAGTAAGCTTCCAAAGAAGCGCTTTGTGCCAGACCCGATCGAAGGCCTTCGCTATGTCCAAACTAACGGCCAATGCCTCTTCCTTGGACTCTACTGCCTCCGCCCATCTATGAGTTAGATAGACTAGAAGATCACCAGCTTATCGAACCTGACAAATACCGTACTGGGGGTCACTAATCAGCTGGTGATCCTCAAGGTATCTCATGAGCTGGCAGTTTATAATAGAGTCCATTATTTTGGAGAACAAGGAGGTGATGGCGATAGGCCTGTAGTTGGACGGGTCTGAGCGTTCGCCTTTTTTAGGGATTGGGTGGACCAAAGCTGTCTTCCATGAATTCAGGACTACGCCTAGGGAGTAGGAGTACCAGAAAAGACGCGTTAAAACCGGTGCCAACTCCGGAGCACACGTCTTCAGCTCAATGGGAGGGACTCTATCGGGCCCATTCGACTTGCTAACGTCCAGGGTGAAGAGTGCTTTGAGAACCGAGCGCTGTGTAAACCGCACATCCGTAGAGCACTCACTCATGTCGGCGGTGTGTTCCCCCCGTCATCCAGAGAGCTCAACAGATCGGCTTTCTCCTTAGCGGCATGGGCCAGTGAGTCGTCCTCTCTGTGCAGAGATGGAAGAGATGGCTGACAGAAGTTCCCTTGGACAGCCTTGGTGAGAGACCAGAATGCACGGGTTCTTAAAGGAAGGCGAACTAGCTTCTCGCTAATTCTGCCGATGAGCTCAGACCTTGCCTTGGCAATGACGCTTTTGAAGGACCTGAGCACCCATGCTCAGGAGTGTATTAGCATGGTCGTGGATGCTCAGCGAGGGATTCTCCAAGGGTGCCCCTCCTGGGGTAGTCTTAGATGTAATTCCGCTATCATGTTGATTGGGGGGGGGGGGGGGAGGATTGGGCCTACGGATACGAAGAATCAGCCGGAGAGGAGCCCTGCGTCTCGATTAAAATGAGCAAGGCCGGCTTCGCCGTCTCTAGATGGTAATGGACAGCGTTAAGGTTGGAATGAAGTCCTCTGATGTTGCATAAATTCACGGATAGCGTGACACGACCTTGCCTTGGTTGTATTGCTTCGCTTGCCCCGAGCAGCATTAGTCGAGAATGGAATTTTAACTCCCCCTCCCCCCAGAATACGCGTGGCAGCCTGAGCACCCACGCTCTGGAGTGAAGTAGTTTGGTTGTGGATGCTCAGCGAGGGATTATCCAGGGGTGCTGGTACCCTCCTGGGGTAGTCTTTTATTTAATTCCACAACAATGTTTATGGGGGGGGGGGGTGAGAAATTGGGTCTCCGGCCACCTGCACTCACCAAGCGCAACGCAGAGGTAATCATCTACTTCACGCTGGTATTCTGTGAGGTCCTGGTACCACCCCAGTTCCAACTGGCCCATTCGTGCGACAACAAAAGCTACCGCTTGGCTCTACCACTGTTCAATAATTCAAACTTTTATTTGTTTTGTCACAATAAACCAATGTACTAATTTTGCTATACCATTAATTATTCTGTAAACGATAGTCAGTTAAGTTTAAAGTAAGAATCAACGAGATAGCATCAGCAAGTAAGATATAGTTATAACTACAAGGTAAAACAAGGCATTAATATCGACTAAGAACAAGAAAAGACTGATAATTAAGCCCAGAGGAGTTGTTAAGCTGTTAAGATAAAGATGACATAACAAAACAGAATAGTTTCGTTAGCATTAACAGTAAGTTGCAGTCTATATTCGTCCTCTGCAAGGCACAGGCTTCTCATTTGTCCCTATCCGCGCTCATTGCATTTTGGCGTACTTCACATGTCTTTGAAACATTTTCTTTTATTTTATCAGGCATGCAGGTTTCCTCATGTGTTTCTTCACTTCACTTGGTAAATTAGCACTTAAAACTGCAATCAACAATTTAATCGGAAACGGAGGGGATTGAACCCGGGTTACTTCAAGTACTATGAAATTTACAACGAGCGATTAGCCTCTGAGCTACTGCTATTTAAATTTTATGTAAAATAATGTACTTTTGCTTAAGTTTTATAAGGGATCGAATGTGGACTGTATGAATTACTATTGCAAGTGGACTGTATAACTGACTACGCTAGGGGACTGCTTAAAGAAAAGATGGTACTGTCGAACTATACTGTATTCAACTATTTACAAATGTGGCACTAATAAACTATATACAGAGGGGAGTTTTCTGGATTTCTCTTGAGGTTTCTTCTCTTGAGGCTTCTTCTCTTGAGGTTTCTTCTCTTGTGGTTTCTTCTAGTGCCGCTCCCGAAATGAACAACTCACAGACCAAAACGCCCTTCTTATATCCCGCAAGAGAGTGTCTCGGTTCGTGTGTAGCGTCGTAAGGCGATGCCGCGCGCTGATTGGTCGGCGACATCGCGTGATCTGCTGCCGGTGTGCGGAGTGCGCGGGGCGCAACGGGGTGTGAAGGGGCGACGGGGCGGCGGCCTCCTTCGCTGTCCGCCACATCCTCCCCCACGGCGTAGCCTGCGAGCCTAAGCTTCCCTCGGGAGGACGGCGATCTTCCTGACGGGCCGCCGCAGCACTCCGCCCTACATTTTACATCCAGATGTTAGCTTTTATAGCCTGATAGATGGATAGATGGAAATATATAAAAATTATACCTTCTAGAAATTTTACCTTCAATTACCTTCAAGAAAAGAGCGTACTCCTTTTTAAAAGGACGGCAACGCATCTGCAATTCGCTGGGTTCCCCTGGTGTTGCAGTTGTTCATGGGCGGCGGTAGTCACTTACCATCAGGTGAGCCGCATACTCGTTTTCGCCCTCTCCTATAAAAATAAAAAATATATAAAAAATACAATGCATTTAATATAACACTTAACAATAAAATAATAACAATATAAAAATAATATTAAAAATATAACATTACGAAAATTTAGTAAGGAACTAAGATGAAATTGTTTCTTGTCGTAGTAAAGTCAATTAAAACAAGAAATTATATACAATTCAGGACCTATGTAAGGTATTTTTGATCTATGGTGACTTTGAAACCGTTTCGAGATTGTTAATTACTAATCCTATTTTGCTATTTTAAGGGATGACATTTATTTTATCAAACACGCTAGAAATTACTTATTTCACTCCAAGTTATAAGTTATGCTGAATGTATTTGCTTGTTACGTTGTTAAAAGTGAATTTTATATTTTTAATAACCCTTGCGTTGACCATTGCTATCGTAGCATAACGACTGTCTTCCTAAAGTATGGATTTATTTTATTT
The DNA here is from genome assembly GCA_963668995.1 of Parnassius mnemosyne. Taxonomy (NCBI): domain Eukaryota; kingdom Metazoa; phylum Arthropoda; class Insecta; order Lepidoptera; family Papilionidae; genus Parnassius; species Parnassius mnemosyne. The sequence goes on along the minus strand of CAVLGL010000002.1, from coordinate 13,886,711 downwards.
ATCAAACGGTTTGTGCGGGTTACTTTATTAAATGATACAAATAGTCTAGTCAAAAAGTGATAATTTTTGTTCCCGCTCTTAAAAATATGTTCGATAGCTCACTTGATTCGTAATGACGTCTAGAAAAATGTATCTCCACGATTTATTGGCACATAAAGAATTGCAATTGTTATTAACAAAATAAGATGAAAAAAGTAGATTTTCTTTAATAACTCAAAAACTATTAATATTTAAGAACTTTCCAATTTTCTATAAATAGTCTTGTACCCCGAAATTCTATATTTATTATTTATATTATTTTTATTTAATGCCGAAAATAGGACTCCGTGCGACCGTTACGTCTAGAGCGCATCGCCACTGAAGACAGTATATCTCATAAAATATATTTTTATAGAACTAAATATTAAATTAAAAATTATAAGAAAATTATGTCATTATTAGAACACTTGAATTAATCAAGGAAAATAAAAAAAATTATGTCGTTTTTTGAAGAAGTTATGCCTTTGGTTATTAACAATTTTTTTCTAATCTCTGTTTTTGCAAAAGTGGCAGTACATAAAAGTTTAAATAATTGGACCTGTAATTTTTTTCCTTATTAGATTCCTTCTTAAATACATACTTAACAAGATCACATGATAAAACTTTATTAAAGTTTTAAATTTAGTTTGTTATAATTTTTTTAAATGAACAAAAGTATAATATTTAAAAAAAATTTAAATTTTTTTGACAAACGTAATTATGTATATCCAGTCCGAAAGAGAAGCTATTTTAAAGCGTGTGAATCTCACACTACAGGCAGTCTCCGAATGGGGCGATGCTTAAATAATTGGACCTGTAATTTTTTTACTTATTAGATTCCTTCTTAAATACATTACTTAACAAGATCACGTGATAAAACTTTATTAAAGTTTTAAATTTAGTCTGTTATAATTTTTTTAAATGAACAAAAGTGAAATATTTTAAAAAATGTAAATTTTTTTTACAAACGTAATTATATCCAGTCCGAAAGAGAAGCTATTTTAGAGCGTGTGAATCTCACACTACAGGCAGTCTCCGAATGGGGCGATGCCAATCAAGTTCAACGCCTCCAAAATACAAGCATGTCTCTTCACTGCAACAAGGAGCCGGCTCACCTTGGCTCCTTCTTTCCGAAATGTATCACTGAAATATACCGACCGCCTTCAGTTGTTAGGGCTTGAAATATCCTCAAATTTGAACTTCAGGCGGTTCATTGAGTCCAAGGCCAAAGCAGCTGCAAGGAAGCTGGGAGTCCTTGCAAAGGTGCGGCGATACTTCACGCCGGGACAGCTGCTTACTTTATATAAAGTGCAAGTACGGTCGTGCATGGAGTATTGCTGCCATATATGGGCTGGTGCAGCAAAACGCCACCTAGCAGCTTTGGACTCAATGGAAAGGCGTGCTAAGAGGCTTATTGGTGACCCGAATTTGGTTAAAACCAATCTTACCAGCCTCGAATACAGACGTAAAGTAGCCAGCCTTTTGGTTTTCTACAGGATGCATTTCGGAGAGTGTGCGCAGGAATTGAATAATTTAATTCCCCCTCTCCCTTCCACCATCGGACAACTCGACTTTCGGCCACTCTCCACCCCTTCTTTGTTGACTTACCACGCATTCGAATCAAACGGTTTGCCAGGTCGATCATCATGCGTACAACAAAGGAGTGGAATAAGTTGCCAGCATCTGTCTTTCCATCCGATTACAGTGTGACTTTTGTTAAGTCAGTGCCCTTTGCAATCTTAGGCTACATCACCACTTACCATCAGGTGGCATCGTAGATAAGCGCTAGCTTAGTAGAATATATAAAAAAAAATATTTATATTTTTGCTTAAAAATTGACAGTAATAAATGCAGGAAAATAAATTTCATTTTTTAAGAAATAGTTTATAAAAAAATAGACAAGTTTAATATTTAAAAAAAAAATATTGTCATGGCAAAATGATGTATTAAAAAAGAAATCCTCAAATATATTTTTTCATCGTTTTTTTTTTATAATTGTTTAAATAATTAAGTAAGTTTTTTTCTTTAAAACTCATAATTAGCATTTCTCTATGGGATTACAAAAAAATAATATAAATAATTTCATTGTTTATTAAGTTAAGAATTTGTTAAAACAATGTTTAACCCCCGGTTTATTTTGTTTTCCTGAAAGCAAAAAAATATATATACAAAAACTTTAATTCAATCAGTATTAACACGTTTCTGAACTTGTTGACTAGACTAAAAGTAATTTACAATATTGTACAAAAAAATCCTTACAATTATTTTAAGTCGACAGATTTTCTCTTACTCATTGGCTATTTGATGGAATTCATCAACAAATCGTAATAAAATAATTGGAAAACAAAATGAAAATGTATTCGTTCCGTTATAATGTAAATGTTAAGAGTTCTATGAAATATGTCAAAATGTCAATTTATAAGAAAGAAAGAAAAATAAGAATACTTTATTTGACATGACAAAGAAAAATATAACACGAGATATAAAACAAAACATGACTAGTAATAAATGACTGATTGAATGAATGTTTTTCAAATAGAGCCCAATATTGAATTCATGGAAGGACATACATATTATTCATTATTATTTTTATGCTTGACAAAGGTAACTTTATGGGCTTACATAAATATACCATAATCGCTCGTATTTATATAAGTAATCATTAGTAAAAGTTTTAAAGCCTTTATTAATTAACTAAGAACTCACTAGAGACCAATAATAGTTAAAATTAGTGTAATAACATTAATCGGGAAACTACAACATAACGTTGTCAAATATATTGAGCTTATACTTATTATTTCTTATTTAAACAACGGAACTCAAACAGTTGTTATCAATAGTAAACGTTCCTCCGGATCGATAATATCAATAGGCGTTCCTCAGGGCTCGATTCTTGGCTCCTTTCTGTTCTTAATCTATATTAATGACTTACCTTATCTTGAAGGGGACAATCACGATATAGTATTATTTGCTATTGATACCTCCTTAATGTTCAAACTCAAACGACAGTCAATTAATGTAGATAATGTAAATAATGCTCTATCGAAATTAGCACATTGGAACGCCAACAATTTGCTCTTACACGGAAACAAGACAAAAAGTATTTTTGCAATACCTAATATTAAACATTCGAACACCAATATGGTCTTAAATGGGGAGGAGTTGAGTCTTGTGGATACCACTGTTTTTCTTAGTATTACTATTGACGCGAAGCTTCAATGGGGCCCTCTATATCTAAATTGGCAGGTAAACTTAGTTCTGCAGTATACGCTGTAAGAGAGGTTAGAAGTCTCACCAATGTTGAGACAGCTAGATTAGTTTATTTTAGTTACTTTCATAACGTATATTTTTATGGAATTTTGGTATGGGATAATGCGACTGACATTGAAGCCATATTTATTTTGCAAAAAGCTGAATGTGCAATTTATAACTTAAACTGTAAAAGAGTTCCTTAGAATTTTTTTTAAAGAAATAAACATTTTAACTTTGGCATCGCAATATATTTATGGAAATGTAATGAATGGTTTTGCATCGTTCACACATTTCAAGCTACTGGACTGGAAAAGAGTACATAACCCATCTTCGATTTGTCGACCATATTATAGTCCTTATGGCAGTATCGCTGGAGGACCTAAGCAATATGCTCAATAGCCTCAATAGTTTCTCCCAACGGATAGGTCTTAAGATGAATATGGACAAAACAAAATCATGTTTAACGTCCATGTCACTCCTATGCCGGTAGTTGTTGGGAGCACTAAGCTCAAAGTTGTTTACGAGTACGATTTCCTGGGGCAAATATTCCGACTAGGTTTACCTAACTTTGAGCTAGAGGTAAATCCGCGGGTTCAACTCGACTGGGCAGCGTTCGGGAGATTACGACACATTTTCTCGTCAATCATATCTCAATCCTCAATCAAAATCCTCCCCCTCCTCCCCAGTTGGAGTGACGACCTGATAAAATATGCAGGAAGTCAATGGATGCCGGTGGCTCGGGACCGTGCTTTGTGGAATTCCTTGGGGGAGGCAGTGGACTTGTGAAGTGGATGGGCTGCGTTCGGGAGATTACGACACATCTTCTCGTCAGGCATACCTCCAATCTAGATTTTACAACCAGTGCGTGTTTCCAGTGACGACCTATGGATCTGAGACGTGGTCCTTCACTTCTGGCCGTATGAGGAAGCTCAAGATTACTCAGCGGGCTATGTACAGAGTTTTTCTGCGTCATAAACTTAGAAATGATAACGATAGGCGAAGTGTAGGGCGTCCCCCATTAGATGGAGTGACGACCTGGTGACGCATGCAGGATGTCAAGGTATGCAGGTTGTTCGGGACCGTGCTTTGTTAGGCCTATTAGCGAGGCTTATGTTCAGCAGTGGACTTGTGAAGGGCTGTAATGATGACGATCATGACTGGTTATATTAAAACATTCAGTCCAATAAAATAATTTTACAAGAACATTATTAACGCTACGAGTATTGCGGATGCGGATTTCTGTCCCCCAAAAATCAGACGATCAAATTACGAAAGCAATTCATTCCATTCCTGAATTTTATCGTGAAAAGAGGCACAATAGAGTTGAACTTTATATCCTTAATTTTATTCTCCTTTCAGAATTGACTACTTATTTATTCTATATTTTGACTGCAATAGTTACTCGTTATTTAACACATAGCTATTAAATATATAATATATTCATATTATAACATTATGATGCATATATTATATATTGCCACACAACAATGATTAATGTAATGTTGTGCTGTGCTAATTTATTTGTACCCACGCGTGGGCAAAACCTATATTCAGCAGTGGACTTTTGATAAACTAGTAACGTTAAAATAATTTATAAGTAAAACATTAGAGTCCTTATTTTTATACTTAAATTTAGTGTAGTAAATAAAAAAAAATATTTTCTTTCGATTAAATTTTTAATTTGCTCGAAAGAAGCTCGTTTTGCTTTGTAATGATATCATCTACTTCATTCTAGGTTTTATACGAGATAGGTAAAGACATTTTATCGAACAAAACTTGATTGACTTAAGGTGGTACGTAAAATAGACGCTAGATGGACTGAAGTTATGAAATCTTGGATTGTTATAAATGGTTAATTTTTATTTAATAAATAAATTTGTTAATTTAATATTGTTTATTTTAACTAAACCTTAACTTGCAGTCGGCCATTTAAACCAAAACACCATTTTTAACTTCATTCTAGTAAATACGCAACGCCTTGTACAGGCCGGGATAGTTGATTTTATCTAAAACTTCCCACCAAGTTTTATTTTAATAAATATAAGCGTATCTTATGTTGTAAAAAATATAACATTTGAAATCCTAACATTTATGTGTGGCCAGGAGCGCAGATCTTTCAGTGTACCCATTTATCACAAACATTTGTTTTTGGTTGTGGCAGCATGAGAGTATCCATCATCCTGTACTTTCTCGTGAGTGTCGGCAGGCACAACAATGGGAAATTCTAGAACTTCAATTCAAAATCTGCCTGTGAAACTTGTTAATTATGATATTATATCTTTTCTAAAATAGGAGAAACATCCATTATAGAAAGAATATTTGTGAAAGGATACATTAGCGTAACAGAACCACCGCTGATGGCTTATTAGGGGTCCCTAAAAAAGAAAAGAAAAATATTATTTAAATTAAGTTAACTTTAGAAATACTCATGTAACTCAGAAAACCAGCGTGAAGTAGAGGTTTACCTCTGCGTTTCGCTTGGTGAGTGCAGGTGGCCGGAGGCCCTTTTTACTGGAAATGAGGCATATCATCTTAGTCCTCACGGGTGACAACGCATCTACATTTTGACTTGTAATAGAGGACAGATGTAGATATTAAAAAAAAAACTACAATGTAAGAATTGGACACAATTTGAGAAAACTTCAGGGAGCAATTACGGCGATAACGTTCAGTTTTATTGTGAGCCGTCCATCAACGATAACATTAAGCTACGTGAAAATGTTTGCAAATAAAAATTCAGGAGCGTATTTTGCATTCTCCAGAAGGATATATTCTAAAAATAATGGTTTTATAACATTAAACTAATTGGGCACTTAAAAATACGTTTAGGTTATTTTAATAAAAAAAAAATTTTCCTCATTAATTAAAAAGGAATAAAGTTAATGTATTTCTTTTCTCTTCATTGTTAATAGAAATAGAATCACAAATGAGTTCGCCGTGTACTGCAGACCATGTCAGCTAATTATGTACAACCGAGTAAAGGTACAAAATATGTTATCATTATTGAAAATTGAACTTATTATAAACAATTATGCTAAACAGAACACTTCTCTACCGAAGTAGGATCGCCATTAAAATGTAGAATTTGTGCTTTATAACTGCAATCTTTTTCTGACATTTAGAATTGTAAAACAATTGTCGCCTGAGAACTTAATTCAATCGCAAATTGCCTAATGCTATAGAAACATTACTCAGATATAATATTATGGTTGGTGCTGAAGTCGCTATATCTAATTGTTCCCCCCATTCCCCCGCGTTTCTTTGTTACCAGTTCTTTTGACACAAAATTAAATCGTTTTAAAATGAAATAATAGTTTTAGCATAAATTGTAAATTAAGTATAGATTGTAAACTACATTTATGTGTTATGCAAATAAGTCTATTGATAGGATACTTAGCTTAGTTTTAAGTATTTTGTAATAACTTAGACATAGCTTACCCGTATCTTCTAAGTCGAATCCGTACAACTGCGAAATAATCGAATTCTATTTTTTGTTGAATAATATTTAAAAAAATTAGGTGACTCCTTAATGAACGCAAAAAAGCGGCTATTACTTTTAGGAAAGCGGTTTAATAAATATCCCGCTACCGATAAGTTATCTTTTCTTACCTGGCAGCCGTCGGTCGCTTGTACCAAACGCGCTATACTTTTCTGCTACCGCTCGCTTGTACGAGCTAAATTATTAATTAAAACGTTGTGGATACTTAAACTTAACTGGAAGGAGACGCCACCCGCTAAAGTCATAAAAATTGTGCAAAGTATTGCTTATGCCGACGATATAAAAATATTAAAAAGGGGACATACTGTTGATATAACTGGTTATTATTACTATAAGAATATTTACGCTGGTCCTCAGTGCTTACTTGCTGCATTACGGGAGAACCTCGCCTCGAGACCTCGAGAAGCTCGCCGCGTATTTAGATACCGCATTCATAGGTTTAACATCTGTTTTAGCTATACACCTAAACCTACTTACCCTATGATGTTTGCTTTACCTGCTTGCGGCTTAGAGCAGTGCAATGCATTTACCCAGACAGGTGTGGATTTTCGAACCAACTTTACATTACATTAACGCGTAAGCGAGTTACATTTATGTCTTCCGACCTAGTTACATACTCGTATGCCTACAGACTTTGCATACCATCACGAAGATACTTACTATACAGTACCGCCTGCTAAGCAAATATCGGCACAATGATTAGGCACACTATAAATATTACAAGTTAATTTTGCATTATTGTTTATGTATGTTACGTGGTAGTGCCATGCTGTAGCTATATTACTTGTATAGCTGTTGCACGAATAGGCAGAATACCAGCGGAAAATAGCAGCTTAACACTGCTATGTTTCGTATGGTGAGTAAAAAGAACCGGAGTTTTACTGGAAACGAGGCACTCCATCTTAGTCTGGTGGAAACGCATATGCATTTTGATTCACATTTGACACAAAACTTGTGAATAGGCTTCCAAAGCAAATTTGTTATGACGTGAATTTTTGTAGCATGACGTTCTTTAATGTAATTTAAAGTATGTAAAATCCTAATTGTACTTATAGATATTGTTGAGAAAAGCATTATATTTAGCAGCTTATCATAATGGTTAACAATAAATTCTTTACAAAATTATAACTTTTTTTTTATTTTGTAATTACCTACTCCAGTTTTTCCTACTTATTGGACTTTTGAATTTGTTTGATGTCGATAGAGAACGAACACAGATTGCTCATGTACGGTAAAATTTACAGTGAGCGCTTACCCCGCGGCTACTACGGCCTTTATATTATAGTAGTATAATTTGGAAGTGAATAATTACCCAAATTCTCAATGAGTTTTGAGCTACTTCTTTATACCTGTTATTTGGCGGCCTACCAACCCAAGCCTACGGGCCTACCTACAGCCGCTTAACAGATCCCTACGGACCCCTAGTAATTGTGACTATACTTGTGCTTTACTGACTGTACTTTAAAATTACAGTCATGATATAGTATAAAATAATTTAATAACTTCATACAACTTTAGCTCCTTATCTCTTTAAAATATAAAATTTAACGCACGTAGCCTCTGTAGTAAATAGATGTCTCTAATTTAAAGTTTAATCCAAATTAACCTTTTATAAGAAACTACCGCTTTTCACTATAGGTAAAGAATAAACTTGTTAGTTTTTTATTAGCGTCGTGGTATCTACGTAAGACAAAACATTAAACTCAGACTTTAATTGATCTTTACTTGGTTCGTACAAAATTGAATGTAATTCAATTATGGTTATCACAGTTTTCGTGTATTTTCAACGGTGTAAAGTAAATTTAATTTTCTGGTTAGTACTGAACAGTAATTTAAGAGTCACAATGTTCTACAGACTGAATTTTGTTCACGGTGACCAGTCTTTTGGAGATTAGTCATTTGCGCAGAACGTGATTATAATGTGTAAACACAGGTGCACACTCTATTCCCTCAATACTACGTTTTCGTCTGCGTGTGTGTGCTTATAGCACACACAGCAGGTCTCGGGCCTCGGGGCGTGCCCCATTGCACGGAATCTCCTCGAGGTACATTACTATGTACCGGTCGTGAGTCGTTATGACGTTGTAAGTAACGCGGTGATCCGGGGTTCGGTTTCCCGAACGCTGCAAATTGGTATCAATAAAAAGTCAAAGTTGGTCTAGCCGCGACATCGAGGGTCATTACTCGACTCTCAAATCTCTATAGAGAAGAGTTCTCTTGGTAGAGGTCGCCCGTCCGGGAGCCGCGCATGTACGAGTGCTAGGTTATTTAAGGGGTCGTTTGGCCCGTTTTCGGCGCGGTCGAACATACCTCACGCCAGCCGGGCAACAAATTCTTTGATGCTCTCCATCTATAAGTTGGTCGCGATAACGTCATTCCGTACATAGAGACTTGCACCGACGATGGTCCGTAATGATAGGTTCTGCCGCTGCCTCTGCCGTTCGCTCAGGATTGCGTACCAGGCCGGAGCAGCGTAGGTGATGTTTGGTCTAATATAAAATTTGTAAATTTTCATCTTTGTGTTTATTGAGAGCTTGGATGCCAGGACGGAACGAAGCATCGTCCGTGCATATCTGGTATTGCGGACAACGATGTCGAGGTTCGTGGTCATGCGCAGCATCCTGTCTATCTGGCACCCAAGGTAGGTCACGGCTTTCGCGTACGCTATCTCCTGGCCTCCTAACGTCAACGGAGGGGGGTAGTTCCTCTAGTGGCGGATGGCCGTCTTTCCGACATTGACGGCCATCCTCCACTCATACAGCCACGGTGGCAGCAGATCTAGTAGGCGCTGCAACTTGGCGGCGGCGAGATGGGCTCTTCTGAACGAGGTAAAGTAGGCGTTATCGTCCGCATATAGTTCCAGTTAGTTCCAGCTCTACGTCGTCCTCCCATTTGCGTAGAAGTCACGCTAGAGGTCTATTCCCTCACTCTCATAGTTGGATGGGACATTAATTGGAAATTACCAAAGAGAGATCCCGCGCAGGAAAATCGGCTTTACGTACTCTACGAAACTACGACAACTAACTACATGAACATAAAGTCGGGGCTTTAATTTTTCCATACACTTTTTTTAACTCTTTATTACCTTACTAAAAAGAGCTACAAAAGGCAAACATAACTTTTTTAATATTCTATCCTAGTCATTCTAGAAAAAGTGTGGCAATAAGGCTAAGAAACTTAGATTAATTTTGAAAGCTTTTTTTTTTATTCAGTTACACTTAACTGCGTTGAAGTGGCCCGAAAAGTAAAAAGGTTTTTCTTCTTAAGAAAGGTTCTTAAAATCTAAAGGGCCTTGGTTCCAATACACTACAATAGTAGGTATAATGCGTGAAATCTTTAAGTTTGAGATATGTCGAGAAGGAATAATTATTTGCCTCCATATCAGTTTCATTGGATAGCAGACGAAATAACACTAACACCTATTATTGTTTTATTTCATTGGGGGAGCTTACATCTACGTTTACAATTTAAACCACTAATAATGTCTTCCAGACTGAATTTCGGTCGCGGCGGTCACTTTTAACTGAGACTCAGTCATCTGTGCAGGACAGGATAATAGTGTCCGAGTGTATGCACAAGCACAGCTGCACTCTCTATTTCCTCACTCTCATACTCCGATAGGACGGTGCTTCGACACAACCTGAGATGCTACAAGTGCTTTACGAGACACGGGGGCGAAACTCTGTCAACTTTATAACTCCAGACTGCTACTGAAAATTCCTTAACAGAAAAGCTCAATAACTGATTTGGGTCCAACCCGGGATTCAAACCCGGGCGTTCATGATCAGCAGTCGCACTAATCACAACAATACCAACGAAGCAGTAAAGTTAAAAGTAAAAGCCCTAGTTGAGGTTCTGAAAACCAGCTTCTCCCCGCAGCTTTGATTGCGTGAACTTCGCTTATAGAGCAAGATCCCAGGGCCACCAGACGTCAGTTATTTTCTGACGAACGAAATGTGCATGATTGAGTAGTGTTAGTATGTACTATGATCGCATGCCTACCTGTTAGCTTGGTCAGTTGGCCATTTTCCAGGTATCAGGTAATCAAAATAAGTTTAATTTTTACACGTTTAAGTTTTTTTTATATAGGATAGAGTGACAAGCGAGCACACAGTCCACCTGATGGTAAGTGGTTGTTGTGGCCCATATACATCTACATTTATCCTAGTTTGCGAATCAGAAAGCAGATGCGTTGTCACCCGTGAGGACTAAGATGGAATGCCTCGTTTCCAGTAAAAAGGGTCTCTGGTTATCTACACTCACCATACCATGGTTTTCTGTGAGAGCGTGGTCCTTCCTCGGTCGAGCCGACCCATTCGTGCTACAACTATACTACTAATATAGCTGCAGCATGGCTCTAACACGTATAAAAATTTAATTAAAAATTAACGTACTTTGAGTAATATTTTTACATACCGTGACATCTGGTGGCCCTGAGATCTTGAACTATTACCAACATAATTTGTGTTCCATATCAAAATTCACAAAGCGGAGCACTTTTGGGATCACCTCGTTGTCTCAGTCCATTTGTCTGTCACAAATGAATTTTTCAGATAACATTTCATGACTGAAATTTGGCACTTTTATAATATGCAGTTACCCAAATACGGACATAAAGTATACATAAAGTTTAAAAAAGGTGTAAATAAATAAATTTACACTATTTGAATAATTAAATGTCATTTATATTTTATATTTTAAAGGTGATTAAATCGTATAACAGCTTTTATAGCTTCGTAATAAGTCGTATGATCGTATATGTAATTATTAATTTATGTATTAGTAAGTGAAGAAAAATATAATACTCTTTTCATTTTTAACAGCAAGGTACAAAGTAGTTTGTTGACGCAGTTCCCAATTATGTCAAAACGATTAATTATTTATTTTATTTAAAAAAGTATACATTATAAAAGCTTGATGTTTTTGCGCTTATGACTGATAAAATCATCAGTGCATATTGTAAAATTGTAAAAAAAGTCCAAAGCAAGGAAAGACATAATATTCCTTTTCGGCGAAGTCGCGTATAAAGTAACCCATATATTATACGTTCTCCAGAGTCATAACTACCTCTTTACCAAATTTAGTACCAAAAAGTTGTTTTTGCATGAACCATAAGTGACGGACAGATAGACAGAGAACAGTTGTAAAAATCTTTAATTTCTTTAGCATTTTATCAGTTCCCCAGGCTTTTCTTTCATTAAATATTAAAAACTGTGGACACTTATTTTCTACAGATTAAATAAAAGTGTATAATATAATGATTAGATAATTAGCTTTAAAGAGGCAGCTTAATGGCAACTGGAGTAATGCAATCATCGCCAGTAACGGCTCTTAATGCACTTCTATGCCCAACGCCCCTTAATCTTTATTTATACAAGGAGGCGAGGGCTAGTTTGTATAGAATCAACGCCCGGGGCGGTCTGAGCTTGTTTTCCTATAGATTGAGATCTATGCTCGACTGAATTAAGAAAACACCAGTCTTATGCATGATCTCAGATATCATGCGTCCACTATACGCTTTTAATGAAAAGTGTTAAGTTTAAAAAAAAAAGTAGAACTACCCTGCAGAGTATACTGGCTGAATGAATAGGTTGTTATCTGTGAGGTTGGCAGTCTTATATGGTATATCGATGGGTCAAAGTTGGGCCTCGGCGTAGCCTTTTGAATTTATGGAGAACGCCCAAAATTCAAACTTCAAAAGTATGAATTTTTTTAAACCATGAATTTGGGTAGATTCACCTCTATCTTCCAGACATAAAATTTTGCCATACTTCATTGTGTGGAAATCAATATGCAAAAACACTACGTCAACCATATAATCTATATAAAATCTGATAGTCAAGCCGCACTGAACTCGAAGCTAGTTGAAGACTGCGTGAACCAACTAAACGCCCTGGCATGTAACAATAGGCTCGTTTTAAGATGCGTTCCGGGTCACGCGGGTATTGTAGGCAATAAACTTGCCGACAACTCGCACGGAAAGGCTCAAAGAGTAAACAATTTGGAGCCTAGCCATTTGGTGGAATCTCAAAAAGCCTAGCCCGATTGACCCTTGAAACTCTTTATCACAATAAATCATTTAAGATCTGGTCTGGTACACCAGGCTGAAAATATTCTAAAATTTTAATCCGGGCTTTTGATCGTCAATTCACTTTAGGCAAAAATAAATTGCGCATTCTGGCAAGAGCCCTGATTGGATGGACACTGTTATCTTAAAAAGCACATATCCATATTGGGACCAAGCAATTCAAGGATGAGCTTAGTTATTTAAAGGAAGAAACGCCTCTACACATTCTAACTAATTAAGAACCCTTAATGCGTAAACGTAACACTCATCTGTGAGACTATATACTCTTCCCAGAAGAAGTGAAATTGCTCACAGCTAAGCAACTCCTTCTATTCATTGAAGGCGTAAGACTTAGCAGTGAACTATGGACATAGCAGCGATCACAATATATTTTTTAGGTCGCAGTGATACAACTATTTCTGTCTAATTAAAAAATAGCTTTGAGAAAGAAATGAAACGACGATTACGAGTATATTTTAAAGATATAGATAAAGATGTTGCTTAGGGAATGTAAAGCTGAAGCTTTTTACGGACAATTGCTGGGAGTAGGTCACTACTTATATCTAAGGGGGTTATTGAACAGTTATTTTGCCGAGTACTCTTAGAGCGTATGAATGCACTTCACATGTCCTCGAAATATTTTTACTTCTCAGACATTTTTTTATAGGATAAGGGTGAGAAACGAGCACACAGTCCACCTGATGGTAAGTGGATGCTGTGGCCCATAGACATCCACATCTATCCTCGATTACGAATCAAACTGCAGATGTGTTGTCACCAGTGAAGACTAAGATGGAGTGCCTCATTTCCAGAAAAAGGGTCTCCGGCTCTCTGCACTCACCATACGAAACAGAGCAGCGTTGAGCTGCTATTTTACGCTGGTATTCATGCAGATATCTTAAGAATAGTTTTTTTCCCCGCCGATCACGTCCTGTAATTATATCAGTACTTAAAATTGCATTAACAATTTAATTGCTACCGGTGGGAATTGAACTTGGTTGCACGTGTACCATGGAATAGCTCTTAAAGTATCCTCGAAATGTGTAAGGTCATTAATTTGTTTGTCAATAATAATTTTATTTAATAATAATTCTTGCAAATATCGGAGATAAATTACGAAACAATAGCACAACAAGCACAAGCACTTTTAAGATTTTTCAAATAAAGGACACTAAAGACAAACCTGTAATGAATCATAATATCTTAAAAATTATCAAACACTAACCGCAATAAAGAAGGAATCTTGGAGAATTAGGAAAATTAGGTTGCCTTTGCATTTTTAATATTAGTATACATACTCTAAAATTAAACTTTGTAGAACGTGTATTCCCAATAGAAAACTCCCAACTGAAAACCAACAAAAGCTTATTTTCAAAATTCAAACAGTTGAACAGGCTGCGAAAATATACGTAATAATATATTAAAACTGGCAAAACTTAACCGTTAATGTTAAATTTACAGGGTATTTCTGTAGAAACACTTTACAACTTTAATGAAGCAACTTTGTAATTTATTTTCATTTAAAGTTTGGCCTAATTTGAAAAGTATGTCCATTCTATTGATTATGGTTCTCTACTTTTGTATGAGCTAAAGTGATTAATTGAAAATGTTATAATATGTGATTAAGTTCACATCGTCATGTTTTATTGCAATTGAGAAAATGTACAATATAATTTTTAAAATTAAATTAATATATTATTGTTTAAATTTTTATTTATATATATATATATATATACCTAGTCAGTTCAAAGGTATTGTCACACAGTAAAAACTTTAGACAAACTCTTTTAGAATGCTGACCACAAAAAAGTTTATTGAATTCGAATTTTGAATTGTTCATGAAAATAAAACTGTATACTTTTTAGAATTTTACTCATTTTTAAATATGGAGTGGACGCTTAAAGAAGACCGTGTTGCAGTTATTGCGTTGCATCGTTGCGGTTACGCGCCAATTCAAATTTTTGACATACTGAAAAATTGGAATATAACCAAAAGATTCGTTTATCGTACCATCAAACGATACAATGATGACTCGAGTGTAGATGACAGGTCAAGAAGTGGTCGCCCTCGGTCTGTTAGGACTCCAGCAGTGATAAAAGCTGTGAAGGCGTAAATTCAAAGAAATCCCAAACGTAAGCAGAAACTGTTGGCCCTTCGGATGGGGTTAAGCAGAACCACGGTGAAAAGGGTGTTAAATGAAGACTTAGGGCTTCGGGCATATCGAATAAAAACAGGACATCATTTGAATGCTCGTCTAATGGACCTGAGACTGAAGAGATGCCGCGCTTTGTTGAAGCGGTACGCGGAAAAAAAAATCGGGAAATTCATTTTTCGGATGAAAAAATTTTTACCGTAGAAGAGAGCTACAACCAACAAAATGATAAGGTGTACGCACAAAGTAGTGAAGAAGCGAGCAACCGTATTCCGCGTGTCCAACGAGGTCATTTTCCATCCTCGCTCATAGTATGGTTGGGAGTTTCTTATTGGGGCTTAACAGAGGTACATTTTTGTGAGAAAGGTGTAAAAACGAATGCAGTTGTGTATCAAGATACAGTCCTGACAAACCTTGTGGAACCTGTTTCTCATACCATGTTCAATAACAGGCACTGGGTATTCCAACAAGATTCGGCGCCAGCTCATAGAGCGAAGAGCACACAAGACAGGCTGGCGGCGCGTGAAATAGACTTCATCCGGCACGAAGACCGGCCCTCCTCCAGTCCAGATTTGAATCCGTTAGATCACAAGATATGACTATGGCAACACTTGGAGAAAAAGGCGTGCTCAAAGCCTCATCCCAATTTGGAGTCCCTCAAGACATCCTTGGTGAGGCAGCCGCCGATATTGACATGGACCTCGTTCGTGCTGCGATAGACGACTGGTCGCGCAGATTGAAGGCCTGTATTCAAAATCACGGAGGTCATTTTGAATAAACTTTAATGTCATAAGAATCTATGTTTTGTTAAGTTCATTTTGGTATGTAAATGGTTACATAATGAATAAACTTGTTTCAATTATCTTATATTAAACATGTGACAGAATTTATGACCTGACTAGGTATATATATATTAAATGGTGATGAAGCCCTAGATACAAATTCCCATTCACACGTGGTAAAGTCATGCTGCAGTTATATTATAATCATAGCACGAATGAGTTGGTTCGATCGAGGACGGACAACACTCTTGCAGAAAACCAGCGTAAAATAGCAGCATAATACTGCTGTGTTTCGTATGGTGCGTATAGAGAACCGGATATATCCACCGACCGAGCCCTGAGTTCAGTACAGTTTTCTAATAGCGGGAAAGGAACAGAGAAATTAAGGTATGTAATTCCTGCACACATTTCCAAAATGTATTCTATAGAATACCGAGTGGCTGGCTATTCTACCCGAATCAAGCAGCAGTCAGCTTTTTGCCTCTCCCACGAGTCTTGGACCCTATATACATAATTTGGAAAGTTATGGAGATAACAAGCCTATAAAGCCTATTAGGACCTATAAGAAAAAAAAATACTTTAAATAGTTAAACTAAACACGTATAAATTAAACATTCACACTTGACAACAAACTTTAACCGTTAAACTTTTCAGGATTATACATCGCATGTGCCATGTGATTATTTAACTTATAATAAACTAACTATTCAGTGACAAAGTGCATAAAACTTTATATATGCTTAAAATTAGTTTGAGAAAATACCTTATATTAAAAAAAAATAGTACAAAATTAGTAAACCAAAAAAATATTCTAATTTCATTAGCTTGGTTCAAATTTTATAAATATTTCGATATAACTTATCAATCAAAGGTTAATACGCAAAACCCTATAATTTATTTTTCTAAAATAGTACAATAAATTACCTAAGTATATTTTCATTAGATGAAGAACAATAAGTTCTCTAACTTGATATCTAAACTGCTCCAAGGTCACGTCATTCATATCCTTACTACTGGAGTTACAAAATAACTTACAAAGCTTCCCCAAGGGAGTCACGTATTGCTTATTAATTGCGCCAAATGATGCACGTTCTGTTTCAGTTCACTGTATCGCCGTTGAAATGTCCTGTTCTGGCAATGATTCAACTCAATATATTGACGTCGTATAGTCGTATGGAATAGCATATTTTCGTTATTTTTTGACATATAAAACATCCATTTTTAAATTTATTATTAGATTTAAAAATGCCTTGCACAATAAAGATTACAAATTTTTCGAACAGATGAAGGTATAATGATTTCTTATATTTACACGAACACTACACATTTAAATAAAACTAATTCTACGTATTTTATAGCGTATATTAACTTATTTTATATTCCCGACGTTTCGAGCACTTTCCAGCACCCATGGTCACGGGGGGACTGAGGTATATGACGTCCCAATGTCATAGTTAACCACGGCTACATCCAGATTAAAAATTATTAATTTTTGTTCCGATCTACGCAGTATGAACTTACAGTATCATGATGTCTTGCAGTTGTATGCTTGGGTTGGGATTTAATTTTATTAATTATGGGATCCCAAGCAGATGGTAGCACCCAGCCATCTTCTCTATTGAAATTGGGATGTTTTTTGATTTCAATAGCCTCGCGAATCATCCTTGGAAGGAACCGATGTTCTTTAGCGAGGATTTGTGGTCTGTCAAATCTAATGTAGCCTTCTGTCTCCTTGCCTGACGACATCAGAAAAGCTCCCACTAAGTTTGCTTTTAAAAAGTTGGTACGTAATCATTTGTTAAAGACAACGCTTCTTAGATGAATCATCCATGTCATTTATATTTTAGATGTATATATTTATAGTTATTTATATGTATTATTTGTATATGTATGTTGGTATGAATATATGTATGCTTTTGTATGTACGTATATATTTGTATACATGTATAAATAGGATATATTTTTATAGTTTATTTATTGTATATATTAGTAAAATATATATATATATATATATATATATATATATATATATATATATATATATATATATGACGCTGCTACTGATCACCATTAGATACATGAGGAAAGTAAATTTATCCTAAACATTGGCTCAGAAACTATTTTGTAAGAATGAGTGTTTACATTTTTAATTGGTTGCGAAAAATGCCGGAAAACCGAAGTATAACTGATGAAAGTGAAGTAGAGCCAATTAGTTCTGACATTGAAGAGAGTATTTAAGTTTACATGAGGATTGGACCATACCAGAGGTTGTCGTGTAGCCGCAGCTCAGTATTTGGTGCCCTAGAAAGGCGAATGGTGTACCAAGAGTAGTGCTGCATTTCTTGAAATGAAGTTCCGACTGAGTATTTTTAATGTTTTCTTTTATGTGTTACAGTAGCACGTGTGATGTGATTACAAGTGCGTGAGTGTGCCTTGCTGGTCGTAACGGACTGCCAGGTCCAGCTGTAACATGGCCTGGTTTCTGCAGATGCGTATGCGCGTATACGCAGGCGCCATCGTATGCTGTGTGCACGGTAATGTTTTCTGAACATGTATTAGGCTCTGTCCTGGCAGGCGCTGTCCTGGTTCACGTTTTTAATGTGGTTCACGTAGTTAACGTGGGATCTCGCAAGTTCAAGTAAGAGTATGTGTCAGATACTTCGTATGAAGACCTATGTTTACTTGTGAAAGCGAAGTGCTTTATTATAGTCCAAGGTATGAGAACGAATTTCTGTTTTAGGGCCTCGTATGTGTGATAGATGAGAGAACAGGCAACTGTGTATGTTGTCCTTATAGTTAACAATTTGTTTTTCACGCAGATCATGATGACTACAACCCCGACGATGCTTGTAAACCCTCAGGTGCTCCTGCTGCTCTTGTTTTGTTGTAATTTGATAGTTCACGCGAAACATGATTATCATTTGCTATATTTTGAAGTTCAAAACTTTTAATGAATGAAGAACGATTGACGAAAAAAGTGTATAAGGCGAGTGTGAATGAAAGTGTTGGAAGGGGTAGACCTAGGCGGACATTTCTAGACCAAATCAGGGACGTCTTGAAAAAAGGCCAGGTCAAGAGTACCCTAAACCGTAGAGCATGTATGAAGGGAATAATGAAAGTGGACGAAGCAAAACAAGTATGTAAGGATCGTAGCAAGTGGAAAGAACTGGTCTCTGCCTACCCCTACGGGAAAGAGGCGTGATTATATGTATGTATGTATGTAAAACTTTTAAAGGTTGTACTACAATAAAGGATTAACTTTAACACGCTATGAATTAAAAATAATAAGTGACATTTTTGTGTTCTAATGTGTTGATCAGTGTTGCAGTTTGCTCCGAATACTGTATGGTCGACAAGATTGGGGTTTGATGTCGAGAGATTCGTAGAAGTCTCTACAACAATGATCAATGAGGAAGATGTTGTGACGGCTAATCGAACATGGTCAGGTACGGCCGAGCGCTAGTAAGATTGAGCCTACACCGCTACAGTCTGTAACTTATCGGCAGATCTTACGGCAAGACAATTCAAGCGGTCGCTGAACACATGGTCCTTTGGTGCTGTAAATGAACGTCTGAGGCTTGGTCGGCTTTCGTAGATTTTGCGCAGTTGCCTCCTTCCCTTTGAAATATGTGATGGTATCCGTCTCTACGCATAGTTTCCGTTTTTTTGCAATGTTTTCAAATGTCATACAGTTGCCGTTTCTTAAGAGAATATGTGATGAATTTTGGAAGCTCGGAATTCCATGGTTCGCAATACACTTATCTCGATTTCTTTTAATTTTGCAAAGCAGTGTTACGATTCGCTAGCGCTAGTACGGCGCGACTGCTTGCTGGCGCGAATGTGGCACGAACGCAGCAGAACGAAAAGCTGTAGTGCGTTTGTCTGGAGGTAGCCATATCGGCGCGTTCCAGACTTAAATGAAGTCTGGGATGTTCGACCGTTGTAATATTTAACAAGAGTTAATATCTGTTAGCAGGTTGTGATAACTGATAGACCGTATGCTGTTTACTGTCAACCGCACGAGGACTTGCGACAGTCAGAGGTAGCAGTGTTTGTGCATCTAGAAAATACTAGAGACGTTGCAATACTCTAGCGAAGTAATTATTCTGGTGCAGGAAAGGAACATGAAGTTGCAGGGAGGCTGGTCTGTGCTGCACTGGGATATATGTCGAGTTGCTGTTGGTTTACATACTTAAGTGTTATCGTGTCACTACGCCCCTCACGATACACTTTTGTGTGATTGTAACGGGAACATGTTTGCGGTATGGTTGGTCTGTAACTGTTCTATACTGAATTGAAAAAAAAGAGAGTAAGAAAAAAAATGTGGTTCTTACTATCATTGCAGGGCGTTTGCCGGTCCAATGATATAGCTAAAGGGAATAGTGATTCCGGACTAGCATAAATAGTACTTGAAAAAAAAACGTAAGAAAAAAACTAGTTCTTACTATCATTGCAGGGCTTTGTGCCGGTCCAATGATATGGCTATAGGGAATAGTTATTCCGGACTAGCGAAAACAGTACTTGAAAAAAAAAAGAGAGAAAATAGAAAAGGCTACAGACTAATCATTCCGATCTAACATAAAGATGATTAAAGTTTTGTAGGGCTTATTGCCGGAACAAAACTGACTGTCACTCGAGTCTGAAGGGTCAATATAGACCGGACCAGACGCTGTTTTGTCAGGATAATCGAACGATGTTTTACAGATTACAGTTGTTACAGATAACTAAAATTGTGATGGAGCGCGTGCGAGGACGCACGCATGGCAGTATGGCCGTGACGGCACCTGCATCGTTGTAGATGCGGTGGCGTTGGTCTAGCTAGGCAGAATTCTTGTAAACGACACGTGTACCGCACACCTGCGGCATTGCACCTGCGCGGCCGCCCGTCCTGCTTGTATAAAACGGACTGAGCGGCCGCCGTTAAGACAGTCTTGGCTCTGACGTGGAACGGTGCACTTGTCGTATTGCGTTACTAGTTTATACTAGTATATACTATATATATATATTAATTATAAATTTCTATTTTGTTTTTGTTCTATATTGCTACACCTACTTCAAATTCTCACCACTCCATGGGTTGACTGGTAGAGAATGCCACAAGGCATTAAGTTCGCCCTTTGTATTCTTTTAGATTAAGGAATGCAATAAATAATAAATAAATAAATAAAAATAAATGTAGTGACATGGGCGATCCTGTACGTATTTACAAACTGCAGACTTCCCAGAGCGTCGATTCTTCACATCAGTTATGTGTTCTTTAACACGGGTTTTTATGGATCTTTTAGTTTGTCCTATATAAGAGAGACCACATTCACAATCAAGCTTGTACACTCCTGCATCTTGCAAAGGAATATTACACTTGACTTATGGTAAAAACTGACTAATATTCTTCGGCGGCTGGAAGTATGATTGAATGGAAGAAGGCAGTTTTAACGACAGTTGATTATAATGTTTGCATCGAAACGTTAAATAAAAGAAAAATTAATAAATATAACGAATGCGAAGACAAACATATAGTAAAATATCAAAAATTAACGACCAAATTAAATGTCAAACATCTTTGCCAGCGTGAGAACGAAACGCAACCGTTGATTACGAACGCGGATCATAGATTAAGCGCGGTCTATAATCTGTCAAAACAAACTCTGGATGATGCAACAATTAGAGTATTATCGAAAGGCCTTAACTTTGCTATAACACCGAAAAAATTACCCTACGAGGAAATTATCTGTAGTGTCGAGGACTGTTTTTTTTAAAAACAATATGCAAAAGGAAGATTTGGAAGCGATACGTCAAGACATTTCATCTATGTTACGTCGAAGTTCAGCGCCAAAACCGAATCTACCTAAAGACAAATTTAAAGCGTTGAATAACCTACGCAATAAACCAGAACTCACGATTCTCCGCGCAGATAAAGGAAACATCACGGTAGTAATGGGTACGTCGGATTATAATTATTCTAAAATACAAGAAAGTTTGTCGGATGTAAGTACTTATAAAAAGGTTAAAAATGACCCAACAAATAACATACTTAAAACAAACAGTGATCTCATAAAGAAACACTCTGAAAGATTAAATCTAGACGTAAAATCGATAATACCTACGTATGCCAAACCACCGAAGTGGTATGGGTTACAAAAAATACACAAGCCCAATGCTCCACTACATCCCATAGTGAGCCAAATCGATTCACCAACTTACAGATTGGCTCAACACTTAGCGAATATACTCTCACCGCTCAGGGGACATACAAGAGCACACACAAAGGATTCCTACCATTTCGTCAGCGAGATTAAAGACCTACATCTGGCAGACGATAAAACTATGGTCAGTTATGATGTGCAGTCTCTATTCACATGCTTGCCTGTTGAAGACTGCATCTCGATTGTTACTAGAAGGCTAGAGGAAAACAACATGCCCGTAGAATATGCAGTATTACTCAGACACTGCCTTACATCTGACTACCTACTGTGAAAGGAGGAGTTCTACAACTATATAGACCTCGCTTAATCTGTGATCCGCGTTCGTAATCAACGGTTGCGTTTCGTTCTCACGTTGGCACAGATGTTTGACATTTAATTTGGTCGTTAATTTTTGATATTTTACTATATGTTTGTTTTCGCATTCGTTATATTTATTTTTTTCTCGTTTATTTAACGTTTCGATGCAAACATTATAATCAAATGTCGTTAAAACTGCCTTTAACTTACTGAATGATGTGTCTATGAATTTGTTTATGGTATGTAGATCGGAGCGTTTTTGTTGGATTACCGTTCGTAACAACTTTATACTTGCCTGATTTAAGATCTTAGCGCTGCCTCGAATATCCTTTTTAATGAATATTTTAACACACGTAGGAATGAGATTATGGTCACGACATCTCTTCAAGAAGTTCAATGCTGTTAGATATCTTGCTTGCTTGGTCATGACATTTTCTAATCGGCGAATTTTATTTAGCGAATTAATTTTATTAGGCGAATTTATAGATTAATCGCGGTCTATAATCTGTCAAAACAAACTCTGGATGATGCAACAATTAGAGTATTATCGAAAGGCCTTAATTTTACTATAACACCGAAAAAATTACCCTACGAGGAAATTATCTGTAGTGTCGAGGACTGTTTTTTTTAAAAACAATATGCAAAAGGAAGATTTGGAAGCGATACGTCAAGACATTTCATCTATGTTACGTCGAAGTTCAGCGCCAAAATCGAATCTACCTAAAATCGAATTTAAAGCGTTGAATAACCTACGCAATAAACCAGAACTCACGATTCTCCGCGCAAATAAAGGAAACACCACGGTAGTAATGGATACGTCGGATTATAATTATTCTAAAATACAAGAATGTTTGTCGAATGTAAGTACTTATAAAAAGGTTAAAAATGACCCAACAAATAACACACTTAAAAAAACCAGTGATCGCATAAAGAAACACTCTGAAAGATTAAATTTAGACGTAAAATCGATAATATCTACGTATGCCAAACCACCGAAGTTGTATGGGTTACCAAAAATACACAAGCCCAATGTTCCACTGCATCCGTTAGTGAGCCAAATCGATTCACTAACTTACAGATTGGCTCAACACTTAGCGAAAATACTATCACCGCTCAAGGGACATACAAGAGCACACACAAAGGATTCCTACAATTTCGTCAGCGAGATTAAAGACCTACATCTGGCAGACGATGAAACTATGTTCAGTTTTGATGTGCAGTCTCTGTTCACATGCTTACCTGTTAAAGACTGCATCTTGATTGTTACTAGAAGGCTAGAAGAAAACAACATGCCCATAGAATATGCAGTATTACTCAGACACTGCCTTACATCTGGCTACCTATTGTGGAAGGAGGAGTTCTACAATCAAGTAGATGGAGTGGCGATGGGCTCATCTGTGTCTCCCATTGTCGCCGATATATTCATGGAGGACTTTGAGGAGAAAGCCCTGCTTACTTCTCCTGTAAATCCACGATTCTACAAGCGGTACGTAGACGACACTTTCACAATTCTACCTTTAGATAAAGTAACTGCATTTTTAGACCATCTTAACTCCTTAAATTCTAAAATTCAGTGCACTATGGAGTTAGAGGCAAAACAATTCTTTAGCTTTTCTAGATGTGTTGGTAATTCGGAATCCTGATAACACCTTGAGCCACACTGTGTATAGAAAAAAGACCCATACAGATAGATATTTAAATGGTGATTCTCACTACCATCCTTTACAGTTAGCTACCGTGAGTAAATCTATGTTTCAGAGAGCACGAGGGATCTGTGACAGTAAACACCTGGCCGCCGAGCTCCAACACGTCAAGCAAGTTCTGCACGGCAATAAGCTTCGGGTCCCGCGCCTACGTCACAGTGAACGAGTGAAGCCGGCCACAGTCGAGCGAGTGCCTGCTGTACTGCCCTATGTCAGAGGTGTCACTGACATGATTGGCTACATCTTGAAGCATGCCTCCATTAAAACATTCTTCAAGCCACCGAAGAAGATTAGTCAGTTTTTACCATCAGTCAAGTGTAATATTCCGCTGCAAGATGCAAGAGTGTACAAGCTTGATTGTGAATGTAGTCTGTCTTATATAGGACAAACTAAAAGATCCATAAAAACACGCGTTGAAGAACACATAGCTGATGTGAAGAATCGGTGCTCCGGGAAGCCTGCAGTCTGTGAAAACGTACAGGATCGCCCCCGTCACTACATTAGATTTGATAGACCACAAATTCTAGCTAAAGAACACCGATTCCTTTCAAGGATGATCCGCGAGGCTATTGAAATCAAAAAACATCCTAATTTCAATAGAGAAGATGGCTGGGTGCTACCATCTGCTTGGGATCCCATAATTAATAAAATTAAATCCCAACCCAAGCATAGACCGTAAAAAAGTGTAAAACTTCATGATACCGTAAGTTCATACTGCGTAGATCGGAACAAAGATTCATAATTTTTAATCTGGAGGTAGCCGTGGTTAACTATGACATTGGGACGTCATACACCTCAGTCCCTCCCTGACAATCGGTGCTGGAAATTTCTCGAAACGTCGGGAGTATAAAATAAGTTAATATACGCGATAAAATCTGTAAAATTAGTTTTATTCAGATGTAGGTATTAAAAAGAAGCATCTATATAATTTGTTTTGCTTTATTGTGTTTTTACGTGTTGACGGTGATTGAATCTCAATATTGATATGTTGGCGGTTTTTTTATACAAGTTAAGGTGACAAACGAGCACACTTTCCACCTCATAGTAAATGGAAGCTGTGGCGCAATATACCAATATAGCTGTCCTCGAATACGTTATCACCCCTTTTTTTTTTTGCGGATGGAAAACTGACTTCTGACTTCGCACCCCACGTTATCACCCCTGAGGATGAGGATGAGACCGGAATGATTCCTTTCCGATAAAAAAAGTCTGTTTCACTTCTATCACCTTATGAAACACAGCGCGTTATACTGCTATTTTACGCTGGTATTTTGGGTAAGCGTGACCCTTTCCCGCATAAGCTCTGCCATTCTGTTTCTGTTTCTGTTAGACCTCATAGATCCCAGATTTTTTCCTTAGGGAAGTGCTTGACTACTATCCCATCTAATGGTAAATAGTGATGTAATCGAAGTGTATTAGATTAAATCAATTACGAAATCATCAGATATCAGGATATGAATTGACGTGTTACCGTAATGTGTCTTTTAAGAATTTGATTACATATAATAAACATAGTTTTTAAATATTTTAATCTGAATCAAATTACCTTGAAAAGTTATTGTAAAGGTAAGGCAGTTAATCTTCTAAACCACAATTATTACGTCTCTTGAGGCTCTTACTAGATTTGATGTTCATAAAACTTTACAAGGCCTGCTCTTACTAAACCTTACCCAAACATATTGAACTTCTTGTTAGTTCCCAACACAATATGAAGCTTCTACAAACGGCTACTAACGAGACTCTAAAACTTTTATGGTTAGCAATTTGACCGTTATATATAGGTAAACATATGCCCATACACCATTTCACAAACTAATTTCTATTTCACTGTTGTCTTGTATTGTTTAACCAAATTTTCTAATAAAACAGATTTTATATTTTACGATTATAGATTTTACGTTGAAATTAAAATTTATTGGCGTTTTTAAACGTTACTAAAATTACCCTAAATATTCAATTTAAAAACTTCACTTAAATATTACTACTAATTTTGCATTAACATTGCAAAAACTACCCTCATTTGGGTTTTTAATGGATTCGACTTCCTACTCGAATAAGAGATTTTAAAAAAAGGCGACTAAAGACATTATTGCTTACCTGATATCAAGTGATTACCACTGCCGATGACAGACGCTAACAGAATTGCAGGTGCGTTTCCGGTCTTTTAGAAATGAAGACTTTCATTTTAAAAGTCCTAACGTCATGTATTTTGATGTAAAATTTAACAACTGGGAACAGGGAAGTCTAGAACGGCCGCGTCATATGATAACAAATGTTTGTTTATTACAAGTTCATAAGCATTATCTTGTCACCCTGTTCTGTCTATACCTAATTGTTTGTATATTCAAATTTTATGGTATTTGTATCTTACAAAAAAATATTTTCGAACCAGTGGTAATTAAACAAAAGAGTGACTTTCAATAAGTATTATTTATAATCTATATTGAAAAAACCACTACAAGAATTTTAGATAAACTTTAAGATTATATTTTTCTTTTACAATTTTTTTATCGGAATGAAATTTCTTATTGGACGGTACGAATTTGGCTAATAGAGTGCAGGCGAGAAAAACTGTAAGATTTTTCCGTCATGACCCCTTCTGACGTAGTGTAGATGACCGTGGCGGCTATAAGGAAGCGAGATGGAGTAATATACATACATCTCCCTCGCACTTTCTCTTCCTTTGCCATGAAAGAAATATTATTTTATTTTAAATGACGCTTCATTTTAATAGACGCTAGTTATTTATTTATTTGTATTTGTTAATCAGTAATATAAAACGTTGATCAATAATAATATACTGCGAAAGGGCCTGCAACTGTTATAAACAAAATAAGATGAAAAAAAGACTTTAATAACTTAGAAACTATTAATATTTATGAACTTTGTGTACAGCTGCCCATATAACATCTCCGTCACTCAAAATCTCAGGTGTGCCGGAAACGCTGCCTCACTCGGTCTTCAGCTTCGACAGTTGGTGTTTATATATATATATATATTCTTCATTTACAGTAATGTTCTTTTATTTTTGCCCCCTATCACATTATTTTCACACGTCGTGGGTTGACTTGGACAGAATGCCAAAAGGCGTAAGTCCGCCCTTTGTTACCGTATTAGTTAAGGTGTACAATTATAAATATACAAGAATAATTAAATAAATGAGAATAAATAAATAAAAATTTACACTTTTAGAAAGGAAATTTATATTTCTTAAATATGTCTTCGGTTATCGTTACCGTTACAGCCTAAAGGTTACTGCTGAACATAGGCCTCCTCCATAGATTGGCTCATAGGGGAGACATTTGCAACAGTTGCCACGTTATTCAGGCGAGTTGTTATGATATTGTTGGTAATGGTATTTCCTCATTTTTTTATGATATAATGACTGATTACGGTATTTAAATATGATCTTTGTTTTTAAAATGGAATACATGATTTCTGAAATATGAAAACTTTTATTCCCGTTCAAATTCAACCGTTTACCTTTACGGTTGTTCTTGCCTCGTATTTGCTAGGCATAAAATAATTAAAAAAAAATTGATCTATGACCGTGGCTTGGTGCGCGTTTTTTTTTTTATAGGATAAGGGTGACAAACGAGCATACAGTCCACCTGATGGTAAGTGGTTGCTGCGGCCCATAGACATCTACATCTATCCTCGTTTGCGAATCAAAATGCAGATGCGTTGCCACCCGTGAGGACTAAGATGGAATGCCTCATTTCTAGTAAAAAGGGCCTCCGGCCACCTGCACTCACCAAGCGAAACGCAGAGGTAAACCTCTACTTCACGCTGGTATTCTGTGAGGTCGTGGTACCACCCCGGTTCTAGCCGGCCCATGCGTGCGACAGCAAAAGTTGCCGCGTGGCTCTACCACTGTTAAAATTCGTTGTTGACATCTGGTTGTATTGGTGCGTGATATCTGGTATTAGGTTTAAAGACATTTATTCTCATAAAGACTTACATTAGTTATTTACATGAGAACATTAAAAGAATAACAAAATTTTAATTCGTTATGTTCATCATTGTAAATTTGTGCGTACTCAATTAACACATTCGTCTATTTTGTGTAATTTTTTTAAAAACGTATTTTGCTAATTTTATTTTGAATGTGTTAATGAATGTGTTAAATGAGTGTACATTTTTAATGTGTGCAGGTATGTTATTATAAAGCTGCGCTCCTTCATATGTTAATGTTTTCCTACCATAGGACGTTCTAGTTTTAGGTAGGACAAGAAAGCTGGCTCTTCTCGTTCTTCGTTGTCTGAGGTGTTTTGGTTTTGTGAAAGTTATACCGGAGTGAATGTTTTTGTCAATAATTTTCCGGATTAAAAGACATGAGTGATAAATGTATAACTGTTGTATGATCATAATTTTTTTTTCACTATAGATTTTTGATGTGGCTGTTCGAAAAAGATATTGGAAGAGTATTTTTATGACTTTATTTTGAGCGACTTGTAGGTTAGCTAGTTTAGTTTTGGTAGCACTTCCCCAAAGTTCTATTAGGTACATAAGGTGTGGTTTGACAAGAGTGTTGTAAATGGTGTAACGTACGTTTCGCGGAATGCATCCTACTAAATTTCTAATAGAACCAGAGACAGACACTTCTTATGTGTTCAATTTGATTGTTCCAAGTCAGCTTATTGTTAATTCTTAATCCTAAATATTTTTCGTTACTTTTTTGTTGTATAGGTATATATTATAGTATAAATTTATTTTTAGCTCTAAAACTGATGTATGATGTTTTATATTCATTTATAGTTAGTAAATTGTGTTAAAATGGATAGAGTATTTAAATCTTTTTGAGCCTGATTAATAAGTGTCTGTATGGATGAGCCGAAATAAAATAAACATGTTTCGTCAGCATACAAGATGATATGCCCGCGTAAGTCAAGTTCCTGGATGTTGTTTATGTAAACGAGGAAGAGTTATGGTCCCAAAATGGACCCTTGTGGAACTCCACATATAACAGGTAGTGCCTTACTTTGATTTTCGCCTACTTTGACTACTTGAAATCTATTGTCTAGATACGATTGGAACATTTTTAAGGCACTGCCATTGACCCCTATACTAGAAAGTTTTTGGAGAAGTTTGTGACTTACGATGTCGAAAGCTTTTTTTTAAATCAATGCATATACCTAGTGCTTTATTTCTACTCTCAATACTTTGCTTGATTTTAGTAACTAGATCAAATGTAGCAGAAAACTCTTTGGTCTGCAGCCATATTGTCGATTAGAAATAAAATTAATTGTTTATAAATAATTGTATAGTCTATTATTTAAAATTATTTCCAGAACCTTAGATAGAACGGGCAGCACGGAAATGGGACGGTAGTTGCTAGGGTTTGGCCCTGGCTTGTATATGGGTGCGACTTTTGCAACTTTTAACGTGTCTGGGAATGTTCCAACTAATAGTAATTTATTGAAGCATTATGTTAGATGAGTAACTATTTGATTGGTTGCACATTTGATTACTTTGGTGCTTATGCCATCTATTCCAATAATGCAGTTATTGTCAAGATTTGCTATTATTTTTGTTACTTTATTAGTTGTACATGGTTTTAAAACAGAGAAATCCTACATGTTTTGATACGAAATTTTAGGTAGAATGTATGAAAAATCATTCTGATGAATTTTGGAAATATTGTTTGCTAGTGATGGACCTATGGTAGAGAAATATTCATTAAATATTTCACAGATTTTATTAGAATCAGATATATGTTTACTATCTATTAAGAGTTTTGGAGGAAAGCTAGCTTGTTTTATCAAACTGCGCTGTGGCCATTAATGTTGTCAGCTTTTTATAATCTATGGCTTCATATTGAGTGCGTTCTTTAGCTGGAGGCTTTAATTTCTTTATTTTCAAATATAGATGTTTATGATCTGATAGAAGGGATTCAATTATAGCCATATGAAAAACATCTTTTTTTTTAAATTCGTACTTATATGATCTATAATTGATTTTTTAGACGTAGAGTTCCTCGTACAATATTTTTCAGTTATTTTATTCAAAAGTATGTGTCCAGCTCCTTGTAAAAGTTCTTTTTATTTTTTTTTTTTTGCCAATAAGTCTGTATTAAAATCGCCAAATACGATAGCTCTTTTTCTTTGTTGTAATTGAGCCCCATATATTTCAAGAGAATCTCCATAATTTATATTACCAGGGTTATAAACTACACCGACTTCTAACGCATACTTTTTCAAATGAACCCATAAGTAATTATTACCACCGGTGTAGATTGACTCAGATAGACTTGCTTTTAGATCGTTGTGTGTATAGATTGATACACCTCCCCCTCTTGAATCAGTTCTGTACTTGAAATAATGCGTATAATTCGGGAGTTGGAGTTCTAAGGCCTGATTTTCTGTACTGATCCAAGTCTCAGTCAATAAAATTACGTGTATATTATCAGACATAGATCGTAATATGCACTTGAGTTCATCGAATTTTTCTTTCTTTCGTATACTCCGGGCATTAAGGTAGAGGAATTTTAGATGGGATTTATGGGTTTGTATGTTTTGATAGTCATCAAGAACTTGATAGGTATTGGACTCGCTGACAATAACGGGGTTTGTTTTTACTGTTATTAGTTTTTTTGCATTTAAATTATTGTAGGTGTACCATTGATATATTTTATAATTAGATCGTCTTCACCATTGCTTTTTCTTTTAATTTCTTCAGATATTTCTGTTGTGCAGGTGTTTGGTCTGAGAATATCTTAAGTTTTTCTGGTATTATATCTCTATTACGCAATAAAATTTTAGAAGGTGTTGGACTATCAAAACATACTTTTATGCTGCGAGACTTTTGAGGGTTATATTTACCAATTCTAAACATTCTAACAGGTTTCTGTATGTTTGGATCGATTAAGGATGTAATTTTTAAGACTTCTATTTCATCAGCGCTGGCAGAGATATGTTCAGGCAGCCCAACCAGTAGAATACTTTTTCTCTATTTCTGCGGTCTTGTACCTCACGAATTACTTGTTCATTGCTGTAAAGTTGGGTATCTGTGTTAGCAGAGCTTTGAGGGTTTAGCTTGTTAACATTCTCTTCAAATGATTTTATTTTATTATCTACCTGAGCTTCTAGTTCTGTAATTTTATTTTTTATGTCTTTGTGCTCCGTGAACATAATAGTCGACGATTTTCTTAAGGTATTCAACTCCGTTTTGACTTCAATGACGTCATCGCGCAGTTATTTTCTGGCTTCTTCGTTTGATTTTTTGATTTCACTAATCTGAGCCCGGAACTCTGTAATATTTTCCTGCATCATGCTCAAAATTTGTTCATTTGATTCGACATATTTTTCTAACAAGGTACTAACTCGATTTAGTTTTGTACGCAATTCTTTAAGTTAGGAACATCCAAAATCGCTGTCAATTGGCTGTTTTCGCTTGCGAAGCGTTATTTGCGGAACATCGGTTCCACAACTCAATTGGTAACTCAAAAGGTATTTCGACCGGCAATTTGCTTTCTTAGCTTGGCTGATAAAAAACAAGAAATATTTGATTAACACACACCCTCTTACGAAAGCCAGTATAGTAACAGGCTGTTAGGCATTGCATCTTAGTCGTTGGAGGTGACAATACGTCTGTAAACATCTTTGTTTGAAGTTAACTGCAGGTGTCCATGGACAACAGTAGCGACAAATCATTAGATAGACTGTAAAATGTAAGTTTCTGGATTCGTAATCTTAGATTTACAAAAGAAAACCAAAAAAGTGTTGGTTATCTTAATGTGATATATATTGAAACTGGTGACGGGCCGCAGCGTCACAGATGCGAGACATCTGGCACTGCGATTGTCAAACCACTTGCGGTAGGGTGACGATTAAGATGAATTCTCCCTTCAACGGGAGAGGCCTATGTTTAGTAGATAACTTTTAGGGACTGACGAAGAAGAAGAAGATGTATTACTCCCATATTCCCCACTGCCCACTGTGGCTCGTTTAGGTAATCTATTTTTTTTAATTCTTTTTGCACTATATTTCAGCAACAAATTAGCAATAATTTTTCCCGTTTTATCCGTTACGGAGGGGTTTGATTGAAAGTATTTACTGCGATCTTAATGTAAAGATACCTCGATCAATTTTCTCAGAACCGGTTGGAAAAACCAAATCGCGATTTTGGCAACTAATTAGCAATTAATACATGGGAACAATTTGAAGATTTCTGCTGACTTTTCACAGCTAGCTCTTTAGAGAGCCCTGTAGCACTGCAACTAAGAACTTATCTACTGCTCTACCGAGCCGTTGTATGTTATATGGATTTATGTCATAGAAAACTTTATGGATATGGTTAACGTAATAATACTTTTATTTTATATAAGATCACTCATCAAACGAAGTTTTTTTATTTTCTATTTCTGTAATTTGTGAAGATTATTATTAAAGTGTACAGTTCACTGAAAATTAATAAGAGCTTAACTGAAGAGAAACTTAGGTATGATTGAATTAAACTGTTGCAAACATTTGCATATAATCGTAGTAGATAATCTCTGCATTGTTATGCAAAGTAATTTTAAATATTGATAATTTTATTCGGCTTATAGTCTCTTGAATATAGCATAATTTTATTGAAAACCACAGAAAACAATATAAAAACCATGAAACAGTAAATGTGGTATGTTTTTTTATATTTTTATAAAGTATATCGGAAGCATTGATTTCTTGCTGTACATCTAATATGATTTCTTGAAGTAATGCGGTTTTTCTGTTATTAAGTCAAATATCGTCGTGAGGTTACAAAGGATCTACAACGTGGTGCTACTAATGGTGACTTTAATTTAACACACATATACGTTTTCATATTTTGGCTTCATGTAGAAATTATATTTCCATTAAACGCTATTATTTACGGATTTATTTAATACTTTAGAAATAGCATCTTAGAGCAACCTGCACTTAGAGAACTGCCACGCAGCGGTCATTTGCCAGGGGAACGGATAATAACATCGCATCATTGAAATTAAAACGAATAAGCAATACTATTGAAGGAAACAGACACCCCTTTATCGGCGAGCGGGCGGCGCAGGCGACGCGCGCCTTCCCACCCCGCCGCACTGAAATCTAATTAATTTTTTGCTTTTCTAGTTCTATCCGAACCCTTGTTCTTGACACACTTCTTCACAGTACTGTGCATAATTAATTCGACTAATATTTTGTAAACGTTTCCGCAAAAAAAAAACCATTACCTATTGTTTTATTTATTATTGTGTAATTAGGATAGTAATTAGATTATGGTACTGCAATAAAGACGCTTTGTTTTTTTTTTCGTTTTCTAATCTAGTAGTTACGTTTACATTTCTTGTGTTATTAGTATTTGTGTAAACTAGTGACCGTGATGGCAAATACATATTTTTTTTAAAGGATAAAGGTGACAAACAAGCACACAGTCCACCTGATGGTAAGTGGTTGCTGCGGCCCATAGACATCTACATCTATCCTCTGTTACAAATCAAAATGTAGATGCGTTGTCACCCGTGAGGACTAAGACGGAATGCCTCATTTCCAGTAAAAAGGGCCTCCGGCCACCTGCACTCACCAAGCGAAACGCAGAGGTAAACCTCTACTTCACGCTGGTTTATAGGGTATTTTCGGATACCTTTAGGTGTGAGGAATCACAAAAAAATTTATAACCTCACTGTTTGGACCATCCTGTGTATATATACCTAGTCAGGTCATAAGTATTGTCACACAGTAAAAACTTTTCTTTTAAAATTTTGGCCACAAAAAAGTTTATTGAATTCGAATTTCGAATTGTTCATGAAAATAAAACTGTATACTTTTTAGAATTTTACTCATTTTTAAATATGGAGTGGACGCTTAAGGAAGGCCGTGTTGCAGTTATTGCGTTGCATCGTTGCGGTTACGCGCCAATTCCAATTTTTGACATACTGAAAAATTTGAATATAACCAAAAGATTTATTTATCGTACTGTTATACCCCATCAATGTTAGGAGATCAGTTAACGCATCTCTTTCACGCTGCTGCGTCAGCACAATAAAGCCTATATAACCGACCTCCCGACAAACGCCCACAAGTCAGTCGGGAATCAAGAATCAATCTAAAGTCAGTCGAATCACAAGTCAGTCAAGTCAAGTCAGTCTCGTTCCAATCTCAGTCTCGTTCATACATCGTTACTAAGTCGTTTCTATATTCTTACTAAATCTTTACTATATCATTCTAAGTCCCAGTTATTCTAAATCCTAAGTTAAATAAATCTTATTGTTAATTGTAATCAATTATATCGTGTTGTGTAAATAAAATCGTTTTTTAAAAAGCTCTATCCTCGGTCCCGTATAATATTGGTGGCAGCGGTGGGATACGAAAATCCCCTACCCGAATACGTTTCCGAAGAAATATATTATTCAAGAATTAATAAATCGAACTCTAACAAGTGCAACTAAATCAAAGTGAAAAATAAGTAAAATTAAAAGTTTAAACAAAGTAAAAGTGCATCAAGAAAATCAACATCCAGCCTGTTCCAAGCACAGGCCTTCTGCATCAACCAGCATCCTACTCATCACCGTCATCATCCTCACTGGCACACAGGGGTGTGTCTCCAGCACACAATGAACACAAATGCAAGATTGTTCATCACTCTATCACTACTGCTGTAAGTGATCTTCTTTAAACAATTATTATTGAACTCAGAGCAAAGACATTCTTTAATTTAATTTAAAATATAATTTATCTCCTAACCATTTCATTCTCATGTTACAATATTTCAAATTTAAACTGTATTCATTGTTCTATGCATTAACTGTGATTTCATTGTTGAATGTATTTATGTTACGATAAGCATTAGTTAACATTGTTCTGTGTTGTGTTGTTCATTGTTATATAGCCGATAAGCGGTCTACGATTTAATTTTAATTTGTAATAACTACTTCAATATCACAATGAGTAAATGTGAAGGAACTCCCTGTGCCTCCAAAAACTTACCAATGCGCGGTGAAGCTGAGGAAAAATTTGTAGAAATCGGTGTGTTATTAAAATTCATTAAACCTTTTGATGGATCACGAGAAAAACTAAATCCATTCATATCCAATTGCCAAAACGCGTACAGTTTAGCTTCCAAATCACAAAAATCGATACTATTTAAATACATACTTAGCCAATTAGAATGTAGGGCGGAAACAACGAGTAGCATAAAAGATTTCGAATCATTTGAACAGTTCTTAGAATTTTTAAAACAACAGTTTGGTGAAAGAAAGCATTACTCTCACCTCCTGTCAGACCTACAGGATTGCAAACAGAACGCCACAGAATCAGTAAATCAATTTGCTTTAAGGATAGAAACATGCCTAGCTAAATTACAAATACAAATCAATTACTCTCAAGGAATGCTACAAATAGGTTCTAATTCAATTAAACTCAACTTTTCTGAACCCGTGTATACAATCTCCCCTCGCACGGAAACTGTAATCGAATGTACAGTTAGTAACCCAGAAGTTCGCGAAGGAGTAATTCTAGATCAACACATCTCTAACTCGTTATTAATTGCAAATTGTTTAGTTAAAGTAAAGGAAAACAACCGCGTCAATATTACAGTAGTGAACACTTCCGAGAAACCTGCTATAATTCACCCAAATCTTAATTTAAACAGTACAGTACAGCTTGAAAACACCATAGCTTTTTCCAAACCATCAGTCTACAACGTATCAAAAAGGACAAACGAAGTCCTCAAACAATTAAGAACCTCTCACCTTAATAGCGAAGAGAAAAACGCTCTATTGGACATATGTTCTAACTATTCAGATATATTCCACCTCCCAGACGACCAACTTACGTGCACCACTGCAATCGAACATAAAATTAAAACTAACACAGACGTCCCTATTCAAACAAAATCCTATCGATTCCCCGAATGTCACAAGAAAGAAGTAGAAAAACAAATAAGTAAAATGCTAGATCAAAACATCATAACTCCTTCAAATTCACCATGGTCCTCTCCTATTTGGGTCGTTCGCAAAAAATTAGACGCGTCAGGGGAACGTAAATGGCGTGCCATGATTGACTACCGTAAACTCAATGACGTCACCATCGGGGAAACATACCCTATTCCTCAAATAACCGAAATCCTTGACCAATTGGGAAAAAGCCAATACTTCACTTCTCTAGATTTTGCATCAGGATTCCATCAAATCCCTGTATCATCTGAAGATGCACCTAAGACTGCCTTCTCAGTACCTCAAGGTCACTTCCAGTTCACTAGGATGCCCATTGGCCTTAAAAACGCTCCAGCTACCTTCCAAAAACTCATGAATACATGCCTCTCTGGTCTCCAAGGCTCCCGCTGTTTCGTTTACCTCGACGACATAGTTGTCTATTCTCACGATCTTAACTCTCATATACAAAATCTCGCCTCTGTCTTCAGTTCAAGTGCGGTGCTAGTGCGGATACTGTCATGTGAACATTGTGCTCCCGTAATTTAATTGTTTAAAAATAGTTATTCAACTGTATCGTATTAGATTTACCAAAAAAGTGGAGAAAACTATTCAATACGTATGTGAGAGTGTTATCAAGACATATATTACGCAAATCAGTCTGCATTATTGTGAATATTACAGTGAACTATTAGCAGCAATAAAACCCATATGTGC
The DNA here is from genome assembly GCA_963668995.1 of Parnassius mnemosyne. Classification (NCBI taxonomy): domain Eukaryota; kingdom Metazoa; phylum Arthropoda; class Insecta; order Lepidoptera; family Papilionidae; genus Parnassius; species Parnassius mnemosyne. The sequence continues at coordinate 13,850,134 of CAVLGL010000002.1, read as the reverse complement.
TATTACATCCCAAAATAATACTAAATACATCTTATATAAATTGATAAACAGTGACATAAATAAAAACAAAAATATAAAACAATAAATACTTTAAAAACTTAAAAACTTTGTACTTGTGATTTAAAGTGACGGTTGGAGAAAAATTTTCAAACAAATACAAAACGCTCATAACGAATCTATGATTTCGTATTTCTTTGTAATAGAACCACTATTTTGGCAGCAAAAGTAAGATGTAACGGTGGCGTATAGGCTACGCACTCGAGCAGATTAATTGAGGCCGCAAGATCGAGTCTAACCTGCACAGTTTGACTTTTTGTGTATGTTTTAAGCTTAAATTTGAATTCAAATTTATGTTGAGTAGTCAGAGAAGCAAGATGTGTTTAGTTTAGTTGCGCTCCCAAGTTATCGTTGAAAAAGTACTCTAATATAGTTCGTAAACAAAAATTATCATTGAATATAAATATCTTTGAACTGTGAACTTAATCATTATGAATTGTGAAGCGTGTCGTAATCGAATTACTGGCGAGGATATACTCCAATGCATACAGTGTATGACACACTATCATTATAGATGCTTGAACATAACTCAATCTTATTACAAGGCTAACCTGGGCGAACTGAGAAGGTCCTGGATATGTCCACTTTGCAACAACATAACTAGGAGAAAGGGAAACAACTGCAATACGCCTGTTCGAAAACAACTAGAAAACATGGATGAATCTAACATGTCCTGCGAAAACCTCACGATTAGTAAAACCACTGTCGAAAATAGTCGACCAATCATGGACACAGTTGAAAATACACCCACAACATCCGGGTGTACTCCCGCTGCAAGTATCACATTGGACCAATTCTCGAGACTTCTAGATTTGAAGTTGGATACTAAACTGCAAAGTTTTCAAGCATCTTTAACCAGAACAATAAGGACGGAAGTTAGTGATCAAATAGCCAAACTAAAATCGGAGTTCACCGTAACGACAGATTTTCTTGCGGAGGAGCAAAGGGATGTAAAAGCTGAACTTAAGAAGTTGTCAGAGAAGGTCAGCAAGCTTGAAGATGAAAAGATGCAACTACAATCCGAATTATCCAAAATGAATAAAACTCTACAGGTCTTAGACAAATCCTCAAGAAAATGCAGCATTGAAATTCAGTCGGTACCCGAAAAACGGTCGGAAAATTTATTGTATGGGTTGAAGAAATTATGTGAGGCCATAAATTGCCCTATAACTGAGTCAGACATAAAATCTATCCGCCGTGTTGCAAAGATGAACCCTTCGTCAGACCGTCCCCGCAATATTATTGCAACGCTGCACTCGGAACTTCACCGCGACACTATTATCTCTGCAGTGCGAAGATATAATAAAGCAAACAAGTTGTGTCCGCTAAACTCATCTCATATGGGCTTAGTTGGCGAAAAATACAGTATTTACGTATCGGAACACCTATCAGCTGAATGCAAGGCAGTACACGCCGCGGCAAGACAATGGACTAAAACTAACCACTACAAATTTGTCTGGGTAAAATACGGTCGCGTCTATGTTCGTAAAAATGAAGAATCCCCTGCTATACTCATAAGAGACACTAGTTCTTTATCAAAGCTGCCGCCTAATAACCCTATATTATGAGTAGTCTAATTTAAGTATTTCTTTTTTTTTTTCTTTTTGAAATCTATATTAAACTCAAAGCATTTATTTGGTATCTTTTTACATATTTTTAAAAATGCATATATATTATCAAAATCTCAATAGAGCTAGAAGTAAAATAGATATACTTTATAAAAACTTTCTGAACTCTCATTACGATTTAATATGTCTAACTGAAACAAATTTCGATGCTTCTGTATACGATGGGGAACTGTTTGACGAGCAATACAATATATTCCGTAGAGATCGCGATACCACTTGTATTAAAAAGTATAATAAAGACGATGGAGGCGGTGTCCTCGTAGCAGTTAAAAAACATTACTCTGCCGTCAGACAGGTCTCCTGGGAAAGCGAACTAGAGGATATCTGGATTAGCATATTGCCTCCTAAAATTAATGGTCAGACAATTAATGTATGTGTTTGCTATCTGCCTCCCTATCTAAATAAAAATGACCTGTCAAACTTCTATTCAAATCTTCAAAACATTATCCTAAAATCAAATGAACAGAATTCATTTGCATTATTTGGCGATTTCAATGTACCCAATGTCTCATGGATTCTGTCAAGCCATGGCAGTATGACAGCTAGCTGCAATGAGATGGACTACAAGAGCGAACTGTTGTTAGATACTGTGGCACTCTGTGATCTGTCACAGTTTAACTCCATCCCCAATAATAACAATAAGATACTAGATCTTGCTCTTTGCACTTCCGGAAATATGACCATCACCAACGAGAAGACCTCATTAAAAGAAGATAAACATCACCCTGCCTTACTTATTGATTTTCAAGACTCAAATTCTTTTAATTATAAACCTCTGAAGGTCAATGAGTCAAAGCGTCTAAATTTCTATAAATGCCAATATGAAACTGTAAAGCAGAGAATTAATGATACCAACTGGTCAGATCTACTTTATGGGGCAGACGTAGATGAGGCTGTGGCTAGATTTTACTATGTGATCTATGAAATTATTAACGATTGTACTCCCACAGTTAAGAACCGCTCAAATAAATATCCCAAATGGTTCAGTCCTGGCTTGCGTCGTTGTATGCGGGAAAAAAACAAATACCACGTGCGCTACAAAAAATACAAAAACCCACGAGATTACGATACATTCTCTCTCCTCCGGGCTAGATGCAAAAAACTCATAAATTGTTGTTACAATGAATACATCAGATCTATCGAAAATGGTTTGACAAAAGACGTTAAGTCGTTTTGGAGATACGTTAACAGCAAGAGACGCAATAACTTGAGTTTCCCCGACTCAATGACATTTAGTGAAACAACGGCTACTGGTGGTAGGGAAATCTGCGATATGTTTTCAAAATTTTTTGGGTCAGTATTCGAAGATCACAGTCACGGATCGGGGATATACGATTGTTGTAGTCAAACAAATAGTCTTCTCACTAAAATCGTACTAACTGAGAACGAAATATTATCAAAACTGAGGCGTCTTGACTCCAACAAGGGAGCTGGCCCTGACGGCATTCCACCTATATTCCTGCGGGTATGCGCAGATGAACTGTGTCGCCCGCTTCAGCTAATATTTAATAAATCATTGAACAGCGGTGTGTTCCCTTCTCGCTGGAAAAAAGCTAACATTGTCCCTATATTTAAATCTGGTGACCGAGCCAACGGTGAAAATTATAGACCCATAAGCATTTTGTCAGCAGTATCCAAATTATTTGAATCAGTAGTATTTGATCATCTCTATTTTCATTTAAAACCTCTTATATCAACTAAGCAGCACGGATTCATCAAAAGGAGATCGACAGTCAGTAACCTTCTTAACTTCAAAACCTACATATGCGATGCTTTTAACAACCGTGGTCAGGTAGATGCTATATATACCGACTTTAAGAAAGCGTTCGATAAAGTGGATCACGCAATTTTATGTAAGAAACTTGAGTCGTATGGTATACACGGCAGTCTGTTGCGTTGGCTCGAGTCCTACTTGAAAAACAGGAGTCAGCTCGTAACCGTCAAGGGGTACACATCAGAAGAAATTATCATCAAGTCTGGTGTTCCTCAAGGATCCCATTTGGGCCCGTTACTTTTTGTGACTTTCATTAATGACCTCATTGGTAAAATTCAGTCCCCTTGCCTATTATATGCTGACGACCTAAAAATATTCAATAGAATTGGTGAAGCTGACGACACACGCATCATACAGGAAGACTTAAACAGCCTGTCTAATTGGTGCAAAGAAAATAAAATGTTCCTTAATGTCAAAAAATGCTATGTCATCACCTACACACTTAAAAAAAACAAGGTATCAAACAATTATATCATAGAACAACAAACTCTGTCTCGTGTGTCGTCTATCAGGGATCTCGGGGTCTTGTTTGACGAACAGCTTAGTTTCCGCCAACATTACGATCTCATAGCCAAAAAATCTAACCAGGTACTAGGTTTCGTTACCAGACAGAGCAGGCACTTCAGGAACTCTCAAAGTTTAATTTTGTTATAGAACAGTCTGGTTCGAAGTAATTTAGAATATAGTTCAATAATATGGAACCCATACTACGCAGTGCACTCTGAGCGCATTGAATCGATCCAATCCAAGTTTTTGCGTTTATTGAGCTTACGTACCGGCAACAATAGAAGACTCCGGTCATATGCTGAGAGGCTTAAAGAGTTTGACATGACACCATTTCACCTCCGTCGCGACGAATTGGACCTAGTTAACCTACACAAAATAATACACTCGGAACTGGACAGTCCCGAGGTTTTGGAACTGTTAAATTTTAACATAAAACACAACCCACGTAGACCTATGAAAAAAATATTTGACATACCCCTATCGCGAAATAATATCTCCCGGAATCAACCCCTATCAAGGTTATGTCGACTTTATGAGAATTATAGCCTTCGATTTACCAACCTTGACATCTTCAACTCTAGTCTGGTTCACTTTAGAACTGTTTTGAAAGGCATTCTCAAGGACATCCCCTTTGATTGATATTCACTATAATTATAGTTCTTAATTTGTTGGATTTATAAGCCTGTTAGTTTAAGCAATTTTATTTAAAATGTTTGTTTTCAATCTTGGCATGCCGTGATAACACGTATAAGGATTATGTCTTGTATTACACTATTATTATTGTAAGTTATAGCTTTAAGTCATGATGTAATCTGTTGTGTTGTCCAATAATAAATAAATAAAATAAAATAAAAATAGTAGATTAAGAAACTATAATCTTAAGCTTCAACCCGACAAATGTGAATTCCTATGTAAAGAATTATCTGGGACATCTCATCAACAACGATGGCGTAAAACCAAACCCAGAGAAATTAAAAGCAATCTCCGAATTCCCTGTTCCCAAATGTGCTAAAGACATAAAATCCTTCCTGGGACTGGTCTCTTACTATAGACGGTTCATTCCCGACTTCTCCAAATTAGCCAAACCTCTTACCTCACTCCTTAAAAAGGATACTCCTTTCTGCTGGAAAAATGAACAGCATTTAGCCTTCGAAGTACTTAAGGAAAAACTTACCACTTCACCAGTTCTGGCATATCCAGATTTCTCAAAACCTTTTATACTAATTTGCGACGCTTCTAATTTCGCTATTTCAGCAATCCTATCCCAGGGACAAATAGGAAAAGACCGTCCTATAGCCTTCGCTTCCCGCACTTTAAACAAAGCAGAGTGCAATTATAGCGTGACTGAAAAAGAGTGTCTCGCTATCGTTTTCGGAACCAAAGCATTACGTCCTTATCCTTATGGACGCACTTTTACCATCGTCACGGATCATAAGCCTCTACAATGGCTGTTCAGTTGCAAAGACCCAGGATCCAGACTAATCCGTTGGCGACTCAAACTTGAGGAATTCGACTATATCATCGTCCATAAAAAGGGTAAAATTAACACCAACGCTGACGCTCTCTCCAGATTTCCTGTTAATCCCATTCAACATCCAGAGTCCCAAGTGGAAAATCATTCCTCTCCTTCATTTGACCATATCACACCCGAAGAATTAGAAAGACAGCTCCCTTCTATACCAAATCCCGATAGCAATGAAACACCTTTAATTGAACTCCTCGAAGATCTCGAAATTCCCCTAAATAATAGTCCTATCCTACAGCCAACTAATAACACTAACCCTAATCCTTCTAGTTCAGTAGATCCTCAACCCTCTACAACCGATCAAATCTTTGACTTTGACGATTTCGGTCTCCGAGACCTAGGTGCTTACGGTGACGATCTCAATATTAACACTGATTCACTTAATCTGCCTACACCTCCACCTGAAAATCTACCAATTCCGCCAAACCAACTTCCAACTCCCTTCCGTCACTCGCCCATACCTGAAACGTCTCCTATCCCGTCGAATCAATCAAATTTACTATCTCCAACTGTTTTCACACCTGAACCAGAAAATGAAAAATTAAACCAGACGCAAAACAATAACTATTCCCAATTCCTAAAATCCATCTCAAATAAAGAATTTATTCCAAACACCACCTTAAAAGAACACAACGAAAACCTGTTAAAATCATCCTTCAAAACAATTATAATTCCTACCTCTATTGACCTAGACGAATCAAATCCCTACATCTCCGAAATCCTATCAAACTTAGAAAACAAAGAGGAAATTATAAAAGCTGAAAAAGAATTATTTTCATTCCAAAAGTTACAATACTTAGATAAAATAATATATTTCATATTCACGAAAGTCCACTACTTCGACGAAACACCCTATCCTGCAATATATGAAACACTGCAACGAATAAAAAACAAAATCCTTCAAACAAATGACGTAACAGATATCGCAATATCTGACTTCCGGAACCCTTTCGACAGACTTTCTCACTCCAAAATCTATAATATACTTACTTACATATTCAACAACTCTAAAATCTCTATCCATATTTATCGTAATCAAATAATATATCCTACTCAAAGTTAAAGACCAAAAATGCTTCGGGATAACCACGATATCCCAATTGCAGGACATCTAGGCTCAACCCGGATGTATAATAGGATTCAGGACCAATATTATTGGAAAGGAATGAGAAGCGACATAGAAGACTATGTCAAGAAATGCAAAGCCTGCCAAGAAAATAAAGCTCTCAGGAAAATAAACAAAGCCCCCATGGAAATCACTACTACATCCACTGCTCCCTTTCAACGCGTAGCTCTAGACATCTTAGGACCTCTACCCGAATCCGGAACCGCTAAACTCCGCTATATACTCACCTTACAAGACGACCTAACAAAGTACTCTGTAGCATATCCCATACGTAGCACAACAGCCGAAGAAACCAGCGATTGCCTCATCCACTTCATCTCCTTATTTGGAATACCCAAATCAATCCTAACAGACCAAGGGACAAATTTCACCTCCGACCTCTTCAAAACCACATGCCAATTCCTAAAAATCAAGTAATTATGGTCTTCACCCTATCATCCACAAACTCAAGGAGCACTAGAACGCAGCCATTCCACTCTCAAAGAATATCTAAAATCATTCGTCAACACAAATCAAAATAATTGGCCTAATTACGTCTACACCGCTATACTTACATACAGTACCACTCCACATACCACTACAAAATTCACTTCTTATGAGCTAGTCTTTGGACAAAAACCCTATATTCCAAATTCTTTATATGAAAGAAGCTCCGGAACAACCTATTCCGACTATGTTAAAATGTTACAACACAAACTTAAATATACACGAGAAATGGCGGTAGAAAACATTTTAAAATCCAAAGAATCTTCCAAAGCTTATTACGACTCTCACACCAGAACTCCTCCCCAATATAAATCTGGCGATTACGTTTACCTCAAAAACCATTTAAGACAAGGAAAGGCACTCTCACCTGTCTGGAAAGGACCTTTTAAAATAATTCGCGTCCACAACAACCATACGGCCACACTATTAATTAATAGACGTCACGTAACTCATCACTTCGATGAATTCAAACCGGCTGAAATGTCCGGAATACTTTAATTTAAATTAAGTATTAGTTATTTAAGAATATTATAATCTGTATTAATTTTAGTAAATAAAATGTTACTCTTTTAATTTCTATTAAATAACTTTACATTCATATTTCATTTATACTCGTATCACTTTCAGTGTCTCGTCCCAGGCGCAACCGGAAATGGTTCAGCCGCTTCCTTCTAGCTCCGGCATCTACTTTGATAAGATAGGAAATTTAAAAATAGTTAGAGGTAAATTAGACGTTGTTAGCCACATAGTTATTTCTTATATTGAACCACACTTAACTAATCTTAACGAAATTCTAAAAACTGTAAAGCTTCTATGTCAACAATCGAATAATCTTTATTGCGATAACACGTTGTCTCCTTTAACAACTCGTTTGAATGACATCAAACGGGAATATGACTCAATCTCCCATTTAATATTCAAACGTAATAAACATTCCGCGTGGTTTAGTGCAGTAGGCACTGTATTCAAACACATCTTTGGCACTATGGACGAAGAAGACGCCCTAAAATACGACTCCGCCATAACCTCGGTCCAAAAGGACGAAAAAGAACTTGCCCAGCTCATAAAAGAAAATATTTTAATAACGACTTCCTCATTTAATACATTTAATAAAACTATAAGCAAAATAAAATACAACGAGGAAATATTAAATAACGCATTAAATACAATATTAAATAATACAAATATTATCACCAACGACTTATTAATTGAATCAAAGGTCCATTCAGTATTTAGTAGCCTCGAAGCTTCGTTACTAGCCTTATCATTCCAATTGGAGGACATAACCAACTCCATTGTTCTAAGTAGCCAAAACATCCTACATCCGAGTGTTTTGTCCCCGACGCAACTATACAAAGAACTCATTGATAACGATAGGCACCTACCTAGAGACGCAGGGATACCCATAGCATCAAGCATAAATAATATTCATTTAATTTTAAGTATTTCCGATGTTTCGTGTTATTTTATAAATAATAAAATTGTTTTTATCCTACAAATCCCTCTTACAATGAATGAACAATTTAACTTATACCATAACATAGCTCTACCTATTCCTCATAACCTAACCAGCCTGAACATGTTTAGTTTAATCCTACCTTCAACTCCCTACATCGGAATATCTAATGATAAGTTAAGCCACTGTAATTTAGATAATATAAATAATTGTAAGTCTATACGCTCTGAGTTCTACCTGTGTAAAGTCCCGACCATACCATTAACAAGTGGTAACCCTACATGTGAAAGTGAACTTCTCACTAAGACACTCAGTGCTCTACCCTTTCAGTGCGAAACTAAAATACTATTTAGTGAAATGGACATCTGGAAACCACTAGTGAACAATCGGTGGATTTTTGTGCAATCTCGTCCAAATAAGATAACCATCGACTGTGGTATCTCAGGATTAAAAGAGACAATTATACTCGGTACGGGTATCCTAAATATTCCCGCACAGTGCACAGTGTATACAAAGAGCACAAGGCTCGTGTCGTCTGACGACACTTTGAACATTAATATTCCTACGCCTAGTTTAGACTTTAATATAATTAATGATCCCTGTTGTAAACCTAATGTATCCTCTAGTATTAAGAAATATTCATCTCCTATTTTACATAACATAGATCTAGATGATTTCACAAATAATAAACTAAATTTAGAAAACCTTTCAAAACTCGATAATATAATTAATAAACCCTTGGTAGTAAAATACGGGACACACCATATAACAATAACCTCTGTTATATTAATAATCATTGTTATATTCATAGCCTTTAAATGTTACAAGTTTATAATATCTAGATCTAAGAATAATTCAAATGTATCAATTCCGACTCATAACGATGATGAAAATCATTCCATTTCACAACACGAGGATTCACCAATACCAGCACCCCGGTTAAGAGAAGTCGCATAAACTATAATATTCTGAAGCTCGGTTATTTTCCCGATCTTCAGTTTTCCGCGGGGGGCTGTTATACCCCATCAATGTTAGGAGATCGGTTAACGCATCTCTTTCACGCTGCTGCGTCAGCACAATAAAGCCTATATAACCGACCTCCCGACAAACGACCACAAGTCAGTCGGGAATCAAGAAACAATCTAAAGTCAGTCGAATCACAAGTCAGTCAAGTCAATTCAGTCTCGTTCCAATCTCAGTCTCGTTCATACATCGTTACTAAGTCGTTTCTATATCTTTACTAAATCTTTACTATATCATTCTAAGTCCCAGTTATTCTAAATCCTAAGTTAAATAAATCTTATTGTTAATTGTAATCAATTATATCGTGTTGTGTAAATAAAATCGTTTTTTAAAAAGCTCTATCCTCGGTCCCGTATAATAGTACCATCAAACGATGCAATGAAGACTCTAGTGTAGATGACAGGTCAAAAGTGGTCGCCCTCGGTCTGTTAGGATTCCAGCAATGATAAAAGCTGTGAAGGCACGAATTCAAAGAAATCCCAAACGTAAGCAGAAACTGTTGGCCCTTCAGATGGGGTTAAGCAGAACCACGGTGAAAAGGGTGTTAAATGAAGACTTAGGGCTTCGGGCATATCGAAGAAAAACAGGACATCGTTTAAATGCTCGTCTAATGGACCTGAGACTGAAGAGATGCCGCGCTTTGTTGAAGCGGTACGCGGGAAAAAAATATCGGGAATTTTTTTTTTCGGATGAAAAAATTTTTACCGTAGAAGAGAGCTACAACAAACAAAATGATAAGGTGTACGCACACAGTAGTGAAGAAGCGAGCAACCGTATTCCGCTTCTCCAACGAGGTCATTTTCCATCCTCGCTCATGGTATGGTTGGGAGTTTCTTATTGGGGCTTAACAAAGGTACATTTTTGTGAGAAAGGTGTAAAAACGAATGCAGTTGTGTATCAAAATACAGTCCTGACGAACCTTGTGGAACCTGTTTCTCATACCATGTTCAATAACAGGCACTGGGTATTCCAACAAGATTCGGCGCCAGCTCATAGAGCGTAGAGCACACAAGACTGGCTGGCGACGCGTGAAATCGACTTCATCCGGCACGAAGACTGGCCCTCCTCCAGTCTAGATTTGAATCCGTTAGATTACAAGATATGGCAACACTTGGAGGAAAAGGCGTGCTCAAAGCCTCATCCCAATTTGGAGTCACTCAAGACATCCTTGATTAAGGCAGCCGCCGATATTGACATGGACCTCGTTCGTGCTGCGATAGACGACTGGCCGCGCAGATTGAAGGCCTGTATTCAAAATCACGGAGGTCATTTTGAATAAACTTTAGTGTCATAAGAATGTCATGTTTTGTTAAGTTCATTTTGGTATATAAATGTTTACATAATTAATAATAAATAATACATAATAATAAATAATACATATAATATAATATTTCGGATTTTGCTGAAGCATTTAAGGAGCAATTAACTAGCATACAGTTTTATTTTAAAAAGTAGATATTTTATGTTTTATAGCAAAATGAAGTATAGATAATATTTTTTTTAATTAATTCTAAATTAACTAATAGCAATAGAGGTGGAGCAATTTCGGATTTTGCTGGAGCATTTAAGGAGCAATTAATTGGCATACAGTTTTATTTTAAAAAGTTGATATTTTATGTTGTATAGGTAGCGAAATTTAATTTTCGATACTTAAATTTTTTAAATTAATTCTAAACTATGTTATAGCAATATAGGTGGAGCAATTTCGGATTTAACTGGTGCATTTACGGAGCGATTAAGTGGCATACAGTTCTATTTTACAAAGTTGATATTTTATGTTGTATAGCGAAATTTAATTTTTGATACTTAAATTATTTAAAAATGAATACTAAATTAACCAATAGATTAATTATAAATTAAGTTATTGCAACAGATTTGGAACTATTTTGGACTTTGCTGGAGACTTTCAGAAGCAAATTAATTAGCATACAGTTTTATTTTAAAAATTACATATTTTATGTTTTGTAGCAAAATTTAATTTTCGATACTTAAATTTTTTTTAAATTAATTATAAATGAACTAATATCAATAAAGGTAGAACTATACCGCTTTCTGTTGGAGCATTAACGGAGCGATTAAGTGGCATATAGTTTAATTTAAAAAAATTGATATTTTATGTTTTATAGTAAAATTTAATTATCGATACTTAAATTTTTTTAAGTTAATTATAAATTTACTAATAGCAATAGAGGTATAACAATTTCGGATTCTGTTGGAGCATTTAAGGAGCAATTAAGTGGCATACAGTTTAATTTTAAAAGTAGATATTTTATGTTTTATAGCAAAGTTTAATTTTCGATACTTAAATTTTTTTAAATTAATTATAAATTAACTAATAGCAATAAAGGTGGAGCAAGTTCGGATTTTGCTTAACCATTTAAGGACCAATTTATTAGCATACAGTTTTATTTTAAAAAGTAGATATTTTATGCTTTATAGCAAAATTAAATATAGATAATAATTTTTTTTAAATTAATTCTAAATTAAGTAATAGCAATGGAGGTGGAGCAATTTCATATTCTGCTGTAGCATTTAGAGAGCAATCAATTGACATACAGTTTTAATATATAAAGTAGATATTTTATGTTTTATAGCAAAGTTTAATTTTCGATACTAAATTTTTTTTAAAATTGATTATAAATAAACTAATAGCAATAAAGGTGGAGCAATTTAGGATTTTGCTGAAGCATTTAAGGAACAATTAACTAGCATGCAGTTTTATTTTAAAAAGTAGATATTTTATGTTTTATAGCAAAATGAAATATAAATAATAATGTTTTTTAAATAATTCTAAATTAACTAATAACAATAGAGGTGGAGCAAATTCGGATTTAGCTGGAGCATTTAAGGAGCAATTAATTGGCATACAGTTTTATTTTAAAAAGTTGATATTTTATGTTGTATAGCGAAATTTAATTTTCAATACTTAAATTTTTTAAATTAATTCTAAACTGTCTTATAGCAATAGAGGTGGAGCAATTTCGGATTTTGCTGGTGCATTTACGGAGCGATTAAGTGGCATACAGTTCTATTTTACAAAGTTGATATTTTATGTTGTATAGCGAAATTTAATTTTCGATACTTAAATTATTTAAAAATAAATACTAAATTAACCAATAGCAATAGAGGTAGAGCAATTTCGGATTCTGCTGGAGCATTTAAGGAGCAATTAAGTGGCATACAGTTTAATTTTAAAAAGTAGATATTTTATGTTTTATAGCAAAATTTAATTTTCGATACTTAATTTTTTTTATTAATTACAAATGAACTAATAGCAACTGATCGACAAAATCCAATCCAGTTAACTGAAAATGTGATATTATATTTCAAAGAACAGCCCAAATCTAGCCTCCGCCAGAGCGCTAGGCATTTTTAAGTCCATCACAGAACCGTCCATAGGATATTATTAAAGCGTGAAAAGTGGCACCCACTCAAGTTTAGGAAAGTACATATTCTGTAATTGCTTATAAATTAGTAAGCTTGAATTATTGTCAGTGGTTACTGAGTAAAATTGAAGAGGAAAGTGACTTTCTTTCCCAAATTTGTTTGACTGACGAAAGTACATTCACCAGAAACGGCATGTGGAACCTGCACAATCTGCACCTGGCACCCAAAAACCGAAATCCGCGCGTTTGACGGGAGTCTGCCCCTCAGTACAGATTTTAGGTTTGGTGGGCAATTGATGGGGCTTTGAACAGAGAAAGGTTTGTTAATCTACTAAATGATACATTGTCGGAATACACAAACAACCTAAACGTCCATTGATACCAACAAATGTGGTACAAATTAGATGGCATGCCAGAATACTCTGTAACAACAGCCAGACAGTGGCTAAAGACACGTGTGGTGCACAATGGATTGGTAGATTTGGACCAGGCGGCCAGCAAGATCGCCAGAGCTTACGCCACTTGTTTTTTTTCGAATAATAAATGCGTTTGAGAAATTGAGGGAAAAGGCTGTAAGTGACGATTTATTTTCAAATGTGAGACGCCGTTTACCTCTTTGCATCCGTTTACATAGTGGTCTCATTGAAAATAAGAAAATTTAAAATAAAGATAAATAAAAGCAATTATTACTGATGACAGGTTTAACTAATAGTAATAAGAGAGGGTGATATGATAAGTGTTTGAGTACTGTACGCCGCGTGCTACCCGCGTGTTAAATTAAAGTCACCATTGTAGCGGCCACGTTGTATAACAAATCGTAAAATGGTTTTTCTTATTTGATATAATGTTGATATTATGTAATCTCTTTTAGGAATTTCACCGATACACTGGGATAGTAGTCTGTAAATGTTGGACAGAAAAAGCATCATCGTCATCATCATCATTACTGGCCTTCACTTAACAAGTCCACAGGAAAGGAGCCCGAGGAATGCCACAAAGCACGGTCCCGAGCCACCGGCATCCATTGACTTAGACACGTAAAATATCTTTCTGACAGATGTTTCCCGTATTTTACATAGTACTGCCTATCTCTCATATAGCTAGCAAAGAACTTTAGAAGACGTGAAGTGAAAACGACGTTAGCTAATTTTTTCAATAATACATCGTTATTTATCGAATTAAACGCCGTTTTGGAGTCAAAATTTACCACGTCCACCTGTTCACCCCTATCTACTGTTGGCACATTTTAAGGTATTTAGCTAAGTAGATTACTGTCAGTACTTCTTTCTGGTCTGAACCCGTGTTGAGCGTCTGATAATTGTGTGCTAACCTATTAGAATAAATTGTAGTGGATAGCGAACTCTTGTATTTTTGTTGGAGCTAACAGTACTGCTACTGGTCTATAATTTTCTAAGTTATTTCGATTACCCGCTTTAGGTAACAGTAAAACCCGAGTAAGTTACCACATCTCTGGAAATACAGCGGCCTCTAGGTATTTGTTAAAAATATAAAGCAGAGGTATATATAAAACCAAACGACAATCCATAAAGATGTAAGGCGGAATACCGCCTGGACCCGCAGACCTTTTCGGTTTGAGTTTTTAGAGGGCTTGTCTCACTTTTTGTGAGACAGCTTGTCTCACGTCGTTCTGCTACCGCTGCATCTACAAACATCGAGTACTATATACAGAGTGGAAATATTTTTTGAACTCTTTCACACTTTGCTCTTCAGATAATATATTTCCGTATTTTTAAATTTTCTATGGATTTCTATGATATCTTATGTTCCTAATATGTATGAGTTAGGTATGCGGTCTATGTTGCTAAAGCCTTTTCAGAAACCAAGTTGTTCGGAAGGCTGTAAATTGTCGAGTCTGCATGCGAGATGATTCGTAATGACTCTCGAAAACCGCACGTAAACGCGACTCAGAAGGGAAATCGGTCTGTAGTTCTTCAAGAGAGCATTGTCGTTTTTCTTGAAGAAGAAGACCACCGCACATGCTCCACGCCTCCAGACTAGTGCCACAATGGAGGACTTCTGAAGGACGTCAAGTACCGGTTTTCCACCCACTTTCAGAAGCTCCGCTGTAATACCATTCTCACCCGGAGAATTGCCGTTTTTAAAATGCTGGAGAGTTATTCTAATCTCACTCAGACGGCCAGGATATCATTGGAATAGTGCCCAATAAAGCTTGCTCCTAGATCGTTACTTACACTTGCGTGTGGCTCCAACGATGAGGTGTACAGCTGCCATAAGAACCTGTCAATCTCACTCAAAATCTCAGATGTCCCGGAAACGATGCTGCCACATTAGGTCGGTTGGCTATTTCTGGCAGATGGATCTCTGGAAAAGACTTTGGAGCCCTGGTTCCACTCGTTCGCTTCTTCAATACGTGCTGTATTGAAGGTGCGTAAGTTCCGCCGCAAGCGTTTGGTGATCTGTATTAATCTGCTGCAGTTTGGAAATCTGTTGAAGACTGCAGCTTCATTTCCCATCTAACAGCCATGAGATCAAGAGTGTGATCAGAGAGTTTTGTGTTCTTCTTCCACAGGTCTTGCAAAACTTAGCTCCAACCACATGAAAAGTTTCCACAGGCTTGTAATTCTTATGGTCAATTTAATTCCAGTCATCTAGGCACATAAAACGATTTTGTAACTCGAGCTGAAAGTTTTCGGGAGCTTTGGATTAGAGTACGAGGGGGACAGAGCGTTGACTTCATTAGACGAGACCTCTCCTACTTAACGTTTAGGTTCAGTGTGCCTCTCACTATTCGGTGATCTCTGCCAGTTTTCACCTTTGCGATCACTGAGACATTACTTAACAGTTGTCGTCTGGTCGTCATAACGAAGTCAATCTCATTTTTTGTCAACCAGGTCCACTTTCTGTGTGGCTGTTTCTGGGAGAAAGAGCTCATTATCCTCTTTCTCCATAAAGTCGGCCAGCTGCTAGCTGCTAGGCTTCCATTCCCTTATCCTAAATTTCCATATCTTCAGCTCACTATCCTCTCTTGTGCCTTATTTTGTGTTGAAGTCTCTCATTAACACCGTATAATGGGTTCTGGAAGAATGCATGGCTCCATAGACAATTATATTTTTTCCCCACCTCCTCATCCTGTTGTACAGAAGTTGGTGCCTAAGCCTATATGAACTTCAGCATATTAATAAAAATTATCAAAAGAGAAAAGACAATATTGTAAAAATCCATTTAAATTATTTACGGAAATATGTCTTTAAAAACTATATTTTTTCATTTAATAGCAAAATAAAAATATTATTAAATCCACGTTGCAAAGAAAACACATTCTACTCTTTTTGTATTTTGAGGTATGCCTCATTATCAGTACAAAGACTACTCTGAACTCTATCACGTTACAAACACCTATGCAGTAAAAAGGGCGGTACCGCACCGCTGTGCTGCAGTAATATATAAATTATACTTTATGCAAACAACACTCGACACTCTTTAGGTTTTATATCAACTTTATGTCTACTTGGTAGAGTTATTAGGAAACCTGACTACGATGTGCCATGTTCCAAGTTCGATTATCAGCTAAAACATGTCATTATAATATTAGCGCCGTTTTTTTTATATAAGTTCATAATGATTATTTTCAAATGTTGCTGAGTATACTGTACGCTTGTTTTTTTGTTTGACACAATATTACAGTCTCTCTGTTTTTATAGCATGTAATTTAGCCTGCAATAATATTTTGACGTCACAAGTTTAAAGTGTAAACTGAAACATAGAGTAACTAAAATTTAGTACCTATATGTATATATGTATATAAACATAGTACTCAAAACTGGTATATAATACAGAACAACAACACTTTATCGAGAAATAAGCTATTAATTTAGTTTAAATAACCAGTACTATAACTAAACTAAACTATAACTAACATTCTACCTAGCAATCATCCATAATAAAATAGATAGCCCGACGATATTAAGCAGAGTGGGGTTATTGGCTCCGAAGCGGCTGGGCTATGATGGTGAGGGGACGGTGGCACCGCGGCGGCGGCCGCGTCTTCTGTGGCAGCCGACGGAGCGCACCAGGTGCGGCGCTCACGCGCCCACTACTCGCGCTATACGGCTTATTGGAGATATGCTCGCACATGATTACGAGACTGACTTATTTGCTGATAGCTTTAGGCAACTATGTAATGAAGTCCTGCTATTTTTGACATCCAATTTTGACATATTGTAATACGAGTATAATAATTTAATCTTAGCGTAGTTAATTTGACAATGATATTTTGTTTACTCTATTTGACATAATATAATCTTCTATTTGGCATCTATTTTTTTATCTATTTGGCATGTATTTTTTATTTTATTTGGACATGTATCTTAATCAATTACTCATTATTTAAAAGCGTAATTTGTAAATTAGCATGCTGACGTTTTGGGCATACTGTAAGCCAGCATGTACACTGTTTTAAAAAAAAATAACTATCACTAAAAGAATAAGTTTATCTTGATACATTAATCATAGCAAAAGAAACCTTTATTGAATTATTTAGTGAAGTTTAATTGAATATTTCGACACGTCTCTCACAGTCACTGCCAATATTCCTGCAATAAATTACTTTGTAAAACGTAAACAAAGATTTTTATTACTTTACTTTTGCTGTTAGGCAGCCAAACCAAACACGCTCACAATGACAGATTGTTTTTTTAATTTCAAATATTAAACAGGAAACGTGGTTGAGGTTACAACTTAATTAAAATTAAAAATTAAACGAGCGGTCTGTGTCTGGGTGCAATTACTTCTGAGCGGCAATTACATAACACGTGAGTCATAAGTTTAACACTACAGTGCATGATTTTTTTCGGTAATGAATAAAATATATATGACTATATAAAATTTTGCCTTGTCGTGACGTTTAAGATTATCCACTACCCCATATCTTCCCGTAGGTGTCGCAAGAGGCGACAGTGGGAAACAGGCAGGAGATGGGCAGCAGCATCTTCCTGATAACAGAAATATTAAAATAAAAAAAAAACTGCGGTTGCCAACCTGCTCGCCAACCACGAATGGGTCGCCTTGACCGGGGTAGTACCACGCTCTCACAGAATACCAGCGTAAAATGTCAGCTTGACACTGCTGTGTTTCGTATGGTGAGTGTAGAGAATCGGAGACCCAATTTACTGGAAAAGAGGCATTCCATCTAAGTCCTTACGGGTTACGACGCATCTGCATTTTGATTCTTTATTGTGGATAAATGTAGATTTATATGGGTTACAGCTACCACTTACCATCAGGTGGACTGTGTACCCTTTTATCACCCTATCCTATAAAAAAGATGAAAGTTACGAAGAGACGGCCCTCATTCCCCGGCGGCCCCGCTATTCCTAGCTACGGTGGCGACTATGGTAATAGCAGGGTAGTGGGTGCTAAGAATCTCCAATGGAGGTTCGGTTGCCTCTTAAGACGACTCGACCTGGCAACATACAAAGCACGCACCCTGAGGACTGACGAGAAGATTCTGGACTTAGAAGATGGAGGGGGAGGACACGGTAATCCCCGAATTCGGCAACTTGTTCTGTCATCGGGAGGGCGACCATCTGTCACAAGGAGGTGTCGGATTCATTCACAAGTCTCTCGTTAATAAAGTTATAAAGACTTGTGTCGACGTGGGTTGCGTACCTTATACTCAGAATCACCAATAAGTATCCTTTGAATTTCATACAAGTTTAAGCACTAACTTCGGCATATTTCAATGACTAGTTGGAGGAAACGTATAAGGATATCTCAAAAGCGATGCATTCCTCCAAAACTTACTATATGGTGTTAATGAGAGACTAAACGGAGAGCTGAAGGTAAGGAAATTTAGAATAGGGCAACGAAACTTAAAAGGCCAGCAGCTGGCTGACTTCATGGAGAAAGAGGAACTCTTTATGATGAACTCTTTCTTCCAGGTCCACAGGAAGTTGCCCTGGTCAAGCCCCAACGGTTCGACGAAAATCTGATTGACTTCATTATGACGACCAGACGACAACTATTTATTGATGTCTCAGTGATCGCGAGGGTGAAGACTGGTAGCGATCACCGAATGGTTAGAGGTACACTGAACCTAAACGTTAAGCTGGAGAGGTCTCGTATAAAGAATTCAATGCTCCGTCCCTCTCGTACTCTAATCCAAAGTCCCGAAACCTTTCAGCTCAAGTTACAAAACCGATTAGCCGGTTTCAGTGCCTAGAAGACTGCAATGAAGTGGACGATATGAATGATAAGCTCGTGGAAACTGTCCATGTGGTCGGAACTAAGTTCTGCAAGAGCCGCCGCAGAAGAATACAAAAACTCTGCGATCACACTCTTAATTTTGTCGTATTGTCGCATAGAATCGTATCTAACAATCATATTGTACTTATAAATGATATAACTAGTGAGATGCGGGAAGTAAAGACTGGGTAAGGACCTCCGAATGAGGTGGAGATATAATAGAAATAAGAATTTTAATTTTTTTGGTTTTTGGCCATTTCGACCCCCTAGGAGTGTAATGAGAACTTTTTGCCCCTATTCAACCATGACCCTCATGATATTCTCTACATGATAGGCTATTCAAACTGACTAGGCCTAAAGTTCGAGTCACCCCCCCCCCAATTTTTTTGGTTTTTTTGGCCATTTTGAGGCCTAGAAGTGTAATGAGAACTTTTTG
This sequence comes from Parnassius mnemosyne, assembly GCA_963668995.1. Taxonomy (NCBI): domain Eukaryota; kingdom Metazoa; phylum Arthropoda; class Insecta; order Lepidoptera; family Papilionidae; genus Parnassius; species Parnassius mnemosyne. The sequence continues at coordinate 13,830,505 of CAVLGL010000002.1, read as the reverse complement.
CCCCTATTCAACCATAACCCCCATGACATCCTCTACATGATAGGCTATTCAAACTGACTAGGCCTAAATTTCTAGTCACCCCCAATTCATTTGTAGTCTTTACTTCCAAATATCAAAATATCATTCAACCCTACTTCCCGCGGTACAGTACTAAGAACTCTAGCTGTGCTACCTCGCTGATTGGCTGACTATATTTAGCTATTGAGTGAGAAAAGAACCAGCCCTCTTATTACCAGCAGTGACGACAAATCACAGATACATTTGCTCACGGACCGAGATTCTCTGCAGCAAATAACACAAGTATGCAGTAGACTCATACTTGTGGTACTTACTCAATTTAGCCAAAACTGATGACACCCTGGCTCTGAACGAGGAATCCCTGAAATGAGAGGATGCAAGTAACATCCCACACTAGGACTTTCTTCCCAAGGGCCCAAATCCACACCATACCATTGGGTCTTCTTTTAATCGCCTCTAAATATTCCGCATAGCTCTAAAACCGAGGGAACATTTATAGGGACAAGAGCTCTTCGGATAATATCGTGCAATATTTGCTGCGACACGCATGCATTTTTATGTTTAAGCACTCACTACTTAACCATTCGCTTTAATATAACATTGTAACCTCTCGATTATTACTTAAAATCACTTGTGTGGTCCTTCCATCGTCGGATTTCCACCCTTTCATTTCTGAAGCATTAATCGACGGACAACACCGTAGAAATATTTCACTTCTTTCTGCTGTCAGTATTTTGACGTCACCAATATTTTCAAAGCTTAAGTAAAACGATCTTCTCTTAATATTAAACCAACTCAGTTTTCATTTTCAGACCTCAACCGCATTTAAAACCCAGTTAACTTAGCTTAATAAAACAAATAGGATGACAAAGGCTCAGGTATATTTAGTAGTGGGCTATATTTTTTTGTATCTTTTTTGTGTTAATTTATCACAGCCTTTCAAAAGATTATTACTAAACACTGGCCTCACCTGGAATGCCACAAAATACGGTCCTGATCAATTGACTCCTTTCATGTCTTACTAGGTCATCACTCCGCCTATTGGGGGGCCTTTCCACACTTCGCTTATAGGTACAAGGCTGAAATCATTTAACGCTTTTTTGATTGTAGAAAAGTAGGTATAGTCTTCTAGAATCTCGACGATTGAAATATCAAAGTATTTTTACCCTTTCTATCTTCTCTCTATTGTAATTATGTGTTTTGTACTTATTTCTTTATATATTTATTATCGCAAACTCATCAAATAAAAGATAAGAAAGGGTAGACTTAATGCCTATTGGTATACTCTACCGATCAACCCTGGATATGGTAAGAGTTATTGGTAGGTGCAATTAATATTTAAAAAAAATATAAAACTAAATACTAATATCTACTAGTTTTGATACCCTTTACATAATAACAGAGATAAAAATACATTATTATTTGATCATGTACAATTAATAGATACGATACACAAATACATACATATCTACATACGGAGATATATATTGTGCTCACATACCTATATAATATGAACATAATATATATATATATATATGACGGCACCAGCACCTTTGCAGGTGCGGCGCCGTCGGTGTAGCTAGACAGAATTCTTGTAAATAACACGTGCTCCGCACACCTGCACCATTGCACCTGCGGTAACGCCCGTTTAGCTTGTATAAAACGGACGGAGCTGCCGCCGTTGGGGCAGTCTTGGCTCTGACGTGGAACGGTGCGCTTGTCGTATTCCGTTGCTAGTTTATCCTTGACTCGTTGGATAATTAATTCGTGTAAACGATTTAATTATTATTCCTAACTACAAAATTAGTCTCTGTACTACCCATTATACTTCCTACATCAGAAGTGGGATAAAGTCCCCCTTATTGCCCACATATAATCTTCGAATAGTATGGGAATTATTACATTTGTAAAGGCTATAATGAATTTCGCATTGATGGATCTCTTTTTGTGTTAAATACCGTAATGAAATTTGCTGTCCTACTTAAGATATTGTCATATCATTAAAGTGTAGAGAAAAGATAAAGTGAAATTATTTAAGGCAAAAGATAAATCCTTTTGTACGATTTGTATTAAAAGTACCCTCAAGTATTTTCATTATTTCTGACGTACCTAAATATGTTAACAAATGAAAGAAATGTTGGAGATATTCTGAATGAGTTATAGTTTGCATTCAGTGGAAGTTTAACTTGCTCAAGTAATGTTATAATTTGATACACGAGGTGTGATTTACATGGCCTAGTTTTAAAGTTCAAAATGTTTAAACGATGTACCGAAAAAAAGAACATGATTACTTTAACGTGCTATGACTTAAAAACACTAAGTAGTATTTTTGTGATCTAATGTGATGATAAGTGTTACAGTTTACTCCGAGCATTACGTACTCGACAAACTTGGAATGGTTTAGTGGAAAGCGTGGAGCTGTAGCGCTCGCTTTTGAGTATGCTGTCGGCTTATGACGCCGAGGACTTATTATTTGTCGCTGCTACTGATCACCATTAGATACATGAGGAAAGTAAATTTATCCTAAACATTGGCTCAGAAACTATTTTGTAAGAATGAGTGTTTACATTTTTAATTGGTTGCGAAAAATGCCGGAAAACCGAAGTATAACTTATGAAAGTGAAGTAGAGCCAATTAGTTCTGACATTGAAGAGAGTATTTAAGTTTACATGAGGATCGGACCATACCAGAGGTTGTCGTGTAGCCGCAGCTCAGTATTTGGTGCCCTAGAAAGGCGAATGGTGTACCAAGTGTAGTGCTGCATTTCTTGAAATCAAGTTCCGACTGAGTATTTTTAATGTTTTCTTTTATGTGTTACAGTAGCACGTGTGATGTGATTACAAGTGCGTGAGTGTGTGCCTTGCTGGTCGTAACGGACTGCCAGGTCCAGCTGTAACATGGCCTGGTTTCGGCAGATGCGTATGCGCGTATACGCAGGCGCCATCCCGGAGCGCGCGTATGCTGTACATGGCGATGCCTCTGAAGTCGTGTACTCTGTATGCGTGGGAGTCACACTGTGTGCGCGGAAGTCGTATGCTGTGTGCACGGTAATGTTTTCTGAACATGTATTAGGCTCTGTCCTGGCAGGCGCTGTCCTGGTTCACGTTTTTAATGTGGTTCACGTAGTTAACGTGGGATCTCGCAAGTTCAAGTAAGAGTATGTGTCAGATACTTCGTATGAAGACCTATGTTTACTTGTGAAAGCGAAGTGCTTTATTATAGTCCAAGGTATGAGAACGTATTTCTGTTTTAGGGCCTCGTATGTGTGATAGATGAGAGAACAGGCAACTGTGTATGTTGTCCTTATAGTTAACAATTTGTTTTTCACGCAGATCATGATGACTACAACCCCGACGATGCTTGTAAACCCTCAGGTGCTCCTGCTGCTCTCGTTTTGTTGTAATTTGATAGTTCACGCGAAACATGATTATCATTTGCTATATTTTGAAGTTCAAAACTTTTAAGGGTTGTACTACAATAAAGGATTAACTTTAACATGCTAGGAATTGAAAATAATAAGTGACATTTTTGTGTTCTAATGTGTTGATCAGTGTTGCAGTTTGCTCCGAATACTGTGTGGTCGACAAGATTGGCGTTTGATGTCGAGAGATTCGTAGAAGTCTCTACAACAATAATCAATGAGGAAGATGTTGTGACGACTAATCGAACATGGTCAGGTACGGCCGAGCGCTAGTAAGATTGAGCCTACACCGCTACAGTCTGTAACTTATTGGCAGATCTTACGGCAATGCAATTCAAGCGGCCGCCGAACACATGGTCCTTTGGTGCTGTAAATGAACGTCTGAGGCTTGGTCGGCTTTCGTAGATTTTGCGCAGTTGCCTCCTTCCCTTTGAAATATGTGATGGTATCCGTCTCTACGCATAGTTTCCGTTTATTGCAATGTTTTCAAATGTCCATACAGTTGCCGTTTCTTAAGAGAATTTGTGATGAATTTTGGAAGCTCGGAATTTCATGGTTCGCAATACATTTATCTCGATTTCTTTTAATTTTGCAAAGCAGTACGACGATTCGCTAGCGCTTGTACGGCGCGACGGCTCGCTGGCGCGAATGTGGCACGGACGCAGCAGAACGGAAAGCTGGAGTGCGTTTGCCTGGAGGTAGCCATATCGGCGCGTCCATGATTTAAATGAAGTCTGGGATGGTCGACCGTTGTAATATTTAACAAGAGTTAATATCTGTTAGCAGGTGGTGATAACTGATAGACCGTATGATGTTCACTGTCAACCGCACGAGGACGTGCGACAGTCAGAGGTAGCCGTGTCTGTGCATCTAGAAAATACAGAGACGTTGCAACACTCTAGCGAAGTAATTATTCTAGTGCAGAAAAGGAAGATGGAGTTGCAGGGAGGCTGGTTTGTGCTGCACTAGGATATGTGTAGAGTTGCTGTTGGTTTACATACTTAGGTGTTATCGTGTCACTACGTCCGTCACGATACATTTTTGTGTGATTGTGACGGGGACATGTTTGCGGTATGGTTGGTCTGTAACTGTTCTATACTGAATTGAAAAAAAAAAGAGAGTAAGAAAAAAATGTGTTTCTTACTATCATTGCAGGGCGTTTGCCGGTCCAATGATATAGCTAAAGGGAATAGTGATTCCGGACTAGCATAAATAGTACTTGAAAAAAAAGCGTAAGAAAAAAATAGTTCTTACTATCATTGCAGGGCTTTGTGCCGGTCCAATGATATGGCTATAGGGAATAGTTATTCCGGACTAGCGAAAACAGTACTTGAAAAAAAAAAGAGAAAATAGAGAAAGCTACAGACTAATCATTCCGATCTAGCATAAAGTTGATTAAAGTTTTGTAGGGCTTACTGCCGGAACAAAACTGATTGTCACCCAAGTCTGAAGGGTCAATATAGACCGGACCAGACGCTGTTATGTCAGGATAGTCGAACGATATTTTTTTTGTCTACAGGTAACTAAAATTGTGATGGAGCGCGTGCGAGGACGCACGCATGTCAGTATGGCCGTGACGGCACCAGCACCTTTGCAGGTGCGGCGCCGTCGGTGTAGCTAGACAGAATTCTTGTAAATAACACGTGCTCCGCACACCTGCACCATTGCACCTGCGGTAACGCCCGTTTAGCTTGTATAAAACGGACGGAGCTGCCGCCGTTGGGGCAGTCTTGGCTCTGACGTGGAACGGTGCGCTTGTCGTATTCCGTTGCTAGTTTATCCTTGACTCGTTGGATAATTAATTCGTGTAAACGATTTAATTATTATTCCTAACTACAAAATTAGTCTCTGTACTACCCATTATACTTCCTACATATATATATATATATATATATATATATATATATATATATATATATATATAAATATACATACACGTATATAACTACATAATCTTCTAGCTTCTATCTATCTAATCTAAATACTTACTTCTTGACTGAACTATGTTATTTATATACTATTTAGCATCTTTTCAATATCCGTAGGTTTTTCAGAGTGTTTTCATTGAAACATTTCTGTAGTGAACAAAAAGATACCCGTTGGCGCAAGATCCACTGAGTAAAAGTAAAACTAAAATTCTAATTATTTGTCATTTTTACATGTGCTCGGATATAGTCTTAGAGGTACAAGTATCACTGTGGACGATTTGCCTTAAATTATATTTCACCTCCCGCCCTCCCTCAATTGCGTGCACTATCCCCGTCACCACTAATCCCAGCAGAGCATGTAGAGGCGAAACACGTGTCGTATTGTCGTCAGTGGTGTGTCTTTTCTAGTGTAGTGGTGTTGGGAGTAGTGGTGCTGGGATTAGTGGTGACGGGGATAGTGCACGCAATTGAGGGAGGGCAGGAGGTGCTCTTCATACTAGGTAAGACACATCCTTTTATTTTATCTAGCGGATGTACGCAAAGTAATTTTTCATCAAATTTAATATAATGGACTTCCGCATAGTAACGCCTGATTCTATTGATCAGCTAATATAATTGTTTATGGCACAGCGCTGTCGTTGCCTGGTTTTAGGCAGTAATTCAAACATGATTAATTATATTAACACTTCACAAAAAAGAAAACACAACATTTCCTAGCGTTTGACTTGATTTTGCGGAAGGTTTTGTGGTTTTGCTTTTATTATTATGTAGAGTTACAGAAGAAGATCCTTTATTCATCATCCATTACTCCATCCATTGTCTTGTATTTTTGCGAATGAACAATTGCATGAAAGAGTACACACGTAACTGTTCATGAAGCTAACCTAACCTTTTTTTTTACATGGGGAAATGCCTACGCATACCCGCCTCGCGGGGGCAAGGACAGGTTATGTCGGACTCGCACCGACTAAAACCCCATGGTGTACTTTCGCCACATATTGGCAGGGCCACAAGGACACTCCTCTTCCTCCGCGACTCCACCTCGGCTGCAGCGGTAGAGGGAGAGGGCAACCCTCGCACCGCAGCCTACCGACACACATCTGAACTGGGCTCGCCAAGCCTACTAGGTGTGGCCACCTCGGGCAGACTCCACACCACGGGCCAAGCCACGGCTACTAATCCCCCCCAGCCACGACAAGGCTGGAAGCCGTTCGGGGTGGGGGGAGCTTTTTTTTTACATGGGGAAATGCATACGCATACCCGCCTTGCGAGGGCAACGACAGGTTATGTCGGACTCGCACCGACTAAAACCCCATGGTGTTCCACCGTCACCGCATATTGGCAGGGCCACGGGAACGCTTTCACACACATCCGCGGCCCCACGAGCGCCGGCCGCCCCATGGCAGCCCCTTCTCAGGGGAGGATCTCTCCTCCCCATTCTCCGTCTCAGGCAAGGTGCACTAGGAACACAAGGCACGCCCCCTTCACGGCCTCCAACTCCACCTGCGTATCGGACCCCCCCCAAGTCCGACACGCGGAGGCCATGGGGCCAGGAAACTCGAGTGCTTAGTAGCAGCTGCTTTCCCGACCCAAGCGGCGGATCTGGTCTCTGGCTCCGCCGCCAACCAAGTTTCGGTTGCGGAGGGTAGGGCGCCTCGCAATACCGACACTCCTCTTCCCCTGCAGCCACACGGTGCGACCCCGTCAGAGACGCGGAGGATAGTAGGCTCGCCAAGTCCACTCGGAGTGGCCACCTCGGGCCGGCCCTACATCACGGACCAGCCAAGGGTTTCCTCTTTGTTCCCCGCGGGTGACCAAGCCACGGCTACTAAGCCCCCCGCCACGACAAGGCGGGAACCCGTTAGGAGAGGGGGGAGGAGCTAATATAACCTAACCTAACGTAACACAGCTAGATGTTGAGTGATAGTGTGGTCAATGCCTAACATAGTTTCTTTTTCTCGGGTATCCAGGAATTTCTCCGCTACAAGTTGAAGTAATCTGTTATCATCCTACACTGTATATATTATACGTGGTAGAGCCTTGCTGCAGCTATATTATAATTGCAGTACGAATGGGTTGGCTTGACCGGGAAAAGACTACGCTCTCACAGAATACCAGAAATAGCAGCTTAATGCTGCTGTGTTTCGTATGGTGAGTGTAGAGAGACCGGAGACCATTTTCGAAATTCAAAGACGTCAAAAGTAAATTCAGTTCATATTTAACAAATTGTTTTAATACAATAGAAATAATCCACCAACCACAAACTTAACAAAAGCTATAACTATGACAAAAGCTAGTCACGAAAGATTTTCTTCAACTATTCGAAAAGTTATGACGTTCGAATAACAACGTTAAACTATCGCATGAAGCTATTGGTTCTGAATCAGCTCAAGAATATAATGCATTAAATATATTGAACGCTACTGCGTAGTCCATTATAATAAATATAAAATTAGAAATTAGACGTGTGGACAAATAGCCGTAAGTAATATATTTTTATTATAAAAAGGTAAATATTATTGATTTTTTCCATCTAATTTTTCGGCTCCATTACTTACTCATTAAATATAATTGAAATACTAAGCAAAGACGATATATTCGTAACACAATACAGATAGCTACCATTTGTTATGATTTGGTCGTCCGGTTTAATCCATCTTCCTTTTGTACACCCTTTTAGTACCCACATCGTGTAAAGAATATGTTAGGATTTTATATAGTCATTTGACAAGTTAATTTCCGGGATCAGAGTAAGATAGTTGAAAATCCAGTAAGGATTTTCAACTAAGGATTGAGGTGTACTTCAAGTTGACACAAAGGAAAAGGGCTGAGTCATTAAGAATAATAGTGTAAGCGCTGTAAGAATAAGGAAAATTCTTTAAACAAGCTGCAAAATATGATTAACTTATTTCAATAAAAAAGAGGAGTAAATTTATACATAGTTATCTTTTTGAAGCAGTAAATACTGTATGCGACATGCAAAATAAATTCGTGCGGTATTATTACAAAACATGGTTTATTAGTAGTCTCGTGTTTAAAGAAGAGTCTTTGTCACGCAAAAAGTCCGTTAGCCACAGCGTAACAGTCAAAACGTAGTGATTGTATATACTTTGGCCACAGGCTTCGGAAATTTGACGTTAATTTGCTATCAAATTCCATACCTTGCTTGTATGCTACCTACTAAAATGTAATGATTTCTTATATTGACGTGAACACTACGTATTGAATAAACTGCAAAGCACTGCAAGACTCCAAGATACCGTAAGCTCATTCTGCGTAGATCGAACCGAAAACTAATATTCAAAAACTGAGCACTAACTGTGACATGGGGTCATCAAACATCTTAGTACCCCCATGACCATGGGTTGCTGTAAAGCATCCGAAACGTCGGGTATTAAAATAAGTAAATTAAACGCGATAAAATCCGTAAAAATAGTTTTGTTCTATAATAAAATGTATTTTAGTTCGCATATTTTCCACGAGACTTTTACTCCAACAGACTCTTTTTTCAAACCTGAGACCCATTGAAAACTACTTTTTAACATAACATATAACATAGAGATTTACTTTTTTTTTTAGAAAAAACTTTACCTATACAATAGGATTTTCTCGTATACCGTGGGGGCAGTTTACATGCATAAATTACCCAAGAACACAAATCCAGACTCTAAATCATTATACAAGGTCTACAAGGCCATTCAAACGCTTCTTCCATGTGAAATTCTAAGACCGAAAGAAGTTCGCGCTTAGCTACTGCACTACGAAGCCGTCCAGTCATACATTATTATAATGTAATTTGGTGGATATTATTATTATTAAAATCTATATATTATATAGATTTTAATAATAATAATATCCACCAGACCAAATTTGGTCACGGTGGCTAGTCACAATGGAGACAAGCCATCTGCGCAGGACAGAATTATAGTGCCCAAGTGTATGCGCAAGCATAGGTGCACTTTCTTTATTTCCTCACTCTCGTAGTCCGATATCTCGTAATCCGTAAATCCCTTAATTAATTTTGCGCGATCCGTGATTCGAACCCAGGACGTTATGACCAACAACCGCGTTAACGACCCCTAGACCAACGAGACAGTCCTTTATTATACTCCATGATTTATAGATTATACTCTATACTGAAATCAATCCCTCCTGCTCGTGGAGTTCTGCTGTTTGACGGATGGTGATCTAGCGGTCGACTGAGGGAAAAAGCCATCCAAAACTTACAAGCAATATTCGTCAGTTGTTGGAGGAATGCATGGCTCTAGAGATATACTCATACATTTCCTCCACCTCCTCATCGGGATGTGCCGAGGTTGGTGCGTAAACCTGTATGACCTTCAGCGAATACCGTTTGGTGATTCTGAGTATAAGGAACGCAACCCTCGTCGACACACTCTCAACGTTTACAACGTTGTTAACGAGAGATTTGTGGACGATAAATCCGACACCTCCTTGGGACAGATGGTCGCCCTCCCGGTGATAGAGCAAGTTGCCGGATTCGAGGATTACCGTGTCCTACTAATCCTATAATATGCCAGCGTAACTTGTCTATCTCTTCTTCCAGGTCCACGATCTTCTCGTCAATCCTCAGGGTGCGTGCGTTGTATGTTACCAGGTCGAGTCGTCTTAGGTGGCAACCGAACCTCCACCGGAGATTCTTAGCACCCCCTGCCCCACCGTTACCATGGTCGTCACCGTAGCCAGGAATAGCGAGGCCGCCGGGGACTGGGGGCCATCTCTCTGTTACTTTCGTCATTGGGGGGTATTTTCCATAGTTGCCACGCTTGGCGAACGAGTTGTAAACCGTAGTTTTTTTATTGTAATTTTTCTGTTATCAGGAAGATGCTGCTGGCCATCTCCTGCCTGTTTCCCTTTGTCGACTTTTACGACACCCACGGGAAGATATGGGGTAGTGGATATTCCTAACCGCCACTACACGGCATTTATTAGATGTATTCATAATTATTAATAACAACCAAAAAGAAGTTATTAATAAATAAAAAGATTTAGATTATTTTGCTATTCTTTTTCGCTATTCCGTTCATACTTGCTAGTTTTTATGAGATTCGTAAAGATGGAAAAGCTAATATTTTTACATATTTGTAAATGTCTCTAAATACCGCTTTTGACGTTAACCTATACACTTTATTATTAAGGGTTTAATAAACAAATTTTATAGATCTCTAAACAATAGTGTATGTTAATTTTAGATTATGTTATTCATTAATTTTATAATGAATTGAAAAGCACTTCTATTAATAATTAGCATCTATTACAGTAAAGCGAATAAGTTCAAACTGTTTATTGAATTTTTGTTAAAACATAGTAAGAAGGATTTCAATGTTCTGCATGTATTATATAATAATATAATTATAATATAATTATAAAGACGTTCCCTAAATTACTTTTATGTATTATATTACTTAACTTTTCGAAATATCAAGTTCCAAACTGAGACCAACAAAGAAAGAAGCATGGTTTCAGCGTCATTTGAAATATAAATTATGTATTTTAAAATGATGACACCTTGCTCAATTTCTTGTCACGCACTCTCGCAAACATTTTTGTTTTTATGTCTTTATAAGTTCGTAAATTTCCAGAATGGTGGACGTACACAAATGCACCTAATAGGCACCATATGTGTTCATAACTCCGTTCTTACAACAAATTGAACATGATTTTGACTTCAATCGGCATTAGCTTACGTAGCTATACTAATGAGGGAATTTTACTTAGGCTTTCAGCTCATATAGTCTGTTAAATAGAAGTAGAGCTTACTTTGTTTACATTTAATTTTAATTTTGTTTTTTATGCTCAATCTTGTTTAGGTCTTTTTAGTGCATCACTTTTAAATTGTCTTTTTTGCAGTCGGGTTTCTTATTTTATTAAATTACTTATTTTATGACAGCATGACTTATCGGAGTGCATAAAATTAATATAATATGGCGGATTTTTGACCTGTAATAAAATAATTATCAGTTTTTTGAAAATAGTACCTCACATGAATTTAATACTAGCAATTCTTTTGGAGAATAGATAAAAATTAGAAATCAAATTGTCACCTATAACTAAGAAAACGAAAGAGGCTCAGACAATCGACATAAATCAACAAATGTTGATATAATAATCAATTTTGTTTTATATTATCAAATACGAAGGTAAAGTGTGACCAAATATTAAAATCCAATTCCGCTTAAAAAATTGTACACTAAAATTAAAATTATCGAACAGTCATACTGCCTATGATATATAAGTAAGTGCCAAAAAATTGGCTGCATTTTTTTCCTGAATGGTTATACTTAGCCTTCGAATGAGAAAAGTACCAGCCTTCTTGTATCCAGTGACGACTAAGTACCCCTGAGATGAGAGGTAGCAAAAGCGTCTACTCTAGTTTGATTGTATTTTCTAGCACCTCACATTACATGCTTTGCCTTTCTCCGGAAGGTCTAGTCATACCATCAAATCACCTGCCATCGTCTCTAAATATTCATCTAGACTCCAAAGTCAGGAAAATATTTATAGAGACAAAAGGCCCTCGGATATCATAGTTTATAAAACCGTGACGGATAAGCGTACCGACACATTTCCAACATGAAAATCTGTGGTGCACAAGCTCGTGAACTACACTACCCCAAAGACACCGAAGAGGTTGACAGATCGCCATTCTTTACCAGTGCCTATGGCAATGCGCATGCATTTTTCCATATTCCGTTTAGTTACTAAACAGTCCACTATTGCTGTTAAAATAAAACTGATCAAATTTCATTTAAAAAAAGCAATGTCTAGTGGCAAACTTAGAATATATTCTCCGATGACAATTTTTATTCCTAGGAAAATATTATTGATATTTTAACTCATACTATTTCTATTAGAATCAGACAAATCTTAATTAGACAGATATAAATTATTTAAATTTAGTGCTACTTACATGAAGACCAATTTTTTTTTAATTTTCACAAATATGAGCAAGAATATTGAGGATATTACCTATTCTACCCCCCTAGTGTACTGTCATCCAGATCCTAGACATTCATCTTGGATTTCAAATGTAAGATGATTGATTGATTTGCCAAACTAAATAAAGTTGAACTTATTGGATTACCCTGCTGAAATTATTACATTTTGAAAAAAAAAATTCTTTATTTTAACTAGAGAAATAAGACTCTTTGTTATCTTAATAAAAAATAGTTTCATCGCAAATGCTTGCACAATGTAGTAGAACCATTAAAATACTTTAACGATCTGATCACCTCCTCTAAACTTTTTAATACTAGCATTAACCTCTTTCAATCTGTTAAATGAAGTTCCAAGTCTATCGGCTGAAAACTTTGCCTATGCGTAACAAAATTGCTTTTAGGATCGTTTTGAACTATATGCAAATAGCTTTTACCATCTAAAAACATCCCTGTGGGATATTCATTAATTACATCTGATTAAATTTGATTAATTTTAAGCGTTACACTGAATTTTACTTGAACTCTGTAGTATTAAATGTCAGTTAATCTTAAGAGGAAAGAATAAAGCGCCATGTTTAACTTACGCCGACAGAAAATTAACAAGAATTTTGCTAAGTAAACAGAGCGATACATACCGAGCTGATATTATCTGGTAAAGTATTTAAAATATGAGCTACGGATTATGTTGCTAAATAAACACGAATCTTTGCTTTGTTTCGGTAAAATTTAAATAAACATATATTTCAATAAGAAAATTTCTTTTTACAGAACTTCCGTAGACGCCAATCGCGATATTGGATCGTATTTCAGTACAATGAATCCTGTTTTATTTAGACGGCTCCTTGGCGCAGTGGCTTAATGAGTTACAGCGCTGGGGGCTGTGAGTTCGTATCCCGCACGGAACAAGTATTTGTATGGCTTACAAATACTTGTTCCGGGTCTGGACGTTTGTCCTTGTGCAGTCTATGTTTCTAAACTGCCTCAGCGATAAAGGTGAATATCCTAGTGTAAAAATATAATATGTATACATGTCTTATTAGTGATTTCCTATATTCACTCAAATACTACCCCCTCACGTGAAAAAAATGTACTGAAAGAATGTGATTTTTTAATCGATGTTCATACTATGTTGGATTGTTATGCGGATAAAACAAATACCTTTTTATATAATGGCTTAATTTCATATAATCCTTACATTGTATGTACAAGAAACCGGCAAAATTACGTCGATACATATATATATATATATCGACGCTGGAAAAGAAAAAATTACCAAGCGACACTTTGGTCGATATTGAGTTATATATATCATTGGAATCAGATTTTTTTTCTGCGTCGATTGGTCCTACTGTCGTGCTTCTATGATGAATTTAATGTCTCTTAGTTATTTTAAAATTCGAGAATTTTTTATAGTTTTCGGCGACCAACCGACGAAAATTTTCGTCATTTAAAAAAATATTACGATTAGGACAATTTTTAATCTACCTTATTTCTGCTTAGTAAATTTTTCCTGTTTTGTTTCTGTAAAATTTATACTGATTTTGATATAAATTATTTTGGTTTTAAAACTTATGAAAAATTAAAAATTTGTTTAGCTATCTATTTGTATGTAAAAATTTTATTTCTTTGCAGCCTCTTACCTTTTTACCTGTCCTTAATATTAGCTATTTGTCATTTAGATATTTTTTACCAGGTCTGGTTAACTAAAAGATGTTGCATATGTTTTTCCCTCCTGTAATTTTGTCGCTTAAATGAATGTGACCTGCCGTTTTCTAATATATTTTGGCGTTAAGATATCTCTTTCAGGAATATTTCTTTAATGAAACGTCAGTTGAGACTTCCGCATTGATCTTGAACTGTCGTGTAACTAGGTTGTGATTTAATATTGAAGTGGGCGTTATGAACAAGAAATTGAATCACCGTGCTACAAGCTGGCGCTTGGTGAATAAGGGTGTGACCGCGCGTCATAATGACTCGCCGCTTGGTCTAGAGAAGCGGTAATTATTTTCATTTAAGTGTTACATAGTCTTTTTTAGTTGTGCTAATGTTTGAGTTACTCATATTTTACAACTGCGATAGGAACTGCGTTTTTTGAAATTAATAGACCTAGCTTTAATTAATGCGGGTATTAGTCTCAAGTACCTTATTAGAAGATAATATACCAAGGATTAGTTAATATAATTAACTTTTATTTTACTGATAATATTTTTTTAACTTTTTTCTTTGCAAAATTCCTTACCCATACAAAATGTTTCTGAAGATTATAATGTCGTGTAATTCTAAGAAAAAATATTTGATTATTGTGAAGTATTTCAAAGTTGCTTCTCGCCGAATGATTCCAACGTTGTTGCTGATTTTGTCGCTGATATGTAACTTCAGGGAAAGGATCGTTTTATTCCACCATCTCTAGTGCCCATCGGAGGTAAATCCAATGTATGAATTGATAGCTCATGTAAAATTGCATCTTGCCATAAGCGGGAGCGCTATCGGGCCTGGGCTGACGCGTCGGTGTCTATACACATGCAAGCACGAAAAAGAAAAGAAGTATAATAAAATATAAGAAGTATAATAAAATAAAGAAAATTCCGCTTCCAGGTCCTTCAAAAGAGTCATTGCTTACGCAAAGCAGTACACTGGTTCGTGCGTAAATCTGCAGAATTGGCGAGATATTAGTTCGCGTTCCATCGGGAAACCGTGCACTCTAGTCTCTCGCCAAGGCTGTCCAAGGGAACTTCTGTCAGCCATCTCTTTCATCTCTGCACAGGGAGAACGACTCACTGGCCCATGCCGCAAAAGAGAAAGCCGATATGTTACACTCTCTTTTTGCGTTCAACTCGATTTTCGGTGACGAGAGGAACACACTGCTGACCATTCTGCGGTGTGAGTGCTCAGTACGTAAAGCGCTCTTCTTCCTGAATGTTAACAACTCGAGTAAACCTGATGAAGTTCCTAATATTGTGCTGAAGATATGTCTTACCAGGCTTAGGGATAGTCCCGAACTCATGGAGATAGCTACCATAAGATGAATTTAAAGCGTTGAATAACCTACGCAATAAACCAGAAATCACGATTTTCCGCGCAGATAAGGGAAATGCCATGGTAGTCATGGATACGTCGGATTATAATTCTAAAATACAAGAACTTTTGTCGGATGTAAGTACGAATGAAAAGGTTAAAAATGACCCAACAAATAACACACTTACAACAACTAGTAATCTCATAAAGAAACACTCCGAAAAATTAAATCTAGACGTAAAATCGATAATACCTACGTGTGCAAAACCACCGAAGTTGTAAGGGTTACCAAAAATACACAAGCCCAATGCTCCACTACGTCCCATAGTGAGCCAAATCGATTCACCAACTTACAGTTTGGCTCAACACTTAGCGAATATACTCTTACCGCTCAGGGGACATACAAGAGCACAAACAAAGGATTCCTACCATTTTGTCAGCGAGATTAAAGACCTACATCTGGCATACAATGAAACTATGGTCAGTTTTGATGTGCAGTCTCTGTTCACATGCTTACGTGTTGAGGACTGCATCTCGATTATTACTAGTAGACTAGAGGAAAACAATCGACGTTCCGGGAAGTCGGTAGTCTGTGAACACATACAGGATCACCCCCGTCACTACATTAGATTTTATAGACCACAAATCCTCGCTAAAGAACACCGATTCCTCCCCAGGATGATTCGCGAGGCTATTGAAATTAAAAAAAAAACATCATTATTTCAATATAGAAGATGGCTGAGTGCTACCATCTGCTTGGGATCCCATAATTAATAAAATTAAATCCCAACCCAAGCATACAACTGCAAGACTTCATGATACTGTAAGTTCGTACTGCGTAGATCGGAATAAAAATTAATAATTTTTAATCTGAAGGTAGCCGTGGTTAACTATGACATTGGGATGTCATACACCTCAGTCCCCCCCCCCCGTAACCATGGGTGCTGAAAAGTGCCCGAAACGTCGGGGATATAAAATAAGTTAATATACGCGATAAAATCCGTAAACTTAGTTTTATTTAAATGTGTAGTGTTCGCGTAAATATAATAAATCATCATGGAGATAGCTTTAATGCACCTAATACCTAAAAATAGCGACAGTTCAGCTACAAGCCTATTACCTCCTTGTACTCCAAAATCATGGATATCATTATAAACTGCTAGCTGATGACGTAACTTGAGGTCTACCGGCTAATTAATAACTGCCAATACGGTCACTCAGCTGGTGATTTTCTAGTGTACCTGACTCCCAGGTGAGACGTGATACTTTACTGCTGGCCGTATGAGGAAGCTCAAGGTCGCTCAGCGAGCTATGAAGAGGGCTATGCTCGGAGTTTCTCTGCGTGATAAACTTAGAAATGAGGATTAGAAATGAGGTCCTCGGTTCTCTTCACTTATCGTACGAAACACCTCACGATATTCTGTGAGAGCGTGGTGCCTCGCTGATCGAGCCGACCTATTCTTACAACAACCATAATTTTACCAACACACAACAAACAAGCTTTACCACGTAAATTCTTATGTTATCGTTTAAATTTTGAGTCAATTTCCTGTTAAACAGTTTGAAGGTAAAAGTTAAAAAAAAATCGTTTTCATCGAATATAAACGTAATTTTCTTTCGAGTTGTCGGTGAACACCTGTCACTGTCGATGTGCAATGTGGCAACTTTTTCACACTACGTAAGCATCAAGATATTTCAATATCATTACAGCCTTTCATAAGTCTACTGCTGAACATAGGCCTCCCCCAAGGAACGCCACAAAGCACGGTCCTGAGCCACCTGCATCCATCGACTCCCTGCATGTCTTACCAGCTCGTCACTCCACCTAGTGGGAGACTGTACTACACTTCGCCTACCGGTACGAGGCTGCCACTCGAGAACCTTTCTTCCCCATCGGTTGTTAGTTCTTCGAGCTTTATGGCCGGCCCACTGCCACTTCAGCTTACTAATCCGATGGGCTATGTCGATTACTCTGGTTCTACTGCGGATATCCTCATTTCTAAGTTTATCACGCAGAGACACCCTGAGCATAGCCCTCTCAATAGCTCGCTAAGTGACCTTGAGCTTCCTCATACGGCCAGCAGTAAAGGACCACGTCTCAGATCCGTAAGTCATCACTGGCAACACGCACTGGTTGTACAAATTCATTCTCAGGTTTTGAGATATGTCTAACGAGAAGATATGTCGTAGTTTCCCGAACGCTACCCAGCCAAGTTGAATACGTCGATTGACCTCTCGGTCGAAGTTGGACTTACCTAGTCGGACTATTAGTCCCAGATAAACATACTCGTCAACAACTTCGAGCTTCGTGCTCTCACAACTACCGGCATAGGTGTTACATGGACGTTAAATATGATTTTTTTTGTCCATGTTCATCTTAAGACCTATCCGTTGGGAGACACTATTGATGTTATTGAGCATAGTGCTTAGGTCCTCCAGCGATTGTGCCATAAGGACTATATCGTCGGCAAATCGAAGGTGAGTGATGTACTCGCCATTGATGTTGATACCGTATCCTTTCCAGTCCAGTAGCTTGAAAACGTCTTCCAATGCAGCGATGAAGAGTTTCGGGGATATGACGTCACCCTGTCTTACACCTATCTGCTGTTGGATAGGTTTCGTAGTCTGATTCTGTACTCGGATAGCCATCGTAGCTCTACTGTACAAACACTTCAGTACTTCGATATACCGACAGTACACTTGGCACCGCTGAAGGGACTGCAGCACCACCCACATTTCGACGGAATCAAAGGCTTTCTTATAGTCCACATACGCAAGGAAAAGTGGCAGATTATACTCCTCTGTCTTCTGTACAATCTGCCGCAGGGTATGTATGTCGTCCATGGTACTAAAGCCTTTTCGGTAACCGGCTTGTTCAAGAGGCTTGAAGTTGTCAAATCTGCGTGCGAGACTAATCGTAATGACTCTCGAAAACAGCACGTAGATGTGGCTCAGAAGGTAAATCGGTCTGTAGTTCTTCAAGAGAGCGTTGTACACTTTCTTGAAGAAAAAGACCACTGCACATCTGCTCCACGCCTCCGGAGTAGTGTCACCAAGGAGGACGGAATTATAGAGCTTCTGAAGGACTTCAAGTACCGGTTTTCCACCCGCTTTCAAAAGCTCCGCTGTAATTCTATCCTCGCCCGGGGACTTGTCGTTTTTAAGGCGCTGGAGAGCCATTCTAATCTCGCTCACGTCCGGGATATCTTCGGAATAGTAATGGATAGATGATGAGGATAAGACTCGCTATTGGATCGTTACTCACACTTGCGTTGGCTCCAACGATGACTTGTACAGTTGCCTTTAGAACCTCTCAATCTCACTCAAAATCTCAGGTGTCCCGGAAACGATGCTGCTACACTCGGTCTTCAGCATTGACAGTTAGCTCTTTCTGGCAGACAGATCTCTGGCAAAGACTTTGGAGCCTTGTTTCTGCTCGATCGCTTCTTCAATACAAGCTGTATTGAAGTTGCGTAAGTCCTGCAGCATGCCATTGGAGATCTGTCTGTTTAGTTGGCTGTATGCTGTCAAGTCTGTTGAAGAATGTAGCTTCATCTCCCGTCTAACAGCCATGAGATTAAGAGTGTGGTCGGAGAGTTTTTGTGTTCTTCTGCAGTGAGTCTTGCAGAACTTAGCTCCGACCACATGGACAGTTTCTACGAGCTTGTCATTTATATCGTCCAATTCATTGCAGTTTTCTAGGCACTGAATACGGTTTTGTAACTCGAGCTGAAAGGATTCGGGACTTTGGAACAGAGCACGAGGGGGACGGAGCGTTGACTTAATTAGACGTGACCTCTTCAACTTAACGTTTAGGTTCTTTGTGCCTCTAACCATTCGATGATCACTACCAGTTTACACCCTTGCGATCACGGAGATATCACTGACCAGTTATCGTCTGGTCGTCATAATGAAGTCAATCTCATTTTTGTCGAACCGTCCGGGCTCGATCAGGTCCACTTCCTGTGGGGCCGCTTCTGGAAGAAAGAGTTCATCATAAAGAGTCCCTCTTTCTCCATGAAGTCGGCCAGCTGCCGGCCCCATGGGATCCGTTGTCCTATTCCAAATTTCCCTACTTTTAGCTCACAGTTCTCTCTTGTGCCTAGTTTTGTATTGAAGTCTCCCATTAACACCGTTGCCGTGTAGTGGCGGTCAAGAATACCACTACCCCATATCCTGCCATGGGTGTCGTAAAAGGCGACAAAGGGAAACAGGCAGGAGATGGGCAGCATCATCTTCCTGATAATAGCCAAAATTACAATAAAAAACTGCGGTTGCCAACCCGCTCGCCAAGCGTGGCAACTATGGCAAATACCCCCCCTATGAATGTAACAAAGAGACGGCCCCCAGTCCCCGGCGGCCCCGCTATTCCTGGCTACGGTGGCGACCATGGTAACGGCGGGGCAGGGGGTGCTAAGAATCTCCGGTGGAGGTTCGGTTGCCACCTTAGACGACTCGACCTGGCAACGTACAACGCACGCACCCTGAGGACTGACGAGAAGATTGTGGAGCTGGAAGAAGAGATAGACAAGTTGCGCTGGCATATTATAGGATTATCCGAAGTCCGAAGAGAGGGGGAGGACACGGTAATCCTCGAATCCGGCAACTTGCTCTATCACCGGGAAGGCGACCATCTGTCCCTAGGAGGTGTCGGATTTATCGTCCACAAGTCTCTCGTTAACAACGTTGTAAAGATCGGGAGTGTGTCGACGAGGGTTGCGTACCTTATACTCAGAATCACCAAACGGTATTCGCTGAAGGTCATACAGGTTTACGCACCAACCTCGGCACACCCCGATGGGGAGGTGGAGGAAATGTATGAGAATATCTCTAGAGCCATGCATTCCTCCAAAACCCAATATACGGTGTTAATGGGAGACTTCAATGCAAAATTAGGCACAAGAGAGAACGGTGAGCTGAAAGTAGGGAAATTTGCAATAGGGCAACGGAACCCAAGGGGCCAGCAGCTGGCCGACTTCATGAAGAAAGAGGGACTCTTTATGATGAACTCTTTCTTCCAGAAGCGGCCCCACGGGAAGTGGACCTGGTCGAGCCCCGACGGTTCGACAAAAATGAGATTGACTTCATTATGACGACCAGACGACAACTGTTCAGTGATGTCTCAGTGATCGCGAGGGTGAAAACCGGCAGCGATCACTGAATGGCACTGAATGCCTCTAAGCACACTGAACCTAAACGTTAAGTTGGAGAGGTCTCGTCTAATGAAGTCAACGCTCCGTCCCCCTCGTGCTTTGTTACAAAATTCCGAAACCTTTCACCTCGAGTTACAAAACCGTTTTCAGTGCCTAGAAGACTGCAATGAAGTGGACGATATGGATGACAAGCTCGTGGAAACTGTCCATGCGGTCAGAGCTAAGTTCTGCAAGACCCGCCGCAGAAAAACACAAAAACTCTCCGATCACACTCTTAATCTCATGGCTGTTAGACGGGAGATGAAGCTACATTCTTCAACAGACTTGACAGCATACAGGCATCTGAACAGACAGATCTTAAAATGCATGCGGCGGGACTAACGCAACTTCAATACAGCTCGTATTGAAGAAGCGATCGAGCGGAACCAAGGCTCCAAAGTCTTTGCCAGAGATCTGTCTGCCAGAAAGAGCCACCTGTCATAGCTGAAGACAGAATGTGGCAGCATCGTTTCCGGGACACCTGAGATTTTGAGTGAGATTGAGAGGTTCTATGGGCAGCTGTACACGTCATCGTTGAAGCCACACGCAAGTGTGAGTAACGATCCAAGAGCGAGTCTCATCCGACACTATTCCGAAGATATCCCGGACGTCAGTCTGAGCGAGATTAGAATGGCTCTCCAGCACCTTAAAAATGGTAGGGCCCCAGGCGAGGATGGAATTACAGCGGAGCTTCTGAAAGCGGGTGGAAGACCGGTACTTGAAGTCCTTCAGAAGCTCTTTAATTCCGTCCTCCATGGTGGCATTACACCGGAGGCGTGGAGCAGATGTGCGGTGGTCTTGAACCGAAGAAGAAGACCTTGACCGTTAGTTTGGACATATCAAAGACCTTCGATCGGGTTTGGCACAAAGTGCTTCTTTCGAAGCTTCCTTCATATTTGCTTCCCAAGAAATTATGCAATTGTATTACAATTTTTATTTAATGTTCCGACTGCAAGCCCATTTATGGTAGGATTCCACAAGGCTGCATGCTAATACCTCCACTGTTTATGTTGAATATCAATTATATGTTGCAAACTAATAATATTCATTGGTATACGGATGACAGCACAGGTGATGTATTTTACATCGACCGTACCAATGTTTCTCGGGAACACGTCGTCGAGTACTGGAAAAAAATTGTGCTGAAGTCAAATCTTTGCTAAATAAAGTCTCGGATTGATCTCTGAAGACACAGGTTTGCGTCTTTACCGCTAAAAAGAACCCTTTTGTTGTATCCCTTCAATTTGAGCGCTTCTTCATTTTCGGCGTCCATTTTATCGAATGATGAGAGTTTCGCGGTCATTTGTAAGGGAAGGCAGAATTGGCTTCTAAGAAGCTTGGCGCGCCCAGCAGAGTGGAACAGTATTTCATGCCGGCACACTGCTTGTAACTTTACAAGACTCAGGTTCGGCCTCACATAGAATACTGTTCTCATCTCCAGGCTGTGACACCTCATTTCCAGATCAATCCACTTGATTGCATCAGCGAAAAGCGGCTTGAATAGTTGATTATCAAATTCTTTCTGATCAGCTCGATTTACTGGCGCTGCGAAGGGAATTTGAGGAATTATTTCGCTTAATTCCTGCCACCAAATTCCACCAACGCACATCGTAACAAAACTGACGATGCCAATGCCATCCACACCATCTGGATGCTTGGGGTCCAGCACTATGCGATTTACTTGGAGTTTCTTTCCTTGCTACAATTTCTTTATGCAATTTTTTAGCACCAGCGATTTTCCCGAATCAATATGACGTAGGCTTTCAAGAAACGAGCTTACTCCACTTTGAAATGCTGGCCTCCAATTCCCCTGGTGTTGTGGATGCTCGTACGTGGCGGTAGACACTAACCATCAGGCGAGCTGCATGCTCGTTTGCCCTCTCTTCTATGTATAAAAAGTTAATAGTTCGATTATTAATTCTAAGTAATTAGCGTTACAATGTACTTGTGAATTCATTTTATTTTTATAAAACCGAAGGTCTCTGACGATATTCGTAACCGGTGAAGGTTTTTTTTTTTTTTTATAGAATGGGGGGCAAACGAGCATGCGGCTCACCTGATGTTAAGTGACTATCGCCGCCCATGAACAACCGCAACACCAGGGGAATTGCAGATGCGTTGCCGGCCTTTTAGAAAGGTGTAAGCTCTTTTCTTGAAGGTTCCTAAGTCGTATCGGTTCGGAAAATTCGCTGGTGGTAATTGATTCCACAAAGAAGTTGTGCGAGGGAGAAAACTTCTTCTAAATCGCACAGTGGTGGACCGCCAATCATCCAGATGGTATGGATGGTAACGCGAGTTTTGTCGCGACGTGCGATGGTGAAATTGAGCGGCTGGAATTAGTCCGAACAATTCCTCAGAGCACTCCCCGTGATAGATGCGATAAAATACGCAAAGAGATGCAACATCTCTACGCAGTGCCAGTGTATCGAGCCGATCGGAAAGAACTCGGTCGTCGACGATTCGAATCGCTCTGCGCTGGATGCGGTCAAGTGGAAGGAGCTGGCACTGGGGTGCCCCGGCCCAGAGATGAGAACAGTATTCCATGTGGGGCCGAACTTGCGCTTTGTAAAGTTGCAAGCGATGTGCCGGCATGAAATACTGTCTCGCTCTGCTGAGCACGCCAAGCTTTTTAGAGGCCAATTTGGCCTTCCCTTCCAAGTGACCACGAAACTGCACGTTATTCGATATGTCGACGCCAAGGATTCCGATACTGGCTAAGGTAGCAAGGGGAGTGCCTTGAAACTGAGGAGATACGACAAAGGGGTTCTTTTTAGCGGTAAACGCGCAAACTTGTGTCTTCTGGGGATTGAATTGGACTAGATTTAGTCGGCCCCAATCCGAGACTTTGTTAAGCAAAGACTCGACTTCAGACACAAGTTTGTCCCGGTACTCGGCGACGTTTTCCCGAGAAATATTGGCACGGCCGGTATATAAGGCATCCCCAGTGCTGTCGTCTGCATAGCAATGAATGCTACCAGTTAGCAACATATCATTGATATGCAGGAGAAACAGCGTTGGTGATAGCACGCAGCCTTGTGGAACACCAGCGTTGATAGGCTTGTAATCAGAGCATGCACCGTCTACTACGACCTTGATGCTCCGATCAGCAAGGAAACTGGTGATCCATTTGCACAATTTCTCGGGAAGCCCATAGGAAGGAAGCTTCGAAAGAAGCGCCTTGTGCCAGACCCGATCGAAGGCCTTCGCTATGTCCAAACTAACGGCCAATGCCTCCCCCTTGGACTCTACTGCCTCCGCCCATCTATGAGTTAAGTAAACTAAAAGATCACCTGCTGATCGACCCCGACGAAAACCGTACTGACGGTCACTGATCAGCTGGTGATCCTCAAGGTACCTCATGAGCTGGCAGTTTATAATGGATTCCATTATTTTGGAGAACAAGGAGGTGATGGCGATAGGCCTGTAGTTGGACGGGTCTGCGCGGTCGCCTTTTTTAGGGATCGGGTGGACCAAAGCTGTCTTCCATGAATTCGGGACTACGCCTTGGGAGTAGGAGTACCGGAAAAGACGCGTTAAAACCGGTGCCAACTCCGGAGCACACGTCTTCAGCACAATGGGAGGGACTCCATCGGGCCCACTCGACTTGCTGACGTCCAGGGAGAAGAGTGCTTTGCGAACCGAGCGCTGTGTAAATCGCACATCCGGCATGGAGCACTCACATCGCGGGATGGTCGGCAGTGTGTTCCCCCCGTCATCTAGAGTCGAGTTGGACGCAAAAAGAGAGCACAACAGATCGGCTTTCTCTTTTGCGGCATGGGCCAGTGAGTCGTCCTCTCTGTGCAGAGATGGGAGGGATGGCTGACAGAAGTTCCCTTGGACAGCCTTGGCGAGAGACCAGAATGCACGGGTTCCCGAAGGAAGGCGAACTAGCTTCTCGCCAATTCTGCCGATGTGCTCAGACCTTGCCTTGGCAATGACGCTTTTGAAGGACCTGGAGGCGGAATTATACTTCTTTTTAAGTGCGCTGGTGTTTAAATCCCGAGACGTTGATGCGTCAGCCCAGGCCCGGTAGCACTCCTGCTTATAGTGTGATGCTATTTTACAGGAGCGACCAAACTATGGCTGGGATCTGCCTCCGATGGGCACCACAGAGGATGGAATAAAAAGTTCCATACCCTGAAGTTCCACATCAGCAACAGAATCGGCAACAACGCTGGGATCTTCCGGCGAGAAGCAAACCCGCCCCCAAGGGTAGGATGCAAAAAAAGACCGCATCCCGTCCCAATCAGCTGACCTATAGTGCCAAACACGGCGGCAAGCTGTAGATCGCAACTGCGATTGGAGCGTGAGTGGCACTGTGCTCCGGATCAGACAATGGTCCGAAGAGCCCAGAGGGGCATCGACGGAGACCTGATATCCGTCCGGATGAGAGGTCAGCAGAAGGTCCAACAGGGAAGGTACATGGTCTTCCACATCTGGGATCCGCGTAGGCGAAGTAACCAGTTGTGTTAGACCATATGCCAAAGCAAAGTCGTAGACAGATCTACCCGCATGATCGGTTGAACGAGAACCAAGCCATTCAGCGTGGTGGGCGTTGAAATCACCGAGTATCACGATCTCTGCGGATGGGACCTGTTGTAGCACGGAGTCTGCAGCCATTTGGACGTGGTCGATGAGTCGGTCTGTGTCGGCATTACCGCTATGGGACCTATAGAGGCACCCGTAGACGCGGGGATGGTCGTCGCTGTCTACGCGCAGCCATAGGATGGACAGGTCCGTACCTTCAAGGCTGCCGAGGCGTCGAAAACAGATGTCCTCTCTGACGTATACACAAACTCCAGCCCGGGGCACAAAGGAGTGTTCCAATTTGTATCCCGGGTAGGAGAGATATGAAGTATCAGCCGGAGAGGACACCTGAGTCTCGGTTAAAAAGAGCAAGGCCGGCTTCGCCGTCTCTAGATGGTAATGGACAGCGTTAAGGTTGGAATGAAGTCCCCTGATGTTGCAAAAATTCACGGATAGCGTGACAGGGGTCGCCTTGGTTGTATTGCTCCGCTTGCTCCGAGCAGCATTAGTCGCGAGCGGAATTTTGCCCCCCCCCAGAATACGCGGGGCAGCCTGAGCACCCACGCTCAGGAGTGAAGTAGTTTGTTCGTGGATGCTCAGCGAGGGATTCTCCAGGGGTGCTGGTACCCTCCTGGGGTAGTCTTGTATTTAATTCCACTACCATGTTGATGGGGGGGGGGGGAATTGGGCCTCCGGCCACCTGCACTCACCAAACGCAACGCAGAGGTAAACCTCTACTTCACGCTGGTTTTCTGTGAGGTCGTGGTACCACCCCGGTTCGAGCTGGCCCATCCGTGCGACAGCAAAAGCTACCGCTTGGCTCTACCACTGTTAATTTTAACTGAGAAGGCTGTTTTGTTTCGGGAACGTGATATTGAATCATGAAATTGAATATTTTTCTTATAAAAAAATGATGTTTTATAAACAAATACTGTTGTTTTTTTTCTCTTTTAACCTAAGAACTTTTAACCAGAGAACAAATTGAAATGAGGCAAAATCTCATTTCAATTTGTTCTTTGGTAAAAATATCCCAGACAGAAATTATCAATCATGAAGTGGTAAGTAACTTTTACTAGATCATAGAAATGTTCTTTTTATTATATAGGTATTTTTAGCATGCTCAAATGCTTCAAAAATGTCTGATTATGACTTTTTTTCGGTTTTTACTTCAAGAGTCGGTTGTCGGTATGACAATTATTCCCATTCGTGATTTTTTTATTTTTTTTACTAAACGACAATAACTTCGGAAATGGTAAAAAAATCGGGAACTTACTTAAAGTAGGTAATAAAGTGTCCAAACAGCTTTTTAATCATGTAAAAATCATTCCAATAGGGTAAATAGTAAAATATAATTAATATGATTTTTTTTTACCGAGATTGATAATATTATAAAAATTGAATTTTATATTTGTAAAGTAGAATCAAATATCTTAATTCATAACGAATCGATACGTATAAGTTTTATATATAACGCGCAAACAAAATTAAAAAGATATCTTTTTTTTAATTTAGCACCTACCGGTATCGCGCGACCTCCAAAATTTTGTTGGATGGCATAATACCTACTCATCATAATGAATCTAACATTATTTTAATACTGTTAGATATAGATAAACAAACAAACAGATTTTATATATGTATTTTTTTTAGTTAGCAATATTTTTTATTATCAGATAGGCTTTTTTCTTTCTACTCTCTTTAAACATTTAAATTTCACGTGATATTCCCTTATTTTGCATTTATTATAAAGTAAAACTACTATTATTATAGGTATTTATTAAAAAAATATGGACGATATCGGAAGCATTTGATAGCTTCCCTCCGATTTTCAATTTTATTATCATTGCAGATAGGATTTCTTTTTTTTTTAAGTTTCTTGCATTTAAGCTTTTAATTCTACAATTATTTACTTGTTGTTATTCCACATGAATTAAAGAATTCTCTGTTTTCCGGCATGCAGATCCCTTATCTTTGTTCATCGCTTCATAAATCATTTTAATGTCTAAAATATGTTTATATTTTAGAGCCAACTCAAGGGAGATCTCGTGTCTTTGATTTGGTGTTATATTCTGTTATTTAGTTACAGCCTAAGTTATATTTTTTTTTCAGAGAAAATGGAAATATTTTATCCTTGTTCAATATTTTTAATTTTTGTTTCACCTCCCAGAAGTTAGCATTGCTATAGTTCAATGCATAAGTCTGATATTTGTGAGATAATTAAATATACAAAATCATGAATCATGAATATCAAGGAGAGTGATGCCCAAAGAAAATAACCAACTAACATTTCAAGCACTTCAAACACTTTCGCTCTTGTCGCTTTCATCGCCCGAGTAATACCTATTTCAAAACTCTCACCATAGCAAACTTATCGCATTACACTTTCATATGAAACTCTTGAGTATGACATTCTTTGCATGAATTAACTATTTACACTAAATAGATATGCTGCGATAGCCCTATTTCTAGGTTCTATTTTTCGTCACTTCGCCGTATGCATTAATAGACATTATATTGAAATATTTGACATTATATAAATATAAATATTCCGAAGATATCCCGGACGTCAGTCTGAGCGAGATTAGAATGGCACTCCAGCATCTTAAAAACGGCAAGGCCCCAGGCGAGGATGGAATTACAGTGGAGCTTCTGAAAGGGAGTGGAAAACCGGTACTTGAAGTCCTTCAGAGGCTCTTTAATTCCGTCCTCCATGGTGGCATTATACCGGAGGCGTGGAGCAGAAGTGCGGTGGTCTTGTTCTTCAAGAAAGGTGACAACGCTTTCTTGAAGAACTACAGACCAATATCCCTTCTGAGCCGCGTCTACGTGCTGTTTTCGAGAGTCATTACGAATCATCTCGCGCTCAGATTTGAGGACTTCCAGCCTCCCGAACAAGCCGGTTTCCGAAAGAGCTTTAGCACCATAGACCACATAAATACCCTTCAGCAAGTTGTACAGAAGTTCGAGGAGTACAATTTGCCACTATGCCTGGCGTATGTGGACTATAAGAAAGCCTTTGATTCCGTCGAAATTTTGGCGGTGCTGCAGTCCCTTCAGCGGTGCCAAGTTGACTGTCGGTATATCGAAGTGATCAAATGCTTGTACAGTAGGGCTACGATGGCTATCCGAGTACAGAACCAGAGTACGAAACCTATCTAATTGCAGAGAAGTGTTAGACAGGGTGACGTTATATCCCCGAAACTCTTCACCGCTGCATTGGAAGACGTTTTTAAGCTTCTGGACTGGAAAGGATACGGTATTAACATCAATGGCGAGTACATCACTCACCTTCGATTTGCCGACGATATAGTACTTATGGCAGAATCGCTGGAGGATCTAAGCACCATGCTCAATGACCTCCTTAGTGCCTCCCAACGGATAGGTCTTAAGATGAACATGGACAAAACAAAGATCATGTTCAATGTCCATGTCACACCTATGCCGGTAGTTGTTGGGAGCACTAAGCTCGAAGTTGTTGACGAGTATGTTTACCTGGGACAAATAGTCCGACTAGGTAAGTCCAACTACGACCGAGAGGTCAATCGACGGATTCAACTCGACTGGGCAGCGTTCGAGAAACTTCGACACATCTTCTCGTCAGATATTCCTCAAAACCTTAAAACAAAATTGTACAACCAGTGCGTGTTGCCAGTGATGACTTACGGAACAGAGACGTGGGCCTTCACTGCTGGCCGTATGAGGAAGCTCAAGGTCGCTCAGCGAGCTATGAAGAGGGCTATGCTCGGAGTTTCTCTGCGTGATAAACTTAGAAATGAGGATTAGAAATGAGGTCCTCGGTTCTCTTCACTTATCGTACGAAACACCTCACGATATTCTGTGAGAGCGTGGTGCCTCGCTGATCGAGCCGACCTATTCTTACAACGACCATAATTTTACCAACACACAACAAACAAGCTTTACCACGTAAATTCTTATGTTATCGTTTAAATTTTGAGTCAATTTCCTGTTAAACAGTTTGAAGGTAAAAGTTAAAAAAAATCGTTTTCATCGAATATAAACGTAATTTTCTTTCGAGTTGTCGGTGAACACCTGTCACTGTCGATGTGCAATGTGGCAACTTTTTCACACAACGTAAGCATCAAGATATTTCAATATCATTACAGCCTTTCATAAGTCCACTGCTGAACATAGGCCTCCCCCAAGGAACGCCACAAAGCACGGTCCTGAGCCACCTGCATCCATCGACTCCCTGCATGTCTTACCAGCTCGTCACTCCACCTAGTGGGAGACTGTACTACACTTCGCCTACCGGTACGAGGCTGCCACTCGAGAACCTTTCTTCCCCATCGGTTGTTAGTTCTTCGAGCTTTATGGCCGGCCCACTGCCACTTCAGCTTACTAATCCGATGGGCTATGTCGATTACTCTGGTTCTACTGCGGATATCCTCATTTCTAAGTTTATCACGCAGAGACACCCTGAGCATAGCCCTCTCAATAGCTCACTAAGTGACCTTGAGCTTCCTCATACGGCCAGCAGTAAAGGACCACGTCTCAGATCCGTAAGTCATCACTGGCAACACGCACTGGTTGTACAAATTCATTCTCAGGTTTTGAGATATGTCTAACGAGAAGATGTGTCGTAGTTTCCCGAACGCTGCCCAGCCAAGTTGAATACGTCGATTGACCTCTCGGTCGAAGTTGGACTTACCTAGTCGGACTATTAGTCCCAGATAAACATACTCGTCAACAACTTCGAGCTTCGTGCTCTCACAACTACCGGCATAGGTGTTACATGGACGTTAAATATGATTTTTTTTTGTCCATGTTTATCTTAAGACCTATCCGTTGGGAGACACTATTGATGTTATTGAGCATAGTGCTTAGGTCCTCCAGCGATTGTGCCATAAGGACTATATCGTCGGCAAATCGAAGTTGAGTGATGTACTCGCCATTGGTGTTGATACCGTATCCTTTCCAGTCTAGTAGCTTGAAAACGTCTTCCGTGCAGCGATGAAGAGTTTCGGGGATATGACGTCACCCTGTCTTACACCTATCTGCTGTTGGATAGGTTTCGTAGTCTGATTCTGTACTCGGATAGCCATCGTAGCTCTACTGTACAAACACTTCAGTACTTCGATATACCGACAGTACACTTGGCACCGCTGAAGGGACTGCAGCACCACCCACATTTCGACGGAATCAAAGGCTTTCTTATAGTCCACATACGCAAGGAAAAGTGGCAGATTATACTCCTCTGTCTTCTGTACAATCTGCCGCAGGGTATGTATGTCGTCCATGGTACTAAAGCCTTTTCGGTAACCGGCTTGTTCAAGAGGCTTGAAGTTGTCAAATCTGCGTGCGAGACTAATCGTAATGACTCTCGAAAACAGCACGTAGATGTGGCTCAGAAGGTAAATCGGTCTGTAGTTCTTCAAGAGAGCGTTGTACACTTTCTTGAAGAAAAAGACCACTGCACATCTGCTCCACGCCTCCGGAGTAGTGTCACCAAGGAGGACGGAATTATAGAGCTTCTGAAGGACTTCAAGTACCGGTTTTCCACCCGCTTTCAAAAGCTCCGCTGTAATTCTATCCTCGCCCGGGGACTTGTCGTTTTTAAGGCGCTGGAGAACCATTCTAATCTCGCTCACGTCCGGGATATCTTCGGAATAGTAATGGATAGATGATGAGGATAAGACTCGCTCTTGGATCGTTACTTACACTTGCGTTGGCTCCAACGATGACTTGTACAGTTGCCTTTAGAACCTCTCAATCTCACTCAAAATCTCAGGTGTCCCGGAAACGATGCTGCTACACTCGGTCTTCAGCATTGACAGTTAGCGCTTTCTGGCAGACAGATCTCTGGCAAAGACTTTGGAGCCTTGTTTCTGCTCGATCGCTTCTTCAATACAAGCTGTATTGAAGTTGCGTAAGTCCCGCAGCATGCCATTGGAGATCTGTCTGTTTAGTTGGCTGTATGCTGTCAAGTCTGTTGAAGAATGTAGCTTCATCTCCCGTCTAACAGCCATGAGATTAAGAGTGTGGTCGGAGAGTTTTTGTGTTCTTCTGCGGTGAGTCTTGCAGAACTTAGCTCCGACCACATGGACAGTTTCTACGAACTCTTTCTTCCAGAAGCGGCCCCACGGGAAGTGGACCTGGTCGAGCCCCGACGGTTCGACAAAAAATGAGATTTACTTCATTATGACGACCAGACGACAACTGTTCAGTGATGTCTCAGTGATCGCGAGGGTGAAAACCGGCAGCGATCACTGAATGGTTAGAGGCACACTGAACCTAAACGTTAAGTTGGAGAGGTCTCGTCTAATGAAGTCAACGCTCCGTCCCCCTCGTGCTTTGTTCCAAAATTCCGAAACCTTTCAGCT
This sequence comes from Parnassius mnemosyne, assembly GCA_963668995.1. Classification (NCBI taxonomy): domain Eukaryota; kingdom Metazoa; phylum Arthropoda; class Insecta; order Lepidoptera; family Papilionidae; genus Parnassius; species Parnassius mnemosyne. The sequence continues at coordinate 13,799,104 of CAVLGL010000002.1, read as the reverse complement.
CGAGTTACAAAACCGTTTTCAGTGCCTAGAAGACTACAATGAAGTGGACGATATGAATGACAAGCTCTTGGAAACTGTCCATGCGGTCAGAGCTAAGTTCTGCAAGACCCGCCGCAGAAAAACACAAAAACTCTCCGATCACACTCTTAATCTCATGGCTGTTAGACGGGAGATGAAGCTACATTCTTCAACAGACTTGACAGCATACAGGCATCTGAACAGACAGATCTTCAAATGCATGCGGCGGGACTAACGCAACTTCAATACAGCTCGTATTGAAGAAGCGATCGAGCGGAACCAAGGCTCCAAAGTCTTTGCCAGAGATCTGTCTGCCAGAAAGAGCCACCTGTCAAAGCTGAAGACAGAATGTGGCAGCATCGTTTCCGGGACACCTGAGATTTTGAGTGAGATTGAGAGGTTCTATGGGCAGCTGTACACGTCATCGTTGAAGCCACACGCAAGTGTGAGTAACGATCCAAGAGCGAGTCTCATCCGACACTATTCCGAAGATATCCCGGACGTCAGTCTGAGCGAGATTAGAATGGCTCTCCAGCACCTTAAAAACGGTAGGGCCCCAGGCGAGGATGGAATTACAGCGGAGCTTCTGAAAGCGGGTAGAAGACCGGTACTTGAAGTCCTTTAGAAGCTCTTTAATTCCGTCCTCCATGGTGGCATTACACCGGAGGCGTGGAGCAGATGTGCGGTGGTCTTGTTCTTCAAGAAAGGTGACAACGCTCTCTTGAAGAACTACAGACCGATTTCCCTTCTGAGACGCGTCTACGTGCTGTTTTCGAGAGTCATTACGAAACGTCTCGCGCGCAGACTTGACGACTTCCAGCCTCCCGAACAAGCCGGTTTCTGAAAGGGCTTTGGCACCATAGACCACATACATACCCTTCGGCAAATTGTACAGAAGTCCGAAGAGTACAATTTGCCACTATGTCTGGCGTATGTGGACTATGAAAAAGCCTTTGATTCCGTCGAAATTTGGGCGGTGCTGCAGTCCTTTCAGCGGTGCCAAGTTGACTGTCGGTATATCGAAGTGTTGAAGTGCTTGTATAGTAGGGCTACGATGGCTATCCGAGTACAGAACCAGAGTACGAAACCTATCCAATTGCAGAGAGGTGTAAGACAGGGTGACGTCATATCCCCGAAACTCTTTACCGCTGCATTGGAAGACGTTTTCAAGCTTCTGGACTGGAAAGGATACGGTATCAACATCAATGGCGAGTACATCACTCACCTTCGATTTGCCGACGATATAGTCCTTATGGCAGAATCGCTGGAGGACCTAAGCACTATGCTCAATGACCTCGATAGTGTTTCCCAACGGATAGGTCTTAAGATGAACATGGACAAAACAAAGATCATGTTCAATGTCCATGTCACACCTATGCCGGTAGTTGTTGGGAGCACTAAGCTCGAAGTTGTTGACGAGTATGTTTACCTGGGCCAAATAGTCCGACTAGGTAAGTCCAACTTTGACCGAGAGGTCAATCGACGGATTCAACTCGGCTGGGCAGCGTTCGGGAAGCTACGACACATCTTCTCGTCAGACATGCCTCAAAACCTGAAAACGAAATTGTACAACCAGTGAGTGTTGCCAGTGATGACTTATGGAACTGAGACGTGGTCCTTCACTGCTGGTCGTATAAGGAAGCTCAAGGTCGCTCAGCGAGCTATCGAGAGGGCTATGCTCGGAGTTTCTCTGCGTGATAAACTTAGGAATGAGGATATCCGCAGTAGAACCAGAGTAACCGACATAGCCCAACGGATTAGTAAGCTGAAGTGGCAGTGGGCCGGCCATATAGCTCGAAGAACCGACAACCGATGGGGAAGAAAGGTTCTCGAGTGGCAGCCTCGTACCGGTAGGCGAAGTGTAGGGCGTCCCCCCACGAGATGGAGTGACGACCTGGTAAGACATGCAGGAAGTCGATGGATGCAGGTGGCTCAGGACCGTGCTTTGTGGCATTCTTTGGGGGAGGCCTATGTTCAGCAGTGGACTTGTGAAGGGCTGTGATGATTAACACCGTATAATCGGTTTTGGAGGGATGCATCGCTCTAGAGATATCCTCATACATTTCCTCCACTTCCTCATTGGGATGCGCCGAGATTGGTGCGTAAACCCATATGACCTTCAGCGAATACCGTTTGGTGATTCTGAGTATAAGGTACGCAACCTGTGTCGGTACACTCAATCTTTACAATGTTGTTAACGAGAGACTTGTGGACGATAAAACCGACACCTCCTCCCGGTGATAGAGCAAGTTGCCGGATTAGAGGATTACCGTGTCCTCCTCCTCTCTTCGGACCTCGTATAATCCTATAATAGGCCAGCGTAACTTGTCTATCTCTACTTTTACTTTTAACAGTGGTAGAGCCACGCGGCAACTTTTGTTGTCGCACGGATGGGCCGGCTCGAACCGGGGTGGTACCACGACCTCACAGAAAACCAGCGTGAAGTAGAGATTTACCTCTGCGTTTCGCTTGGTGAGTGCAGGTGGCCGGAGGCCCTTTTTACTGGAAATGAGGCATTCCATCTTAGTCCTCACGGGTGACAACACATCTAAATTTTGATTTGTAACAGAGGATAGATGTAGATGTCTATGGGCCGCAGCAGCCACTTACCATCAGGTGGACTGTGTGCTCGTTTGTCACCCTTATCCTATAAAAAAAAAAAAAAAAAATACTTCCACCTCCACGATCTTCTCGTCAGTCCTCAGGGTCTAGTCGTCTTAGGTGGCAACCGAACCTCCACCGGAGATTCTTAGCACCCCCTGCCCCACCGTTACCATGGTCACCAACGTAGCCAGGAATAGCGGGGCCGCCAGGAACTGGGGGCTTTGTTGCTCTTATCATTGGGGGGTATTTGCCATAGTTGCGGCGCTTGGCGAGCGGGTTGGCAACCGCAGTTTTTTTTATTGTGCTTTTGCTGTTATCAAGAACATGCTGCTGCCCATCTCCTGCCTGTTTCCCTTTCTCGCCTTTTACGACACCCAAGGGAAGATATGGGGTAGTGGATATTCTTAACCGCCACTTCACGGCATTTCATCATAGAATGTGAATCTTCTAAAACCTTGCCACACTTCACAACAATCGGTTTGACTGTTGATGATTTTGTCACATCAGTAACAGCAGGGACGGTTACTTATACTCGGCGAAAATTAAAAAAAATACAAAAATATTAATAAATATGTGAGGAAAGTACTAAAGATTATATAAATGTATGTAAGGAAAAGCAAGAATTAATAAATAAAATTAAGTTATATTCAATTGAGGTGGAAATATGAAAAACTGTTTAATATAAATTCCCTTGATTAGAGACAGGTATTACCTATCCAAATATAATTTAAGACAGATAGTAAATATGCTATCTTGTTATTTATATATTAACTCAGCCAAGAACTTTGCTGCCCAGACATTTGCTTCTATTGAGCAGTATAATACCTTGATATGTAATTTGCAACTAGTTCAAATAATTTAAACTAGAAAATGAGACAAAAGATATAATCAATAAACATTATAATTTTTTTAATAATTAAGAAATTAGATTACAAATCCTCTATTGTATGACTCCACAAAATAAAAATAAGAATTGTTTTCAAGGCATAAAATGCATAAAGAGCTAGAATATTAATTGTTCTTAAATAGCAACAATGTTCATATTTTATATATTACTGAACATTGGTTAAAAGCTCATAACATAATGTTTAACTTCAGTAATCACCAGGTCATTTTTTTAATATAGAAACGGTTTTAAGAGGTGGCTCCTTAATATTAGCTAGTAAATTATTATCATGTAAAGAACTTAAAGATATTGTGAACAGAGGGCTGTTGAGCGAACTGTTGACACAACATGACTTTGCCTTGGCATATGGTCTGACAGAACTGGTTACTTTGCCTACGCGGATTCCAGATGTGGAGGATCATACACCTTCCCTGTTGGACTTTCTGCTGACTTCTCACCCGAACAGATATCAGGTTTCCGTCGAAGCCCCTCTCGGCTCTTCGGACCATTATCTGATCCGGAGTGTGGAGCCACTCACGCTCCCCTCGCGGTAGCGTTCTGCAGGTTGCGGCCGTGTTTGACACTATAGGTCAGCCGATTGGGACGGGATGCGGTCTTTTTTTGCATCCTACCCTTGGGGGCCGGTTTGCTTCTCGCCGGAAGATCCCAGCGTTGTTGCCGATTCTGTTGCTGATGTGGTACTTTAGGGAATGGAACTATTTATTCCATCATCTGTGGTACCCATCAGAGGCAGATTTCAGCCTTGGTTTGGTCGCTCCTGTAAGAATGTATTACTGAGTAAACAGGAGTGCTATCAGGCCTGGGCTGAGGCTTCGGCGGCTCGGGATTTAAACACCAGCATGCTTAAAAAGAAGTATAACTTCGCCTCCAGGTCCTTCAAAAGAGTTATTGCCAAAATAAAGTCAGAGCACATAGGCAGAATTGGCGAGAAGCTAGTTCGCCGTCCTTCGGGAACCCGTGCATTCTGGTCTCTCGCCAAGGATGTCCAAGGGAATTTCTGTAAGCCATCTTTACCATCTCTGCACAGGGAGGATGACTCACTGGCCCACGCCGCAAAAGAGAAAGCAGCCCTTTTAGGCTCCCTTTTTGCGTCCTACTCGACTCTTGATGACGGGGAGAACACACCGCCGACCATCTCGTGGTGTGAGTGCTCCATGCTGGATGTGCGATTCTCACAGCGATTGGTCCGCAAAGCACTCCTCTCCCTGGACATCCACAAGTCGAGTGGGCCTGACGGAATCCCCCCAATTGTGCTGAGGACGTATGCTCCGGAGTTGGCACCGGTTCTAACGCGTCTTTTCCGGTACCGCCAATACGGTTTTCGTCGGGGTCGATCAGCTGGTGATCTTCTGGTCTACCTGACCCATAGATGGGCGGAGGCAGTAGAGTCCAAGGGGGAGGCGTTGGCCGTTAGTCTGGACATTGCGAAGGCCTTCGATCGGGTTTGGCACAAAGCGCTTCTTTCGAAGCTCCCTTCCTATGGGCTTCCCGAGAAATTGTGCAATTAGATCATCAGCTTTCTTGCAAATCGGAGCATCAAGGTCGTTGTAGAAGGTTCATGCTCCGATTACAAGCCTATTAAGGCTGGTGTTCCACAAGGCTGCGTGCTATCACCAACGCTGTTTCTCCTGCATATCAATGATATGTTGCAAACTAGTAGCATTCATTGCTATGCGGATGACAGCACTGGTGATGCTCTGTACACCGGCCGTGCCAATATTTGTCGGGAAAACGTCGCCGAGTACCGGAACAAACTTGTGTCTGAAGTCGAGTCTTTGCTGAACAATGTCTCGGTTTGGGGGCGACTAAATCTAGTCCAGTTTAATCCTCAGAAAACACAAGTTTGCGTGCTTACCGCTAAAAAGAACCCCTTTGTCGTATCTCCTCAGTTTCAAGGAACTTCCCTTGTTGCCTCAGCCAGTATCGGAATCCTTGGCGTCGACATATCGAGTGACGTGCAATTTCGTGGTCACTTGGAGGGAAGGCCAAATTGGCCTCTTAAAATCTTGGCGTGCTTAGCAGAGCGGGACAGTATTTCATGCCGGCACAACGCCTGCAACTTTATAAGGCGCAGTTTTGGCCTCACATGGAATACTGTTCCGATCTCTGGGCAGGGGCTCCCCAGTGCCAGAGCCGCATGTTCATTTGCCCCCTCTACTATAAAAAAAATTGCAATCGAAGATAGATGTAGATGTCTATGGGCCACAGCAACCACATACCATCAGGTGGACTGTGTGCTCGTTTGTCATCCTTATTCTATAAAAAAAAAGTATTTTTAATGAATTAGGATGAGAAGCGAGCAAACGCATAATATGTAGAAATATTTGCTACAAGGCGTTCGCTAGCAAGCAATACTTGGAAGATTTATATGTACCACTCTGGGCAGTCAGGTCTATCTAAATACCATTATTTGTCGTATATTAGTGATATATTATTTTTGATGCATCTGATAAATTAAACATTAAAAAATATCATTTTACAGCACAGCCTAATTCAGTCTTATTAAAAAAAAAATAACAACTTTCATACGTAACGAATTTTATTTTTAGAGTAAGTATTCAAATACAGTACTCAAAAAATTTGTACAATTTTACGGCATCCCTATTAAAAATAGGACAAAATAAACGGTCCACGCAACGAGCTCACTTTATATTCTTTAGCTTTTCGGTCGTTAATAAATAAAATTATCAATTACATTATTAAAATAACACAGCTTTGTTTGAAGAACAATATTATCTTTCAGAGATTGATGAGATGAATTGTTACTTATCTTAATAAAAGGTTACGATAAATATACTTCCTTACTAGCTCTTATACTGTCAACTGGTTGACATACCTCATCCATAATTAAAATATATGAGAAATTAGAATAGGTACTACAAGTACCAAACTGAGGTTGTCCCCATAGGGGCGGCGTAAAAGAATACACTAAACCCTATTATCCCGTGAGTATCTTAATAATTTAGAATAATCTCCCTGATAACTTGCCATTGACAACCCTCTTGCCAAGCGTTGCAACTATGGCAATATCCCCACTATGAGGCAACCTAAGGGGGTGCATAATGCCTATATTCAGTAGTGAACTTTTAATAGGTTGTAATAAATGGATGAATTTTTGGAAGGTGCAGCTTCTGTTATACTGATTTGAATGGTAAGAGAACCATTATAATAATTAAAAACTTAAGAGTTGAAATTTCATCTTAATTTTCGGAGGTGAAAACTGATAAGAAATATATCTGTGGCATTTATTTTATATAAATTATTTTCCTATTTCCACAGTCACCTTAATATCATATTAATAGGAGATTTAGCATAATAACCATGTTTAGCAGAGAAATTAGTAATAACAGTTCCAAACGGACATTGCAATTATTCATCTACGATAAGTAAGAGATAGCTCTTCCGCCACCTATCGGAAGCCAATTCTTACTTTTTAAATAATAATTACACTAACAATAACTTCTAAAAATCTTTGTTTAAGAGAGCACGAGGGATCTGTGACAGAAAACATCTGGCCACCGAGCTTCAGCACGTCGAGCAATTACTGCAAGAAAACAAGCTTCTGGTCCCGCGCCTACGTCACAGTGACCGAGTGAAGCCGGCCACAGTCGAACGTGTGCCTGCTGTACTACCCTGTGTCAGAGGAGTCACAGACAAGGTTGGCTATATCTTGAAGCGAGCTTCCATTAAAACATGCTTCAAGCCGCCGAAGAAGATTGGTCAATTTTTACCATCCGTCAAGTGTCATGTCCCTCTACAAGATGCAGGAGTGTACAAGCTGGATTTTGAATGTGGTCTCTCTTACATAGGACAAACAAAAAGATCTATAAAAACCCGCGCTAAAGAACATATAGCTGACATGAAGCACCGACGTATCGGGAAGTCTGCAGTTTGTGAATATGTTCAAGATCGTCCCCACCATTACATTAGATTTGATAGACCACAAATCCTCACAAAAGAACACCAATTCCTACCAAGGATTCACGAGGCTATTAAAATTTAAAAAAAAACATTCTAATTTCAATAGAGAAGATGGATGGGTACTGCCATCTGCTTGGTACCCTATAATTAATAAAATTAAATCCAAACCCAAGTATACCACTGCCAGACTTCAAGATACTGTAAGCTCATTCTGCGTAAATCGAACCAAAAATTAATATTAAAAATCTGAAGGTAGCCGGGCTAACTATGACATCGGGACGTCAAACAGCTCAAACCCCCCATCCCCCGTGATGGTCACGGGAATTACAAAAGTTAAAATTAAACGCGATATAATCCGTATAAATTAGTTTCATTCAATGTGTAGTCTTCGCGTAAATATAATATAATAAAATATAATAAGTAAGTAAGTAAATATAATAAACATTATGTGAATTATAATTCACTTACATGAGAAATGTTCACAATGTTATATAGCTTAACAACAATCACACAAACAAAGTGATAACAAAATGAAATGACACAGGTTTCTTTACAACCTACGGTAAAACGTTTTAAGTACATAGTGAAATAATAAAAGTAGAATGTAAAGATTAAAATTAGCATTCATGAAGGTTGCTTTACACTATTTGGTTCGACCGCTGAGTGCGGTATATTCATATACCACCGTTATGTCTTGCTTATGTGATCAATCAACTAAATTCATTTTATTTTAAAGTAGTCCCTATATTTTAGTTTGCGGCTACATACCCAACAGATTTCCTATAAATAACATCTACCCTGATCGCTCGCCAAATACTCACAAAGTCTTATTGGACTAAAGCAAATTTACTCAGGACTTTGCGGTAATGGAAAGATAACAAACATTTGTATGATCCTTTGTACTGAATTTGTTTAGCTTGTGTCCACAGAAGAGCAAATTGTAAAACTGAACGATACAGTTTGATACTCATCATAATTTCAATATTACATTAAAAAACAGATTTTTAGTCAGCACTTTGAAGATAAGAAAAAAAAAGTTCTGTATAACAGTCAGAAAATCTTGATGGGGCTTGTAACTAGTAACACTAGCAACAACTAAAGAAGAACTACATATAAACTTAAATAAAACTTAAGTAAAAAAAAAGAGAACAAAATTATTGCCACATAATGGCTTCTGAAGTCGATGCTAAGGTACGGTCTATCAAAAAATTAAAGCCTCAACTTCAGAATCCATTAAGAGAAAATTATTTTAATAGTAATTAATTTTGTCGTTTTAGTTCATGAAGTCTCTTTTTATCCGTTTTCAAAAAGGGGGAGGTTCTCAATTTTAGTGTATATTTTCATGTATACACATACGTTCGCGCCCAAACGCTGGTTTCGAGATTTGACACCGGAGGGCGCTCGGCTCGATGTGGCGCGTTCATAACCGGTTAGGCGAGTGGGCGGTCGGGGGGAGTGAGTTGCTAACGGCCGCTGGGTCGAGTCATAGTAGCTCGACGGCGGCTGGGCAGTTAATTGGTGTCTTTCAATGCCCGCCGCTGAGGTTTCGCGAGACCGGTTTTTTTTTTAATTAAGGTCTAGAATTTTGGAAATTGTGCGTGTGACTTCGCTACGTAATTGTGTTTCGTGAAAACCGCCTCGTTTTAGGTTGTCTAGGGTTTACGTTCTTGACAAGAGGCTTGTATTGTGTTTAACTGATTAAAGTAACTTCTTTAAAAGTAATTGTGCCGTCGCGTAAAGTGCCCTTTATTGTGTGTTGACTGTTTTGTTAGTTTTACGTGTCAACGAGGCGTATTTTGAATTCTTATCGCGGTGTAGTATTGATATCGAACGAAGGAATTTAGTTGTGTTTGTAACACAGAACTGTGTGATTTACCAAGAGATCGCGTTAGTTCACTATTCGTCATTTGGTGATAAATGAATCCGGGACATTGAATGTTGAACTTTGAACTACTGGCCGTTACTGTTTCGGGTGTCACGTGTTAGATTTTACGATGAATGTGTTAAGTTAAATGTACAATGAAGTTAATAGACTGAAATAGTGACATGAAGAAAGAAATGGTCCAGCGGGAAAGCCTGCTGGAGTAATGCAGCATTGTGGGGCAGCCTGGAAATAAGCCGCTGCCAGTCACCTCAGCTGGTCCAGGTCTCAGACACATACACATCACTATACACTACTTTTCATGCACCTACACCCACCTACGGCCTGACCGAGCCTTGGGGCGGCCTTAGATTCGGATACAGGTACGTACTATATTTTTCTAGTTTAGTATGATAGGACATTCTTCCATATGGCCATTTGGGCCCGACCCGCGTCTGACCATTGAGCAGGCTGCTATGGGCCCCAGCCAAGGCGATCTTTGTAGGGGCAGCTGCGGGCCGTAACAGTATGTTTCGAGATATCTTCGGAGATTGTGAATTGATTTTAATGATTCTTTATTATTAAATAGTCTTTATTTCAAGGGTGGTTCCATTAAATTTTGAAAAAAAAAACTCAAGGAAAAAAGAAAATAGGGGAAGAGGTTTCATATTGGACTGTTGTTTAAGGAAATTCATATGATATCTTCGCAGAATGAGAACCGATTTTAATAAATATTTTTTATTAAATAGGTTACAGTTCAAGGTTGGCCCCATATACATTAGGAAAAAAACCCCACCCCTAAGGGTAGCATATAAATAACTTCATTTTAAGCAATTTCAAGTCGGTGTTATCTTTTTGTTAAAAGTTATAATTATTACTATTTTGAACCTCGATAAATGTGGACACCTATTAGCAGATGTTTCGCAGGCATATATTATATTGGCGGTAGTCAGCGGGTTTGTTAGAGCAATACAACTTGCCCGTGATAATTGCGAAGACAGTGATAGTTATTTATGATACGTCGACTATCTTTCGAATTGGCGTAAGTGTGTTTGGTATCCCTTATTAATTACTTTTGATTACACTTTTGTGTAATCAAAAGTAATTAATAAGGGATTGCCGTGTAGTGGCGGTCAAGAATATCCACTACCCCATATACTCCCGTGGGTGTCGTAAAAGGCGACAAAGGGAAACAAGCAGGAGATGGGCAGCAGCATCTTCCTGATAATAGCCAAATTACAATTAAAAAAAAAACTGCGGTTGCCAACCCGCTCGCCAAGCGTGGCAACTATGGCAAATACCCCCCTATGAATGACAGTAACAAAGAAACGGCCCCCAGTCCCCGGCGGCCCCGCTATTCCTGGCTACGGTGGCAACCATGGTAACGGCGGGGCAGGGGGTGCTAAGAATCTCCGGTGGAGGTTCGGTTGCCACCTTAGACGACTCGACCTGGCAACGTACAACGCACGCACCCTGAGGACTGACGAGAAGATTGTGGAGCTGGAAGAAGAGATAGACAAGTTGCGCTGGCATATTATAGGATTATCCGAAGTCCGAAGAGAGGGGGAGGACACGGTAATCCTCGAATCCGGCAACTTGCTCTATCACCGGGAGGGCGACCATCTGTCCCAAGGAGGTGTCGGATTTATCGTCCACAAGTCTCTCGTTAACAACGTTGTAAAGATCGGGAGTGTGTCGACGAGGGTTGCGTACCTTATACTCAGAATCACCAAACGGTATTCGCTGAAGGTCATACAGGTTTACGCACCAACCTCGGCACACCCCGATGAGGAGGTGGAGGAAATGTATGAGGATATCTCTAGAGCCATGCATTCCTCCAAAACCCAATATACGGTGTTAATGGGAGACTTCAATGCAAAACTAGGCACAAGAGAGAACGGTGAGCTGAAAGTAGGGAAATTTGGAATAGGGCAACGGAACCCAAGGGGCCAGCAGCTGGCCGACTTCATGGAGAAAGAGGGACTCTTTATGATGAACTCTTTCTTCCAGAAGCGGCCCCACAGGAAGTGGACCTGGTCGAGCCCCGACGGTTCCACAAAAAATGAGATTGACTTCATTATGACGACCAGACGACAACTGTTCAGTGATGTCTCCGTGATCGCGAGGGTGAAAACTGGTAGCGATCACCGAATGGTTAGAGGCACACTGAACCTAAACGTTAAGTTGGAGAGGTCTCGTCTAATGAAGTCAACGCTCCGTCCCCCTCGTGCTCTATTCCAAAGTCCCGAAACCTTTCAGCTCGAGTTACAAAACCGTTTTCAGTGCCTGGAAGACTGCAATGAAGTGGACGATATGAATGACAAGCTCGTGGAAACTGTCCATGCGGTCGGAGCTAAGTTCTGCAAGACCCGCCGCAGAAGAACACAAAAACTCTCCGATCACACTCTTAATCTCATGGCTGTTAGACGGGAGATGAAGCTACATTCTTCAACAGACTTGACAGCATACAGGCATCTGAACAGACAGATCTCCAAATGCATGCGGCGGGACTTACGCAACTTCAATACAGCTCGTATTGAAGAAGCGATCGAGCGGAACCAAGGCTCCAAAGTCTTTGCCAGAGATCTGTCTGCCAGAAAGAGCCAACTGTCAAAGCTGAAGACAGAATGTGGCAGCATCGTTTCCGGGACACCTGAGATTTTGAGTGAGATTGAGAGGTTCTATGGGCAGCTGTACACATCATCGTTGGAGCCACACGCAAGTGTGAGTAACGATCCAAGAGCGAGTCTCATCCGACACTATTCCGAAGATATCCCGGATGTCAGTCTGAGCGAGATTAGAATGGCTCTCCAGCACCTTAAAAACGGTAAGGCTCCAGGCGAGGATGGAATTACAGCGGAGCTTCTGAAAGCGGGTGGAAGACCGGTACTTGAAGTCCTTCAGAAGCTCTTTAATTCCGTCCTGCATGGTGGCATTACACCGGAGGCGTGGAGCAGAAGTGCGGTGGTCTTGTTCTTCAAGAAAGGTGACAACGCTCTCTTGAAGAACTACAGACCGATTTCCCTTCTGAGCCGCGTCTACGTGCTGTTTTCGAGAGTCATTACGAATCGTCTCGCGCGCAGACTTGACGACTTCCAGCCTCCCGAACAAGCCGGTTTCCGAAAGGGCTTTAGCACCATAGACCACATACATACCCTTCGGCAAGTTGTACAGAAGTCCGAAGAGTACAATTTGCCACTATGTCTGGCGTATGTGGACTATGAGAAAGCCTTTGATTCCGTCGAAATTTGGGCGGTGCTGCAGTCCCTTCAGCGGTGCCAAGTTGACTGTCGGTATATCGAAGTGTTGAAGTGCTTGTACAGTAGGGCTACGATGGCTATCCGAGTACAGAACCAGAGTACGAAACCTATCCAATTGCAGAGAGGTGTAAGACAGGGTGACGTCATATCCCCGAAACTCTTCACCGCTGCATTGGAAGACGTTTTCAAGCTTCTGGACTGGAAAGGATACGGTATCAACATCAATGGCGAGTACATCACTCACCTTCGATTTGCCGACGATATAGTCCTTATGGCAGAATCGCTGGAGGACCTAAGCACTATGCTCAATGACCTCAATAGTGTTTCCCAACGGATAGGTCTTAAGATGAACATGGACAAAACAAAGATCATGTTTAATGTCCATGTCACACCTATGCCGGTAGTTGTTGGGAGCACTAAGCTCGAAGTTGTTGACGAGTATGTTTACCTGGGACAAATAGTCCGACTAGGTAAGTCCAACTTCGACCGAGAGGTCAATAGACGGATTCAACTCGGCTGGGCAGCGTTCGGGAAGCTACGACACATCTTCTCGTCAGACATACCTCAAAACCTTAAAACGAAATTGTACAACCAGTGCGTGTTGCCAGTGATGACTTACGGAACTGATACGTGGTCCTTCACTGCTGGCCGTATGAGGAAGCTCAAGGTCGCTCAGCGAGCTATGGAGAGGGCTATGCTCGGAGTTTCTCTGCGTGATAAACTTAGGAATGAGGATATCCGCAGTAGAACTAGAGTGACCGACATAGCCCAACGGATTAGTAAGCTGAAGTGGCAGTGGGCCGGCCATATAGCTCGAAGAACCGACAACCGATGGGGAAGAAAGGTTCTCGAGTGGCAGCCTCGTACCGGTAGGCGAAGTGTAGGGCGTCCCCCCACGAGATGGAGTGACGACCTGGTAAGACATGCAGGAAGTCGATGGATGCAGGTGGCTCAGGACCGTGCTTTGTGGCATTCTTTGGGGGAGGCCTATGTTCAGCAGTGGACTTGTGAAGGGCTGTAATGATGATGATGATGACACTTTTGTGTATGTTTTATTTATTTATTGGGTACGACTCAATAGGGAAGACAAAGTCAAATATTCTTATTTAAAAATGGCTGTTACAAAGCACTTTGTGAAAGTTAAATGCTACACCATTGACTTAACACGTCCCTACTGCGGAAAGAACTTAGCAAGAAATTCACAAGTGGAGTCTGTAATCCTTTTATGTTTATTTCTACTATACCGAGCATCAATTTCGAATGTATCTATAAAATAATGGTAATATGATTATTTTAAATGCAAAATTACAAAGATAACTAACATAAAATAGTAATTAATTTTGTGTTTTAATTTATTATACGAATAATTAATTTCTGAAAAAGTGACTAACCTCTAGAATATTGAAACATTTAATGAAATCAAAACAGAAATTTCCAATAGTAATTTAAATGCCACTAACCCTCACCCAAGTTTGATTAAAGGATATGCTTACTTAATTTAAGTAATAATTGAACAATAACATAATTTTGGTAGCAATAAGTATCAAGAGACTTATCTTCTTGCCTATGCATTTAGTTTAACGTTTTGCAGCTTAACAATAATATTCTTCATCAACCTATGAAATTCCATTGCTGCACATGTGCCCCTCCAATTTTGGTAATGATTTGCATCAACGTCACGCTAGGCTAAGATCGAAGTTTTAGATGTCTCGCACCTTCGACGCTAGAACCCGTTGCTGATCACTTCGATTTGGCATCATTGCGATTTGGCAGTAACATCTTATAACGCAATTAATAATATTTTTAGATATTGCGAAGTAACTTTTATAGTAATCTGTAATTTTTTTCCTATTAACTTTTCTCTTTTTAGAATAACTATAATCTAAATCTGAATTTTAATCTTTATTAGAGCTAATTTATACCTAAATAGAGGTTGATAGTTATACAACTCCCACAAGGGTCACAAGCTTGACGCTATGTATACCTATGCATTTTTAGGGTTCCGTATCTCAAAAGAAAAAATCGGCACCCTTATAGGATCACTTTGTTGTCCGTCTGTCTGTCTGTCTGTAAAGCTCCTTTTTCTCAGGAACGCGTGGAGGTATCATAGCTAAAATTCATATCAAACACTCAAGTCTACTGTCCCTTGGAGCTTTAAAAAAATCAAACTTCTAAGCCAACGAAATCAAAAGATACAGCCGTTTATGCCGCAAATTTTCGACATTCGCAAGGGAATCAAAACAGATAAAGGAAAAATTGCGAAAAACATAAATTTTTAGTTACATCATATAATAAAAATATTTTTAATAATTTTAAACGTACATACCTACGGATTTGTACGGAACCCTCGGTGCGCGACTCCGACTCGCACTTGGCCGGTTTTTATGATTATAGTAAGGTACATTGGGGTTTCATGCTAGTCGTATTTTAACGTTATTATTAATATTTTTAAACCTGTAGTAGCAGTGTAAGAATATTCTAAACCCCATAGCTTTCCGTGGATATCGTAGGAGGCGGCAGACGGAAACTAAAACAGAAGATGAGCAGCTGCATCTTCCTGATAAATTTTTTTGGCTCTTTGAAGCAATCGAGAAAGAAGTTTTGGTCGTATTATTACTGAAGATAAGCAAAATGATGCACAGCCACAGAAAAAGGTCCCTACACCCCCAAAAAGTTGAAGTGTCTTAATTGCTAGAAAATTCATGGCCTCTGTATTTTTGGGATTCAGTAGGAAACTTTTAGATATATTGCAGAGAAAAATGTTTTTCCAAAACGGGTGAATACTCTGAAAAATACTGGAATAATTAAAAAGTTCAAACGACGCTAAGTGATGAAAGGTAAGTAAAATTAAGCAAATTTGGATTTATGAACTTGGAAAATTGGAACTACTACAGTCTACAGTCCTGAATTAGACCATAGAGATTATTTTTTTAATAAAGAAGGAGTTTCGGTGCATAAAAATGTTATTTATAATAAATAAAATATAAACATAAATACTTACGCTTGTCACCCCGATGGTTAGGTAGAGACAAGCATTTTCATGAATCTCCGCATACATGCTTGTCATATTAGGGTACTCTTAAATTTACCCATCTTCAATTTATCACCAATTTAGTCAAAAAATTCATTCTAGGGACACCCTTGCACCCTTTGCCACTCACTTCTGCAGCATAAATTTGCTTTTCTCCCTTTTCTCATTTATTCTTTCTACAGTCTAAGCTACACAAGCATTATTATGTTAACCTTGGCTTTAAAATTATCTAGCAAATGTTAATTATCCGCTTTGAAAAGTGTATAATGAACCAAGGGATATCGTGTGAAGGAAAATAACTTTGATAAAATTAAAATTTCAATATAGTTGTAAAACATTTCCATAAAGTTATTTTGTACCTGCCCTCTTATATCTTACGGTAAAATTAAAATACTCATAATTAAATGCCAATTCACCAATTTTATTTTTGCACAACCTCATTGTTAATATCTTTCACTTTTGTTTTACGCAATTTCAAATTTTAAATACGAAAAAGCCGATTTATGTACATGTTCCCTGTTTCGCGTGCACATAACATAAATTTGCATAATAAAATTGGTTTTGCTTACGAGCTATGAGTTTGTCGGTATGGTATGTATTTTTCTCATATCAAATTATGTAAATTACGTGCTGCGCAGCTAATATTTCGTACGTAAAGCAAAACACGTTCTCTAACCACTTAATTTATATTTGTTAATCGCTTTTTTAATGAAATATTATATTATGCACGGGTTTTCGTTAAAATTATTCAAAGTTTAAATAATTTTCTATAAGATTAGCTTTGTATTTTATGATAAACATATATAATTTTACAGGCACCCCTTTTGCACGGTGCTTAGCGACGCTACGCCTCGAGCAGAATTGCCGTACACAAATAACTTGCAGACCCTCAACTTCCTGTGAAGTTGTGAAGGTCGTAAGGCCAACCACACATCACTTTAATTAAAGAAACATACCTAAGTGCAAATTGAAATAAAACTAAAACTATTGGTAGATAATCAACATCTTTATTTAATATTAACACACAATTGAAAGAACAATTAAAAAATATATAATATTTTTCAATGTATGTAAGTAAAAACTATTTTTTTTTAAATAAATTACTTATTTCTAAAAATGAGCTACGAATAAAATCTCATGAAACGTAAATATTGAGCACTGTGTGCTTCGACTTTTATTGAGGTACGATTCTTGATATCTAAAATCGTACTTTGTTAAACACGGAATAAGCTCCTTTTTCAAAATTGGTGATGGATAATTCGTCCTTAACGGTTTTGCATTTTGGACTAAGGTATTTTAAATGGTTCGTTAAGGATTGTCGTGACCTAATAAAAGGTAAGTAAAGTTGAATAATAATGATATACATAGGTACCTAAGGATATTATGCAATGTCGGAAGGGTGTTGAATGAATAGGAGACGTGTTGCTTGTACAAAACCTGTAATTATACTCGTGCTTATTCTACCTTAACACTAATATATATTCTCGTGGGGGCTATACTACACCTCCAACTGACAAAAAATACATTTTTTTTATATAGTAAAAAGTTAATCTTAAATAAAGTCTTACATTCTAATTATGTATTTGTAATATTTGTCTTCGCTCGGATAGGGTGGTTGGCCAAATCCCCTATGCACATAATAATTCCGTAGTCACAATATGTATATTTAAACCTTAATGTATTGTTGCCATGAAGCAAATACAAAGAGGAGACGGCATAAGCAACTGTGCACTGTGATTCTCAGTAGGTCCTGACGTCATCATAGTGGGCGTGGCTTTAGTTAGTATACTGTCAGCATTCGTCCTGTACGCTTATGTGTTGAAAAAATCGCAAATCGGTGTATTTTCGTAGTATTAAGAAGAAAAGGATGAAGTCTTATGTTTTATAATGTAAAAACTACTCAGATAGACGCTCTGATATGGATGGCATCACATTTCATTTGTAAATAATTTTACATCTAATTTATTAAAATAGTTCTTGAAAAATCTATTTGCGTCGGCTTTCAAATATAATTAAATATATTCGACACTAGATGGCTACACTTTGTGTCATGTGAACTAAAAATATAAAGGTCCGTAGAGCTCAATATTAGTAAAATAATCATACGAAGGTGCTGAAATTGGTTTTGCATTCAGACATAAAGAAATTTTAATCGTAAAATATTATTTTTATAGTTTATAATCATTTTGAGAACAGGGCGTAATCTCGTCAAGTAAACCTCATAAAAATAACAAAAAGACAGGGCCGTAATTAGAATTCAATTATTTTACCCAGTAATCCAACTTTCAATATTAAAATGAAGGAAATTGTATTTTGGCTGATTTTTACGAAATGTTTAAGTTATATTTAAATGACATTCTATATGCAAAGAATTACATAAATACAATTTAAATATGTTTATCATTTCGTTAAAGTCAACCTTCAAGAAATATTTATTTTATCCTTAGTAAAATAAAGTCTCTTTGAAACTAAATATTCTATGTTCAATATTAAGTAGGATATTTAATTTGGAACTAAATATCCTACTTATCTCAATAATAATATAAAAGCGAAAGTTTGTGTGTTCTTTTTGTTATTTTTATGAGGTTTACTTGACGATAGATGGCGGCCTTTTTACAAAATTATTATGAAAACTATGAAAATAATATTTTGGCGATTAAAATTTCTTTGTCTGAATGTATTTGCTTCATGAAATAGATGCTCCGATCACACTTTGATACTGAGTTATACCGTTACTTATTAAGTCATTTATCTAGACTTTCACATTAAATAGTACCCTTCCTTTATATATTTATTCACATTTATATTTTGAACTTTATATTTATATACTTCATTTATTTATACCTTTATATTTCATTAAACAGTT
This sequence comes from Parnassius mnemosyne, assembly GCA_963668995.1. Lineage (NCBI taxonomy): Eukaryota > Metazoa > Arthropoda > Insecta > Lepidoptera > Papilionidae > Parnassius > Parnassius mnemosyne. Next base: position 13,780,636 of record CAVLGL010000002.1, on the reverse strand, counting down.
TTTTCAACCACACAAATTATTTAGATATTAATACTCTACTATTTTTTCAGAGTATAATGACTTATAAAAGTTAAAAACACATGATTTTAAGGTTCAATAAACATAAAACCGACAGTATTACATTTCATTTTAAGATATACAGAAAAAAGAAGGCTATTTCAGGCAATGTAATCATTTTCATTATCATAACCACAGCCAGATCAAAATACAAGTTGCAATCCAAGCCGCGTAAGCGATTTGTGACACTTTTCTTTTCAATTCCAAAGTACGTTTATGGGAACGTTTACGATTACATCGTAGATCATACGTAATTTCAACATAATTTATAAAATATTCAATTATGAATACACTTAAAATGTATATAAAATTTATAGTACTAAACCCTTTTTTGCGTAGTTAAGATAGTTACATTGCATTGTTATTGCTTTTACATTATCAAGTGTTTATAACATGTTCAACTTATTTAAAACACAAATTTATAAAAAAGATATAAGTTTGTATGGCAAAATATATGTTGTTTGCTAATAAAAAATTATTACCATTAGAAAAGAAAACTTTTTTTTATAATATTATAATACTATTTTTGGTTTCATTTTCCATTGATGAAAAAAAACTTATAATAATAGCGAATTCACACTTTGGACTACCAAATTTAATTTAAAATTGTACAAGTTTTAGATAAAAAACATAACATAAAAAGAAATTTAAGGTTACTTTAAATATAAATCAATTTAAATATGAAAAAAATCTTGTAAATTTATATAAAATATGGTAAAATAACTAAGTACGTGAAAATATGTTCATTATTTTTGATTTTTTTTGTTTACGTGTTGTTGTGTGGATCGATAATGTAGTTACTACGTGTGTAATTTGTGACTAGTATCTTGGTTAGTATTAATTTAATAGCACTAATACAGAAATGAAAAATAACTACATATCTTTCTTTTAGATTTCATCGGTGATCCCCTTAATGAGCTAATAATTTTAATTATTCTCATGTCCTTCCATGGTTATTAATTTTATGCTAACACTACTCTCACTTCCTTTGTTTTCGGTTTTCAGGCTTTTTTTATTTATTTATTTCATAATTCTTGTACATACTTTTTCTTAATATTCTTATCTATACATATAATAAATCTGTAGAAAAGTCGTGTCTGTAATTCTAATATATTCTTGAAAAAAACAAGTCCAGGGGACTAAATAAAGGGTTCTGAAGCCAAGTTAGTGGTTTTTAGAAATTTTGTCTGTCTGTCCGTCTGTCTGTCTGTGTATTCCGGATTCACGCAAAAACTACTGAACCGATTTACATGAAATTTTGTATGTAGGTAGTGAGTAACCCGGGGCAACTTATAGGCTACTTTTTATCCGATTACGGAACTTCAAAAAAGGAAGGTTAAGTATTTTATTTCCTTTAGATGTGAATTTTCTATTATATCTTAGTTATAGGCGGGATGACGGGTGTTTTTCAAATAAATACCATATTTGTAAATAAAGTTTAAAATAATAAAATAAATAAAATTTAAAATAATAAATTATAATCTTGGTAAATTAATTTGAAACTACACCGATTTGGTATTCAAAACAGCGCCATCTATCATCAAATAAAAAAGTAATATATTTTGTCTCCAGTTACTAATAAATGAAATAATATAAATAACTTACATTTATATGACTAAATTATTAGATTTTTAAAATTATTAAAAAACTCTAACGTTTAGTTATTGGTATTTTTATTATTTTATTTTGAAAGTGTAATGATTTCAATAGATAATAGTGACGTTTATCATAAATATAAAAATTGATAAGGTATTTATTTGAATTACTGATATATATGTTAAGTGATTAAAACTGGTTTGTCTGCATTTTTTTTTATAGGATAAGGGTGACAATCGAGCACACAGTCCACCTGATTGTGAGTGGTTACTGCGGCCCATAGACATCTATATCTATCCTCTATTACAAATCAAAATGTAGATGCGTTGTCACCCGTGAGGACTAAGATGGAATGCCTCATTTCCAGTAAAAAGGGCATCCGGGCACCTGCACTCACCAAGCGAAACGCAGAGGTAAACCTCTAATTCACGCTGGTTTTCTGTAAGGTCGTGGTACCACCCCGGTTCGAGCCTGCTCATCCGTGCGACAGCAAAAGCTGCCGCGAGGCACCGGTTCCGGTGACCGCTGTTGAAATTTGCAATTGTTGAAAAATTTTCATTATCATTATAGTTTTATTCAAGAGATTTTTATGGATGTCGTGGCCAGATCGTAGAATTGATCATATATCATAAAGTATTCCATCGTTTCGTGAAATGGTGTGGTCATTTCGTGATTTTTAACACTATTTGTCGACCATGTCATAATATAGCTTGACCAAATCAATGACTAGAAATCGTTTGAAGATAGTTATAACTAAACACAACGTTGCTATTTTATAATATAGTCATATGACGATATCATTAAATCGTTTTTCACCACTAGGGGCGCTGATAGCGTATTTTTTAACAGAAACAGAACTTTTAAGAGAATTTACTTTACTTTATCTCTTATTGATATAATAAATAAATGTACGCTTCTATTGCTTATATTACTAGATGAAATGGTTTTGGCTTTCATTATTTCATCTAATATTAGCGCCACCTACTTACTTCTAAATAAACTAAAATGGCAAGTCATTGATAAAATGAAATAATACAATGCTACTGAATATACGATGTAAATAATTGAATCATTAACATTACATTCATCCCGCGTTGGAATCAGCGCAGCGAACACTTTTTTGGCTAAAAACTCTGTGGCCTGTGCCTATTATTAGTAACATGTAAGCTGCTACTTTTTTAATTTTCGTGGGGCAATATATGCTGTTTTTATTTTATTCGTGTTTTCGAGTATGTTGCTTTTAGTTTTCACTCTACAGTAAATATTAATACTTGCGAAGATGAGGGTAAAAGTTAAAATGCGGATTGGCAACCGCAGCTATTATTATTTTGATCTGTTGTTAAGAAGATGATGCAGCCCATCCCATCTCCAGTTTGTTTTCCTATGTTGCCTCTTACGACGGGACGATATGAGGTGGTGGATTTTCTTTCACCGCCACAACAGGGCGAACATTTTTCTACTCCCGTTCATGAGTGTAGTGATCCTCACGTTCACTGTGAATAATATTTATAAGAAATAAAACGAATTTTAAGGATATTATCGCGTTTAATTTTATTTTTTAAATTCCCGTTGTTTTGGACACTTTACAGCACCCATGATCACGGGAGGGGCGGGAGAACTGAGATGTTTGACGACCTGATGTTATAGTTAAAATAGAATAGAATAAATGCAGTAGTAGTTTGAATTTAATTTTATTAATTATGGGGTCCTTATCAGATGGTAGCACTCAGCCATCTTCCCTATTAAAATTAGGATTTAATTTCAATAGCCTCGCGAATCATCATTGGTAGGATTCGGTGTTCTATTCCAAGGATTTGTTGTTTATCAGATCCGATATAATGGTTGAGACGATACTAAACACGTTGACTTATATATACTTTAAACTTCCTGGAGCTTCGGTGCTTCACATCAACGATATGTTCTTTCACTTGGAACTTTCATCCAAGATGCGTAAAAAGCCCGTAACATTAGTTTTAATCCATGTGTAGTATTATAGAACTGTATTTATGAAATTTTCAAGTCTCGAAGTAAAAAAAAATATCTACATCTTTTTTATGGTGCCAATCAATATTAAATAGGACCAATGATATGAATAACATGTCTCAAATAAACATTATAATACTTTGTTAAAACTAAATTAACTTTAACTATCAATAAATGTAAAGAGTAAAAGGTAAATAATAATAATACATTTTACCTTTCTTATGGATACATCGGAATCGGAAGACACGCCCGATATAAAAAAATAGTAGGAGTTTCTAGACAAATATATTCACGTGTTTCTGTAGCATTTTACCAATCATCTACATCTAATAGTATTTTAGAATGAAAAAAATCTTTGACAGACAGAGACATAGCCACCGAGGTGACTCTAAAAGTGATCGAATTTTCTAAATTTGGCACGGAACAGCATTTAATGATGTTCCTAAATTCAAGCGCACGGTAAAAGCTAGTTTCTTAATATTTTTGACCTTTACCTAACTTTTTTTTTTTTTTTAGTATTCTATTCACTTATATATTTATTTATTAACTAGATATCGGGAGTCGGAGTTTTAATTCACTTCATTTACATATTATATTTTATTTCATGATATATTTCACGAGGGTACTTTATACAAATGGGCCCCCATTTATTTGTTTATTATATTATATTTTCATTACATTAATTTCATTTTATTGACACATTAACCTTTTTATCATACTATATCGAGGTAGAACTGTACCGTAGGTTGTGTGCACAACCTTGAGGTCAACGTTTATCATTTTAAAAGGACTCCAACAATTGTCACGGAGGAAAACTAAGTTCACACTATGATCCAATGAAGGATGTGATATCTATGTACCATTTTATGACTATATGCTATACCAGTTGTACTACTAGCTACGCTAGGGATGACGTAACGGGTAAATAAAACGCCTTGGTACGTATACTGAACTGATTTATTAAACAAAAACTTAGGTTGCCCTTATGGCGTTACGATGCGCTGATTATAGCGTGCAACAAAGTACTACTAGCGCCATCTAGAATTTACAAAATAAAATAAAATTCTTAACATTGAAAACATTACTTTTTGCTCTTAAACATATCGCCCACCAAGGACATTTAACTAAAATGTCCTTAATTAGCGAATGCCGCCCACCATGCCCATATTACATTAACCGGAGTGGGTATATTTTACACACAACAACACATAACAATAAAAATTTAAATTTAAATCTATGACAAATAAACAATAAAATCTAGAAGTAACTAAACAATAATACATGCTAATGCAACGGTTAATTGAGACAATAATCTAAATTTTTTTATATTACTTATCTACTGGCAATGTGCACAATTTTGAGGTTGGTCGTTTCCAAATTGAAGATCTAGTACGCAATGTAACCACACGGGTTATATTGTCCTCGCCCGGATGTTTTTGTATAATGCGACCAAGTAACCACTGTCCCGGAGGAAGATCATCCTCCTTTACTAACACAATGTCACCCACATTTGGTTCTGCAATTTGACGCGACCATTTATATCTGTGCGTTAACATGACCAAATATTTTTGTGACCAACGTTTCCAAAATGATTGCAACAATTTTTGTACTAACTGCCACCTTGACAATGAATTTACGTTACTCGAATCATAATTCCTATCGATTGCATTAACTAATGGTTCTCCAACCAAGAAGTGACCTGGAGTCAACGGCAGTGGTTCGTTAGGATCGTCTGAGTTAACAGTTGTCATTGGTCGAGAGTTGAGGCATGCCTCGATTTGAGTAAGAAGAGTGGTCATCTCTTCAAACGTTAGAGTCGTTTCTCCAATAACTCTTCTCAAGTGGTGCTTGGTAGACTTGACACCCGCTTCCCAAAGTCCTCCAAAATTTGGAGCCCGGGGAGGTATAAAGTGCCACTCTGTCCCGTTTTTTTCTAGGTATTCTGCAAATTTCGGCTGAATAGAACTTAGTTCTCGTAGTTCCTTAGATGCGCCAACGAAAGTAATCCCGTTATCCGACCACAGGTGAGCGTATTTTTCACGTCTGGCTATAAATCTTCGGAAGGCTGCTAAAAAGGCCTGACTAGTCATATCACTGACAACCTCTAGATGTATGGCTCTTGTGACCATACATATAAAAATACAAATATAGCCCTTGTATGCTCGGTGGCCACGACCCTTGGTCGTCCTGATCTGGATAGGCCCCGCATAGTCCACTCCACTATTGAGAAATGGCCTCGCAGGGGTTCACCTTACAGATGGTTAATCACCCATGAGCTGATTGTTAGTAGTTGCACTATTCTTTACACATGTAACGCATTTATGGATATGTTGTTTTACCAAAGCCTTAGCTCCTATCACCCAATAAGCTGTCCTTAAATAATTGAGCATCAACTGCTGTCCTCCGTGAAGAGTTTGAATGTGTGCATCTGCAATGATCAATTTAGTGAATGGAGAAACACGAGGTAGAACAATAGGGCGCTTAATGGTATCCTCAATCACTGCATTTCTCAGGCGACCGGCAACTCTAATTATTCCGTTGTCATCCAAATAAGGACCCAATGTTCTTAGGTTGCTTCCTTTCTTTATTATAGACCTTCCAGATTTTAAGTCTGCGTATTCTTCCGTGAAATTCTCCATTTGTGCCTTTCTTAAGCAACACTGTAAAGCCTTCTCTATTTCTGTCTTTTGTAAATAGCGACTCTTTACGGACCCTTTGAGAAATTTTCTGCAATAAGCGACAACTCTCAAAAATTTTGGGAGTGATGAATACCGCTTAAAAAGTGAATCTTCTTCACCTTCGGTAACTACCTCCACATATGTTTTTATAGATTCTTCTTCCTTTGTATATAAATTCTTTGGTCTATTATATGAAATAATATGTTGTTCTTTCAAAAAATTAGGTCCTGAAAACCATAAATTATTTTCCGCCAGTAACGCAGGTGAGACACCCCTGGATGCGCAATCTGCTGGATTTTGCTTGGTGGAAATATGACACCATTGTGATGATTCTAGGGTAGTCAGAATCTCTGACACCCTATTTCCAACAAAAGTTTTCCAGCGGCTCGGATGATTATTGAGCCAGGCCAGAACGATGGTGGAATCAGTCCACGCATGAACCTCGTTCTTAGAAATATTAAATACTTCTGATGTTTCCGCTAAAAATCGCGCCAACAGAACTGCTCCGCATAGTTCCAGCCTTGGAATGCTCACTTGTTTCACAGGAGCTACTCTCGTTTTTGCTACCACAAGTGATGTTTTAACTTTATTTGAACCATCGATAATTCGCAAATATATAACTGCTGCGTATGCCAATTTCGATGCATCGCAGAAGCCGTGCAATTCTACAGCAAGATCATTATTCTTCGTTCCGAGCCAACGTGATATTCGCACTTTGGATAATTCATCTAACTCTACCATGTAAGTATCCCATATCATTTTTAATTCATTGGAGATCTGTTCATCCCAACTAATTCCTGACAACCATAGCCTTTGAATAAATACCTTTGCTATGATTACACTAGGTGCAACCCAACCTAATGGATCAAATATTCTCGTAATGTCAGACACTATCTTTCTTTTTGTTTCAGGTCCTGTAACCGGGGAAATACTTATATTCATCTTCAGCGCGGCGCCAGGTTAGTCCTAAAATTTTTATTGTATCATCTGATGTTATTTTGACTTCACTTATTTCATTTTCTAATAGTTTTACTTCTTCTTTGTTGTCTTTCAATTTTGTTTTCTTTATTATAGTGTCATTTCCTTCACATTGCTCTATGTGTTTCATCAGCCTTTTACTGTTGCTATTCCATTTCTGCAATTCAAATCCTGCCTGTCCTAATAATTCTTTTAACTGTTTAACAATTTCGCAATCTTCTTGAACCGTATCACAACCTGTCATTAAATCATCCATATAGAAGCAGTTCAAGACTTGTTCGGCAGCAATTGGGTATAGAACTCCAGCATCATAAACTACCTGATGAAGTGTTCTCACAGCTAGGTAAGGCGCCGATGCAGTTCCAAAGGTGACTGTTCATCATTTCATCATCATTACAGCCCTTCACAAGTCCACTGCAGAACATAGGCCTCCCCCAAAGAATGCCACAAAGCACGGTCCTGAGCCACCTGCATCCATCGACTTCCTGCATGTCTTACCAGGTCGTCACTCCATCTCGTGGGGGGACGCCCTACACTTCGCCTACCGGTACGAGGCTGCCACTCGAGAACCTTTCTTCCCCATCAGTTGTCGGTTCTTCGAGCTATATGGCCGGCCCACTGCCACTTCAGCTTACTAATCCGTTGGGCTATGTCGGTTACTCTGGTTCTACTGCGGATATCCTCATTCCTAAGTTTATCACGCAGAGAAACTCCGAGCATAGCCCTCTCCATAGCTCGCTGAGCGAACTTGAGCTTCCTCATACGGCCAGCAGTGAAGGACCACGTCTCAGTTACATAAGTCATCACTGGCAACACGCACTGGTTGTACAATTTCGTTTTCAGGTTTTGAGGTATGTCTGACGAGAAGATGTGTCGTAGCTTCCCGAACGCTGCCCAGCCGAGTTGAATCCGTCGATTGACCTCTCGGTCGAAGTTGGACTTACCTAGTCGGACTATTTGTCCCAGGTAAACATACTCGTCAACAACTTCGAGCTTAGTGCTCCCAACAACTACCGGCATAGGTGTGACATGGACATTGAACATGATCTTTGTTTTGTCCATGTTCATCTTAAGACCTATCCGTTGGGAAACACTATCGAGGTCATTGAGCATAGTGCTTAGGTCCTCCAGCGATTCTGCCATAAGGACTATATCGTCGGCAAATCGAAGGTGAGTGATGTACTCGCCATTGATGTTGATACCGTATCCTTTCCAGTCCAGAAGCTTGAAAACGTCTTCCAATGCAGCGGTGAAGAGTTTCGGGGATATGACGTCACCCTGTCTTACACCTCTCTGCAATTGGATAGGTTTCGTATTCTGGTTCTGTACTCGGATAGCCATCGTAGCCCTACTGTACAAGCACTTCAACACTTCGATATACCGACAGTCAACTTGGCACCGCTGAAGGGACTGCAGCACCGCCCAAATTTCGACGGAATCAAAGGCTTTCTCATAGTCCACATACGCCAGACATAGTGGCAAATTGTACTCTTCGGACTTCTGTACAACTTGCCGAAGGGTATGTATGTGATCTATGGTGCTAAAGCCCTATCGGAAACCGGCTTGTTCGAGAGGCTGGAAGTCGTCAAGTCTGCGCGCGAGGCGATTCGTAATGACTCTCGAAAACAGCACGTAGACGCGGCTCAGAAGGGAAATCGGTCTGTAGTTCTTCAAGAGAGCGTTGTCACCTTTCTTGAAGAACAAGACCACCGCACTTCTGCTCCACGCCTCCGGTGTAATGCCACCATGGAGGACGGAATTAAAGAGCTTCTGAAGGACTTCGAGTACCGGTTTTCCACCCGCTTTCAGAAGCTCCGCTGTAATGCCATCCTCGCCTGGGGCCTTACCGTTTTAAGGTGCTGGAGAGCCATTCTAATCTCGCTCAGACTGACGTCCGGGATATCTTCGGAATAGTGTCGGATGAGACTCGCTCTTGGATCGTTACTCACACTTGCGTGTGGCTCCAACGATGACGCGTACAGCTGCCCATAGAACCTCTCAATCTCACTCAAAATCTCAGGTGTCCCGGAAACGATGCTGCCACATTCTGTCTTCAGCTTTGACAGGTGGCTCTTTCTGGCAGACAGATCTCTGGCAAAGACTTTGGAGCCTTGGTTCCGCTCGATCGCTTCTTCAATACGAGCTGTATTGAAGTTGCGTTAGTCCCGCCGCATGCATTTGGAGATCTGTCTGTTCAGATGCCTGTATGCTGTCAAGTCTGTTGAAGAATGTAGCTTCAACTCCCGTCTAACAGCCATGAGATTAAAAGTGTGATCGGAGAGTTTTTGTGTTCTTCTGCGGCGGGTCTTGCAGAACTTGGCTCTAACCGCATGGACAGTTTCCACGAGCTTGTCATTCATATTGTCCACTTCATTGCAGTCTTCTAGGCACTGAAAACGGTTTTGTAACTCGAGCTGAAAGGTTTCGGGACTTTGGAACAGAGGACGAGGGGGACGGAGCGTTGACTTCATTAGACGAGACCTTTCCAACTTAACGTTTAGGTTCAGTGTGCCTCTAACCATTCGGTGATCGCTACCAGTTTTCACCCTCGCGATCACGGAGAAATAACTGAACAGTTGTCGTCTGGTCATCATAATGAAGTCAATCTCATTTTTTGTCGAACCGTCGGGGCTCGACCAGGTCCACTTCCTGTGGGGCCGCTTCTTGAAGAAAGAGTTCATCATAAAGAGTCCCTCTTTCTCCATGAAGTCGGTCAGCTGCTGGCCCCTTGGGTTCCGTTGCCCTATTCCAAATTTCCCTACTTTTAGCTCACCGTTCTCTCTTGTGCCTAGTTTTGCATTGAAGTCTCCCATTAACACCGTATATTGGGTTTTGGAGGAATGCATGGCTCTAGAGATATTCTCATACATTTCCTCCACCTCCCCATCGGGGTGTGCCGAGGTTGGTGCTTAAACCTGTATGACCTTCAGCGAATACCGTTTGGTGATTCTGAGTATAAGGTACGCAACCCTCGTCGACACACTCCCGATCTTTACAACGTTGTTAACGAGAGACTTGTGGACGATAAATCCAACACCTCCTTGGGACAGTTGGTCGCCCTCCCGGTGATAGAGCAAGTTGCCGGATTCGAGGATTACCGTGTCCCCCCCACTCTTTTCGGACTTCGGATAATCCTATAATATGCCAGCGCAACTTGTCTATCTCTTCTTCCAGCTCCACAATCTTCTCGTCAGTCCTCAGGGTGCGTGCGTTGTACGTTGCCAGGTCGAGTCGTCTAAGGTGGCAACCGAACCTCCACCCGAGATTCTTAGCACCCCCTGCCCCGCCGTTACCATGGTCGCCACCGTAGCCAGAAATAGCGGGGCCGCCGGGGACTGGGGGCCGTCTCTTTGTTACATTCATAGGGGGGTATTTGCCATAGTTGCCACGCTTGGCGAGCGGGTTGGCAACCGCAGTTTTTTTTTATTGTAATTTTGGCTATTATCAGGAAGATGCTGCTGCCCATCTCCTGCCTGTTTCCATTTGTCGCCTTTTACGATACCCACGGGAGGATATGGGGTAGTGAATATTCTTGACCGCCACTACACGGCACAAGGTAACTGTTAAGAGTTCATAATCCTTCATTTCTTCCTTAGGATCTTTTCTCCACACAATGCGTTGATACATGGTGGCATCTGCTTCGGTTACAAGCACTTGGCGATACATTTTTACAATATCTGCCACTAAGGCAATCGGATAGGTTCGCCAGCGTAACATCGTGTGTCTGAGATCTGCTTTTAAGGTAGGTCCTACCATCAAAGCATCATTTAATGATACACCAAACTTATTTGGCTCTGAAGCAATAAAGTCCACTCTAACCTTTGTGGTGGACTTGTCTTCTCGTACCACGGCATGGTGTGGTAAATAAATAGGTTCGTTAATCCTTGGTTCATGGTTACTTATTGATCTCATGTGCCCTAACTGTAAATATTCCTTCAAAACATTATGATATTTTTCCCGTAGCTCTTGATTCTTACTTAGTCTTGTTTCTAATGACTTTAGTCTCTTTATCGCTATTTCTCTAGAATTGCCATTCTTACAAACTAGCTCTTCGTCTCGCAATGGTAATTTTACTATATATCGCCCTTCTGGCGTTCTTTTAGTCGTAGTCTCATAAATTTTCTCACATTTTTGCTCTTCTTATGTAAGTATTTTCTTTTCATTGTAAAACGTACTTTCTTCTTTTTCCCAGAACCTCTTTAGTATTTCATTTTCCATGGCCTGTGCATTCGTAACTTGAAGTTTCATTGTAAAAGTATTATTTTTTCCATTTACATTGTTTATTACACCGGAAAGAATCCACCCAAGCGTGGTATTCTGTGCTATCAGGAACCCATTTGGGCACTTCTTTATCCCATGCTTTATTATGGTGCTATAAACATCCGCACCCAATAAAATATCAATTTTATTGGGTATGTTGAACTGTGGGTCGGCTAACGTCAATTGGTTAAGCTCTTCCCAAGCTATTGCTTCTATCTTCCTTTCAGGTAGACAGTCGGTTATCTTGCTCAAAACATAAGCTTCAATTCCCATCTTAAAATTTGGATCAACACATGATTGCACTTGGAATCGAACCTTGGATTGAGCGCGCATAACTATATTATTTGATAATCCTGAAATCACCCCGACTGCTGGAATTTTCTTCAATTGAAGATACTGAACTATTGCTTCTGTGATGAAGCAACCTTGAGAACCTTGATCTATAAGGGCTCGTGCTAGCTTATGTTCTCCGGTTTTAGATTCAACTCTTATTAGTGCTGTAGCTAATAAGACCTGCCTGGGCTTAGGGATATGACCAGTAGAAAGGCAAGCTACTACCGGAACTTCAGATTCCGAAGTATCAGTGTAACTAGCCGACTGGATTAAAACAGCAGCCTGGTCTTTTTTCTCCTGATTGTTGGTGGGATGCAATAGTGTGTGATGTCTTTTTTGACATATCATACACTCTGTCGGTTTTTTGCAATCGTAGGAACGATAATTCCGGCCCAAACAATTAAAACACATCTTTCTTGTTGACACAAATTCCCGTCTGCGGTCAACATCTTGACTCGAAAACTGTTTGCAGAAACATAATTTATGATTCTGCGAACAGTATTCACACTTTAAACTAAAAGACTTAGTCGCTAGCAAAACTTTCGTGTTCGGAGAGTGGGTGGCATTATGAGTAAGTATTTTACGCGTTTCAATTGTTCCTAGTGCTCTAAAACGATTTTCGATAAATATTTTTAACTTATCAATTGTGGGTAAAGAATCATCACTTGCTATAAATAATTCCCACTGCTTACGTGTATCAGCATCCAGTTTATAGCTTACAAGATAAATGACAATTATATCCCATTTGCTTACATCTATATCTAAATTTTTAATGCACTTAAACAATCCATTGTGGTATCTAACAATTATTTTAAGCTAGATGCCGATTCACAATATATCCGTCTTTGACCAAACAACCGTTTTAAAATACAATTAGACAAATACCTTTTGTTATAATATCTCTTTTCTTAAACATCCCAAGATTCTTTATAATTTGTTTCGGTAACTGGAGTATGCCGAATCAGTTGAGCCGCCTCACCAGTGAGATGACTCTTTAAATAATGAAGCCTCTGCACATTATCGAGAGATTCATTTTGATGGACCAATGACAAAAACAAATCTCGGAATGTCGTCCATTCCGAGTATTTACCCGAGAATGTAGGAATTGTAATTCTAGGTAATTTCACGGCGCATTGTTTATCTAGAAAAGGAGTCGAATCACTGTGCTGTGGCTTCTCCTCTGATGGACATAATTTATTTTTTGCAGATTTTATATGAGATTTGTAAACAATGTAAGTGTCCTCAGTTTTATCATAAACCTCTAATTTAACATAATCAGATGATTGTAAATCTTCCGGTTTAACATTTTCGTACAACTTTTTATGATTATCAATAAAAGATTGCCAATTACTGTCTAATATTTCTAACCTCGTCTCTAAATATTCGTACGTTAAACGTTCCTTGGGACATTTTTTATAATTACTATAGGCTTTATTAATAACGTTTTGTGTTTCCCTTTGGAGATTAATAATTTTATCCATTTTTAAATCAGTATCTTCTTCCCAATTTTAAAAGTAAAAATTTATTAAGTATATTTAGAAAGAAAGACCTGAAAATGTTAAAAGAGTTAATAACCCTTTGAACAAAATCGAACATTTATACTGCTAGTTTTGACAGTATTTCAAATTTATTTTAAGTCCCATTCAAAGTCATTAAGTGTATACGGTAGTACCCGTTGACAACTTATTTTGAATATTATCATAAGTTTTTAAAATAAACACTATTACAAATTTAAAAATGTGAGTTATTTTTATGCTAAGTTTTTTAAAATTAACATTAAAACAAATTTAAAAATGTGAGTTATTTTTATGCTAAGTTTTTTTAAAATTAACACAATTACAAATTTAAATATAGAAGTTATTTTTAATGTTATTTTCACTTTATAGTTCCAAATGGCACGACATACAAATTCAAAAGTACTTACAGTTTTTTTTCTTTCTTGCACTCACCACTAAATGATTACACTTTGACACTTTAGCTTTTAACTTGACCACTGGTATTGACTTTGCACTTTACACTCACTACTAAAAGCGGTGCCATCTATTTGTGACACCTCTTATTATAACTTCACTTGTCGCGATTGACAGCTCCCTCTTCAAAGTTGACATCTGAATCTGAACTCTTGTGTCCACTTTCTTGGACTGGTGTGGGCAGAAATAAACAACACCACTAACCAGTGCCTGAACTCCTGCTGCAGCGATCCACTGCGAGTCCAGGGGGTGTGGTCCACAACTACTGACCACTGCACTTCACTGACTAGGCCTCAGATCCCGAACACTTTATCCGATTCGAATTAAGGACCAATGTACTACTAGCTACGCTAGGGATGACGTAACGGGTAAATAAAACGCCTTGATACGTATCCTGAACTGATTTATTAAACAAAAACTTAGGTTGCCTTTATGGCGTTACGATGCGCTGATTATAGCGTGCAACAAAGTACTACTAGCGCCATCTAGAATTTACAAAATAAAATAAAATTCTTAACATTTAAAACATTGCTTTTTGCTCTTAAACACCCGTGATGGACGTTCCCTTATCTCTCCTACATTTATTTGTCAAGGTCATCTTTTCTTCTTCATTCTCTTCTTAAATATTTATTCCTTCTTTATTCATTTAAATTGTTCTTAAATAACATGTCTTTAACATTTATCTGACTGTATCGGTTTCTTTTATACACTTGCATGCTCCACTTCCATAAACTAATTTGCATCATTCTCGCTCATAATGATTTCCATACCAGGAGTTTAAGCATCATCAATATGTTGGTGATCAGTTCAATATTGACGAACTTAGCAACTCAATCATTCATTCCTCACACCTTTTAAATACAAAATTTCTAATTTTGTACAAACATGGGGAAACATTTTTATCAGTCAATTTTCTATGTCCGTGATTATTAGATAATTATTTTATTCTTAGTACCTTAATATGATAGTTTCTAAATATTTTGTAATTGACACAGAAGGTTCTATAGTTACGTCGTTAATAGTTATATAACTTTTTCTTCTATTAAAAAATGCATTAGCTTTATTTTATTTTATAATTGCTAGAAATATGATGATTAATAAATCGTATACAGAAAATAATTGGTAATCACTATTACGGCTACCAAGTTTATATACCTAGTCAGGTCATAAGTATTGTCACACAGTAAAAACTTTTCTTTTAGAATGCTGGCCACAAAAAAGTTTATTGAATTCGAATTTCGAATTGTTCATGAAAATAAAACTGTATACTTTTTAGAATTTTACTCATTTTTAAATATGGAGTGGACGCTTAAAGAAGACCGTGTTGCAGTTATTGCGTTGCATCGTTGCGGTTACGCGCCAATTCAAATTTTTGACATACTGGAAAATTGGAATATAACCAAAAGATTCGTTTATCGTACCATCAAACGATACAATAAAGACTCTAGTGTAGATGACAGGTCAAGAAGTGATCGCCCTCGGTCTCTTAGGACTCCAGCAGTGATAAAAGCTGTGAAGGCGCGAATTCAAAGAAATCCCAAACGTAAGCAGAAACTGTTGGCCCTTCAGATGGGGTTAAGCAGAACCACGGTGAAAAGGGTGTTAAATGAAGACTTAGGGCTTCGGGCATATCGAAGAAAAACAGGACATCGTTTGAATGCTCGTCTAATGGACCTGAGACTGAAGAGATGCCGCGTTTTGTTGAAGCTTGAAGAAGTTGAGTAGGAGAAAAGAAGTTAAGAAAATAGCCTACACTGGCATCAGGTAAAGTTGCCAAGGTATTCAGGCAAATCTTTTTCCGTACAGGTTTGTCAAAAAATAAAAACAAGACATCTTAAATGGGGTTATGTTTTTTAAACAAAAGATATTCTTAGGTTTAGTTTTTATACTTAATTATAATCTATTAACCATAAATTTTAAAATGCAAATTTAAAAATATTCTTTATTCAGGTTTTTATTTTACAATCGTAATATCTATAAAATAAAATATTGTCTTTGTCATTCATAAGAACACACTCTTCAGGGTATTCTGATATTTGCAGTAGTTCTATAGATTTTACTATAGCACTTTCAGGCAGATATTTATCTTCATCCGACCTCTTAGGAATAACAAACTTAAAATGATCCTTGCTGCGTTGTTTATAGTATGTAACTGAATACATTTTTTCATATCTTGATATTTTTGATTTACGTGAATAATATCTGCTCAAAATTGTATCTCCTTCATTCCATCTAATTTCATTTTTCTCGGTCCTTTCCTGATGAATAATCATCTGTTCTTCGTCAGAATTATCTTTTTCCTTTAGAGAATATTCTATATTTTTTAGTCTTAACTCAGTCTCATTACATATACGTTCCTGTTTATTTTTACTGTTGTTTGTACTTCCTGTACATTTTTTTTGTTTTCACAATCTCAACAGCCAACGTCATCATTCCATCTGTGTAAATTTTATAGGGCCTAGCCCTAATTTTTCTACGGTTTCGTTTGATGGGGAGCTTTTTGATTCTGAAACAAAAGGTAGGTATCTACTACATAACCATGCATAACATTATGGCATATATTTATATGCATATATATTTTTCATGTCGTAGCCGCATGCCTTCATATTATTATTACTCCTTTTTTATATATACAAACTTTTAGATTTCTTATCGCAATAATATTGTAAAACAAGATACCGAAAATATCGAAAATAAACACAACAACAAAACATACACACAAACCAGAAGTATACTCTGATACCTACATGATTTTTGTCAACCCTAACTGTAGTTATAGTTGCCACGAATCAAGGACTGAATAAATTAACCGACTTGGTATTACATGGATCTCACAACTATTTACGGTAGAAAAACTGAGTAACGAGACTTGGCTTTTTTTACAAGTTATGTTTTGATGGCATCTCATTTCTTTTTGTAGATCGTTATATCTTGGTAACTATCTACACCTATCATTCCATTATATTATACAGATATAGGTACACTGATTCATTCACTGCAAATGTAACTTTGTAATTCTGTATATTTATATGGGATTACAAAGTTATTTATGCAGTTGGTGTATATCAAAAACTGGACCGAAATTATAAAATATTTTAATTTTTACTCAATTTATATATTAAACAACTTGAAGCTTCTATGTCTGCTAGAAGTGCCTTAGAGTTTCGATGAGTTTTGATCGGTCAGTCAGTGAGTGACAAAATTAAGAAACTTTGACTAGTTTTAATTCTTAAACTACTAGTTCAAATTTAATGAAATTTTAAATATACCGAGTTTATACAATGCCTACTGGGTTAGTGAAAATTCAGGCTTCTAGTTATATCCACAACGAAGTTATAGGGTTTCGAAAATGGCCTGAACTGCTTCGAGAAAAAGATGGTACGGCCGTGCCGCTTTTTGCTCGACTTTGCGGGGGCACTGCCGTGCCCCCAGAAAAATGTTACCCTAAATTATGAAAAAATACTACCATTATATACCAAGTTATTTTATAAAGAGATTTTTAAAATAATTTACTTTAATTCAAATATAACGGTAAGGTTATGTTGCCAAGGGTTGTGTTAAGTTGCCATGTTTTGCGGTACATTTTATATTAAAAGACTACAGAAAAAAAAACAACGAAATGTATCACAGTGTTATTTTAGGCAAAATTAAGTACGTAAAAATTTTATCTTTCTTATTTTTTTTTTTTTTTTGCAAAACAATTACTGAATAAAAGTGAATATAAAATCGTCTAGTGCCTTAATAGAAATGCCACTGAAGAACTTACGTAACTTAATTTATAATATTGTAATATGATTATTTTTTTGAAACAATAGTAAAATAACAAATAAATCGTTGATATTAAGTATCTAATAATCAATTTCAACTTTAACATTATGAAAAACAAAATATTTAATACATAACTTTTTTTTATAACAGACCAAAAATAGGCTGATGCGATGTTACCTCAAATTTTCTTCTTTGTTCTCTTTAGCTCAATTTTCATATTCTTCTGGACGAAGCTTGCGAAAGTACAACTTTTTCTTTCCTTTTAAAATTAACCTGCCGTTTCTTCAATTTTGAACTTTGTTCATCATATAAAAAAATCTACATTTTATTTTCCTCATTCTTTTTAAGCTGTTGTCTTCGTACAATACATACTTTTTAATTTTTAGTTTCTATAAAATTATTGTTGTGGCCTCTTCTCGTATTTGTCATAATATTATTTTTTGTCTTGACCGGTGTTGTGTCATTTCCAGTTAATTTGTTATTAATTTATTTTTGTTAACAATTTTTTTTTATTAAAATAAAATTTGCAGGCCGTGACGATGCGCGTGCATTGTAGCAGCGCACCGCCTGGCAGGGTCGCCATGTAATGTCGGAAGGGTGTTGAATGAATAGGAGACGTGTTGCTTGTACCAGAACTTTAATTATTCTCATCCTTATTCTACCTTAACACTAATATATATATATGTATATGTATGTGTGTGAGGGTATTAGGCCAAGGATTTTTCAACCGGCCGTCTGCCCCAGTACGTGTTCGTGGATTTTATAGACCAGGGTATAAGCCGTACGCCGGAAGCTCACTCAAAAGGCTAGTGTGCCAAACTCTGTCAAAGGCCTTTGAGACATCAAAGGAAACAGCAAGTGCTTCCCCACTGTTCTCGAGTGCCTAGTCCCATATGTGTGTGACATACGCTAGAAGGTCCCCAGCTGACCGATTACGGCGAAACGCATATAGCCGGTTACTAAGGAGGTCATTCTGTTCTTGGTATTACTTTAAGCGGGCGTTCAATATACGCTTCATAATCTTGCAGAGTATGGAGGTAATTGGATTGGTCAATAATTGGCGGGGTCGCCACGGCTGCCTTTTTTTGGAATAGACTGCACATTGGCCAGCTTCTTTTGGCACTATTCCAGTCTTAAATGAGAGGCGGAACAACGTGTAAGCACAGGACACAACATTTGATGGATCTACAGAAGACAAACTGACCTCCTGACAAGGACAGCATGCAAAAAAGTGTCGCATCTCATCCCAATCAGCTGACTTATACCACAATATCCATCGAACACCTAGGGACCCCTAATTAGGTGGAGAATATGACGCTAAAGATTTCACTAGACACTTTTTTTTATTTAACCTGTATCTCATACATGTCTGGTACGGTAGTCAGCATAAGGTCCAAGCAGTTGGCTGTGTGACCGTCGAGGCAAAATTCCACGCCTCTCTTCCAGTATATTCGATCCTCTAATATGGGAACAGCCAATCTTGGTGACAGGTAAAGTCCCCCAGAAAGACCAGCTATGCCGTAGCATCTGATTAAGGGCCACATCATCAGCCTTCCTAAGGTAATAAATTAATCTTGTTCTCTCCTGGTCACCGCTGCTCGATCGACAGACACAGGCATAAAGGATTTTATAAATACCTGTATCTACCATCACCCATATTGTCGAAAAAGTGGGGTCTTTAAGGTGATGGAGCAGATGTCATTGCGGATGTACACTCAGACTCCGGCACGTAGATGGAATTTGTGCTCCAGGCAGAATCTGTCATAGGAGATGGTCCTATTCCCTCGTACGACTCCCATGGCCATTGCCCTCTTGAGTCTTCTTAGGATATTGATGGTTCTTTTTTTTTAATAGGAAAGGGGGCAAACGAGCATGCGGCTCACCTGATGGTAAGTGACTACCGCCACCCATGAACAGCTGCAACACCAAGGAGGGAATCGCAGATGCGTTGCCGGCCTTTTAAAAATGAGTAGGCTCTGTTCTTGAAGGTCCCTAAGTGGTATCGGTCTGGAAAAATCGCTGATGGTAATCGATTCCACAAGGAAGTCGTGCGAGGAAGAAAACATCTTCTAAATCGCACAGTGGTGGACCGCCAATCATCCAATGGTGTGGATGATATCGGGAGTTCTGCCGCGATGTGCGTTCATGAAATTTGGCGGCTGGGATTAATCCGAACAATTCCTCAGAGCACTCCCCGTGGTAGATGCGAAAGAAAATGCAAAGGGATGCAACATCTCTTCGCAGTGCCAATGAATCGAGCCGATCGGAAAGGACTCTGTCGTTGACGATTCGAGCCGCTCTGCGCTGGATGCGGTCAAGTGGAAGGAGCTGGCACTGGGGAGCCCCTGCCCAGAGATGGGAACAGTATTCCATGTGAGGCAGAACTTGCGCCTTGTAAAGTTGCAGGCGGTGTGCCGGCATGTAATACTGTCCCGCTCTGCTGAGCACGCCAAGCTTTTTCGAGGCCAATTTGGCATTCTTTTAACAGTGGTAGTGCCACGCGGCACCTTTTGCTGTCGCACGGATGGGCCGGCTCGAACCGGGGTGGTACCACGACCTCACAGAATACCAGCGTGAAGTAGAGTTTTACCTCTGCGTTTCGCTTGGTGAGTGCAGGTGACCGGAGGCCCTTTTTACTGGAAATGAGGCATTACATCTTAGTCCTCACGGGTGTCAACGCATCTGCATTTTGATTCGCAAAGGAGGATAGATGTAGATGTCTATGGGCCGCAGCGGCCACTTACCATCAGGTGGACTGTGTGCTCGTTTGTCCCCCTTACCTTATAAAAAAAAAGGGACAGCGAAACTGCACGTCACTCGATATGTCGACTCCGAGGATTCTGATACTAGCTGAGGCAAGAAGGGGAGTGCCTTGAAACTGAAGAGATACGACAAAGTGTTTTTTTTTGCGGTAAACGCGCAAACTTGTGTCTTCTGAGGATTAAACTGGACTAGATTTAGTCGCCCTCAATCCGAGACTTTGTTCAGCAAAGACTCGACTTCAGACACAAGTTTGTTCCGATACACGGCGACGTTTTCCCGAGAAATATTGGCACGGCCGGTGTATAGAGCATCACCAGCCTGTCTGTCATCTGTCATCCGCATAGCAATAATTGTTACCAGTTAGCAACATATTATTGATATTCAGAAGAAACAGCGTTGGTGATAGCACACAGCCTTGTGGAACACCAGCGTTAATAGGCTTGTAGTTGGAGCATGCACCGTCTACAACGACCTTGATGCTCCGATTGGCAAGGAAGCTGGTGATCCTATCGCACAATTTCGCAGGAAGCAAATAGGAAAAAAGCTTCGAAAGAAGCGCTTTGTGCCAAACCCGATCGAAGGCCTTCGCAATGTCCAAACTAACGGCCAACGCCTCCCCCTTGGACTCTACTGCCTCTGCCCATTTATGGGTCAGGTAGACCAGAAGATCACCAGCTGATCGACCCCGACGAAAACCGTATTGGCGGTCACTAATCAGCTGGTGATACTCAAGGTACCGCATGAGCTGGCAGTTAATAATTGATTGATTCCATTATTTTGGAGAACACGGAGGTGATCGCGATAGGCCTATAATTGGACGGGTCTGATCGCCTTTTTTAGGGATCGGGTGGACAAAAGCTGTCTTCCATGAATTCGGAACTACGCCTTGAGAGTAGGAGTACCGGAAAAGATGCATTAGGACCGGTGCCAACTCCAGAGCACACGTCATCAGCACAATTGGGGGGATTCCGCCAGGCCCACTCGACTTCTGGATGTCCAAGGAGAGGAGTGCTTTGCGAACCGAGCGCTGTGAGAATAGCGCACGGTTCACTCACTCGGAGCATTCACACCGCGGCATAGTCGGCAGTGTTTTCCCCCCGTCATGAAGAGTCGAGTTGGACGCGAAAAGGGAGCTTAAAAGGTCGGCTTTGTCTTTTGCGTCTTGGGCCAGTGAGTCGTCCTACATGTGCAGAGATGGTAGTGGTGGCTTACAGAAATTCCCTTGGATAGCCTTGGCGAGAGACCAGAATGCATGGGTTCCCGAAGGAAGGCAAGAGTTTTCTTCAGAGTCCCGACCCATATGGGTACCCCATACAAAGCCATGAATCGCACCACTCCCAAGTAGAGGCGGCAGCAATTCGCATTGGACCCTCCAACATCGGGTAGCAGCCACTTTAAAACAGCTTCTGCTCCCATTCGCCGGGGAACCAAGCGCTTAAAGTGTTGTTGAAGCTACAGCGGCTATCAAGAATTCTAAATAAAACAGTGATACCTCATGTTAGA
This sequence comes from Parnassius mnemosyne, assembly GCA_963668995.1. Lineage (NCBI taxonomy): Eukaryota > Metazoa > Arthropoda > Insecta > Lepidoptera > Papilionidae > Parnassius > Parnassius mnemosyne. The sequence goes on along the minus strand of CAVLGL010000002.1, from coordinate 13,758,747 downwards.
TCCAAACTGAATAATAGCGTCTTTTTCTAGGCCTGTAAAAACCAATGAGTTTGAAAACAATGAGTCTTAGCCTCGCGAAAGTACAGCTGCAGAACGTTCCGGCATTCTTTGTACGTTTCGTGTAGCTGTTCTTCTGAGATGCCTGGTGCACTGGCGCCTCGTCTTCACACAGTTAGCGTGCAGAAATGCAATATTTCCAGACTACTAGTAAACCTGACGCCTAGGAGGTTGATCTTTCACTGGATCGCCGCATATCCCTTACCCCCAGCAACTGTTGTAAAATTTGAGACTCTGGTTGCTCTCGACAACCTACTCAGTTGTCCCTGGGAGGGACGAGGTATAGCTCAGCGACCACCGCTACCTCAATCAACCACTGCACCATGCTCTGCAGAAGCAAATGCTGTGTGCCGGCACAGTGTTAGCTTAGAGAAAATGATAGTGACAATAACAAGCCATTGTGAGCTGTGAGTAGGCTAAAATACAGCTGTGGTGGGAATTGAGCCACCCTAAAGCTGCGGAAATTTGTATTATTTTTATATAATTCCAACAAATAAAATACATCCAAACCGCAATCGGTTGCACAGTAGATAGAGTAACGACTTGATGAAACATAATTTAGGTATTTGATAGATACAGGCGATTTAGGACCTTACTTTATGGCAATATATATGTTCGGCAATGGACTTGTTCAGCTGTAATTATGATAGATGATCAATAAATCTTACCATATTTTAAATAATATGATTCTATTATTATTTTATAATCTTATAAATTATTCAATATACAAACTAAACAAAAAAAGATAATAGAATTAAATATACAGCATTTTGGCATATTATATCACTGAACTTATTTAAAAATGATTTATTTCAATAAAAAAAAAGTTATAAAATAATTTATTTTATTGCACAGGGGGCAAGCGAGCATGTAGCTCACCTGATGGTAAGTGACTACCGCTGCCCACAAACAATTGCAACACCAAAGGAATTGCAGATGCGTTGCCGGCCTTTTAAAAAGAAGTAGGCTCTTTTCTTGAAGGTCCCTAAGTCGTATCGGTCTGGAAAAATCACTGGTGGTAATCGATTCCACAAGGAAGTTTTGCGAGGAAGAAAACTTCTTTTTAAGCTAATCATGTAGAAGATATGGATGGTATCGCAAGTATTGTCGCGATATGCGATGATAAAATTGAGCGACTGGAATCCGAACAATTCCTTGGAGCACTTCCCGTGGTAGATGCGATAAAATACGCAAAGAGATGATACATCTCTCCGCAGTGCTAGTGAGTCATGCCGATCGGAAAGAACTTGCTCGTTGACGATTCGGGCTGCTTTGCGCTGGATGCGGTCAAGTGGAAGGAGCTGGCACTGGGGAGCCCCTGCCCAGAGATGGGAATAGTATTCCATCTGGGGCCGAACCTGCGTCTTGTAAAGTTGCAAGCGGTGTACCGGGATGAAATACTGTTCCGCTCTGCTAAGCACGCCAAGCTTTTTAGATGGCAATTTGGCCTTCTCTTCCAAGTGACCATGAAACTGCACATCACTCGATATGTTGACGCCGAGGATTCAACAAGGGGGCCTTGGAATTAAAGAGATACGACAAAGGGGTTCTTTTTAGCGGTAAACGCGCAAGCTTGTGTCTTCTGGGGATTGAATTGGACTAGATTCAGTTGCCCCTAATCCGAGACCTTGTTCAGCAAAGACTCGAGTTCAGACATAAGTTTGTTCCGGTACTCGGCGACGTTCCGTTTTCCCGAGAAATGTTGGCATGGCCGGTGTATAAAGCATCACCAGTGCTATCGTCTGCATAGTAATGAATATTACCGGTTTGCAACGTATCATTTAAATGCTGAAAAAACAGCGTTGTTGATATCAAAGGACCTTTTAACACCAGTATTAATGGGCTTGTAATCGGAGCATGCACCGTCTACTAGAAAACTGGTGATGCACTTGCACTATTTCTCTATATACTATAATATAAAATACTATATATATATAATAAAATAAATATAATATAATAAAATATTAAATACTATTTTATGAACTCATATGTAACAAAAATAACGATTCAAATATGACAAAACTATTCTAAACTAGGTTACCAAACTCTCAATTTTTGGTACACACTCAAAAATAAAATTATAAGAGAAAATAAATTGGTTAGCAGTTACATTCACCTGACAAGGTAAATCAGCCCTAAAGAAATAATTTTCAAAATCCTGAAACCTGTCTACAAGTGAAGTGTCTACGATGGCTTGGGCTTGGTATTTTGTATGCGGCATGCATAATAAACTAAGCGACTGGATGGCAAACCACTTGCGTGGGTATGAATAATAAGCAGTTACTAGTGCGCTCTAGAAATAGACTTTTATAAATACAAATTAAAGTTTCTACTACACATGCAGTTGCTTTAATAGTGACGTTATTAATTATTCTACGGTACTTTTTCGTAGTTTTGAATTATATATTGAGCTTGACCATAATATATTTTTGTATGTATGTATGTATTTATGTATCAATAAATGTAAAGGAATATTATTTGTAAATTTTGCAGACATATTTTATTGCACACAATAATTTTATGACTATGACAAAATTTTCTGTTAAGGATTATCGCAGGTCATGATCAATGCGTGTTGTTTAATTTTTTTTTAATTCTAATATTTTTAAACATATTTCATCTTGGACTGACATAACGTTCACATTAATTATATTATTTGAATATTTAGTCAATATGAATTTACATAACTTTACCGCAGACGTTACGTCAAACAATTACGAAAAACAATATATTAATTAGTGACATCATACGGCCGTGTATTTTTTATTAAAAAAGAAATTGCTGCCTTTGTTTATTAAATAAAAATGAGCCGTGGTAACTCAAGGGCTAAAAGCTCGCTTTGAATAACCCAAATTTACTCGAGTTTAATCCTCGCCGGCACCAAGGAAATAATTGTTAATTATTAATGTAAAGATTGACTAACCACGTAATCGGCGCTGAAGTAACAAATCGAGAGGAAACTGCATCTGAAGAATAAATATTCAGAAAAAAGCTGGATTCCGCCACCATGCGCTGCAGCAGCGTGATTAGCTAATTGCTCTATAACTGAACAAGAAGGCCTGTACGTAGCAGTGAGACAAGTTCAGATGACGGTTTGTACTAGGAATGTGGTCTTTATTTGCACCCTAATCATGGGGGTCGAATTGCTTGTTACTCGATGGTCCCAACACTTATGCTGAAGCTGTCACCGATGTCGTATTTTAGAGAATGGAACTCTTCATTCCATCATACGTAACGCTGATCTGTGGCGGATCTCAGCATACGTTTGGACACTTCTGCAAAATGTCATCAAGCTAAAGGCAGGAGTAGTACCAGCATGTCCCGGGATACAGCGCACTTAAAAGGAAGTGAAACTCTGCCTCCAGGGCCTTCAAAAGATTTATTGTCATGGTCTCTCACTCAGAAGATACATTTACAGATTTTTCGAATAACCACTTCAATTTTTTATGGGAAATCGTGCATTCTGGTCTCGCCAGCGGAATTATTATCAACCATTACTATCATTGCATAGAGAAAATAAGTTGCTGGCCCACGCCGCAAAGGAGAAAGCCGATTTTTCGTTACCGATAGGTGTAAGTTTAATAACGATTAAAAATTATAATAAATTTTAATTTCAACGTAAAATCTATTTATTATATTTAAAAATGTGTTTAAATAATATGAGTGTATGATAAAATATATGTTGAGTGAAGTAGACATTATTAGTTTGTGAAATGGTGTATGAGTATATACAATACCGTTATATATAAACATAAAAGTTTTAGAATATCTTTAGTAGCCGTTTATGGAAGCGTCATATTGTATTGGGAACTAACAAGAAGTTCAATGTTTGGGTAAGGTTTAGTAAGAGCCTGCTTTGTAAAGTTTTATGAACATCAAATCTAGTAAGTGCCTCAAGCTACGTAATACTACAAGTATTTAAGTATATTATGTATATATAGTAAGTTAAGAAGGTTAACTGAGACTTACCTTTACAATAACTTTTCAAGGTAATTTGATTCAGACTGAAATATCTGAAAACTATGCCTATTATATATAATCAAATTCTTAAAAGACATTATGATCATACGTCATATCATATTCTGATGTCAGATGATTTCGTAGTTGATTTAATTTAATGCACTTCGATTACATCATCATTTACCATTAGGTGGGATATTGGTCAAGCACTCCCCTAAGTAAAAAAATCTGGGATCTATTCGGTTTATTATACGTGATACAGTCTGAATGGCTCAGATGGTATTTCGGGCCTGAGCTCAGAGCTCTCAGCCCAGGCCCGAAATACCAGCGTATTTTACGCTGTTTAGCAGTATAACGTGCAGTGTTTCGTAAGTTGAGTGTAGAGAAACAAACTTTTTTATCGGAAAGGAATCATTTCGTTCTTAGTCCTCAGGGGTGGCATCGTATTTGAGGATAGCTATGTGGGCGTATTGCGCTACAGCTTCCATTTACTGTGAGATAGAATGTGTGCTCGCTTGTCACCTGTACTTGTATAAAAAAATAACCACCAACACGTTAATAATTAGACTCAATCACTGTCAAAAGAGCGTAAAAACACGAGCACGCGAGCAGACATTAAAGTTAACCAAATTATATAGATGCTTCTTTACATCTTTTTTAGAAAATTTTATTTTTAAAACTAATAATTAATTTTAAAAATGGATGTCATGTCTTATATGTCAAAAAATAACGAAACTGTCCTATACCATACGATCTCAAATTATAAAAAAGTTTCAACGGCGATACACTTGTAACAATAGAGATATAATAAAATTGTTTTTTAAACCATTTTACAGCATATTTTCTTGCGTTAAAATTATAAATAATTAGTTTCATTCAAACAATGAACTAAATCAGAACGTGCATTATGTGGCGCAATTAATAGTCACTACGTGACTCCTATGAGGAAACTTTATAAGTTATTTGTAACTCCAGCAGTATGGGTATGAATGACGAGGCCTCGGAGCTTAGATATCAAGTAAGAGAATTAATTGTAGATACTTCAGCTAATGAAAATATACGTAATAGTTTGGAAATAAATATATTTTTATTGATCAACTAAAACTTTACAATGATCTTGAAACATGGTTGGAATCTTCTTTTAATGTAAAAACACCTGTGCCAGAAGATCCCGCTCCTCCGTAACCATAACCATAGCTGTGATCAACTTAATCCGTAAGATATAAACTATTAAAGAAATATGTGTAGGAAGCGTGTAGTTTAATTTTTTTACCATTTCATCAACAACTATTTACAACTTACACTTTTTATCATCTCTCTGCGAATATTGCTTAGTTTTTTGATTTCTTTCTCAGGTATTTCACTTTTCTATAACATTATTTTCCGTAATATTCTTCTTGCAGTTGCGCCCAAGTACTTATGACCTCCGATCCATGATGATGTATTCTTGGCTTCCTGCATATATCGAGCACGATTTATCTATTGCATAGATGTTTCGAAGTTCACAGTGCCTTCGTACGCGCAAATGCGATGTTGCCAGCTTTTATTTCGTTTTTTATGTCTCTTTAGTGACTACCGTACTACTCAGTTTCTAAACTACGGACCTCGAGTCAAAAAATTATAATGAAATGGCTATAGATATTTTGTGATATTTACTATTTTATAGTTTTACTCCAATGTCGGATTAAATACCTTCTATATGCCAAGAATCCTGAATAAATCGCCAAAGAAAATAGTCAAACAATTAGAAAACAAAACATCTCGACAAATTAAAAGTATACTTGGTAGAGCCATTTTCTACGTGGTAGAGCCATGCTGCAGCTATATTATGGTTGTAGCACGAATGGGTCGCCTCGAACGGGGAAGGACCACGCTCTCACAGAAAACCAGCGTAAAATAGCAGCTTAACACTGCTGTGTTTCGCATGGTGACTGTAGAGAACCGGAGACCCTTTTTACTGGCAAAGAGGCATTCCATCTTAGTCCTCACGGGTGACAACGCATCTGCATCTTGAGTCTTTATTGAGGATAGATGTAGATGTCTATGGGTCACAGTAACCACTTACCATCAGGTGGACTGTGTGCTCGTTTGTCACCCGATCCTATAAAAAATACTATACCGTGAAAAAGTCTAGAATGGGGGAGGGGCCAACGTGTGCGTCCACTACCAGACAATGAATTGCGAGAGAGAAACACATTAAATTAATCGATAGCGCACATAATCTTACCACAAAAAGATTTAGCGTTATTTAATGTAATACGAGTAATATAAATGTATACATGGCGAAATAAATGGTTTAAAATTTAAATTTATTATTTATTTGTAAAAAACCCTTTTTTTTTAATATTCTGCTAAGCCAGCGCTTATCTACGATCCCACCTAATGGTAAATGGTGATGTAGCCTATGATGGTGAAGCGCACTGACTTAACAAAAGCCTATTTACTCTTGCCTTGAAGACACCCACACTGTAATCAGATGGAAATACAGATGCTCGCAACTTATTCCACTCCTTTGCTGTACGCATGATGAACGACGTGGAGAACTGTTTGGTTCCAATGCGTGGTAAGTTAACAACGAAAGGATGGAGACCGGCCGAACGTCTGGTTTTCCGATGGTGGAAGGGAAAAAGAGGAATTGAATTGTGCAATTCCTGCGCACACTCCTCGAAATGCATCCTGTAGAAAACCGAAAGGCTGGCTAATTTACGTCTGTTTTCGAGGCTGGTAAGATTGGTTTTAATCAAATTTGGGGCACCAATAAGCCTCTTAGCACGCCTTTTCATTGAGCCGAAAGCTGCTACGTGGCATTTTGCAGCATCAGCCCATATATGGCAGCAATTCTCCATGCATGACTGGAATTGCGCTTTATATAAAGTAAGCAGCTGTCCCGGCGTGAAGTATCGCCGCACCTTTGCAAGGACTCCCAGCTTCCTTGCAGCTGCTTTGGCCTTCGACTCAATGAACCGCCTGAAGTTCAAATTTGAGGATATTTCAAGCCTTAACAACTGAAGGCGGTCGGTATATTTCAGTGATACATTTTGGAAAGAAGGTAACAATGTGAGCTGGCTCCTTTTTGCATTGAAGAGACACGCTTGTGTTTTGGAGGTGTTGAACTTCACAAGACTGGCATCGCCCAATTCGGAGACTGCCTGTAGTGTGAGATCCACACGTTCTAACATAGCAACTCTTTCGGACTGGATTTGATACTTACTGGCCCAACGACTTGGTTGGTATCTCTCAACAACTGTGCTATCGTCTGCATACCAGATCATTAATATGCAGCAGGAAGAGAGTTGCGGAGAGAACGGACCCCTGAGGAACATCGGCGTAAGTCGCCATACCGGACTTGGAGAGATCGTTCACTCAGAAAGTCCTTTACCCATTCAATCAGACCATGGGATAACCCGTACGCTGGAAACTTACCCAAAAGGCTAGTGTGCCAAACTCTGTCAAAGACCTTCGAGACATCAAGGGAAACAGCAAGTACTTCCCCCAATGTTCTCAAGTGCCTCACCCCATACGTGTGTGGCATACGCTAGAAGGTCCCCAGCTGACCGATTTCGGCGAAACCCATATTGCCGGTCACTAAAGAGGTCATTCTGTTCTAGGTATGCCATTAAACGGGCATTCAATATACGCTCCATAACCCTGCAGAGTATGGAGGTAATTAAGATTAGCCGATTATTGGCAGGGTCTGCACGGCTGCTTTTTTTTTGGAACAGGCTACACGTTGGCCAGCTATCAGGATTTTGGCACTATTCAAGTCCTAAATGAGCGGCGGAACAAGCGTGTCAACACAGGAGCCAACTCAGGTGCACAAGCCTTTAGAACTATATGACTAGGTGACATATTATCGTGGTATATCATCTGGTCCACTAGCTTTATTCAAGTCTAGACACCACAAGGTTTTAAGAACATCTTTATTTGTTATACGAATCTTCGACATAGAGGTCCAGACGTGAATTGTAGGCAAAGAGAGACGCGAACAAATCCGCTTTCTCTTTAGTGCCTTCCGGTTTTAACAGCGGAGGCAGTGAAGGCCGACAGAAGTTTGTCTCAACCGCTTTGGTGAGAGACCAAAACGCTCTAGTGCCGGATGGTCTGGCAGAGAGTTTTGCGCCAATATATTTAATGCGATCGAGACTAGCTTTCCGTAATGCTTTTTTGTAGGACTTGGCGGTCTGGTTGAAATTTCTCTTCTTGGAGCTAATATCCGGAGCTTTGCGGTTTCGAGCGTCAAGCCAGGATAGGTAAGCTAAATGCTTGTGCTTTTCAGTTTGGGTGCATTCAGCGTTAAACAATGGGCGAGCTTTGCTACCGGTGGAAGCGTCAGATAAGGGGATAAAATACTCCATAGCTAGACGCAACACATCCGATATCGCAAACGCGCAGCTCGACGGATCCGCAGAAGAGAAAAAGACCTCCCGCCAAGGATAAGATGCAAAAAAGTGTCGCATCTCATCCCAATCAGCTCACTTATACCGTCATATTCGTCGAACACCTTGGGAATTGGGGTCAGATGTACCCAAAGGAGATGTAACCTGTACTTCGGTTCGGTAGTCAGCAGAAGGTCCAAGCAATTTGCTGTGTGACCGTCTACATCGGGTACCCTAGTCGCCACATTTACTATCTGAGAAAGACCTAGCATCAAAGCAAAATTCCACGCTTCTTTTCCAGCATGGTTGGTCTTTTGGTATGGGAACAGCCAGTCTTGGTGACAAGCGTTAAAGTCGCCCAGAAAGACCAACTGTGCAGTAAGATACCGATTTAGGGCCACGTCAGAAGCCTCACTAAGGTTGTGTTGTTTCCTGGTCACCGCTGTGCGATCGATAGACACAGGCATAAAGGATTTTATCAATACCTATATCTACCATCACCCAGATTATCGAAAAAGTGGGGTCTTTAAGATGACAGAGACGCTGGAAGCAGATACCATTGCGGACGTACACACATACTCCGGCACGTGGATGGAAAATCCAGGATAGTAAAGGTACGCCGCACTCAATGGACATCCAATTTGCGTCTCTGTCAAGAAAACTAGGTGCGGCTTTTCTGTCTCAAGATGGTGATGGACTGCGCTGAGATTAGAGTGCGATCCTCGAATATTAGTGAGGTTCACTTTTAGTGAGAGGACGTGCAACCGCTGTTTAACACTACTTTTCTTTTTAATGCACATTTTAAGTGTTGAAAGTGAATAAGTATGGAGAATCGCAATTGAGCGAGGCGTTGCATTAGCAACCAAACGATACTATCAGAGTTACTTTTCCCGACTGCGGGGACGCCCGAACTTCCCCAGAGATCACCATCGGGTCCTCTCGCTCGGTCGTTAACCGGCACGATGGGGCCACCCTGGGATTTTTCGCCAGTAGGCGGGGCAGCCTTTCATGAGTAGCTAATATACTAATTGGGTCCCCAACTACCTGCAGTCGGCCAGCGGAACACCGTGCTTCGGATCCCACTACCCTCCACGACCAAGCATCCGACACAGCAACAACTCCGCTTCGTACCCGGTTTACATACATAACGCTACTGTTCAGACCCATTCTCCATATGGCTTCACCAAGCATCATGCCGGAACACGACAGTCATTTGGCGGCAAGACTTTGCATTGGTGGGTGGTAACAGAAAAGCCAGCGGCCGAAATCTACCACCGAATTTGGTGATGCTCGTTTAGCACTATCCGGGGGAGACGTGTAAGGTGTCAGGTTTCAAGTATTTCCTACGGATGCGAGCAGCCTCGTCCTCCAACCTCAAGCCATGTGAAGTTCGCGAACACAAATTGGGGCAGCGCGGCGGATATTTCCTTACATTAAATATTTTCAAAAATGATAGGAACCCTGTGCCCAGCTGTGGGACGTATATAGGCTGTGACTTTAAATTTTACTAAACCGTATATTATAGTTATTGGACGTCCGTATATAGTTACATATCTGGCGTCCGTATATACTCGTAGTTAGCCAGAGTCCGTACATAGTTCGGCACCCGTATTTAGTATCGAGCGTCCGTATTTACCAGGTTTACTTAAATCCTTCCTTAACCCCTAGTCTGATGGCGGCCATTTTGCGAGAACGTCACTTCTGCTAGGGCCTTAGGAGGTAATCCACGCGATATCGGCGCAAGGCGATTAAATTAGTAATTTTTCTAAAATATTGTATGGAAGCTATGTATAAAACTTATGTCATTTGAATTGTTATATTATTTACTATTACTCTGTAATTATTTCAGTTGAATACAACTTAAGAGGTTTTATTATTCTAATTTCAAAGATAGGCACCCGAATTTTTATTAGTATTCTGTACATAGTTCGTGAAAATTAAACAAGAAAATTATTAATTTATAAAATAATGTAATTTATTTACATCAATATACATTACTTTATAATAAAAAAGCAAAAAACCACACATTCCTATACATTATTTTACACCATAAGCTTTTCAAAGTCTTGACACATGGACGGCGACGTTTACATACGACTACGACACATGCTGTTTATTCCAAATGTCTAAACATTGAAGTACTTTAGAAGCTTTGTATCGGGTTCTCGTTCATTGGTCTATAATTTTCTATAGGTGAAAAAGGGATAGCAATCATTGTCGACGTTAATATTACCCGCCAAATACTCAGCCATGAATCGGCCAGTATCTGGTCGCTTAGCAGATGTGCATGATAATTCATCGGCCTGAGTTTATTGATATTATGTCATATTATGGATTAAGTAAAGGCGGACAAGATATCGTCATTTACATATTAGGGCTCCTGATAATGACAGTTGAAGAAAGGAGAGATCTAGAAAACGCTTATGAGATGTCTTGTTAGTCTATGTTTTCATATTGATGGAATTTTGAAGATTAACTCTTATTGGGTGTTTTGAGCAGCCTTGCATTAATTAATTTTACTAAGTACACATTGCCCCTCACTCGCGGCCACAGAGTACTTCTTTACTCCGGACTCAGCCGCCGTCGTGAGTGGTCGTTTTGTTTACAGCGGTTCGTGCTGAAATATATCGATCGCTTTAGAAATACAAAATATTCCAAAAACCAAATTTGACACGTACTTGACCTAGTTATTATTATTATTTTTATAATCATAGATTATTACAATATTTTCTTTCCCTAAAATTTAAGATTTATCTATTCTATACACATAATAAATCTGTAGAAAAGTCATATTGAAAGATTTCATACTGATAGAAATTGATGGCTGGCAATGCGAAAATTTGAGCAGGGTAGATTGGAAAACCACATATAACCATATATAACCACATATTAGTGACGCAGAAACTAGATACTAACAGATAATTTAAATTATCATGAGTAAATATTAATTCCTATAGCTATTAGGTGACTGTGTGTGTTTATCAGAATTCATTATACCATCGTATTATATTCATATACTCGTAGTTATGGGACGTCCGTATATTGTTATCAGATGTCCGTGTCTATACTCGACCGTACTTCATATTGGGCGACCGTACTGTATAGCTGTCTAATGCTTGCCTAATTTACCTAAATCCTTTCTTTACGCTTATAGTTTATTGTTATAATATGTTTGATGGTTTTAAGGTAATAAAATAAGATATTACTACAGGCCGATGGTTTTTTTGTACTTCACACTAAAGGACAATGTCCAAAACCGCCCTGTGTAATAAAAGCATCGGACATATACGATTATTAATTTTTATTTTATTATATTAGTTGCAAATACTTTTATAACACGGACTAGCTGCATGCAAAAATGAACATTAAAAAGTATTATATTCGACTAATAACATTAATCGCCGCCATCTTCGCCAAACATCATGTGGTGTCGAAAAATGATTAGGGATGCCCAATCAATTGTAATCGATTATTGAATTTTTAATGAACTGTTACATATTTTTTAATCTGAATTACATCTTGAATTTATTTCGAATAAAGTTGCTAAAAGAAGCTACAATAAAAATATTATATTACCATTTCTTTATATTCTTTTATATTATTCCCTACAAGTATAATTTTAAAAACCTAATTATACCTATTGAATATCATACTCGATTTTGAATAGGTAGTTAGAATATTGCTGAAGAAAAATATTCGTAAAGATAATTATTGAGGATTTTCTAATGATCGTTTAGACAGGAGTATATTTTACGTCTTACTAAACGATAACTTACGAGTTTACGACAATTAATTTAAAAAAAACTGTTATCGTTACTTATTAATTATAAATGTGTTTTTTAAAAAGAGCAATATTGCAGACTAGATACAGATATTATTATTAATATTGTTACAAGTATGGAAGAAGTAGAGACGTACGTGTTATTATAAGTAAAGTAGGACAGTGTTATGGTATTAATATTATCGTATGACAAAAGATGATATATACTATATAGATGTATGTAGGTTTGTAACGTACGGCTATAATAAATCTTAGGAAATATTCATAAGTCGTATCGTATTTGGCGCTAATATTTCTGATGTCACTAAATGGTCACTTGTCAGTCTCTCATGAAAAAAATACGATCTCCAAATCGATGAAAATCGAACATACTAGAATCGATTCTCGATTAAATCAAGCATTAACAGATCTATTTTTGATCAATCGCGACATTTTCAAACATGCATAATATAGACACAGAACATTATTGACGATAACTTACCGTAAATACAAGTAACTGTATAGAAAAATCATTAAATTAATAAACATAACATTACACCAGTATTTTCCAGAAGGAGTAGGTAGAGGTGTATAAGTACTGTTATGTTATACATCCCATGTAATAGGGGATGCGCGTATTACAAAACACCGGACACAAATCCAGACTCCGTGCTACTACTGGGAACTTCAAGTTATAAAAACCTAATAATAATTTGACTGACCCTGGGATTGAACCCAGAACAGAACAGTTTTTCTGTCTGTCACAAGGAACAGATGTTCCAACTATGCAAAAGTATTTCTTGAATCGTTTTTGAAATATAGCTAGTTTTTGAATAAGTCCGATTCGAGAGGATTCTGTATCGACATCGGACAAGGATTCTTCAGATCTATATCGATCTGGAAAATCGATTCTGTTACTATAAACAATCGATTAAACGATTTCAAATGGACATGCCTACTTTGTACCGTCATCTCTAATTCTGTCAAAGTTACATTGGTTGGCGTCGTTTGCAATTGTAATTGTCTTTGTACATAATTGTATCGGTGTTGTGGTGACTTTCGGAACTATATATTGAACATTACGACTTGGCTATTTTAACAGACTCTGATTGCTTTCAAGAACGACTTACCTCGCTGTGATTTTTGGAACTGTATACCACTCAAACGGTAACCTAGCATTCATAAACGGACTTACGCATACGCAATGGAAAGTGTGTTTTGTGTAAATAGCGGCTCTGCTGGTGGTACAATATTGTTTAAAGAGGAACAGAGAAGCAATCGTGCAATATTGCTGTAATTGCATCGTTGTACGCAGAACCATCGGTTGCTGTGCCCATGTTTTGACCATTATTTGGTACTTGAGCTTTACGAGACATCAAAATAATATCGACATCCCTGCACAGTTTTTAGACAATATTCTTATTTCCAATTTAGAAAATGAACAATAAACATGAAATTAATCGGTGTTTTATTTCTAATTCAAACATAATAAGTTAATGTACGTGTAAAAACAACTTATACTACCAATTAAGTACTAAGTCGGTAGGGCTGGTTTCATAGTCACGCGTTTGAACAGCGCCGTCCAGACGCACACGCTTGCAAATGTACTAGATAGTAGTCTATAATATTCACGCTGTTCATGCGCGCGCTGTTGAAACTTGGTTGAAACCGTGGTTGATACGCTCGCTGTTCGACGGCATGTCTAGCGGCGTGACTGACAGCCTAAATCCTTATACATTTAGATACTAGGTATTTTACCGTACCGTATATGCTAATGACAACATCTAAATGCTAACAGCCATTATATACACAAACATCTCTCATTTTAAAACCAATGCTCAGAAAGCAGGTTTGTTAACTACATTCTATACATTTATACGTTGCACTTACATACACTTAGGCTTTAGAACAAAAATTGTATACCTAATTATGTAGGAAGGTACTAGAAATAGCTAAATGTTTTAGGACATCGTTTTTCAGTTTGTTAAAAGTCACTCGGATGTATGAAAAACCGTAATATTTATGGTTCGATTATAACCTCAAAATCTGATACTTTTTTTGAAATATATCTATTATGCAGCTAGTCCGCTATAAAAATAAGATCAAATAGGAATTTACTAATGATCAACAATAAAATACATAATTTTCCGATGCACTTGGTTCCAGGGCGAACAATGTATGGGCGCAGAGCAATGTCCTTTGTTATTTATTATTTGGGAAAGACGGATAAGGTCGAGAACTACGGAGCGAACCCTTAATAATAGCAGTTGAGGAAGGAGACCAAAAAAGCTTACGATTACGAGACGACCTGTTCTTATATACTTGATAGTGATACATAGTGTGAGAAAAGGCCGAAAATTGGACATCCTCTTTTTATTCCATTTTCCCGAAGTATTTATCACAATAAACGTACTAAAAGTACACTCATTTGCTGTCCAAATGAAAATAAAGCAAGGTAATATTTTATATTTGCTATGGAATGACTACTCGACAACCGAAATAATACTAATTTTATTAAAAATTTTTTTTTTTGGTTTCCTTCCTTTTTTTTTTTGAAACCGTTACCTGCACACTAGAATGCACTCCTGCATCGTGGGTATTTCATACTACATAAATTTCACAAAAACAAACATCAGACCCGGAGCAATTATTTGCAGGTCATATAAATACTTTTTTTGTACAGGATTCGAACCCGTGGTCTGCTAGTAATAAGGTTGCACAATGACTAGTCCTATATTAGGGCCTTATCATAGTAAGGTCTAACGAACCAAAGCATTAATATAGAAGTTCTCTATGATGCATAAGCATTATGATAGCAGAGTTATGACTTGAAGTTCCATATGAATAAGAAATACAATAGTATGGTCTATGAAATAAAGCAAATATGTGGAAGGTCTCAAATATGTAAGAGCATTATATTGAAGAAAATGGGACTTGAAAAGGATTATTATAGTGGCGTGTAGGTTGCTTCGCAGCCTCCGAGACCGAGGTAAACTTGGACTCGCTAACCGATGTGTCCTAGACATATTATCTTAGTGTCGGTGGTAAGCGGGTTTGTTGTAGCAATACGACTTGCCCGTGGACATCGCACGCCCCTACCGTTTGTGGGCGGCGTCTTAGCGCATAGCGTTATGTTACGTCGGCTATCTTTCGGATTAGGGTGAGTGTGTTTGGTAGTACTTTTAAGTGCAGCAAGCATACTCAACTCCATGTCTTAGTGTAATAGCGCTATGATACGTGGAGTTTTGGCTACTGACGTCTTAGTACCGTGCTACTATGATACGTTGGTGGTATTTTTAGTTTACAACATTATCAATTTTGTTACCAAAGTCGATAGGGATCATGTGGTTGTGTTGTGAGGGGGCGCCGTCCGTTTGATAGTTGCATTGATGCTTACTGCTACCTGCAGTATTGTGTCTTGTGATGGATCTGCGGGTGTGCTGCACCTGATTCGACACATTTTGTGGTTCTTTGGTCGATGGAGGTATGCGGGCGGTGATGTCTGCTTGGACTGTATGGGGGACCTCGGGATGGTGTAAGCCCGACGATAGTCGTATTGATGCTTGTTGCATTCTGCAGCATTGCGTCTCTGCGATGGTTGTTTGGCGGGTCGCTATTCTCAATGGCGCTCTCTGCGTCTTGGTTTGACTCACAACCTAAGTAGCTTTGCCCAAGTCGGGTCCCTTCATTGCGGGGCTGCAGACTGTCTGTCCCCCATGATGTTTTATATAACAACATAATAATATATCTCTATAAAGTTCCCACCTTTGAAAGATTGAAGGCAACTTGTTGGTGGGTGAGACAAACATGATCGAAAAATGCATATACTCAACGTCAGTGACACAAACCCTTTACTAACATCTTACAACTGCCTATTGGCTATATCTGCCATTGTATTGGTTGGTGGAGCATATGTGTCGACCTCATGCGGGTGGTAGCTGGAGGGGGAATCTGAGGAGGCTCTCAAGGCTGCGGCCGAAAACCGCGCAACG
This sequence comes from Parnassius mnemosyne, assembly GCA_963668995.1. Taxonomy (NCBI): domain Eukaryota; kingdom Metazoa; phylum Arthropoda; class Insecta; order Lepidoptera; family Papilionidae; genus Parnassius; species Parnassius mnemosyne. The sequence continues at coordinate 13,742,602 of CAVLGL010000002.1, read as the reverse complement.
TGGGACCCCATTCCCTTGAGGTGAGCGGTAGACTCATGACACGTTCTGCGGCCAATTGGCCGTACTGACAATGCAATTGGTGGTGATGCCTTACACTTACATCACGTCTGCAGGAACGGCTGTCTGGCAGGTGGTGGCGCTCACGGAGGGCTTTTTATGGTCAGTTTGCCTATTGTTGCCTAACCCGTGTGACGTACAATCAATGTGGCTGGATTTGATCGTATTCTGTATGGCGTTTATACGCATTGACATGCGCGACTTCGGTCGAAGTTTGTGCTTACGCACTATCAAGGGGCCAGGTCCTGTTTTACTGGTTCGCCAGTTATTTTGCTGTGGACTACGGTCCAGTTCCCAACTTAGCGTACACTTCGGGGGGAGCGCATTAAAATGGTTGGCGCTCACCGTGTACGGCGTGTGCGGAGCCGTGTACCTCCTCCACATTTTATAAAAGTGGGAGAGCGAAGCCCTCGTAACAATATGCAGAAGAAACAGAGTTGGTAATAGTACACAGCCTTGTGGAACACCAGCGTTAATAGGCTTGTAGTCGGAGCATGCACCATCTACAACGACCTTGATGCTCCGATCTGCAAGGAAGCTGGTGATCCAATTGCACAATTTCTCGGGAAAACCATAGGAAGGGAGCTTCAAAAGAAGCGTTTTGTGCCAAACCCGATCAAAGGCCTTCGCAATGTCCAAACTAACGGCCAACGCCTCCCCATTGGAGTCTAGTGCCTCCGCCCATCTATAGATCTAGTAGACCAAAAGATCACCAGCTAATCGACCCTGACGAAAACCGTATTGGCGGTCACTCATCAGCTGGTGATCCTCAAGGTACCGCATGAGCTGACAGTTAATAATGGATTCCATTATTTTAGAGAACAAGGAGGTGATGGCGATAGGCCTGTAGTTGGACGGGTCTGAACGGTCGCCTTTTTTAGGGACCGGGTGGACAAAAGCTGTCTTTCATGAATTTGGGACTACGCCTTGGGAGTAGGAGTACCGGAAAAGACGCGTTAGGACCGGCGCCAACTCTGGAGCACACGTCCTCAGCACAATTGGGGGGATTCCGTCAGGCCCACTCGACTTCTGGATGTCCAGGGAGAGGAGTACTTAGCGAACCAAATGCTGTGCGAACAGCACATCCAGCATGGAGCAATCACACCGCGGGTGGTCGGCGGTGTTTTTCCCCGTCATCAAGAGTCGAGTTGGACGCAAAAAGGGAGCCTAAAAGGTCGGCTTTGTCTTTGGCGGCATGGGCCAGTGAGTCTTCCTTCCTGTGCAGAGATGGTATTGATGGCTCACAGAAATTCCCTTGGACAGCCTTGGCGAGAGACCAGAATGCACGGGTTCCCGAAGGAAGGCGAACTAGTTTCTCGCCAATTCTGCCTATGTGCTCTGACTTTGCCTTGGCTATAACTCTCTTGAAGGACCTGGAGGCGAAGTTATACTTCATTTTAAGTGTGCTGGTGTTTACATCCCGAGTCGCCGAAGCCGCAGCCCAGGCTTGATAACACTCCTGCTTACTGCGAAATGCAGTCTTACAGGAGCGACCAAACCAAGGCTGAGATCTGCCTCCGATGGGTACCACAGATGATGGAATAAATAGTTCCATTCCCTGTGGCACCACATCAGTGACATAGTCAGCAACAGCGACAGTCATCCGGCGAGAAGCAAACTCGCCCCCATGGGTAGGAAGCAAAGAAAGACCGCATTCCGTCCCAATCCGCCGACCTGTAATGCCAAACACGGCGGCAACCTGCAGAACGCCAACGCGAGGGGTGCGTGAGTGGCACCACACTCCGGATCAGACAATGGTCTGAAGAGCCGAGAGGGGCATCGACGGAAACCTGATATCCGTCCGGATGAGAGGTCAGCAGAAGGTCCAACAGGGAAGGTGTATGATCCTCCACATCTGGAATCCGCGTAGGCGAAGTAACCAGTTGTGTCAGACCATATGCCAAGGCAAAGTCATAAACAGATCTCCCCGCATGATCGGTTAAACGTAAACCGAGCCATTCGGCGTGGTGTGCATTAAAATCGCCAAGGATCACGATCTCTGCGGACTGTTGGGACCTGTTGTAGCAAGGAATCTGTAGCCATTTGGACGTGGTCGATGAGTTGATCTGTTTGGGCATTACCGCTATGGGACCTATAGAGGCACCCGTAGACGCGCAGATGGTCGTCGCTGTCTACGCGTAGCCAAAGGATGGACAGGTCGGAACCTTCAAGACTGCCGAGGCGTCGAGAATAGATGTCCTCTCTGACATATACACAAACTCCAGCCCGAGGCACAAGGGAGTGCTCTAATTTGTACCCCGGGTAGGAGAGATATGAAGTATTAGCCGGAGAGGACACCTGCGTCTCGGTCAGAAAGAGCAAGGCCGGCTTCGCCGTCTCGAGATGGTAGTGGACGGCGTTTAGTTTCGAGTGAAGTCCCCTGATGTTGCGGAAATTCACGGATAGCGTGGCAGGGGTCGCCTTGGTATGGTTGCTCAGTTTGCCCCGAGCAGTTATGTTGTTGAGCGGAATTTTGCTGAGCCTGAACAAAACTATTCAAATTCACTAAATATTCAAACAAAAATAATTGTATAAATAATGTTTCAATACTAGCACTGTCTCCCCGATACAGGATAAAATGCTAGTGTGGGGGTAGCGTTTCTTAAAAAAAATATGCATTTATTTCAGTCTGTGGAAACGCCCATTAAATTGATTGTAATAATAACACCTTCTTACCTCTCTGATAACATGTTCATCAGAAAAGTTTATTTGTTGTAAATAAGGATGGCGAAAGACGATACTAAATCCTTATTTTAATTACTTCGTCAGTTACAGGCTAAGCTTATCGGCAGAACGGACATATACGAGTACATCGTGCATCGGTGTTCAAATCTCGTAGAAAAGTTATCTTTTTGCTCTGTCTCTTTTTTCATGAGATTAAGATTAAGGCCTGAATTCCTCCTACGCTGACGTCGGTTGCGTACGGTCGGTCGCGTACGCGTACATTGCAAACTACGCGCCGCTGTCGTCAGAGTCGTAGTGTGGGGCTATATAGAACACAATGCAATTGGGCGTACGTAGTACGCGCGACTGACGTACGCGACCGACGTACGCGACCGACGTCAGCATAGGAGGAATTCAGGCCTTATATTTTTACTAGCTGGCCAAGGAGACGTTGTTCTGCCCTTTTCGACGACCCTTCATATAAAAAATCCTTAAATTCGTAATAATAAAATATTGAGTGTCACTTATCAGGATAAAAACTATCCTATCACTCAAGTTGGACCAAACTGCACAGAGTGTGCAAAATTTCATTGATATCAGTTCAGTAGTATAAATATATATATTGAAGTCGGTTGTACAAAATTTTTAATTTTTATTTATCTTACAGTAAGAGGCTCACATATTTAATATAGTTTTTCTGAACATTACTAATACATTATTTATACGGCTTAAAAAACATTACTTTTAGTAATGCTCTTTGAGTCTTTTCCACTTCCAGAAATTTGTATTTGGAGGCGCCACCCTATATAGAATTACAGTATGCCAATAATGATTGTACTAAAGCAATGTATACTTTAATTAGTATATTTTTGATGCTACATGTCTAAATAGCTTAAAAATACAAATTAGCTTTCTTACCCTGCATATAAGATGTTCTTTTTAGTTGTGCCACGTCAATCGTTGGTCTTATACCTAAATATTTAATAGTAGATACTTTGTTTATGGTTCTACAAGTACAATCAATATCTCCAACGATTTTACATTTATGATTTTTTATATTAAAACAAATTTGTTGCTGGATCCGGTTTTTGATGGCAAAGCACACGTAGTTAGTTTTTTGGTCATTAAGCGTAATCAAGTTAGTCCTAAACTAGAAGGCTATTTTGGCCAGTACCTATTCAGCGCGTTTGTGAACTGCTTCCCAAGTTGTATCTTGAAATACAACAACCGTATCATCCGCCCAAAAAAATATTTGAGCTAAATCTATCTTTAGCTTGCATATATTGTTAATATAAACAAGAAACAAGCTATGGCCTAGTACACTACCTTGTGGGACACCATAGGCAACAAAAGAGTCATCACTAGCATACTGTCCACTGTCCCTCTTTTGAATTTTTGTTTTCTTTCATACAAGTAATCCCTCAATAAGTTGAGTGGTGTACCTACGATGCCAATTGTTTCTGGTTATTGTATAAGGATAGGAATCGAGAAAGTATCAAAGGCCTTATTAAGATATAGAAAAACGACTATGGTTTTCTTTCCTTGTCTAGTTGGTCAACGATCAAGGAAGTAAGAGCTGTGACAGCATCTTCTGTAGATTTTTCTTGTCTAAAAGCAAATTGTATATCAGACAGTATTTTAAATTTTATAATGTATTGTAGTCGTTTATTAATTAATTTTTCAATTGCTTTAGAGACAGACGAAAGAAAAGAAATAGACCTGTAATTATTAACATCGTTTATGCTCCCATTTTTGTGTACTGTAGTTATTATGGCTTGTTTTAATAATTACGGGAAATACCCTACTTAAACAAGGATCAACCAAATGACTAATAATAAGGACTACTTCATTTTTAGCAATCTTGAGGAATTTGATTTGAATATTATTAAATCTGGGTGCACTATCTGATTTGAGGCTCATAAGTATATCATGTACCCCTGTTATATCAATGTCTAAAAGCACAAACGATTTGGACTCTGTACGATTAGTATCCAACTGATTATTTGTTTCTGTGTTCATTTTTAAAATACTATCTCCTAGACACTTGCCCATGTTAGTAAAAAGTTATTAATATATATTATAATATAAACTGACTGCTTAGGGGATGCCCATATATTTAGTACAATTGTATTATCGTTATTTGAGCTATTTAAATGGGCTATTCTTTTTATGTTGTTCCTAAGATTCTTAGAGTTTTAGATGAAAATGCTAGTTGCTGTGTTTCATATTTGATTTAATTTTTTTATAAATTATTACAATAATTTCGATATCTTTTATAGCTTCTATTTAGAACTTCATTAAGAGGATCAACACGATTTTTTTTCTGCATATTATTTATGTTTATAATTCAGCGTAACATTCCAGGAGTGACCCATGGTTTCATGACACGTTTGCTTTTGGGTACGTGAATTACAATAGTGTTATCTTGTAATGACTCAGTTATTTTGTTTATTAGTATTTCACTCAAAAAGTTGGGGTTATCACAAAACAATATTTCTGGGAGGTTTCTTTCAATTAAACTACTAAGTGCCTTTATAATATCAGTCCGTAACTTGGTATTTACATATTTCTCTGTCAGCTTTAAATTTGACGGGGTTAGCAATACCATCAGTGATAGTGGTGTTTAAAACGGCAATTTGGGTATTATTTTTATTTTTTTCTAATTTCAGCATAAAATGATCTAAGCAATTTCCACCACTTGTTGGCAAATTGTGACAAACGAGTAAACCATGCGTCCTCATCATGTTAAGATATTAAAGTCTATTGTTGCGGTCATAAGTCTGCTCTATAATTTACACTAGTCACTACAATACGTTTACATGATTTAATCGTTTCTAAGTGTAGGTTTAAATAGTTAATAAAAATGTCAGCATTATTGTTAGAGGTTGAGCGATATATTTCTAAAATGGTAGTATCATGAGTATCAGTCTGTAGACATGACGCATGCTCATGTCTTATATATTTGACATTTCCTTTAACACCTTTTTTTACATACACCACCACTCCATCACTTTGACTGAGATGAAAATTTCTAGCGAAACATGAATAATTTGTCATATTTGAAATTATTTTAATGTCCGTAAGCCAACATTCTGTTAATATAATAATATCTGAATCAAAATTTAAGTGCGTGAGTGTCAGGTGTATATCATTATATTACTGTAAACACTTCACATATTATGAGAATTATTGTTAAATCACTATTTTGTACGCAAATATATGTCAGTATATCCTGTATATCACAGCGAACAGCATGTAAAAAAATAATTAAACAATTCATGAAAATAAAGTGTACAGAGAACATAATGAATATTTTAAGATACAAAAAGTATATTACGTTTCTATAAAAATATTTTATGGTAAACACGGAACTACTACTAATAAACGGCCCCCAGTCCCCGGCGGCCCCGCTATTCCTAGCTACAGTGGCGACCATGGTAACGGCGGGTCAGGGGATGCTAAGAATCTCCGGTGGAGGTTCGGTTGCCACCTAAGACGACTCGACCTGGCAACATTCAACGCACGCACCCTGAGGACTGACGAGAAGATCGTGGAGCTGGAAGAAGAGATAGACAAGTTACGCTGGCATATTATAAGATTATCCGAAGTCCGAAGAGAGGGGGAGGATACGGTAATTCTCGAATCCGGCAACTTGCTCTATCACTGGGAGGGCGACCATCTGTCCCAAGGAGGTGTCGGATTTATCGTCCACAAGTCTATCGTTAACAACGTTGTAAAGATTGAGAGTGTGTCGACGAGGGTTGCGTACCTTATACTCAGAATTCCAAACGGTATTCGCTGAAGGTCATACAGGTTTACGCACCAACCTCGGCACACCCCGATGAGGAGGTGGAGGAAATGTATGAAGATATCTCAAGAGCCTTGCATTCCTCCAAAACCCAATATACGGTGTTAATAGGAGACTTCAATGCAAAACTAGGCACTAGAGAGAACGGTGAGCTAAAAGTAGGGAAATTTGGAATAGGGCAACGGAACTCAAGGCCAGCAGCTGACCGACTTCATGGAGAAAGAGGTACTCTTTATGATGAACTCTTTCTTCCAGAAGCGGCCCCACAGGAAGTGGTACCTGGACGAGCCCCAACGGTTCCACAAAAAATTAGATTGAATTCACTATGACGACCAGACGACAACTGTTCAGTGATGTCTCCGTGATCGCGAGGGTGAAAACTGGTAGCGATCACCGAACGGTTAGAGGCACATTGAACCTAAACGTTAAGTTGGAGAGGTCTCGTCTAACGAAGTCAACGCTCCGTCCTCCTCGTGCTCTGTTCCAAAATCCCGAAACCTTTCAGCTCAAGTTACAAAACCGTTTTCAGTGCCTAGAAGACTGCAATGAAGTGGACGATATGCATGTCAAGCTCGTGGAAACTGTCCATGCGGTCGGAGCCAAGTTCTGCAAGTCCCATCGCAGAAGAACACAAAAACTCTCCGATCACACTCTCAATCTCATGGCTGTTAGACGGGAGATGTAGCAACATTCTTCAACAGATTTGACAGCATACAGGCAACTGAACAGACAGATCTCTAAATGCATGCGGCGGGACTTACGCAACTTCAATACAGCTCGTATTGAAGAAGCGATCGAGCAGAACCAAGGCTCCAAAGTCTTTGCCAGAGATCTGTCTGCCAGAAAGAGCCAACTGTTAAAGCTGAAGACCGAGTGTGGCAGCATCGTTTCCGGGGCACCTGAGATTTTGAGTGAGATTGAGAGGTTCTATGGGCAGCTTTACACGTCATCGTTGGAGTCGCACGCAGGTGTGAGTAACGATCCAAGAGCGAGTCTTATCCGATACTATTCCGAAGATATCCCGGAGATCAGTCTGAGCAAGATTAGAATGGCTCTCCAGCACCTTAAAAACGGCAAGGCCCCAGGCGAGGATGGAATTACAGCGGAGCTTCTGAAAGCGGGTGGAAGACCGGTACTTGAAGTCCTTCAGAAGCTCTTTAATTCCGTCCTCCATGGTGGCATTACACCGGAGGCGTGGAGCAGAAGTGCTCATGCGGTGGTCTTGTTCTTCAAGAAGTATCGCTGTTTTTATTTTAATTAAATGCAGCGGTCACCTATATTAGACAGGCTAGTGACCTTAATTTTGATTGAAAATAGAAATAGATATTTTATTAAATATAGGTTATAAATAATTACTGAAAGTCATTTAAAGTTAAATTCATCAATTGGTGATCCTTTATGAATTTTATTTGAACTTTTTTTCAGCTTTATAACTGTACAAAACTCTATGAATTAAAATTCCGTAAGAGTACTGTAAAAAAATCGTCGGAAAAAAACAATGAAATACAACAATGACATCAAATTTAATGAGGCTTATCATACCAGACCTTTCATAACAGTAATTTAACCAAACGAAAACATTTCAAGGGTCCTAGTGATTGTAAGAAAGTAAAATAGGTAAAAGTATACAGCTTTTATGTTATACTCTTGCTTTATGCAAATAAGTCCATAAATTAAAATATTATTACTTGTATTTTATATTATAAAGTAGGTACATACTGCATCATTATATTTGCATTTGTATGCAAGCACGCACAAACACAAGCGCACACAAGTAAGCACGCGCTCACGCACGCACACTCGCACGCACTGATGTACGGCATTAGATTTGATAAACCACAAATTCTCGCGAAAGAACATCGATTCCTGCCAGGGATGATACGTGAGGCTATTGAAATTAGAAAACATCCTAATTAAATAGAGAGGGCAGCTGGGTACTACCACCTGCTTGGGATCCTGAAATTAATAAAATTAAAACTGAACCCAAGCATACCACTGCAAGACACACAGTAAGTTCATTCTGCGTAGATCGGAAAAAAACAATAATTAAAAAATCTCCAGGTACTCCGGGTTAACTCTGAGTGACATCGGGACGTCAATCACCTGAGTCTCTCATGACTATGGGTGCTGTAAAGCATCCCAAACGTCGGGAATTTAATAAAAATAAGTTACTTATGAGCGGTAGAATACTTGAATGTAGTTTTATTTAAAAATGTAAATATAAGAAATCATTATAGAAAAATATTGTTATTATTGACATATGCTGTATTCAGATAAACCATTCTTAATTGAGGAGTTATAAATGTAAAGCTACTCGTATGATAATATAAAGCAAGTATTTTGTCTAGCTTAATTGCTAATAATATACTTTCAATTCTCAACAATGATAACATATTTTGTAGCTTTACTCGTTAAAAACGATATATATATAATTAGGTGACATGAGCTGCAGTACACGGAGAGCTCATTTATGATTCTATTTTTATTAAAAACGAAGAGAAAAGAAATACATTTTTTTTTTTCAATTACAAGGAAAATAAAACATATCTTAAGATGACGGTGGTAACGCAAAATCAATAAAAAAAAGATGTCATTTACAGTAAGCAGTGAAGCAGTAAATATACGCAAAAATTTCAGTGCATTCTGCGTAATACATTTTCACATATTTTTTTTAATAGGTTATGGGTGACAAACAAGCACACAGTCCACCTGATGGCTTGTCTTCAACAGTAACTACTTATAGTTACTGTTGAAGACACACCACACGAAACACAGCAGCATTAATCTCCTATTTTAGGCTAGTAGTCTGTGAGAGCGTGGTCCTTCCCCGGTCCACCCATTCGTGCTACAATTATATAATTAATATAGCTGCATCATGGCTCTAACACGTACAAAATTCGTTGCATTTCATACAGTTTTTAAGCACTTTAATAATTGTTTTGCAAAAATATTTTACTCCGTGTAGCCAAAGGGTAGGACATAGTTGAACTTGATTATATATGTATCTAACATCTATCTAATACCTATGATTCACGAAATAAATAATTCTGATTTTGAATAACAACTAAACCCAAAAATAAACTGCCACGCGTGGAAAAAAACTATATTCTGCAGTGGACTTTTGATAAACTGTAACGGTAACTGTAAAAAAAATAATAAGTAAAAAAGTTACAAATACATTCGTAACGCACACGCAGTTACCCTTTGTTGGAGTAATTAAAACACATTCCTGTTGTTTAATAATCTATTCAAATAAATAAAATTGTAGTGTCTGTTTGTAATGTTAAAATAACAACTTTTTACTAAACGCATATGAAAGTACATATGGTACTAAAAACAAAAAACAATTTTAAACATTTTTGTCTGTCCGTCTGTCTGTCTGTCTGTTTGTTCCGGCTAATCTCCGAAACAGCTAGACCGATTTTGACCGGACATTCACTGGCAAATAGCTGACGTTATAAGGAGTAACTTAGGATAGTTTTATTTAAAAAAAACAATTAGGGTTCCGCGCAAAAAAATTGAAAAACCCATGAAATTGTAGTATAAGTAGCCTAAGTTACTCCTTATAACATCAGCCGTTTCTGAGATTAACCGGTACAAACAGATAGACAGACACACCGACAAAAACTTTAAAATTTGTATTTTTGTCATATGTACTGTATAAATTTTCAAATGCATTTAGTAAAAATTTGTTATTTTTACATTACAAACAGACACTTCAATTTTATTCATTTGTATAGATTTAATTAATAGCTATGTATTAAAGAATGAGTCACCATTGCATTCAAAGATTAGAATAAAAAAGTAGTCAATTCTGAAAGGAGAAAAAAAATAAGGATATAACATTCAACTCTATTGTGCGTCTTTTTACGGGAAAATTGTGGATTGAAATGAGTTGCTTTCGAATGTGATCGTCTGGCTTTTTAGGGTACAAACATTCGAATCAGCAATACTCGCAGCGTGAATAATGTTACTTTAAATTTTATAACAATTGTAGAATTATTTTTATTTAACTGAATATTATAATATTATTAATGGACAGATGACTCGATGACACTGAGGTCATCAGTATGAAAGAGATTGAACATGCGATTCGAAGTTTGAAATGTGGTAAGGCTGCGGGACTAGACAGAGTTACTGCTGAAATGGTCAAGTATGGTGGGCCTCGCGTCTGGGATAGCTTTCATCTGCTGTCCAATTTGTGCTGGCGGACGGGGGATGTCCCGGATGATTGGCGATCCGCAGTCATTGTGCCTTTATATAAAGGTAAAGGTTCACATTTTGACTGCGGGTGCTATCGGGCGATCAGCTTGACCAGTTTACTCGAAGGTTTTGACACGTAGGATGCAAGAGAAATCGGAAAGATTTCTATGGGAGGCACAATGCGGATTTAGACCTGGAAGAGGATGCACGGATCAAATGTTTTCTCTCCGCATGATCACGGTAAAGCTTCTGGCTGCTAACCAGAAGATTTTCTGTGCTTTTGTGGATCTTGAGAAAGCCTTTGATAAGGTTGTAAGGAAGAAAATGTGGGAACTGTTGCCGGGGTATGGTGTGGATGGTCGATTGCTAAGGGCTGTGCAGTCTCTTTACTGTGACTGTAAAGCCTGTGTGCGGGTAGGGCATGATCTGTCACCCATGTTTAACGTCCAAACGGGCGTAAAGCAGGGTTGTGTCATGTCTTCCTGGCTGTTCATACTGTATCTCGACAGCGGTTTACAGGAGCTGAAAGATAGCCGTGTAGTGGCGGTCAAGAATATCCACTACCCCATATCCTCCCGTGGGTGTCGTAAAAGGCGACAAAGGGAAACAGCCAGGAGATGGGCAGCAGCATCTTCCTGATAATAGCCAAATTACAATAAAAAAACTGCGGTGTCCAACCCGCTCGCCAAGCGTGGCAACTATGGCAAATACCCCCCAGTGATGAGAGCAACAAAAAAACGGCCCCCAGTCCCCGGCGGCCCCGCTATTCCTGGCTACGGTGGCGACCATGGTAACGGCGGGGCAGGGGGTGCTAAGAATCTCCGGTGGAGGTTCGGTTGCCACCTTAGACGACTCGACCTGGCAACGTACAACGCACGCACCCTGAGGACTGACGAGAAGATCGTGGAGCTGGAAGAAGAGATAGACAAGTTGCGCTGGCATATTATAGGATTATCCGAAGTCCGAAGAGAGGGGGAGGACACGGTAATCCTCGAATCCGGCAACTTGCTCTATCACCGGGAGGGCGACCATCTGTCCCAAGGAGGTGTCGGATTTATCATCCACAAGTCTCTCGTTAACAACGTTGTAAAAATCGGGAGTGTGTCGACGAGGGTTGCGTACCTTATACTCAGAATCACCAAACGGTATTCGCTGAAGGTCATACAGGTTTACGCACCAACCTCGGCACACCCCGATGAGGAGGTGGAGGAAATGTATGAGGATATCTCTAGAGCCATGCATTCCTCCAAAACCCAATATACGGTGTTAATGGAAATGTGTGTCAATGTGTGAAATGGGTGTCAATGCAAAACTAGGCACAAGAGAGAACGGTGAGCTGAAAGTAGGGAAATTTGGAATAGGGCAACGGAACCCAAGGGGCCAGCAGCTGGCCGACTTCATGGAGAAAGAGGGACTCTTTATGATGAACTCTTTCTTCCAGAAGCGGCCCCACAGGAAGTGGACCTGGTCGAGCCCCGACGGTTCCACAAAAAATGAGATTGACTTCATTATGACGACCAGACGACAACTGATCAGTGATGTCTCCGTGATCGCGAGGGTGAAAACTGGTAGCGATCACCGAATGGTTAGAGGCACACTGAACCTAAACGTTAAGTTGGAGAGGTCTCGTCTAATGAAGTCAACGCTCCGTCCCCCTCGTGCTCTGTTCCAAAGTCCCGAAACCTTTCAGCTCGAGTTACAAAACCGTTTTCAGTGCCTGGAAGACTGCAATGAAGTGGACGATATGAATGACAAGCTCGTGGAAACTGTCCATGCGGTTGGAGCTAAGTTCTGCAAGACCCGCCGCAGAAGAACACAAAAACTCTCCGATCACACTCTTAATCTCATGGCTGTTAGACGGGAGATGAAGCTACATTCTTCAACAGACTTGACAGCATACAGGCATCTGAACAGACATATCTCCAAATGCATGCGGCGGGACTTACGCAACTTCAATACAGCTCGTATTGAAGAAGCGATCGAGCGGAACCAAGGCTCCAAAGTCTTTGCCAGAGATCTGTCTGCCAGAAAGAGCCAACTGTCAAAGCTGAAGACAGAATGTGGCAGCATCGTTTCCGGGACACCTGAGATTTTGAGTGAGATTGAGAGGTTCTATGGGCAGCTGTACACATCATCGTTGGAGCCACACGCAAGTGTGAGTAACGATCCAAGAGCGAGTCTCATCCGACACTATTCCGAAGATATCCCGGATGTCAGTCTGAGCGAGATTAGGATGGCTCTCCAGCACCTTAAAAACGGCAAGGCCCCAGGCGAGGATGGAATTACAGCGGAGCTTCTGAAAGCGGGTGGAAGACCGGTACTTGAAGTCCTTCAGAAGCTCTTTAATTCCGTCCTCCATGGTGGCATTACACCGGAGGCGTGGAGCAGAAGTGCGGTGGTCTTGTTCTTCAAGAAAGGTGACAACGCTCTCTTGAAGAACTACAGACCGATTTCCCTTCTGAGCCGCGTCTACGTGCTGTTTTCGAGAGTCATTACGAATCGTCTCGCGAGCAGACTTGACGACTTCCAGCCTCCCGAACAAGCCGGTTTCCGAAAGGGCTTTAGCACCATAGACCACATACATACCCTTCGGCAAGTTGTACAGAAGTCCGAAGAGTACAATTTGCCACTATGTCTGGCGTATGTGGACTATGAGAAAGCCTTTGATTCCGTCGAAATTTGGGCGGTGCTGCAGTCCCTTCAGCGGTGCCAAGTTAACTGTCGGTATATCGAAGTGTTGAAGTGCTTGTACAGTAGGGCTACGATGGCTATCCGAGTACAGAACCAGAGTACGAAACCTATCCAATTGCAGAGAGGTGTAAGACAGGGTGACGTCATATCCCCGAAACTCTTCAGCGCTGCATTGGAACGTCGTTTTCAAGCTTCTGGACTGGAAAGGATACGGTATCAACATCAATGGCGAGTACATCACTCACCTTCGATTTGCCGACGATATAGTCCTTATGGCAGAATCGCTGGAGGACCTAAGCACTATGCTCAATGACCTCAATAGTGTTTCCCAACGGATAGGTCTTAAGATGAACATGGACAAAACTAAGATCATGTTTAATGTCCATGTCACACCTCTGCCGGTAGTTGTTGGGAACACTAAGCTCGAAGTTGTTGACGAGTATGTTTACCTGGGACAAATAGTCCGACTGGGTAAGTCCAACTTCGACCGAGAGGTCAATCGACGGATTCAACTCGGCTGGGCAGCGTTCGGGAAGCTACGACACATCTTCTCGTCAGACATACCTCAAAACCTTAAAACGAAATTGTACAACCAGTGCGTGTTGCCAGTGATGACTTACGGAACTGAGACGTGGTCCTTCACTGCTGGCCGTATGAGGAAGCTCAAGGTCGCTCAGCGAGCTATGGAGAGGGCTGTGCTCGGAGTTTCTCTGCGTGATAAACTTAGGAATGAGGATATCCGCAGTAGAACCAGAGTGACCGACATAGCCCAACGGATTAGTAAGCTGAAGTGGCAGTGGGCCGGCCATATAGCTCGAAGAACCGACAACCGAAGGGGAAGAAAGGTTCTCGAGTGGCAGCCTCGTACCGGTAGGCGAAGTGTAGGGCGTCCCCCCACGAGATGGAGTGACGACCTGGTAAGACATGCAGGAAGTCGATGGATGCAGGTGGCTCAGGACCGTGTTTTGTGGCATTCTTTGGGGGAGGCCTATGTTCAGCAGTGGACTTGTGAAGGGCTGTAATGATGATGATGATGATGAAAGATAGCTGTTTGGGTGTGAAATTGGGTGACATAAAAGTAAATTGTCTGCTGTATGCTGATGATGCAGTGCTTATTGCACCATCAGAGGCAGAACTGCAGGCATTAGTCACGTGTATGAAAGAGGAATGTGAAATTAAAGGTCTCCGTTTGAATGCTAATAAAACTAAGGTTCTGGTATTTGAAAGGGACGAAGAGAGAACAATGTGTTAAATATGGGTAAATCAGGAATGTCTAGAACAGGTAAATGAAATTGTATACTTGGGGAGTGCTTTTAGCCGGGATGGAAGATGTGATTTAGATGTGGACAGGCGTGTCGCTACCGGGAACAAAGTCAATGGTGCCCTGACTGCGTTAGTCAAAAGGCAAGGCGTAGCGAAGAGTGCACGCCTTGCAATACATAACGCAGTATTGGTACCGACTTTGTTATATGGCAGCGAAACCTGGGTATGCCAGAAGAAGCATAAAAGTAAGTTGAATGCAGTGGAGATGCGATCTCTTCGTATAATGTGCGGCGTTACCATGGCCGACCGAAAGCGAAACGAAGAGATTCGCAATATGGCAGGTTTGAAAGATGACCTTATCACAAAAATTATAAGGGCTTGCTTCGGTGGTTTGGGCATGTTGAGCGAATGAGTGAAGACCGAATGGTGAAGAAAATATATAGCGCGAAAGTTAATATTAAAAGGTGTCGAGGTAGACCGAGACTAACTTTCGAAGACCATGTGAGCAAATTGCTCGAAGAGGGTAGGGTCAAGAGTACTCGGATACCTAGACGTGCATGCATGAATAAGATAATGAATCTGAAAGAAGCGAAAGAGGTTTGTAAGGATCGTGACACTTGGCGATCTGTTCTCTCTGGCTACCCCGTCAGGGATTGTGCGTGAAGATAAGTAAGTAAGTATTAATGGACAGCATCAAGTGGATTATATCTTTTTTTTAATATACCTGGTAGCTCGCGCGTAGCTACCGCAGAAGTAATAACTGTGAAAATATTATTTCTCTTATATATGACAAACTAAAAGATCAATAAAAACCCGCGTTAAAGACACATAGCTGTGAACACATACAGCATCGCCCCATCACTATATTAGATTTGATAGACCACAAATCCTCGCTAAAGAACACCGATTCCTTCCAAGTATGATTTGCGAGGCTATTGAAATCAAAAAAAACATCCTAATTTCAATAGAGAAGATGGCTAGATATTACCATCTGCTTGGGATATTCAGCCCGAACATACAACCTCAAGATACTGTAAGTTCATACTGCGTAAATCGGAACAAAAATTAATAATTTTTAATCTGGAGGTAGCCGTGGTTATCTATGACATTGGGACGTCAAATACCTCAGTCCCCCCGTGACCATGCGTGCTGTAAAATACTCGAAACGTCGGGAATATAAAACAAGTTAATATACGCGATAAAATCCGTAAAATTAGTTTTATTTTAATCTGCTATGTTCGCCTAAATATACGAAATCGAAGAGTTTTATTGTTTAATTAAGAATGATATTTATGATGATATATAACTTTCAAATAATGTTGTTGGTAAGATATGCGCGCCACCTACTGTAAATTAATTGTACTATGCCTACAAGTATAACCTTCGTAAAAGTGCAAGCAATATGTTGACAAAGTTCTACCGCAATGTGATGAATGGTATGGCAGCGCATAAAATACGAACAAACAAACATTATTTTATATATTAGACTAGCCGGTACCCAGCGCGTTGCTGCAGAAGAAATAATTATGGAAATATCTTCTTAAATTTGGAAGACTTTTTTGTTGAATTAGGAATGATAATACATTCATTGAAATTGAATGAGTGCAAGCAATAAGTTGACTTAGTGTAATTACAATCTGATGAACGGCATAGCAATGCATAAAATACGAACAAACAAATATAATTTTTTATATATTAGAAGATAATGCGTCATACGTAAATGCGCTTCACGGTACAAAGCTATCAAAGACATCATTTACAACAAAAGTGACAAGTTTCTAACCACGATTACGCAAAAAATCATTGTGGGATAAAATCATTTATTGCTGTCATATATTATTTTTTTTATATATGTAGGCTGTTGTTTTATTATATTCCATAGTAAAACAACAGCCTACATATATAGTTTAAACACAGATTGCAGAATGAAGTCACCTTTTTTTTTTTTGATACTATGTGGTGATGTGACAGTCACGCTACATCGTACTATTACTGCAGCTCAAAGTCAAAGTCAAAGTAAAAAACAACTTGTGAAAACAAAAAAAGCTAATTTTCAAACTTATTTCAAAATATAACGTTGATTTTATAATATAGTACAAGATACATAATCATCATCATCATTACACAAATAGATTATTGTATATATATTAGAGAATTACAACCCCTCATACACTTCAGTGCTGACTATATGAAATTGGACCTCCCCGAAGCACGGTCTTAAGCCACCTACATCTGTCGACTTATGCATATCTTACCAGGTCGTAGTCTACGCCCTATACTTTGCCCACCACTACCAGGTTTTACCAGGTATTTGAGAACCTTTTTCCTCAATCGGTTGTCAGTTCTTCGAGATATATGGCTAGCCTATTGCCACTACAGCTTACTAATCCGTTGGGCTAAGTCTATTACTCTGGTTCGGCTGCGGATATCCTCATTTTTAAATATATAACCCCAAACATAGCCCTTTCCATAGCTCGCTGAGTGACTTTGATACGGCAAGCATTAAAAGTCATCACTGGCAACACGTACTGGTTGTAAAATCTAGTTTTGGGGGTATACTTGACGAGAAAATATGACGTAATTTCACGAACGCTGCTCAGCCGAGTTTAATCCGTCGATTGACCTCTTGATCGAAATTGGATTTACCTAGTCGGACTATTTGTCACAGCTAAACACAGCCGTCAACAATTTCAAGCTTAGTGCTCCCAACAACTACCAGCATAGGTGTGAAATGGACGTTCCACGTGATCTTTGATTTGTCCATGTTCATTTTAATACGTATCCGTTGGGAGACACTATTGAAGTCATTGAGCATAGTGCGTAGGTCGTCCAGCGATTCTGCTATAAGGACTACATATATCGTCGGCAAATCGAAGGTGAGTGATGTACTCGCCATTGACGTTAATACCACATTATTTCCAGTCCAGTAGGTTGAAAACGTCTTCCAATGCAGTGGTGAAGAGTTTCGGGCATATAGAGTTACCCTGTCATGTACTTCTCTGCAGTGGGATAGGTTTCGTATTCTGGTTCAGTATACAGATAGCCATCGTAGCTCTACACTTCGATATACCGACAGTTAACTTGACACCGTCGAAGTGACTTTTGCACTGTCCATATTACGAGGGAATCATTGGCTTTCTTTTAGTTCACACAAGCAAGACAAAGTTGCAGATAAGCAGTACTCTTGGGTCGTTTGTACAATTTGCCGAAGGGTATGTATATGGTCTATGGTGCTAAAGCCCTTTCGGAAACCGGCTTGTTCGGGAGGCCGGAAGTCGTTGAGTGTACGTGCGAGATGATTCGTAATTACTATCTAAAATAGCACGTAGACGCGACTCAAAAGGATTTCCCTTCTGAGCGTTTTTGACTTTCTTGAAGAACAAGATCACCGCACTTCTGCTCCACGCCTCCGGAGTAGGCGGTGCCACCATGGAGGATGGAATTAAAGAGCCTCTGTGAGACTTCAGTTACTTGTTTTTCCACCCGGTTATAGAAGCTCCGTTGTAATTCCACTCCCGCCTGGAGCCTTGCAGTTTTTGAGGTGCTGGAGAGCTATTCCAACTCGCTCATATTAACGATCGAGATATCATCGGAATAATCTTTATCGTATATCTTTTAATATAATTACTTGAATTAATTTAACTACTTGTTATGGATTTGAATAGTGTGAGTTAAATTAATAAAATATAATTTAATTAATTGAAAAAAAAAATCTTGCTAAAAATTCACTCGTAAGAATCCCTACAAATTCCTACTTTATTTTCTCTGCTCAGAACATAAAACGGGCACGTCGCAAGAGCCATTTATTTTAGCCCTAAATTTCATCACAGACGTACGACGCAATAAAGCTGAGTGATATCACGCTAATTTTCTCTTGGCCTTAACCTAAATCACATGGAAATTTAGTTAATTCTATCTTCGTTATAAATACATTTTGTAGTAAAATAGTCGGTATGCAAGAAAATATTATTATTAAACTAAGTGGTAAGTTCATATGTGGTAGAGCCTTGCTGCAGCTATATTATGATTGTAGCACTACGGGATAGAATCGCGCTGTCACAGAATACCAGCGTAAAATAACAGCTTAATGCTGATGTGTTGCATATGGTGAACGTAGAGAACGGGAGACCCTTTTTACTTGAATCGAGGAATTCCATCTCAGTCTTCAGGGGTGACGACGCGTCTGCATCTTATTTTTTAATTGAAAGTAACAAAATAAGTCTATGGGCCACAGTAAGTTCTTACCATCAGGTGGATCGTTTTTCATCCTTATTCTATATAAAAAAAGTTATTTTATTTTTATTTTTACATTGATATATATGTTCAATTTCTTTTTTGTCAGCTCAACACGGGCATATTACGTTATGGAGAGGATTTGCCTTTATCCTTACGCTTGGCTGACGGATTGATGATTGCACGTCGTCTCACAATATTAAGGCTGCCGCCCGTTGCCAATCTGGAAAGAGGTCGTTCAGCTGTGAACTTCTAATTTTCATACATACTTACACAAATTTATATAGATAGTCACAACTCGACATTCATAATCACCCTTTTTAAAATGTTTCAGCGTTTTTCCTTTTATTAGAGAGCACAATTCATCATTTTAAATTTCTTTAAATAAGTTCTTGAGCTCGAAACATTGCGCTGTTTATAATGACGGACTACATGTACATTGAAACCGTTTTGAGATCAATTATTATTTCCTCTAAAACAAAATATGTGCAATTTATAACACTAATTTACTGAGAATCAAGTAGAAAATTTCGGACTTAATTTACGGCTTAGAACTGATCTGAACTGATGCACCCGAGTTATTTTAATATTTTAAATCGCCATTTTAGAGAAACAGCATGAATATAATATATTTGTACAATACTGAGAATATAAATTAAAAGTAAATTCTCAAGTAGGCGCTGTATATCTCTTAATTAACAGACAGAACAGACGACTATTTTATATGTTCGCAGATCGTATTTAGTTTCAGGAACATCTTTTCTCTTCTCATATTTATGTTTATGGGTTTTAAATAATTCTAGGTCACCGCAGTTTGCGTTTTCCTTATTGCAATAATATTTCATAAAAATAACATGAAACACGGTTTCTCTTTATTTATTTTTTTCTTAATGTGGTGTAGCCCCCACGACAATATATATTTGTGTCAAGTGTAAAATAAGAGCACTATAATTAGCCTTAAACTGAGCAACATGTCTCTCTTCTTAACCAATAACACCTTTAACATTCTTATTAACATTTTTATATATGAGAAAATAACACTGAATATGTTTTTATTATTTTTTTCTAATCTGTTATGACCATTAAATTAACATTAACTTAAAAAAATCTAATTTACTATAGTTTTTCTTACTAATAAAATTATAAAAGTTTTATTTCACTTGCGTGCGCAATTACATATCAGGCATCTTCCAAATAGAACGTGAACGCGCGATCATCGCAAGTTCGCGCGAATTTTACTCGTACGAACACGCGATCAATCATACTGATCTCGAATAGGTGTCCTAATTGGTATTCGACCCTATCGCGCGACTTAATTGTTTGAAAATCTATTCGCGCGAACTTAGTTCGTACGAACGCGCAATCAAACATATTGCTGTCGAATAGGTGTCCTAATTGACATTCGCGTGACAATCGCGTCGTGTCGTCGGGCAGCAGGGTGAACGGCAGGGACCCGACCTATATTCATTGTGAAATTCACCACGTATCGGTCTTATTTCAAAACAAATCACATTGCGACCCATTTAATTTATTTTCTTTGCTGTCAAGACCAGCAGAGTAGATCATCCATATATTTTCAGAAGGAAAAAACTGGGCGTTTGTGACATCCATGCTTAGCGCCAATGCCATGCGAAAATTGTGAAGCAAAGTAAAACCCACGGACGCTCGCATCGTCAATTCGCGCGATGATCGCGTTGTGATATAGGAACTATGTAAATGAAATTGAGTCGTGTTACTGCTTCTTTAACTTTAATTATAATGATCTTATTCTACGTTAACACTAATATAATATGTATATACCTAGTCAGGTCATAAATTCTGTCACATGTTTAATATAAAATAATTGAAACAAGTTTATTCATTATGTAACAATTTACATACCAAAATGAACTTAACAAAACATAGATTCTTATGACCCTAAAGTTTATTCAAAATGACCTCCGTGATTTTGAATACAGGCCTTCAATCTGCGCGGCCAGTCGTCTATCGAAGCACGAACGAGGTCCATGTCAATATCGGCGGCTGCCTTAATCAAGGATGTCTTGAGTGACTCCAAATTGGGATGAGGCTTTGAGCACGCCTTTTCCTCCAAGTGTTGCCATATCTTGTAATCTAACGGATTCAAATCTGGACTGGAGGAGGGCCAGTCTTCGTGCCGGATGAAGTCGATTTCACGCGTCGCCAGCCAGTCTTGTGTGCTCTTCGCTCTATGAGCTGGCGCCGAATCTTGTTGGAATACCCAGTGCCTGTTATTGAACATGGTATGAGAAACATGTTCCACAAGGTTCGTCAGGACTGTATTTTGATACACAACTGCATTCGTTTTTACACCTTTCTCACAAAAATGTACCTCTGTTAAGCCCCAATAAGAAACTCCCAACCATACCATGAGCGAGGATGGAAAATGACCTCGTTGGACACGCGGAATACGGTTGCTCGCTTCTTCACTACTGTGTGCGTACACCTTATCATTTTTTTTGTTGTAGCTCTCTTCTACGGTAAAAATGTTTTCATCCGAAAAAATAATTTCCCGATATTTTTTTCCTGCGTACCGCTTCAACAAAGCGCGGCATCTCTTCAGTCTCAGGTCCATTAGACGAGCATTGAAACGATGTCCTGTTTTTCTTCGATATGCCCGAACCCCTAAATTTTCATTTAACACCCTTTTCACCGTGGTTCTGCTTAACCCCATCTGAAGGGCCAACAGTTTCTGCTTACGTTTGGGATTTCTTTGAATTCGCGCCTTCACAGCTTTTATCACTGCTGGAGTCCAAACAGACCAAGGGCGACCACTTCTTGACCTGTCATCTACACTAGAGTCTTCATTGTATCGTTAGATGGTACGATAAACGAATCTTTTAGTTATATTCAAATTTTTCAGTATGTAAAAAAATTGAATTGGCGCGTAACCGCAACGATGCAACGCAATAACTGCAACACGGTCTTCTTTAAGCGTCCACTCCATATTTAAAAATGAGTAAAATTCTAAAAAGTATACAGTTTTATTTTCATGAACAATTCGAAATTCGAATTCAATAAACTTTTTTGTGGCCAGCATTCTAAAAGAAAAGTTTTTACTGTGTGACAATACTTATGACCTGACTAGGTATAGTCGCGGGGGCTATACTACACTACACCTCCCACCGACAAAAAAAATAAAAAATAAATTATTACAATTGTTTTTTTTTAAACTTATAAAAATAAATATAAAATATGTTTATTATTTATATAAATTACAAAAAAAAATGTAATTATATATTATTTGACCTAAATGGAAATTACAAAAATAAAATATAGGTATATTCTATGGGTAGTTCGGGTGGCCAGATCCCTCTACACCATAGTAATTTCAAGGTCACAATATAATTGGTATGATGTATCATGCATACATACAACATACTTATTTAATATTAATTAGGTAATTCGCGAAGATCTAGTATAGTTGTACATTCATTTATATTTTAAAATACTCTGCTCTTATAAATTTATTCATACTTTTTCATCTCATTCCTTATTTTTGATTGTTAGGCCTTTTTATTATCTTTTATATTTATAATTCTTGTACGTACTTTTTTTTGATTTTTTTTACATTTAGCTAGCTTTATTTCTCTCTATTCACTTATATATTTATTGATTATTTAGATACCGGGAATCAGAGTATTAATTCATTTCATTTATATTTTATTTCGTGATATTTATCACGCGGGTACTTTATAAATATGGGCCCCCCATTTACTTGGGGTATTATATTACTTTTTCATAACATTCATTTCATTTCATTGGTACATAATTTTTTTATCATATTATATCAAAGTAAAACCGTACCTTGGGTTGTGCGCACAACCTCGAGGTCAACTTTTAAGTCATTTTAAAAGGACTCCAACTATTATCACGGAGGAAAACTAAGTTCACACTATGATCCAATGAAGGATGTGACCTCTATGTACCATTATTAAGGGTAACAAATTTAAGACTTCTCTGGTCCCCAACAGTAGTAATATGAGTAAATTCGTTCACATTTCACTTGTACTGAAGGTATTGTTCCCTAGTACCCGTTACATCCGATTTTATCATCCAATCATGGAAACATACCCTGCTCGAGGACTATATGCTTTACCAGTGATGGACGTTCCCGTATCTCTCCATAATTTATTTATCAAGGTCATCTTTTATTTTATTTTGATTCTCTTCATAAATTTTTATTTCTTTCTTTATCTTTATAGTACCTACTGTTATCGACTTGACTGTATCGGTAACTTTTATATTCTTTCATACTCCATTTCCATTACTAACCAGTATCAATACCAGGATTTTAAGCATCATCAAATATTTGGGTGATCAGTCCAATATTGACGAAACTTAGAAATTCAATCATTCGTATTCATACTTTTGAACATTCCTTCTCTCATTCCTCGCACCTTTTAAATATATATTTTTTTAATATTGTACAAAAATGAGGCAATATATGTCAACTTTTTATGTGATATAGTTAATATGTCAATTTTTTATGTCCATATTTAACTTTGTTAAAAACATTATTATTAAAACCCCTTTTAATGATTATTTTCCTTATCACATTAAAATGATACTTTTAAATATTTTCTAACTGACACAGAAGTTTATCGTATAATTACATCGCATCGCTATTACTTTTAATTATATCGAAAAATATATATGCATTAGTTATACATTTAAATTACATATAAAAATTTAGGATTTCTAGAAATTTAAGAAACTGTATAACTCACAGAAAATAATTGGTAATTACTATTACAGCTAAGTTTACATTAAACAAAACATTAATTTATTTCCAATTTTGATTTTAAAGCAGATTATAATATTAACTTTAATATCACACATACACATATTAAAGGTTATATATTTATTTATATAGTTACTTTAAGGTTTTAATGCCTTTAGAAAAGAAGAAAAATAATTATGACTTACAATAATAGCGATTTTTTTTATATAAATCCTTTTTCAAGGTTGTATACTTACATTTAAATAAAATTTATTACGGAAAAAAAATTGGGCTGAATTGAAAAATATATTTACTTTAATACGAATCTTGTCATTGTAAAATGTAACTTAATATATTGTTTTTTTTTTTAATACAATAACTACTAAAATATTATAAACATTATAAAATGTTAAATATGACAAATATTTTCAAGTTATTTGCAAATACCGTGCATTTAATATTTAATGCATTACTTATTTATTTAATATAAAACATAATAAAAAAATTAAAATTAAATGTTAAAAAATTACGCCGATGCGATGGTACCTCTTATATCTTCTTTTTTCTTTTCGGTTTAATTTTCACATCTTACTGGACAAAGCTCGCTAAAGTACAACTGCTTCTTTCCTTATTAAATTAAGTTGCCGTTTCTTGAATTTTGTTCTTTGGTAATTATATTAAAAAAATAACTTTTTATTTTCGTCATTCTTTCTTAGTTGCTTTCATAGTAGGTACTATTATACATTTAAATTATATTACTTCATGTTCATTATACTTTTTATATTTCAGTCAGCTTCTGTAAAGTTATTATTGTGGCCTCTTCTTGTATTCATATTTATTTATTTTCTTCGTCACATCCGGGTTTATATTCCGTGTAGTCCGGGAATATTTATATTACTTTCTACAATTTTTGCAGGCCGTGGCGGTGCGCGTGCATTGTAGAAGCGCACCGCCTGGCAGGGTCGCCATGTGATATAGAAACTATGTAAATGAAATTGAGACGTGTTGCTGCTTCTTTAACTTTAATTATAATGATCTTATTCTACCTTAACACTAATATATATATATATATATAGTCGCGGGGGCTATACTACACTAGAGCGTATTCGCGTTCGATTAGGATACCCAGTTTTTGATATGGCGTAATCACGTTGTATGAGGACGACGCTTTATGCATACCTACTAGCTCAAAATACACACAACCTCATAATCGAACATAACAACTGTCCAGCAAATACAATCGCTAAAAATAAGTGAGATAATTCTATTTCATATATTTGGTGCAATACTGTCATATTCATGAATACTAAATTTAAGTAACTTACGATTTATTTACTACACTAAACAAATAAAAGGAGAAAGTTGTAAAATTAAGAAAAAAATATTAAATAAATTTAAATTCATTCCGCCATTTTGTGGATCTGGCTTAAAGTAATTATGAAGGTGAATGACTCCTCTCGCTTGACTCGCTTTAATAATGTTTTTGTTCGTTTTGGCATTTTAAATAAACAAACTCAACAAATAGCAAAAATTAACTTTACACAATACTTCAATAAACTCAAATAATCGAAAGTAAAAAAATATAAACTAGACTGGAAATCACAAAACGGTCGATCGGTACTTCATGCGTAGTATCCTCTTAGTAGTCTACGGGCACTTCATACAAAACGCTAGGCGCTAGCATAGATTATACACATTAGTTTGTCAGGTGTCCTGAATGGCGCGGGGTTTGATGACACGTCCCAATTCACCCTTGATCGGGATGCCAAATGTCCCGGTTTTTATCGTCCCGATAATTATAACATATATACAGAATGTCCCAATAATGGTGGATAATCTGGTACGTACGTATTCGGACAGGGGGAGGTGGCCTCGGTTCCCTAAAAAAAATTCTATCCCGAACGGTTCGCGGTCCACGCCATGTTTAATAAAATTCCGAAAATTCGTACTTCTGCTCACATTTGTGGTTATCACGTCCGCAGTTTAATGCCTAGATCGGATTTTTTTTTCTTTTAATATGTTTCCTAATAATGATGTTTCTAAATTACCCTTAAAAGTTTTCAACTACTGTGGGTAGTATTTTACAAGACGACACTTAACATAAGTTTAAATTATTTACTTTATTTAACTGCTAATTTTGAGCACCTGTGGTGAAAAAAAAACGTAAAGGATCTGTGAAGCCAACCATTTAAAAAGTTTGCCTATATCATAAGGATTCTAAAACATTAGCATACCATGTACTTATGTCATTACTTACTGAGCTATAGCCGTTAATGTGTAAAAGTAGGCATTTTATTACAAAATTAGAAATAAAAAAATACCGTTCGGGATAGAATTTTTTTTTAGGGAACCGAGGCCACCTCGCCCCACCCGAACACGTACGTACCAGATTATTCACCACTACTGGGACAACCTGTTTATATCTATTATGACATATAATAATATATCTGTAAGCTGTTACTATGGCTGTTACTACGTTTAAATATTTTAGCTTTGATATTTCATATTTTCTCACCAAACTGGGACTAAATAGTAAACTTCAATGTTTTAAATTTTATGCATATTGTGTTGGCGAGATACAGATATCATTCTTGCTGTATCGTTTTTCTCTCACCGAGTGATACCGACTGCCCAGGTACGCTATGCATCGAGCATTATTTATTAATTAGTACAGTACCCAACTGCCGTGCCTAACGGCCGTATAGTGGCGGCTAAGAATAGCCACTACCCCATATCTTCCCGTAGGTGTCGTAAGAGGCGACAATCCACCACCTCCCATAACACCAGCGACCCTCAGGTCATACGGGACAAATCTCGGGAGATGCGCGCGGTACTTGCACGTGGCTCTTTCCCGCGGACACTTTCTTGACTCCCTACAAATATTTAATCTATTCCTTGTCCCATTTTTATTTTATTTATTGTTCTTATTATCATCGAATGGGACACACACAGAAAGATCATCGGCGAACAAGGTACCGGGAGCTTTGATTATTTTTGGTAAATCATTAATATAAATTAAAAATAATAAACAACCGAGAATACTACCCTGTGGTATAGTAATTTAGTGACCGGTGCAAATTTAAACTGACTTGGTGTTCTATCTCTACACACTGTTTCGATTGGCAAAATATGACTCGAAACAGTTGTAGGTTGAGCCTCTTACTCCTATTCCGTGTAATTTCCATAAAAGTATGTCAAATCGAAGTCGAACCATAGGCTTTGGCCATGTCCAGTAAAATATCAATCGCATATTTCTTTTTATTAAAAATGTTTAGTATTTATTGCTTGTTGATGTAGTTTTTGATCTGTTTTTGCGAAAACCATATTGATTGTCATTTAATATATTGAACTTTTCGCAGTAGAAGCACAGTCGATAAGAACTAGCAGATTCAAATATTTTTGAAAACATTGGAAGAATTGCGATGTGGCGATAGGTATTGCATTCAGTTTTAGAGTTTTTTTATGGAGTGGTCCAATTATTGAAAATTTTAGTTAGTCTGGAACCTTACTTTCAGTAAACGATAGATTTATTAAGAATTTCATAACTGGGGCTAGTCATCATGACCGAAGCTACACTTGTTTTTTAAATTACGTATAGCTTTTATAATTACTTGAATGGTAGCGAATTGTAAAAAGAATTCATTTTTTACTGGATCAAAGACAAGCTGGCTGGTTGCACCTGTTGAGCCAAAAGTAGCATTATCATTTTATTGCAAATTATTGAAGCAATCAACTATTTGAACAGGGTCTGCATTGATATTATTTTAGACATTTAATTTTATGTTTTTTTTATTTCGTGTAAGCTTAATATTATGTTCCTTTACAACATTCCAAATAGATTCTATTACATTGTCTGAATTCTTTATTGTTTTAGTATTATGGTTCTTTTTTGAAATATTTATAGTTTTTGAAGTATGTATTTTTGAGTAATTTTTATAATACATGTTTAGTACTGGACTTTTTGTTTAAAATAATATTTTTTAAGTCTTTTATTCCTGCATCATGTTTTTATTCCATTTGTAAGCCATGGTTTTTGTTTCTGTATAGTTTTTGATATAGTTTCCTTTAGTATATGATTAATTTTATTACAAAATGAGTTATAATTTTCATTAATGTTTTTATCAATGGTAACTATTTTGTTAAAGTACACTTATTTGTGCTGTAAAGTGCTTGAAACGTCGGGAATGTAAAATAAGTTAATATACGCGATAAAATCCGTAAAATTAGTTTTATTTAAAAGTAAACTTCTCTTGATTGAGATTTGAAATGTGAATTTTTTTCAATATAGAGTCTTTTCTAGAATCCAGGTATTACGTACGAGAATGTTTCGTTCTTTTTTAGGTATATTAACTATAACTCCTTTGTAGCCAGAGAGACTCAACTCTACAATATTAATTACGACTTGTTCATTATCAGAATTTGTGAATGTTAAATTTAAGCATGGAGCTGTGGTGTCTGTTACGATTATAGTGATAAATTTAAAACTGTTATTTAAAAGCCACGTATTTCAATTATAGGTTCTATAAATATAGCGTTTAAATCGTTTCGTTCAATATAATCAATTCCATCTTTCACTAGTATACAAACATCTCCTCTTACTAAATTACATCGAATGAAATAGGATGCCAGGATATAACCTTGTTATTTGAGTAAGTCAAGTTTCGCAGCGTTGATACAGATTTCAGTTAGACAAATAGCGTGCAATGTGCACGCTATTTGTTATCTTCATCTGTACAAGCTTCCAAAAAAAATGCTGTTTGTTATTAAAACTTTGTATATTTTGGTAAATAATCTTTATTTACTGGCTCATTTTGGTAACTCTGAAATTTTGTTACGGACTTTAATGATTTATTATGGCCATAATCTTCAATTTCACAAATAAGTGCATCAAAGTGTTTGAATATGGTTTGCATTCCATTATTTTTGATTCCTTTTTGTTTTTTAAACATCGTATAATCATATTCTAGATTCATTCAATAATAATAAAAAATTCATTCCAACAATATTCCTGTCTTAAAAAAGACAGGAAAAAAAGCTCTTAAAAACACCCATTATTATTATAACGTAATAAAATTATACAAACAATTCTACTGTTATTACAAATCACAAATAAAATAAATATTTGCAGGATTCATTTCATGCCTTCATTTACGTTATTGTAGACAATAATAATGGGTGTGGCCGTTATCACTTAACATTTGTTGCAACTGTAATTACGGATATAGGTCATGTTCTCGTTCGAATAAATATTGAAAAATAAAATTAGATAATATAGTGCATTAAAATATTTATAAGTCTATAGTTCATTTTAAATGATTAAAAATAAATTTTTGATAAACATATATTGCTAAATAAATATTGAAAAAATAGTATTGAGCCTACTTCTATAATTATTCATAAGAATTAATTTTATTTATTTTCATCCATTTATCTATTACAGCTTACAAAAGCTGAACAAAATATGCTTTCCCTACAGATTGCTTCATATGATATTATGTTGATGGATTTGCCATTTTTGCCACTCTTATTTTGCTGCCCATCTCCTGTTTTAGTATCACTGTGTCTTCTCTTCTAGCACCCACGAGACGAGATGGAGTACTGGATATATTGTGTGTATAATGATTACTTATTTACTTATATTTACGCGAAGACTATACATTAAATTAAACTAATTTTTACTTATTTTATCGCGTTTAATTTAACTTTTTAATTCCCGACGTTTCGGGTGCTAAACAGCACCCATGGGCACGGGAGAGAATAAAAAGGTTAAATTAAACGCGATAAAACTCGTAAAATTAGTTTCATTTAATGTGTAGTCTTCGCGTAAATATAAGAAATCATTAAATGAATATCTTTTAAAATCTAGGTGGTGCTATAACCTCCGCTGGTGGTTCGATTGTAAACAAAGACGACTCGACCTGGCAAAATACAACCAATGCACCCTGAGAGCTTACGAGATGATCCTGGAGCTTCAAGAAAAGATAGAAAAGTTACGCTGGCATATTAAAGGATTATCCGAGGTCCGAAGAGAAGGAGAGGATACGGTAATCCTCTAATCCAGCAACTTGTTCTATCACCGGGAGGGCGACCATCTGTCCCAAGGAGGTGTCGGATTTATCATTCACAAGTCTCTCGTTAACAACGTTGTAAAGATTGGGAGTGTGTAGACAAGCGTTGCATACCTTATACTCACAATCACCAAACGGTATTCGCTGAAGGTCATACAGATTTACGCAGCAACCTTGGCACATCCCGATGAGGAGGTGGAGAAATGTATGAGGATATCTCTAGAGCCATGCATTCTACCAAAACTCACTTTACGGTGTTAATGGGAGACTTCAAAGCAAAACTAGGTACAAGAGAGAACGATAAGCCGAAAGTAGGAAAATTTGAATTAGGACAACGGATCTCAAAGGGCCAGCAGCTGGCCAAATTCATGGAGAAAAAGGGACTCTTTATGATGAACTCTTTCTTCTAGAAGCAGCCCCACAGGAAGTAGACCTGGTCGAGCCCCGACGGTTCGAAAAAAATAATATTGACTTCAATAAGACGACCAGACGGCAACTGTTCAATGATGTCTCAGTGATCGCGAGTATGAAAACAGTTAGCGATCACCAAATGGTTAGAGGCACATTGAACATAAACAGTAAGTTGGAGAGGTATCGGAAAACGAAGTCAAACTTCGTCCCCCTCGTGCTCTGATCCAAAGTCCCGAAACATTTCAACTCGAGTTACAAAACCGTTTTTATTGCCTTGAAGATTGTAATGAAGTGCACGATATGAATCATAAGGTCATGGAAACTGTCCATGCGGTCGGAGCTAAGTTTTGCAAGACCCGCCGCAGAACAACACAAAAACTCTCCGATCACACTCTTGATCTCATGGTTGATAGGTGGGAAATGAACCTGCAATATTCAACAGATTTGACAGCATACAGGAAACTGAACAGACAGATCTCCAAATGCATGCGGCGGGACTTACGCAATTCAATACAGTTTGTATTGAAGCGGTAATCGAAAGGAATCAAGGCTTCTAAGTCTTTGCCAGAGATTTGTCTACCAGGAAGAGCCAACTGTAAAAGCTGAAGACTGAGTGTGGCAGCATCGTTTCCGGGACACTTGAGATTTTGAGTGAGATTGAGCGATTCTATGGGCAGCTGTACACGTAATAATTGGAGCCACACGCAAGTGTGATTAACGATCCAAGAGCGAGCCCGATGACATCTCGGACGTCAGTCTGAGCGCGATTAGAATGGCTCTTCAGCACTTTAAAAATGGCAAGGCCCCATGTGAGAATTGAATTACAACGGAGCTTCTGAAAGCGTCTGGAAAGCCAGTACTTGAAGTCCTTCAGAAGCTCTTTAATTCCATCCTCCATGGTGGCACTACACCGGCGGCTTAGAGCAGAAGTACGGTGGACTTATTTTTCAAGAAAGCGACAACGCTCTGTTAAAGAACTACAGACCGATTTCCCTTCTGAGCCGCGTCTATGTGCTGTTTCCCAGTGTCATTACGAATCGTCTCGCACGCAGACTCGACGACTTTCAGCCTCCCGAAAAGGCTCTAGTACCATAGACCACATACGCACCCTTCTGCAAATTCTACAGAAGGCGTAAGTGTACAATCTACCACTTTGCCTTACTTATGTGGACTATGATAAAGCCTTTGAATCCGTCGAAGTTTGGGCGGTTACAGTCCCTTCAACGGTGCCAAGTTGACTGTCGGTATATCGAAGTGCTGAAGTGTTTGTACAGTAGGTCTACGATGGCTGAGTACAAAAGCAGAGTACGAAACCTATCAAACTCCAAAATGGTGAAAAATAGGTTGACGTAATATCCACAAAACTCTTCACCGCTGCATTGGAAGACGTTTTTAAGCTATTGCACTTGAAAATATACAATATTAACATCAATGGCGAGTACATTTTTAACAGTGGTAGAACCACGCGGCAGCTTTTGCTGTTGCACGGATGGGCCGGCTCGAACCGGGGTGGCCCCACGACCTCACAGAAAACCAGCGTGAAGTAGAGGTTTACCTCTGCGTTTCGCTTGGTGAGTGCAGGCGGCCGGAGGCCCTTTTTACTGGAAATGAGGCATTCCATCTTAGTCCTCACGGGTGACAACGCATCTACATATTGATTTGTAATAGAGGATAGATGTAGATGTCTATAGGCCACAGCAACCACTTACCATCAGGTGGACTGTGTGCTCGTTTGTCACCCTTATCCTATAAAAAAAAACATCACTAACCTTCGATTTGCCGACGATATAGTCCTTATGGCAGAATCGCTGGAGGACCTAAGCACTATGCTCCATGATCTCAGTAGTGTCTCCTAACGGATAGGTCTTAAGATGAACATGGACATAAGAAAGATGATGTATAATGTCCATGTCACAACTACGCCGGTAGTTGTTGGGAGCACTAAGCTCAAACTTGTTGACCAATATGTTTACCAGTGCGTGTTGGCAGTGATAAACTATGGAACTGAGACGTGGTCCTTCACCGCTGGCCATATGAGGACCCTCAAGGTCGCTCGGCGAGCTATGGAGAGGGTAATGCTCGAGGTTTCTCTGTGTGATAAACTTAGAACTGAGGATATCTGCAGTAGAACCAGAGTAACTGACATAGCCCAACAGGTTAGTAAGCTGAAGTGACAATGGGCCCGCCCATATAGCTCGAAGAACCGACAACCGATGGGGATAAAAAGTTCTCGAGTGGGAGCCTCGTATCGTTAGATGAAGTATATGGTGACCCCTCCACTAAATCGAGTGACGAAATGGTAAGACATGCAGGAAGTCGATGCATGCAGGTGACTCAGGACCGTGCATTGTAGCATTCCTTGGGTGAGGCCTATGATCAGCCGTGAACTTGTGAAGGGCTGTAATTATGAGTATGATGATGATATCTCATACTTAAATCATTCCTTATATTTCTTCTCATAAATCAATCTTTAAATATAAAGTTCGTATAAATTGTATGTAGATGATGATTGTTTGAATTTAAAACTTGAATACATTCTTTTATTTGCTACTAAAGTTTTTGAAAATTGATTCCTGATGAAAAACTGTTTTTTAAAAATTATTTTAAATATCTAAGTACAGTTTGCATTTTGGAGGACCTACAGATATAAAATTATTGGGGTCACCGTGTTTATTGTATTTTTGTCCGTATATGATAAAATAATCTTTTTAAAATGATATTATTACCACAGTTAGAAAAGAAAACAGGTTCTTGTCATTAGAAATGCTTCCTTTGTTGTATTCAATGGAGGTGATACAATCGCACCGATGAGGCTACAAATTGAAAACTGTTTCAGCTATGGCTTGACACGTAAAAGGAAATTGCAACAAGTGCATGCAGTAGAAAATGTCAGATCACTTTGTGATATATGGATCACGTTACATCGTGCATTACAATATAAAACTAAATTCACAGCCGACATAAGTTACACTGCTAAATAAATGGGAATAGCATGTAAATTGCCATTTACTCAGCAATATACCTATTATATCGTTCGAAATTTTGAAAATTATTTAGCTGGTGTTTACTGCTAATGTAAATACTAGTTTACAAAATAAAGTAAAAATTTTGTCCTTCCAGTGGTTTCACATTATTTTATTTAGTTGCAATAACTAAACATAAAAATATATGTTTTTTATTTTTATGACGTCAAAAACTTATGTTATCCACACTTTGTTTTTAGGTCAATCACAAGTTGCCTCTGAATACATTCTAAAATTTTAATGCTACACTGCACACTGTTTAGTGAAATAAATATTTGTTTATAAAATGTTAAAAAAGATGC
The DNA here is from genome assembly GCA_963668995.1 of Parnassius mnemosyne. Lineage (NCBI taxonomy): Eukaryota > Metazoa > Arthropoda > Insecta > Lepidoptera > Papilionidae > Parnassius > Parnassius mnemosyne. The sequence continues at coordinate 13,709,138 of CAVLGL010000002.1, read as the reverse complement.
GTAAAGTACACTCAGACCGTTTTTGTTACGTTTATGGTGAACTTATTATATCTAAGAAAGGATATATCATAACGGAATCAATCAAAGAAGCATATTTTTACTATTCTTCAGTTTCTCACCAGGACAAAACGTGGGTTGCCTACGTATTTTATTAGAGACTCAAAAGAATGCTAAGCTCCTGGGCCGCAGGTGAAAATATCTTTGAATTTTACTACATCCTACACTACATCCAACTAAAAAAATGATTGTTACTTTGTCTTTTAAACACATTTGGTTATAACCAGAAGAATAAAGATAAAACCACGGCTCCGTGGCGCAGTGGCTTAGCAATCAGTTGTTGCGCTGGGAGCCGCGGGTTCGAATCCCGCACGGAACAAGTATTTGTATGGCCTACAAATAATTGTTCCGGGTCTAGATGTTTGTCCTTGTGCAATTTATTTTTGTAAACTGCCTCCACGACACAGGAGAAAATCCTAGTGTGGGGATAAAAAAAATATATGCAAATGTTCCTTCAGTTACTAAACCCGTCTACAATTCCGAGAAGCAGCAAGTTCCAGAATCACCTGATTGTTTTGGCGAAACATTGATGACTAACACGGAATTTAAAGAAGTTCAAATTCAAAGTCAGGTGAATTGTTTCATGTTGATAAAGAAGCACATATTATGATAACTCAAGTCTGAATTGAATGATTTCGTCAGAGTTTTACAGCTATCTAAGTCCAAAGCTGAAATACTAGGTTCACGACTGCAATATCTCTTGTGTTGGGAGCAAGTAAATGGAGGTTCCTTGCTCCCAACACAAGAGTTACTATGTACCGTAAACGAAGTGAACAAACAGGATACTGAAAGGTCTGCTTGAAACTCATTACGACTTGTTATCCAAGGGTTCTTAGGCAACAAAAAAAAATTAAAATTACCGAGAGCTAGTTACTGATTTATTACATAATTTCCAACGAATAGGTAATAACATGTATCTGAAAATTCATTTTCTTCACTCACACCTCAATTTCTTTTCTGAAAACCTTAGATATGTTAGCAACGAACACGGAAAGTGTTTTCATCAGAATCTTAAACTTTTCGAGCAAAATTATCAAGGATACTGGGACGAAGCTACGTTAGGTGACTATTGCTGGCCTATAATAAGATACACAGATACAAATAAATACAAAAAAAGCTAAGGCAACTCATTTTTAATTTTTTAATATTTTTGTAAACATTTCTTGGTAAATAAAAAAAAAAATACTTTGGAAACGTGACGTATCGGATGATTTACGTATAGTTTTTTTTAACCCAGTGTATCTTAATTGTTAAGGAAAAATACTTTTCATTTCAAGGACAGAAACCATGTAAAATTAATGTTTCAACTAATTACCAAAATTTCAAAATATTATTTCTGCTTTCTGTAAATTATTGATGTTATAACAATACAATGGGATGACTTCGTAAAAGAATAGTTTATCTAATTTGATCTCGAGGGTGTCGTAAGAGATAAATATGAGAAATGCCAGAAAGATCTCATGATTTGAGATAGATGGTGAAGTTCATCACGTTTACGTCAGAGTCAGCCATCAAATACGCAGAATTTGCGATGGTGAGGTCAATCGCTAATCTTAAGGTAAATATCCACATAACAGGCAATTGCTGCTATTACCTGCAGTGGGCTTTTACGGGGTGATAAAGAAGAAGATTATAGTAATAGTGATAAACGGCAACGAAAATATTTAGAGGAAAAGAAATATGTCATATTTCATTCATTTCTTAAAATTTAATATAAATAGGATATCACATGTGTGTAAAGAGGAATAAGTCGACTTCAACTGTCAACTTCATCTGCACACCATTGCTTATAGACTAACAAGGCTCGCGCGATTCGCTGATGATAGAACGTCCATACAAATTTCACAGTCCTATGATATTTTTTTGTCTTCACATTAATTAGGTTGACAAACGAGCACACAGTCCATCTGATCGTAACTAAATGCTGTAGCCCATCGAAAACTTGATCTAACCCTGACTCAGAAATGTAGATGTGTTTTCGTCCCTGAGGATTAAGATGGAATAATACATTACTAGTAAACATACGAGTTGCGTCGGGGGACGTCCAACAAAAGCAAAGCTTCTACGCAATATTAGGTGAAAGTCATTTTCGATGGAAGAATATATTATATATTTTTTATTTTACAGCTTTCATATACTTATATAGGTCTTATCCCTGGGTACAGGGCTCCTCTCATTTCTGAGAGGGTTATTTACATAGTACTTATAAAGGGTAAAAATATTATCTCCTATCTTCTTTGTTCTAACTTTTTAAACGAATCCCAATAACGAGAATGTTTTATATGTGACGTATATGTTTTTTTGAAATATATTATGTTCGTTTTCAGAGGTCAAAAGTTGGTAAGCGAATAAAAATGTAATATTATGTTATATATTTAAAATAGTTGCAAAATGGTGAGGGGAGAGGTATAGGGCAGTTTTTTTGCTGTAACGGCTCTGGGCAACAGCAACCTATGCTACGTACCCTAGTTCGATATGAGAGCATAAGGAGATTTAAATTAGAAAAAGAAGGAAATAAAAGTAAGCTTTCGTCCAGCTGTAGGCCATTTTATATAGGTTTTAGTTTACATTTATATAATGTATCAATTAATCTACTTAAAACGTACAGGAGGAATAATAAAATAAGCAATTGTGGTTTTCATAATGATTTCTTATATTTACGCGAACACTACACATTTTTAAATAAAACTAATTTTACGGACGATAAAATCCGTAAAATTAGATTTATTTAAAAAAATGGGGTTTCACTTAATATTCTCAACCTTCTTCATTCTAATGGTCTCGTTTCGTAACCTACATAGATTTTACTGTGTGATATGAATTTATCGTAACGGTAGGGTGTCAAGTATTCTTGAACTAGATTTTAAAGTTTTATGATTCTCTACGTGATATTATCGTTAATCTACATGGGTAGTTTGTAAGTGTTTGGACATCGTACAAATAAATATAACTGAACTAAACTCTTTTCGTTTTGTGATTGAATTATCAAAATTCGTATTTTTTATTATTTTTGCAATTCTTAACCACCTACTGCATGTTTTAGTTTTCTATGTTGTAAGGATTTGAATAGTGTATTTTTTTATGAATATAATTATATTTAATTAAAAATCTAGTTCAACTTTTGTTTTGTTCTAATAATTTTGTATTTTAGTAAAACGTTAATAATTATATAATGCTATTTTTGAGAATTGTATCGCGTTCCATTCATATTCTCAAAATTTCAAGATTTCCGCATTTATAGTCAAAGAAGTTTATTAAGGTACTATTGTGGCAGTTAAACTACCTACTACTACAACTACAATTACAAATTAAAACTACAGTTTATAGAACTACCTATTAACAACTACTGTAGGTGAATCCCATGTTTGTTCGCGTGTGCTACGAGAAGCTTGTATAAAACTTTTGCACTTTCTTTCACTCTTATTTTTTTTTTTTTTTTATAGTAGAGGGGGCAAACGAGCATGCGGCTCACCTGATGGTAAGTGACTACCGCCGCCCATGAACAACCGCAACACCAGGGGAATTGCAGATGCGTTGCCGGCCTTTTAAAAAGGAGTAGGCTCTTTTCTTGAAGGTCCCTAAGTCGTATCGGTCCGGAAAAATCCCTGGTGGTAAACTATTCCACAAGGAAGTTGTGCGAGGAAGAAAACATCTTCTAAATCGCACAGTGGTGGACCGCCAATCATCCAGATGGTGTGGATGGTATCGGGAGTTCTGCCGCGATGTGCGTTCGTGAAATTTGGCGGCTGGGATTAATCCGAACAATTCCTCAGAGCACTCCCCATGGTAGATGCGAAAAAAAATGCAAAGAGATGCAACATCTCTTCGCAGTGCCAATGAATCGAGCCGATCGGAAAGGGCTCGGTCGTCGACGATTCGAGCCGCTCTGCGCTGGATGCGGTCAAGTGGAAGGAGCTGGCACTGGGGAGCCCCTGCCCAGAGATGGGAACAGTATTCCATGTGAGGCCGAACCTGCGCCTTGTAAAGTTGCAGGCGGTGTGCCGGCATGAAATACTGTCCCGCTCTGCTGAGCACGCCAAGCTTTTTAGAGGCCAATTTGGCCTTCTCTTCCAAGTGACCACGAAACTGCACGTCACTCGATATGTCGACTCCGAGGATACCGATACTGGCTGAGGCAAGAAGGGGAGTGCCTTGAAACTGAGGAGATACGACAAAGGGGTTCTTTTTAGCGGTAAACGCGCAAACTTGTGTCTTCTGAGGATTAAATTGGACTAGATTTAGTCGCCCCCAATCCGAGACTTTGCCCAGCAAAGACTCGACTTCAGACACAAGTTTGTTCCGGTACTCGGCGACGTTTTCCCGAGAAATATTGGCCCGGCCGGTGTATAGAGCATCACCAGTGCTGTCATCCGCATAGCAATGAATGTTACCAGTTAGCAACATATCATTGATATGCAGAAGAAACAGCGTTGGTGATAGCACACAGCCTTGTGGAACACCAGCGTTAATAGGCTTGTAGTCAGAACATGCACCGTCTACAACGACCTTGATGCTCCGATCTGCAAGAAAGCTGGTGATCCAATTGCACAATTTCTCGGGAAGCCCATAGGAAGGCAGCTTTGAAAGAAGCGCTTTGTGCCAAACCCGATCAAAGGCCTTCGCAATGTCCAGACTAACGGCCAACGCCTCCCCCTTGGACTCTACTGCCTCCGCCCATCTATGGGTCAGGTAGACCAGAAGATCACCAGCTGATCGACACCGACGAAAACCGTATTGGCGGTCACTAATCAGCTGGTGATCCTCAAGGTACCGGATGAGCTGGCAGTTAATAATGGATTCCATTATTTTGGAGAACAAGGAGGTGATCGCGATAGGCCAATAATATTACGCTATGGCAAAATTTACCTACATAGAGCTTTGATAACAATATTTTTTCCAACCTTTGCAAAAAACTTATAATATTTTTAGGATTTGCAGTGATATACATGTTGGATATCATAAGAGACAACTATACGAAATGTAACACGAGATGGGCAGCAGCATCTTACTGACAATAACTCAAAATAAAAAATTAAAACGCACACGCCTGACAAGCGGAGCGATTCTGGCAAATAAGGCAATCTATAATGGGCTATGCCCGCTTTAGATAGGATGCTGTTCCACCATATGGTAAATGGTGACGAAGTTGAAGATGGTAAAGCGCACTGACTTAGCTGAAACAAAGCCTATTTACCCTTGTCCACAAGACACCTACATTGTGATCGGATTGTTCAACTTCCTTTTCCGTCAGGTTAAATTATAATTAACTCATTTTATTAATATTTATATTTATGTGTATTATGTTATGAACAGAGATAGTTGTACAAAAATTGTACTTAATAAATATTAGTACCTTTTTTAAATGTAATTGAGCAAAAGGCTCCTTTTTGTCACAAAATTTATATTTCAACTCCTTCTTTGCTTTTTTGACATAAGTTTGCTGCTATCCTCTCGCATCCTCTAACAGCTGTAATAGAATCGAGTCACAAAGCGTTCTAAAGAAATAGATAGGGATAAAAGCAAGTTGACGTTATGACAGCTCCGTGGCGCAGTGGCTTAGCAATGAGTTGCTGCGCTGGGGGCCGCGGGTTCGAATCCCGCACGGAACAAATATTTGTATGGCCTACAAATAATTGTTCCGGGTCTGCATGTTTGTCCTTGTGCAATTTATATTTGTAAACTGCCTCCACGATACAGGAGAAAATCCTAGTGTGGGGGTAACCTTTAAAAAAAATAAAAAATAAAGAATGAGTAAATATAATAAATCGAGGCATTATTTATGCTAAAATCTCTATAATATTTTGTTAATTCAATTCATGCACAATACCATTTAAAATAGCTTACAAGTGGATTCATATGTATCTCACTAAAAACTCATACCACCTAGAACGATAGGGACTGGTTTCTATTTCACTGTACCCATAAAATTATTTTACTAGAATTTTAGTAACATTTTACCGAATTAGCCCTTCATTCATCATTACAGCTCATAGATTGCCATAATGCATAGTCCTGAGCCTTTTGGCACTGTCAGTTGTCCTGTAATGTCCCTGCATTTTTCAGTAGGTCGTCATTTTATTTAGTAGGAGGTCGCCCAACACCGCTCTTGCCAGTACGAGGCTGCTACTTGAGAACCTTTCTCCTCATCGGTTGTTAATTTCTTGAGCTATATGGCCGACCCATTGTTATTTAAGCCTGTATGGCTAAGGTTTTTATTGTTGTGGAGATATCCTCGTTAAAACTTGTATCTGGCAGAGAGATTCCGAGTATAGACCTGACTTTAGGTTGCTGAGTGACTTTGAGTTTTCTCATACAGCCAGTGGTAAGGTTGAGAAATCATTATTAAGTAAAATTGCCAAAAGCTGGTTGCGACACGTAAGCGACACCTTCACCTAGATGTGGTTTAACCTCTATATTAAAGTTTTTAATTAGATCTAGATTAGAATTTGTGAATCAGTTTATCAACTCCTATCGGAAGTTTTGCTGTAATTACAAACTCACACGGCTCTTTGCCGTTCTTATGTAGCCGTTCATCAAAATCTTGGAATTTCATCGAAATAGTGTCCGATGAAATTTACCCGTTGGTTATTAAACACATCTTCGCGCGGTTTTTCCAACGTTATATATGTACATCTGTTCGAATACTTCTCAATGTCATTAAAAATCTCAGGCAGTCCGACACCCCGAAAATGACGATCGAACTGTCGATCTTTAATTTTGTCAATTGGCTTCCTGGGGCAAGCTAATTAGTGGCAAAGTCTTTGGAGCCCCGGTTTCGCTTAATTTTTTCAACTCTAGCTGAAGCTGCTGGAAGCTGCTCAATTCTTGACCCATAAATTTGTATTGGTTATTTTTTTCAGTTTGTCTGTTTAATAGTCGATCAGCCGACGAATTCGTTGAAGATTGCAGGTTAACTTCCCGTCTAGCAACCATTAGATTAAAATCGTGATGGGCAAGTTCTGCGCTTTGGTTTTATTATATATTTGGTTGGCAGAAACGCAAACTTTTTAGGACCTGCCTTTTGCATTCATTCATTTTAAATTTATCATTTAAAATAAGTACAATTTAAATCAGCAAAATATGAATCTTTACTATAAACCAAATTCTAACGGATCGCAAATTAACCGTCATACTTAATTGCAGGAGACATGATCAGTCACTACATTTATTACTACAAGAAATGAAAGTTAAGTTTGAAAAAATATAATGCCAGTATTTTTAATATTATTAAAAGAAAATTGAAAAATTTGAATTTGAAGAAAAATATTTTATCATCTCAATATGAGAATCCGATTCTATTTAAGACTTATACTCTTAATGTTAACACAATTGCTACATAAACACACCCTTTAACCTATTTGTTCGACTTTTTTCTTTTACTTGCTTACGTTTTTAATGATTTTATAAGTTTATAAGTAAGTCGGTAACTTTATTAATATTGTATGTGTTTTACTAATATACAAAATTACAATTCTATGCGAACGAATGATTCCCATGGTCACGATAGCTCTGTGGTAACCTGATGTTTGAGAATCAAATGTGTGATCCCTGTAGAGACGAGACTTGGGAGCGATTTCTGATCGAAAACATTTTTAATGTGGCGAGCGCATCGTAGCACACGAACAGCGGTTCGTTAGTAATGATGCTGTCATTTAGTCACGGACTTCTCCAGTCCAGGGCCGAAGCCCACCATCGAATTCGGGCCACTACCAAGTTCGGGAAGTAGCAAGCAACCAATTATTACTTTTTGCTATCTACCATAAAAATTGCAAAAGGAAGAGAAGCATCAGCGCGTCTCTTACTATTAGGAAACATACTCCTCTTTATATAATACTAGCGATCACACCCTGGCTTCACACGGGAGATTTCTGAAACTTAGCAATATTGCCACATAACGTGTCTAATTGTAAATCTTAACTATCCAGGGGCCCACACAAATACACACAAAAACCTTTATCAAAATCGCTCTAGCCGTTCTCAAGTGATGATCTTTCATACACGCGAAAATTGTTTTTTAGTGATATAGAAATAAATAATATATAATGTAATGGATAATGATAGAATTGAGAAAGATGGGTAGGCAGAGGCTACAAACTTCCATTTGGCACAATGCTGACATACCTCTCTCGCTTCTTTCATATCCATATATCTACGCATATATGGTATTCGGTTAAGGTTACACTTGCATTGGCGCATCTTTAATACTCGTATGTCGTAAGTTTGGTCGATAAATTTCTACCTTGGGCGTCCTATACTCTCACTCTTACTTCTTATTTGAACGCGTCCTTTTAAAATATTATGAAATTTTAAAAATAAAAGCACAAACACGACGAAAACTTTATACTTAAATAGGTTAAATTCTTGTGAAATTGTACTTACATTTTATTTAGGTTTTTCGGTATCATATATACGCAATATCACTATGTAAATTTTGTATAATGGAAAAGACGTCGCTTTTAAAAAAAGCGTTAAAAGCGAACCCTGATTGTTGATCGTCTTTAATTTTTAATTTGGCCAAAAATTAAAAAAAAAAGGAAAAAATATTTATTTTACTAAAACATTTACAAATCAACTGTCCCCACACTAGGCATATCTGTACCAACGGAACCAAAGGAAGTTATAATAATATAAAATTAAAAATTTTGTACAGACGACTTCAATATAAGTTATTAAGAATAACTCAAAAACTATTGCTCTGATCTTGATCAAATACATATGGGACGACACTAGAAGTACCAGCTTTCAAATAAAAAAAGAATTATCGAAATCGGTTCACCCAGTAAAAAGTTATGAGGTAACAAACATAAAAAAAACATACAGTCGAATTGAGTATCGTCTCCATTTTGGAAGTCGGCAGAAAATGAAAAGTTAACACGAATTAGTTGGTTTTAGACCATTTCATCGCGTTAAACTAAAGAAACAGAAAATATCTTGGTCTGAAAATTAATAAAGCTAGATAGTATACCAGCTATATTAGTAAGACCACGTGCATCTGAGTTGTCTTTTATGGTTACGTAACGTTTGTTCCGGCTCTCAGTTATGATTGCAATAGTGCTTCAATGTCCTTTATACGAGTACAATTCCGTTTAAACATTCGTATTGTGTATATTGCATCACGAAATACGGTGAAAATGGTTTAAAGAAAAGCGACAGGTACACGTTAACTTTCGCATTTATAGGGCTATGTAACCGTCACGTGTTTGAAGCTACTTACTTGCTTACACACTAGACATGATGTTTCAAAACAGTACTACATGCATCAGACAACGCAATTTAGATGGTGTGTTCGATAGAGTATTAGCTATTTAGTTGCTATACTGTGAAACGAGTGGACTTTGAAAACCGAATATTTTGTCATTCAGTGACTATGGTAAATTTAATGTATTAGATAATATTTATACAACTATTTTTGCTCTTCAGTATGTATTTAGTTTTAATTTTATTATTTTATTTATATTACTGTTTTAAGGACGAAATAAAAATAGAGTTTGACGTGTGAGATTTTGTTTAGTAAGGGTGACAAATGAGCGTACAATCTGCCTTATGGTAAGTGGCTCATAAACTCCTAAATTTCATCATCATCATCATTACAGCCCTTCACAAGTCCACTGCTGAACATAGGCCTCCCCCAAAGAATGCCACAAAGCACGGTCCTGAGCCACCTGCATCCATCGACTTCCTGCATGTCTTACCAGGTCGTCACTCCATCTCGTGGGGGGACGCCCTACACTTCGCCTACCGGTACGAGGCTGCCACTCGAGAACCTTTCTTCCCCATCGGTTGTCGGTTCTTCGAGCTATATGGCCGGCCCACTGCCACTTCAGCTTACTAATCCGTTGGGCTATGTCGGTTACTCTGGTTCTACTGCGGATATCCTCATTCCTAAGTTTATCACGCAGAGAAACTCCGAGCATAGCCCTCTCCATAGCTCGCTGAGCGACCTTGAGCTTCCTCATACGGCCAGCAGTGAAGGACCACGTCTCAGTTCCATAAGTCATCACTGGCAACACGCACTGGTTGTACAATTTCGTTTTCAGGTTTTGAGGTATGTCTGACAAGAAGATGTGTCGTAGCTTCCCGAACGCTGCCCAGCCGAGTTGAATCCGTCGATTGACCTCTCGGTCGAAGTTGGACTTACCTAGTCGGACTATTTGTCCCAGGTAAACATACTCGTCAACAACTTCGAGCTTAGTGTTCCCAACAACTACCGGCATAGGTGTGACATGGACATTGAACATGATCTTTATTTTGTCCATGTTCATCTTAAGACCTATCCGTTGGGAAACACTATCTAGGTCATTGAGCATAGTGCTTAGGTCCTCCAGCGATTCTGCCATAAGGACTATATCGTCGGCAAATCGAAGGTGAGTGATGTACTCGCCATTGATGTTGATACCGTATCCTTTCCAGTCCAGAAGCTTGAAAACGTCTTCCAATGCAGCGGTGAAGAGTTTCGGGGATATGACGTCACCCTGTCTTACACCTCTCTGCAATTGGATAGGTTTCGTACTCTGGTTCTGTACTCGGATAGCCATCGTAGCCCTACTGTACAAGCACTTCAACACTTCGATATACCGACAGTCAACTTGGCACCGCTGAAGGGACTGCAACACCGCCCAAATTTCGATGGAATCAAAGGCTTTCTCATAGTCCACATACGCCAGACATAGTGGCAAATTGTACTCTTCGGACTTCTGTACAATTTGCCGAAGGGTATGTATGTGATCTATGGTGCTAAAGCCCTTTCGGAAACCGGCTTGTTCGGGAGGCTGGAAGTCGTCAAGTCTGCGCGCGAGACGATTCGTAATGACTCTCGAAAACAGCACGTAGACGCGGCTCAGAAGGGAAATCGGTCTGTAGTTCTTCAAGAGAGCGTTGTCACCTTTCTTGAAGAACAAGACCACCGCACTTCTGCTCCACGCCTCCGGTGTAATGCCACCATGGAGGACGGAATTAAAGAGCTTCTGAAGGACTTCAAGTACCGGTCTTCCACCCGCTTTCAGAAGCTCCGCTGTAATTCCATCCTCGCCTGGGGCCTTACCGTTTTTAAGGTGCTGGAGAGCCATTCTAATCTCGCTCAGACTGACGTCCGGGATATCTTCGGAATAGTGTCGGATGAGACTCGCTCTTGGATCGTTACTCACACTTGCGTGTGGCTCCAACGATGACGTGTACAGCTGCCCATAGAACCTCTTAATCTCACTCAAAATCTCAGGTGTCCCGGAAACGATGCTGCCACACTCTGTCTTCAGCTTTGACAGGTGGCTCTTTCTGGCAGACAGATCTCTGGCAAAGACTTTGGAGCCTTGGTTCCGCTCGATCGCTTCTTCAATACGAGCTGTATTGAAGTTGCGTAAGTCCCGCCGCATGCATTTGGAGATCTGTCTGTTCAGATGCCTGTATGCTGTCAAGTCTGTTGAAGAATGTAGCTTCATCTCCCGTCTAACAGCCATGAGATTAAGAGTGTGATCGGAGAGTTTTTGTGTTCTTCTGCGGCGGGTCTTGCAGAACTTAGCTCCGACCGCATGGACAGTTTCCACGAGCTTGTCATTCATATCGTCCACTTCATTGCAGTCTTCTAGGCACTGAAAACGGTTTTGTAATTCGAGCTGAAAGGTCTCGGGACCTTGGAACAGAGCACGAGGGGGACGGAGCGTTGACTTCATTAGACGAGACCTCTCCAACTTAACGTTTAGGTTCAGTGTGCCTCTAACCATTCGGTGATCGCTACCAGTTTTCACCCTCGCGATCACGGAGACATCACTGAACAGTTGTCGTCTGGTCGTCATAATGAAGTCAATCTCATTTTTTGTCGAACCGTCGGGGCTCGACCAGGTCCACTTCCTGTGGGGCCGCTTCTGGAAGAAAGAGTTCATCATCCAGAGTCCCTCTTTCTCCATGAAGTCGGCCAGCTGCTGGCCCCTTGGGTTCCGTTGCCCTATTCCAAATTTCCCCACTTTCAGCTCACCGTTCTCTCTTGTGCCTAGTTTTGCATTGAAGTCTCCCATTAACACCGTATATTGGGTTTTGGAGGAATGCATGGCTCTAGAGATATCCTCATACATTTCCTCCACCTCCCCATCGGGGTGTGCCGAGGTTGGTGCGTAAACCTGTATGACCTTCAGCGAATACCGTTTGGTGATTCTGAGTATAAGGTACGCAACCCTCGTCGACACACTCCCGATCTTTACAACGTTGTTAACGAGACACTTGTGGACGATAAATCCGACACCTCCTTGGGACAGATGGTCGCCCTCCCGGTGATAGAGCAAGTTGCCGGATTCGAGGATCACCGTGTCCTCCCCCTCTCTTCGGACTTCGGATAATCCTATAATATGCCAGCGCAACTTGTCTATCTCTTCTTCCAGCTCCACGATCTTCTCGTCAGTCCTCAGGGTGCGTGCGTTGTACGTTGCCAGGTCGAATCGTCTAAGGTGGCAACCGAACCTCCACCGGAGATTCTTAGCACCCCCTGCCCCGCCGTTACCATGGTCGCCACCGTAGCCAGGAATAGCGGGGCCGCCGGGGACTGGGGGCCGTCTCTTTGTTACATTCATAGAGGGGTATTTGCCATAGTTGCCACGCTTGGCGAGCGGGTTGGCAACCGCAGTTTTTTTATTGTCTGGCTATTATCAGGAAGATGCTGCTGCCCATCTCCTGCCTGTTTCCCTTTGTCGCCTTTTACGACACCCACGGGAGGATATGGGGTAGTGGTATTCTTGACCGCCACTACACGGCAAAATTTATCTAAATTTATCTCCTAAATTTATCTTCAAATAATACATACTACTTTAAAATTTGAATGTTTTGGTACGTGTAAAAAGGGTCTCCGGTTCTTTACCCTCACTATATGAAATACAGCAGCATTATGCTTCTATTTTACGCGGACATTCTGTGAGAGCGTAGTCCTTCCCGGTGAAGGCGATTCATTCATGTTACTGCGCTAATATAGTTGTAGCGAAAATGATTCCTGAGTGACAGAAGGGAAGAGATAATAATAATAATAATAATAATAACCGGCTGGCTTGGGACCTGCAGGAATTACCATCCTACAAGAGGACCCCGCTACCGGTGGTGTAGTGCGACGACGCATGCGCTGGACTAAAGAATTAAATATAAGTGTTATGCGCGCGTACTATAAGGCTACCAAAGGAGGAACCAATCTTACATCTTATCGCCCTAAAATGCTATCTGAATTCCAACAGCTACAGCCCAACCTAACAAACTTAACTGCCCAAAGACTTTCAGATCAAGTACGTGTCATTCTAAGTCGTAAGATTTTGGATGACAGATTACTTGAACAACTTTGCAGTGAGTACTCAACATCTTCTATCAATTCAATTCCTGATTCCCAACGAACACTTCCAGGTGAGTCTGATGACTTAAATGTTAATAACAGTAAGCATAATATAAATATTACTAACTTAAACAACGAAAAAGTAGAGCAAAATTGTTTTGATATAGATGTGAGTTCCCAGGACAGCGAATATATAAGAAGGACTTTCGAATGTTCTCTTTTGGAATATAAAAATACACCTATAGAAAATAGACCGAAACTACCTAAACTGCCTAACAACAAAAAAACTATATTAACAGTAGCATCAATGAATGTTTTATGTAAAGATTATTTTGAAAAAAGTAATTCTATTTTGGAAACTATGTCTCTTCTATACTGTTGTGCCCATGCTGTATGTATGATAATGAAAATTCCTATCATTTCAGTACAAAATTTTAAGAAAAATAATACAGAACCTAAATGGAAACAAAGAATTCAAAAACGAATTGACAATACTCGCAAAATTATAGGAAAATTAATAAGCTACCAAACAGGTAACAGGCGTAAAAAAATAATTACTTTAGTAAATCAAATCTCTAATGAAAATAATATTAGCCATTTAGATCCCCATTTTCCGGATAAAATTACTGAGTACATTGATACGCAAAAACAAAAGTTAAAAGCATGGGCCAACCGTATTAGACGATATTCAGAAAGGTCTAAACGGTACTTCCAAAATCGCACATTCGAAAGTAATCAAAAGTGGGTGTATCGGTCTTGGGAGAGCACTACAACTAATAGTTGTACTCATGGTAGCCCAAGCTTAATTGAATGTCTAAATTTTTGGAAAAATATGTGGTCTAATGAAGTTTCTCATAATGAAGGCGAATGGATTCGTGCAACCGAACGTAAGTTTTCTAATTTGGCTAACATGGGTTCTATCTCAATTACTGCTGTAGATGTATACTCAATTACTCGTAGATTACACAATTGGAAATCACCTGGACCAGATGGTATACACAACTTTTGGCTGAAATGGATAACAAGTAGCCATGTGCGTTTGGCTGCACAGATTCAAGAAGCCATTGAGTGCTGTGAGCTCCCGAGACTTCTTACAACTGGTATTACCCACTTACTATATAAAAATGGAAACACCACGGAACCTAAAAATTATCGACCTATAACATGCCTTTCAACTGTATACAAATTAATAACTGCAATTTTAAATAACAAGATCTATAAACATTTGGAAAATAATAACATTCTGTCAACCGCACAGAACGGATGTCGGAAAGGGTCACGTGGTTGTAAAGAACTTCTTCTCATTGACACAGCTATTTGCCGACAAGTTTTTCGTAATCGCAAAAATATGTCCGCTGCTTGGGTGGATTACAAAAAGGCATATGACTCTGTTCCACATTCATGGCTAAAGAGAGTTTTAGAAATATATAAAATAGATGACAAAATTTGTAAGTTTTTAAGTAAATTAATGGGTCAGTGGAACACTATCCTAAATCTACCAGGTAAGTGGCAAAGTAGTTCGATAGACTCTATAAATATTAAGCGGGGTATATTCCAGGGCGATAGTTTGAGCCCAACTTGGTTTTGTTTAGCCCTGAATCCTTTAAGCACTGTTATTGAGGAATCTGGATTAGGATTTCGGTTTCGAAAAGAAAACTCACCCATCTCACATCTACTTTACATGGATGATCTCAAGCTATTCACATCAAAAGAGAGTGATCTATTATTATTGTTGAAATTAACACATAGTTTCAACAATGATATTAGAATGGAATTTGGAATAGATAAATGTGCTGTCATTAACGTAAATAGGGGCAAAATTAAAGATTGTAATAATTTTGCAATTACAGATGACTTACATTTCAGTTCTCTTTCTGAGACAGAAACCTATAAATACTTGGGCATGGCAGAAGCGCTAGGAATTAATGACAAAAACATTAAAGAAAATTCAAAAGTAAAATTTATGTCAAGATTAAAAAAAGTTATCAAAAGTCATTTATCTGGCGGAAACAAAATTAGAGCATATAACTCCTGGGTAATACCTAGCCTTCTATATACTTTTGGTATTACAAGATGGTCTCAAACGGAATTGGATGACTTAGATAGACGAGTCCGCACATTAATGACTACGCACAGAATGCACCACCCGCGATCATCTGTTATGAGGTTGTATCTTCCAAGAAAAGATGGTGGACGGGGCTTATTAAACATTAAAAACCTACACAACCGTGAAGTATACAACCTCAGAGACTATTTTATTAAAAAAAAAGACACATCACGCATTCATAGTGACGTAGTGATTAATGACAAATCATTAACCCCGCTTAATATGTCGGCAAAGGACTGGCAGAGGCCTCATACTATGACTATAGATGAACGCAAAAAGGTTTGGAATGACAAACAACTGCATGGTCGATTTTTTAAAACATTGACTAATCCTTGTGTAGACATGGTTGCATCAGTACATTGGTTACAGTTTGGTGACCTTTTTGCAGAAACTGAAGGGTTTATCTGTGCAATACAAGACGAAGTAATTAAAACGAATAACTACCGGAAGTACATTTTGAGGGATGGCACAGTTGACGTATGTCGCGCATGTCACCACCCTGGAGAGTCCCTCAGACATGTTATTTCCGGTTGTTCACAACTATCAAATGGCGAGTATTTGCACAGACATAACCAAGTAGCTAGAATAATACACCAGCAGCTTGCGATTAAATTTGGTTTTACTCAACAGGACGTTCCATATTATAAGTATGAACCAAAACCAGTCCTTGAAAATAGAAGTGTCACGCTGTACTGGGATCGGTCAATTATCACAGACAGGTTTATAGTGGCAAATAAACCTGACATTGTGGTGATAGACCGAACTGCACGCAAGGCAATAATAGTGGATATCAGTGTTCCTCATGACGAGAATCTCGTGAAAGCAGAGAATGATAAAAAGATAAAATATATCGACTTGGCTCATGAGATTGTCGCTATGTGGGACGTTGATTCTACTATTATTGTACCAATAGTTGTTTCAGTCAATGGGCTTATTGGTAAAACTATGGACGACTATCTATCCAAGTTGGGTTTGGGCAAATGGCTGAAGGGATTAATTCAAAAATCGGCCTTATTAAATACGGCTCGAATAGTGAGAAGGTTCCTATCTTTGGATGCCTAATTTCACCGATGGCTTAGGATTCCTCGCCGCGGTGGATAATAGCCGAAATAATAATATTATTTATATAGATTGTATTTATATTAATAATATTATAGTTTTGTGACAATATATATGTGATAATGTAATAATAATAATAATAATAATCATTTATTTAAATAAAAGTACAATAATAAAGTGAAGACTCTGATCCCCAAACTAGACAAGTCTGTATCTTAGGGATCAGCGGCCTCTCCCAGTGGTGTGACAACAGTATCTTAAGAATTATATATATCTTAAGAATTAATTAAGTAACTAAGCTTAACATTTTTAAGTAACTGTTTAGCTATTTGAATGTATTTATTTACAACGAAACATAAACTAGAACTTAATGCGACTCTTTAGTCGTTATTATATTTTATATAATCGTAGAACCGTTATGATAGGAACCGTTATGTTTGAATCGGTCAAAATATATAATATAAAGATAAGTATCTTCTTTATAAGTCGGGGAAAAAGTTTCTTCGTATTTTCTGTCGACTTAAAAAAGAGGAGGTACTCAATTCGACAGTATGTATTTTTTTATGTGTGTTACCTCATAACTTTTTTTAGGTACACCGATTTCGACGATTCTTTTTTAATTTAAAAGCTGCTGCTTTTTTTAGTTCCATATAAATTAGATCAAGGATTGAACGATGGTTTTTGGGTTATTCTTAATAATTTAAATTAAAGTCGGTTGTACAAAATTTTTAATTCTAAATTATGTTTGTATAAAATTGAAGTACAATCTCTTTGTTTGTACTGTTTGTATCTGGCTGATTTTAATATCAATATATAACTGATATTAAAAAAATAAAAATAAAAGTAAAAATACTTTTCCGCCATTTTTCAATTGTTTTTCTGTCCGCCATAATGAGTGTTTCTAACAAAGAAATTCGATAAATTCTGAAGCTTAATCATAAGAAAGGGAAAAATGATACAAAAAATTGCGACGTTTATGGACCTAATGCAGTGTCAGAAGAGTAGCACAAAGTTAGTTCAAGCGTTTTCAGTCCGGTTCGGTTGCTGCCTACGACGACTCGACCTGGCAACTTATAATGCACGCACCCTGAGGACTGACGAGAAGATCCTGGAGCTAGAAGAAGAGATAGACAATGATTTCTTATATTTACGCAAACATTACACATACCATATGTCAGAGGTGTCACAGATAAGATTGGCTACATCTTGAAGCGAGCTTCTGTTAGAACATTCTGCAAGCCGCCGAAGAAGATTAATCAGTTCTTACCATCCGTCAAGTGCAATATTCCTCTACAATATGCAGGAGTGTACAAACTTGATTGTGAGTGTGGTCTCTCGTATATGGGGCAAACAAAACGACCAATAAAAACCCGCGTAAAAGAACACATAGCTGATGTGAAGCACCAACGTTCTGGGAAGTCTGCAGTTTGTGATCATATCCTAGACGGCCCCCACCATTACATTAGATTTCCTGCCAAGGATGATACGTGAGGCTATTGAAATTAAAAAACATCCTAATTTCAATAGAGAGGGAAGCTGGGTATTACCATTTGCTTGGGATCCTGTAATTCATAAAATTAAAACTAAACCCAAGCATACCACTGCGAGACTTCAAGACACAGTAAGTTCATTCTGCGTAGATCGGACCAAAATATATATATATTAATAATTAAAAAGCTGAAGGTACTCCGAGTTAACTCTGACATTGGGACGTCAGTCACCTCAGTCCCCCGTGACCATGGTTGCTGGAAAGCAACCGAAACGTCGGGAATATAAAATAAGTTAATTAAATCCGTAAAAATTAGTTTTATTCAATGTGTAATGTCGCGTAAATATAAGAAAATATTATTTAAACCAGTACGGACTGGAAATAGCAAATAAAATACGCCGACTTGAGGGTCTCAAGACCAAGCGAGCAAGATACGTAGCATCTTTAAACTTCTTGAAGAGATGCAGAGACCATTATCTTATTCCTACGTGTGTCAAGATATCTACTAAAAAAGACATTCGCGGAAGCGGTAAGATCTTAAATCAGACAAGCAAAAAGTTGTAAATAACGGTGATTCAGTAAAAACGTACCGATCTATGTTTCATAAATAAAACCATAGACAAATCGTCCATTGATCTACAGACAGTTTTATCGACATTTGATTATAAGAATTGCATGGAAACTTTAGATAAACGTGAAACAACTAAATACAATGAATGCAAAAATAAACATATAGATAAATACCAAAAACTAACAACCAAATCAAATGTCCAACTCCAATGTCAACGTAAGAACGGAACGCAACCATTGACAACAGACGCGAGTAATAAACAACGTGCGGTCTATAACCTGTCAATACAAGCTCTGGACCACGGGCAGTAATCTTCATAGAGAAAATATTGGACATAGGAAATGTGATAGTAAAATGATATATGACAGTTAAACCCCCCTCGGCCCTCGATATCCCTTATAAGCACATTTTAATTAGTAGATTCTAGACGAATCTTCTAAGTACAGACTAACTAGGAGATCGGTCGCAGATCGCAGCCATTTCGGGTAGAATCTACTAATTAGTCTCTACATATTTATTTATATATGATTAGTCTGTGGCAGCCATATTGCTTTTTTGTCCGTAATCATAGTGTCACTGTGTGACATTACTGATTTACTGATAAAAAAATTCCGTTTGGTTGCGTTAATTTATTTCCGCCCTTAGTTTGCAGTTTTCTTTGCAATTACTTGTATTTTATATCTCTCGATATGTATTATAAGTGTTGTGTACCAGGTGGTACAAATTCGCGACAGGACGCTATTTTACACAAATTTTCCCCCAATGAAAAAATGCTCAAGAAGTGGCTTGAATTGATTCCTTGTGATTTGTTACAGAAGAAAAGTGTTGGTGATCTTGCCCACCTGTAAGTCTATCACAAACATTTTCCTTTCTTTTACTTGGAAGCGATGAGTACGCATATCTGGAAGAAGATTGCAAGAAGTTTTCAGAAGACACCTGGCTCTGCGAATCACTGGGTACTAGAGCCATAGAGAAATCTGAAGATTGCATCATATCACTCATTAACCATAAAGATGGTAACTGCACTCGTGCACGCATGAATCTGAAGTGAGGGAAATTGCAAGAGATTAAAGAAAATAAGTGGTTGGTAGTATTAACGGAACTAGAAATTATAAAAACCCAATGCGGACAGAAAACAGAATATAGGAAACTATCAGGAACAACTTTTATCAACCTAACACAGGACTGTCAAGTAATTATCATGAATACAACGACAAGAACACACACACTATTAACATCTCTACGAACGTCATCCCTCTATCCAACGAGAACCTAATACACTAGGAAGATATCCAGTACGAGATATATCTGGATGACATGTAATACCAGCGTAAAATAGCGGCTTAACGCTGCTGTGTTTCGAATGGTGAGTGTAGAGAACCGGAGACCCTTTTTACTGGAAATGAGGCATTCCATCTTAGTCCTCACGGGTGACCTCGCATCTGCTTTTTGATTTGTAATAGAGGATGGATGTAGATGTCTATGGGTAGCAGCAACCACTTACCATCAGGTAGCCTGTGTGCTCGTTTGTCACCCTTATCCTATAAAAAAAAAACATTTTAAGAGATTTTCAATTTCGGGGAGAAACGATATTTTCTCGAGTAGAACGGGGAATAAAAATAAAACTCTCAGTTAAAATGTTAATATTTTTAAGACCTTTTTTTAGTGTAAAAGCTATTTAAAGAGCTTGTGCCGTTTTAGAGAAAATTTTGCAAAATATGACGAAGATAGGTACTTTTTGGGGATTTTTTTTTCTAATAAAGGATTGAAAAAAGTTGTTTTGTTAAATTAAAAACATTTATTAAATCCTCTTTTATCAGCCTGTATTTTTTCTCGATTAAATAAACAGTTATTTTGATTTTTTAACTTAAATATCCAATACAGGCATTTCACCCACTCTTGGGGCCTTAACACGATTTAAGGCATGCACAAATGATTATCGTTTTAGTTATAAATTCTGTGGCAAAATATATTGAAATTTATCTCACTATTATAATATACATTTACAATACATCTACTATAAAGGTTTTCGGTCACTGGAGAAGCGTGAGGAATTAATTTCAACTCCATAGATTGTCTCATAGGGGGGATATTTGCCATAGTTGCCAGACTTAACAAGTGGGTTGGCAACCCCAGTTCTTTTTTATATTTTTAGTATTTATTAGGAAGATCCTGCTGCCCGTCCCCTTATTTGTTTCCATCTGTCGCCTCCTACGACACCCACGGGATGATATGGGTAGTGGTTATTCTTACACCGCCACTACATGGCTTATTAATATTCTTATTATTCCTAAAATACCAAATAAATTAATTTTCGTGAAAAAATTTCATTTGCACTACAGTTTGTTCTAAAAATACTTAGTTTGCGACAAAAGGGTTTATAGAATAATATTTACCACGGGCCATTAGAGAAAAATAAGAAACGAGAAAGTAGTAAAAATAATAAGATTTATTTAGAAAGTCTGTAATTATGGTTAAAATGTGCCAAGATAAGTTCGTTACTATTTAATTTTACTGGTCCTAAATTTTGCTTTGAATAAATGCTGACCTACTTTCAGCTACCTACTTTTAGTCTGCTTTATTTTTTACAATAATTGTGAAAACATGGTAGTGTCATATGTGATATAAAAAGTACAAGCAAATATTTTCATAGATTACGGTACGGAGAACCGACTGCGAAATCAAAAAGTGTGGGGTTCCAATTCGCAATTTGACAACTGTTTTTTTTTAAATTTTATTTATGTTTCTTGCAAAGCCACTATTATTTCCCAGCTGACACCAATAAAATAATGAATAATTATATAATGGTTAGTTGAAATTTTAAATGCTGATGCTTTAAATGCTGCACATGTTCGGCACTGAAGGAAAACAGTAAAAAACATGTTTGTCTATAAATTAAAAAAAAAATCGAAGACATGTAAAGTCCAAAATTGTCATGAAAAACTCGTACATATGACCTGTTTTCAGAAGTGGGGCTCGGTGAATTATCTTTTTTATCACTATTACAGCATATTCCCTTATAGATTATACCTCATTGCTAAAATGTTTGCACGCTTGATAGGTAGGTTGGCACGTGCAATATACAAGTACGACGAACATAATACAAGTGTTTAATGCTTAACTGTTTAAATAGGTACATTACAATAATTACCGGTGGTTTCTGGATCTCGACAATAGCGCCACCTACTGGTTCCAATTTTAAATCTAAATCATTGAAGGACTCACTCAAACACACACACAAATGTTCATCAAAATCAGTCGAGCCATTTCCGAGTTTTTGCGAGACTAACGCCCGGAAATTATTTTTTGTACTTCACCGTCACCTGTTTACAATCTACGAGTTATATAATATGCCACTTAGTATAATTTATTGTTGAATTTTTTAATAGATAACTAAATAAAAGCCTAAATTAATCACACACGTTTTATCTTGATTTTTTAGATTTCTTCGTACACAATGTTTGTAGTTCTGTTTTCAGAAGCACAAATGTGCACTAAGTATCCACGTTAATTAAGTTACCGTCATCTGGCTCTAGGACTCGTTAATGGTCATCGAAAATAAAACTGCCATGATGAAGGGCAGGTACTTATAATAATAAATTTGGATCGTATTATTTTGTAGATGATTTTCAAGGATAATAATTCATTAGTATTATATATTTTGTAGGCTTGTTCCGTTGCAGATTCTGTTAGTATAAATTACATATCAGCATTTGAATGAAACAACATCCTTTAGCTTTAACTCTAGAACAGATAGTGTTCACACACAAGGGCGATATTAAAGCTTCACTCTGTCGTCATTTATGTTTAAGGCGACACATCGAAAACCGTTGAAGCGGGCTATCGCCGGACTAACCAGAGTAAAACATAATTTCTACAAAAACTTCAAAAACGCCGTCATAAGGTCTAAAATTGCGTAGCGCCCGCGACTATTAAAACCGCTTAGAAATCGCGTAGAATCTTAAAATATTTAAAAAAAAATTTTAATTTTAGCAATCAAAATAATGAGCAAGTAAATTACGAATATTGATGTTATGTATGTATTCGAGTGGTTTCCAAGCACATAGATTAAGTAATTTCGTTGTAATTTCAACTATAGTGAATTTTTAGAGGTGTTTTCGCAAATTATTATGATCGAGTCATAATTTTACAATGGTGTTTTTGAGCAAGCAAACTCAAGATAAAGACACGAATTTACCTATATCAAAATTCCAGTTTCGTTAGTCGTGTCATACTCCTATACTATTCGAGGTGCATTTTTTCGCGGTGTCGCCTTAATATTAGTAGTAGATGTATGGGCTTCAGAAGTCACATATCATCACGTTAACCTTTTGTTTGTTTGTTACTCTTATAATCTTATAAAAAAAACTAGGGCCATCTAATTCAATCAGCGTTATAATGTGAAAACTGTACCTACGGCTAAGTTGAAATAATTACAATATAATAATTACAAATTAATTTATCGTTTTCGCATGTAGTTACATACCTCTTTTATTAATTTTATACCTTATTTTAATATTTTGGTTTGATATTCTAAAAATATCTATTTACGTGAGCCAAAAATCAAAGCGTTATAATCTTTACTAGAAGATCGGATCAGAAATCGTTAAAAAATATTGAAACATTTTTTTTATAGGATAGGGTGACAAACGAGCACACAGTCCACCTGAAGGTAAGTGGTTGCTGTGACACATAGACATCCACATCTGTCCTCAATAAACAATCAAAATGCAGATGCGTTGTCACCCATGAGGACTAAGATAGATTGCCTCATTTCCAGTAAAAAGGGTCTCCAGCTCTCTACACTCACCATACGAAACACAGCAGTGTTAAGCTGCTATTTTACGTGGGTATTCTGTGAGAGCGTGGTCCTTCCCCGGTCGAGCCGACCCATTCGTGCTACAACTATACTACTAATATAGCTGCAACATGGCTCTACCACGTAAAAAACCACTTAATTTTAAAATTTGGCAAAATAGTAAAATTTTGCAAAATTTACAAAGTGTCGAAAATGCTGACTGCGTTTCGTCGCTAAATGGCTGTACTTAGACTTTGAGCGAGAAAAGAACCAGGCTTCTCATCACCAGCAGTGACGAACGTACCTGTTGTCGATGCATGAATTAATTTATTTATATTATTTAATTTATTTATAAAATTTGTAAAAGGATGTTTTTAGTTATGTGTATAGATTAAGTTTAGAAACTAATTATATAATAAAAACTTTTGGACATTTGCATGCTGTTGAAAACAGCTAAATAGGTTTTCGCAACACATTGTATAACACTAAGAACAAAATATTTTTGTACCTATTTACTAGCAAATAAAGAATTTGAATTTGAATTTGAACAGTCATGGGTACAGTTCTTTTAGTAACTTCACCGCACGTTGGCCCCACGGACCGATAGATTTTATTGCAAATGGCACAAGTATGTAGTTATCTCTTAAAGACTCATATTGGCGTCACCTACTCGGTTCAAATGCCTCTGACGCAACCCTGACTTTAAACAAGGTAAATTTGACCATTCGCCAAACTGCTCGCCGGACAGGAGAGCAGAATAGATATTAATCTAGTCCAACTGATAATGTAAAAATGTGAGAATTAGGAGTAGCCCCGCCCATCCCGGGCTTTACCTATCTCCCAAGAGACCACAGTTATGACGTCGGGTCTCCTAAAATCGTCTGTAACATTTCACAAGGCTCAAAAAACCGCCACTTTCAAACTGTCTCTGATTAATTTTTGCTAATCATAGAAGCCATAAAGCAAAATAATCATTAGTCAACTGGTTAGCAAAGTGGCGAATACGGTTTCAGTATTTAGTGGCTGCGCCTGGATAGTGACTGCTTACACAGAAAGTTATGTCAGGACGGAGGAGCACCGCGATATTTGTGTAAATCTTTTCAGAAATCTTGCGATTATTGCAGAGCAAATAAAATAAGAAGTTTTCTACCAATTAGATAAACCAAAGCCAATATAAAAGCTAGGTTATATATAATAGGTTTTTGATGTTGGTGCTGTATTACAAGAAGAACGGGATATTATTTGCGAAAAAATAGAAAAGGATTTCTTATAAGGATTCGGATCCACAGAAAATTCAAAATGCCAGTCATGTTGACTCCTCACTTTTCGATCGGCTTACGGCCGTTCCCAATATTTAAACTGCGACACTAGACATGCCACCAATCCGAGCCCTTCCTTAAGTTAGTTTTCTCATTAAACCTACTAATGTTACAATATTTAAATAAATGTAATAATAACTAAATCTATAAATATATAATAATAAAAACTACCTTAGTTTATCAGATACACACTTTTTAAATTATTATATTCTGCGTTAATATCGGAAACGCAGCAATTGTACTATTTGCTAAAATATACTGACGCTGATATTGACATTGACTTCCACAAGATTTTGTATGGCCTACAAATAATTGTTCCAGGTTGTTTATTCTTGTGCAATTTATGTATATAAAACGCTTCTAGGATACAGGAGAAAATCCTAACCTGTGTGCTAAATTTGCAAAAGAATAGTGTTATATTAATACACACGCTCCTTATAATATTATGCTCGTATTTTACCAAGCACATTGTCATGGTCAGAGTCCCAGTTACATAACTATTTTAAAAGAGCAATATTACTTGCGACTTCGTGAGTCCGATATTATTTGAATTGAAAAGGAAACATGAACTCGAGTTCAATATTATTTTTGAATAGAAAATGATCTAAATTTACAAACGTAGTTTTCAACTAATCTTTAATCTAATCTTTGACTACGCACGCTTTGAAATAAACAGTCGCTTAACCAAAGTAATAATGAGACTGAACAAGCCGCAGATCAGGAAAGTAACAAGTGCTATCACAGGACACGGCACCTTTAACAAACATTTATTTACTATAGGTGTTACAGATAGTCCCCTGTGCAGGGTATGTATGGGGGAGGAAGAAACGGCGGCTCACCTGCTACTGAAATGTCCGGAGGTCGCTAGGTACAGGACTAAACATCTCGGCACGCCGGGATCACTCCCTGAAGTTGCATGCAATATCAAGGGAATGTTGAGCTTCTTCGGGGAGATCTCGTGGCTCGAATAATCACATTATTCCTGCCCATACGCAAAATACGCGCATAGACATGGAGTTGCGGAAAACAGCCCGTCGTAAACTAAACTAAAAAAACTAAACTAAGCAACAGGTTCGATCACAAATTAGTGGAAGATCGACCCGTACGACTAAGGTCATGTCGAAAGTTCGATGAAAACTTTTATCGTAGCGTGAGTGTTGGTGTTTGTGATGGTCCGAACGACCAAGCCATACGTGAATGGCCTTAGTCATCTAATAACTACGTTTTATTGTATTTTATTATAATTTTAAATTATAAATGTTGCCAAAACACTATTACTAATAGATTGACTGAATGAGCTGTGAATTTTGTGTGATTTCAAATGTTTCTTTTTTAATAGTCTATGAAGTATATGTCAATAAAATGTGTTTGTTTTAAATTCTGACATTAAATATATGCTTTTTTATTTTAATGCGGAGTAGAAAGTATAATGCAGCTTGCTTAATATATGAACATAAAAAATTAATTATAACTACGGTCGAATTTCGACTCCTGGGCTACCACTTGATGTTTAAATATTTATAAGCTCCTCATGTTATTGTGCTCATAACTCGTATAATGTTAACGAATTCTCATGTTAGAGAAGCTGTTTGAATATTTTATCTTATTATTTTACCTGTGAAGAGGCTTTAAAGAAAGGAAGCATTTTGTTAGTTATAAGCTGACTAAAGCTTTTTATAAAAGACTTCCTTCGAAGAATTCAGATATACAAACTTTATAAAATTGTACCCTTGTTTAAGTTTTCTAGAAAATCAAAAATAATACTTTAATGTTATTAAAATCACCAATAAATGTGATTATTGTTACTATTACTATTAAACGTAAAATTGAGTCTGATTGAGTGAAAGTAATTTAACGGATTTTATTGCGCGTTTAATTTTAACTTTTTATATCCCGATGTTTCTTCCTCGGACTTCAAATAATCCTATAATATTCCAGCGCACTTGATACGATATTCTTACACCAGCACTACACGTCAAAATATGGGTAAATATAAACAATCATTATTCTGTCTGATTGTTATGTTGCTCACTGCCATATAGATCTAGATGAACTTTGTTATATAAGTAATGTAAAGTCAAATTAACTTAAAATGTAACTTACATCCCGTAAATCACAGATTTAGTATATACTAGAGTTAGATTGACAATGTAAAAAAGAAAGAGTATAGCATAAGCTTACGTTAGAGCGAAATAGAAAGACCATTCACGTACACGCTATTGGTCTGTATCAGCCTGACGTCAGTGATCAACGAAACAAGTCCCGCTAATTTTCAAGATATTTTTGATTTTGAAGTATTATTTAGTGTTTAAAAGATATGATTACATGTAGTGACGTGTGCAGTACCTGAATGCAATTTATCTAAAAAAGAAAATCCATTAAATTATAAATTTCAAATGTAAGTACAATTAAAATGATTAGCACTATAAATGCAATATTTAGAACTGGTACAAATGTTTTATATATAAATGGATAGGAAAAAATATCGCATTTTGTTACATTAATGCTCTAAATGAAGAATGAGAACTTTAAATTTGCTACACTTCTTGATTCCAACAGAGAGCCATTTTGATCGTATTTTTGTCTTATTTTTAATTTTTAATGTAGTAAAGCAAAAGTTATAAAGTGATCTCAATAAATTTGTTATTAGATAAATTTTACTTTTATAAATTCCAATTCAGGTTTCCAAAAAAATATCGAGGTCAAACAAAAACGCTTAAAAACGATCAATAAAGAAGACTGGGTTCCAAAAAATATTCATCTATTGAATGTTATAGAATAAAATCATTCTTATTCAATATAGATGATAATACATAATACATATTGAAAGTAATTGTTTTACTTTTACCACTGGTTCACAAAAAAAACCTCTGTCCTGAGAAGATCCAGCAAGAAAAGATTGAATAATACTTAAAATATTCGTGAAATCAGTTAAATTTTCATAATTAGTTTGAGGCATATACACAGATAAACATAAATATTTATTACCACACATTTCGAAAATAACTGCACATAAACTAGAATTGTTACAATCAACAATCTCCACTTTATTAAACATTGACGATCTTCACAATAACCCAACCCCTCCATAGGGCCAACCCCGTAACATACCTTGTGTGACATCTACAGCTGAAATACCATGACTAGAAAATTTGGTATGTATAGTGTTTAAGTAAGGAATAGCATCGGGTAATAACCAGGTTTCCTGCAATGCTATTATATCAAAGTCATTACATAATTCCCGTACTTGTTCAACACTACGCCTGACTGATTGACAATTAAAGGAACAAAGTTTCATAGTTAAACTATATTAATACTAACTAGATTAAAAATGCTATCGAAATAATGAATATCACTTAAAATTCCTTCTATAATTTGTTACTATTATATATCTATATTACTAATATTACAATTACTAATATCTACTGAATTTCACTACTTTGAGACCCTTCTACACCTCTTTTTTGTCTCCAGAAATTTACAAAACGCCGAAATGCTATTCCCTGCGGCCAAAAGTCCTTATTCAGACATATATCTAGTTTATTTCTAGGTACAAATATTTAATATGCATCGTAATCCTTTTTAACCTTCATATTCATTTTTTCAATGGTCACTTCAATGTTAGATTTATTTCTAATGTAGCTTGTTATGTCACATACAGATACATCCTTCGATACGTTATAAATATATAAAGGAATTTTTATGTCAGCCGCTTTGAAATGGGCATTATCGTCCACCATAGCATTTCCTCTATTCCCAATAAAACGATTCCTTCTTCTTCTTTTCTCTACTTCAATGCATTCTTCGCTACGAGTCTCCGGCTTCCATTGTCCATTACGCACAATATCTGCAAAACATCTTTCTTTGGGAGTTGTGTCTAATGCGGCGGCCGTGTGTCCCTCCACCGACACGAGATCGGGTTGCTTCGGCCTATGAATCATATGTTCGAGTTGCTCCGCAGCTGATTTGTTGTTAGTTATCTCAGCTGGAATGTTTTACCACTACCGTCTATATTGATAGTTGAACATACATCGTTGCAATATTTCTCAGATTGAATTATTGATTCACAAATATTCGTATAGCACTTTTCGTCACTCAATTGCCCTTTGTTTAACGAACTTGAGATTATATCATTTAATTCTGTTGATTTTACATATGAACATTGAATCGTATGCACGTCTTGTTTTAGTCTCAAAATATCTTTCAGCAACGAAGATACATCCACATGATCGAATGTAACAGGGGGCAGACGATTCAGATCCTTCGCAACAAAACTTGGGAGTATGTCCGGATCATTTTCCTTAAATATTTTTATAATATCCTGCAGAAATCGCCTGCTCCTTCCATCGCCTCTTCTTGTAGAAGCACGAAGATTAACAGCCCCAGACAATATATCCTTTGCCGATTCAATATCTCTGTCCGTAAAATTACTCTCACATATTTGTATTAAGCTTACTTCATCTATAACATCAATTTTACATTGAATGAAATATAGCACTTCATTAATTACTAAATTACAACACTGATTCGACATGATGCACGTGCACTTACGACGGTGTACGCAACCGCACTCAAGTCAGTCATATATTCTTTAGTAGTATAATAACCCTTACTAGACAATTTTTGCTTAATAAATAATTTAAACCTTTTTATAAATAAGGTCTGCTTATATTCTGGGACTTTGTTGTAAAAGCGTATACATTATTCCAAGACAGAATTACTGACTTTTTGGAATCGAGTAACTGGTATAACTTACTTGTGCTAGTTCTTAGCATTTACAGAATATACATCACTATTCTTAATAAAACTATTTTTGTTTTTGTGTTTCATTAAATCAAGAAACACACTAGATTCGATAGTAGCATTGAAAATAATAGCAAGTTGGAGCGCGATCGCATCTATTATTGATGCAATAACTTTAACAGGAACCCCCTCCCAATCTACTCTAATCCAAACTACTGTTCTCTTAATATAAATAGTTTTTAAACATTTTACAATAATATCAACTGATAATATTTAATGAAATGCAAATTCTCTTTTACATACATTTACATTGAAAGCAGAGGAGGAATTGAGTGAATTTGTAGTCATTATCTGAATGTCGGTAAAATATTTTTCAAAAGCCTTTACAACGTCTTGAACTGATTTCGTTATATTGTTGATAAAATTTAATTGAAATTTTGAGTTGTGTAGTTTCATCTTGCCAGTTTCACTAGTGATTATACTCCAAGTTATTTTAATTTTATTAAAGGCGTTCTTTATTTTGCTTCTTAAATATAAAGACTTGACTGCACAACACACTTTTTTAAATACTTTGGAATATTTTTAACATATTCTCTAAATGAAACTATGATTATATAATCTTTTATTGTAAAGGTCATATAGCTTTTGTCTACTCCTATGGATTCTTAGTGTCACCCACTCATTAAACGATTTGCGACTGTTTAAAGAAAGTGTTTTAGAAGTAAATGTTTCATTAAATTCAAGACTTATTAGTTTAAATAATGATCCATATCCATAGTTAGTATTGTTTTTATATAGATGAAAAGGCAGCTTTTTCACTATCATAATCATCATGACAGCCTTTCACAAGTTCACTGCTGAACATAGGCCTCCCCCAAGGAATGCCACAAAGAACGGTCCTGAGCCACCTGCATCCATCGACTTGCTGCATATCTTACCAGGTCGTCACTCCATCTAGTGGGGGGACGCCCTACACTTCGTCCGCCGGTACGAGGCCGCCACTCGAAAACCTTTTCCCCCCATCGGTAGTCGGTTATTCGAGCTATATGGCCGGCCCATTGACACTTCAGCTTACTAACCCGTTGGGCTATGTCGGTCACTCTGTTTCTACTGCGGATATCCTCATTTCTAAGTATATCATGCAGAGAAACTCCTAGCATAGCCCTCTCCATAGCTCGCTGAGCGACCTTGAGCTTCCTCATACTGCCAGCAGTGAAGGACCACATCTCAGTTTCATAGGTCATCACTGGCAACTCGCACTGGTTGTACAATCTAGTTTTCAAGTTTTGAGGTAGCCCTATCCGTTGGGAAACACTATTGAGATCATTGAGCATAGTGCTTAGGTCCTCCAGCGATTCTGCCATAAGGACTATATCGTCGGCAAATTGAAGGTGAGTGATGTACTCTCCATTGATGTTAATACCATATCCTTTCCAGTCCAGAAGCTTGAAAACTTCTTCTAATACAGCGGTGAAGAGTTTCGAGGATGTTACGTCACCCTGTCTTACACCTCTCTGCAATTGGATAGGTTTCGTACTCTGGTTCTGTACTCGGATAGCCATCGTAGCCCTACTGTAGAAGCACATCAGCATTTAGATATACCGACAGTCAACTTGGCACCGCTGAAAGGACTTCAGCACCGCCCAAATTTCGACGTAATCAAAGGCTTTCTCATAGTCCACATACGCCAGACATAGTGGCCAAATGTACTCCTCGGACCTCTATATAATTTGCCGAAGGGTATATATGTGGTCTATGGTGCTAAATTCTTTTCGGAAACCAGCTTGTTCGAGAGGCTAGAAGTCGTCAAGACTGCGCGCGAAACGATTTGTAATGACTCTCGAAAACAGCACGTAGACGCGGCTTAGAAGGGAAATCGGTCTGTAGTTCTTCAAGAATGCGTTGTCACCTATCTTAAAGAACAAGACCACCGCACTTCTGCTCCACGCCTCCTGTGTAATGCCAGCATGGAGGACGGAATTAAAGAGCTTCTGAAGGACTTCAATTACCGGTTTTCCACCCGCTTTCAGAAGCTTCGCTGTAATTCCATCATCACCTGGGGCCTTGCCGTTTTTAAGGAGCTGAAGAGCCATTCTAATCTCGCTTAGACTGACGTCCGGGAGTTCATTGGAATAGTGTCGGATAAGACTCGTTCTTGGATCGTTACCCACACTTGCGTATGGCTTCAACGATGATGTATACAGCTGCCCATAGAACCTCTCAATCTCACTTAAAATCTGAGATGTCCCGGAAACGTGGCTGCCACACTTGGTCTTCAGCTTCGACAGTTGGCTCTTTCTGGCAGACAGAAAAAGACTTTGGAGCCCTGGTTCCGCTCGATCTCTTTGAGCAGATGGATACGAGCAGTATTAAAGTTAAGTAAGTCCCGCCGTATGCATTTGGAGATCTGTCTGTTTAGTTGCATGTATGCTGTCAAATGTACTAAAGACTGCAGCTTGACATCTCGTCTAACAGCCATGAGGTTAAGAGTGTGATCGGAGAGTTTTTTTGTTCTTCTGCGGCGGGTCTTGCAAAACTTAGCTCCGACCGCATGGACAGTTTCCACGAGCTTGTCATTCATATTAGCTTCTAGTTACTGAAAATGGTTTCGTAGCTCGAGCTGAAAGGTTTCGGGACTTTGGATTAGAGCACAAGGGGGACGGAGCATTGACTTCATTAGACGAGACCTCTCCAACTTAACGTTTAGGTTCAGTGTGCCTCTAACTATTCGGTGATCGCTGCCGGTTTTCACCCTCGCGATCACTGAGATATCACTGAACAGTAGTCGTCTGGTCATCATAATGAAGTCAATCTCATTTTTGTCGAACCGTTGGGGCTCGACCAGGTCCACTTCCTGTGGGGCCGCTTCTGGAAGAAAGAGTTCATCATAAAGAGTCCCTCTTTCTCCATGAAGTCGGCCAGCTGCTGGTCCCTTCGGTTCCGTTGCCCTATTTCGAATTTCCCTACTTTAAGGTCATCGTGCTCTCTTGTACCTAGTTTTGCGTTGAAGTCTCCCATTAACACCGTATAGTTGGTTTTGGAGGAATGCACGGCTCTAAAGATATGCTCATACATTTCCTCCACCTCCTCATCGGGGTGGGCCGAGGTTGGTGCGTAAACCTGTATGACCTTCAGCGAATACCGTTTGGTGATTCTGGGTATGAGGTACGCAACCCTCGTCGACACACTCCAAATCTTAACAACGTTGGTATCGAGAGACTTGTGGACGATAAATCCGATAATCCATCTATCTCTTCTTCCAGCTCCAGGATCTTCTCGTCAGTCCTCAGGATGCGTTTTTTGTTACCATGGTCGCCACCGTAGCCAGGAATAGCGGAGCTGCCGGGGACTGGGGGCCGTTTATTAATGTCATTGCTCATGGGGGGTATATTACCATAGTTGCCACGCTTGGCGAGCGGGTCGCAACCGTTGTTTTTTTATTGTTATTTTGCTGTTATCAGAAAGACGCTACTGCCCATCCTCTGCCTCAGTTTCCCTCTGTCGCCTCTTACCACACCCACGGAAGGATATGGGGTAGTGAGTATTCTTACACGCCACTACATGGGGGGGGGTCATATATACATTTCAAAATAGCTTTGAAATACATATATGACGATTTAATAAAATCGGAAAATTTTTATTTCCTTCCTTGTAAACTCTCTCAAGATCATATATAAACATTTCATAGTGCAGTACATTCTAGAAGAGGATTTAACAATAATCCTACATCTAAACAATACATAGCAATATTCAAACGATTAATCTGCCATGCAGAAGTACAATTCAGCGATAAAGCCAATTGCTTGCCTTTAGAGAATATCTGCTATAAATATATTAAATACTACAACTGGCCTTAGTGCAATGACGATGCCGAACGACGATGTAGCTATTGGCCCAGACCAAATC
Organism: Parnassius mnemosyne; assembly: GCA_963668995.1. Lineage (NCBI taxonomy): Eukaryota > Metazoa > Arthropoda > Insecta > Lepidoptera > Papilionidae > Parnassius > Parnassius mnemosyne. The sequence goes on along the minus strand of CAVLGL010000002.1, from coordinate 13,675,792 downwards.
GATAATGACAATTTTGATTTCGTATCATATATGCCATGGATACCTGAAGGCCAATAATTAATAATAAATAATAATTTTTAATCTGGAGGTAGCCATGATTAACTATGACATTGGGACGTCATACACCTCAGTCCCCCCCGTGACCATGGGTGCTGGAAAGTGCTCGAGACGTCGGGAATATAAAATAAGTTAGGGAATATAAATACGCGATAAAATCCGTAAAATTAGTTTTATTTAAATGTTTAGTGTTTGCGTAAATATAAGAAATCATCAGTAATTAAGTCCGTTGTTCAGTACATATGTGGTTACGTAATGAAAAATTGCAAATAGAATTAAATGCGTTATAAACATACTTTACGGTGAAGTTATGGAAGGTCTACTTAATAAACATAAAAGACTTAACTGGCTTCATTTATCCTACTCAAGACGTAATGAGATAGGTATTCATTCTGAACGAGTTTCCGAAAACATATGAAAGGAAAAAATATAAACGAAAATATTTTTCTAAAATTAATTGCGAATGCTTTATGTCTTGCAAAAAATTAAAGCAACCGTATTTTTAGTTAATATGGCAATCAAGAATGTCACCTTGAATATATATTTTTCAAAAGTAAACTATTAATAATTATCGTATTTCAAAGGTCTTGATACAAAAACCTTTGCCCAGTTGCCTTTTTGTTTCATTTTAATAACAAACATATTCACTAATCTTCTTCGTTGCCTTCATTAATTGAAAATTATTATTTAAAAACAAGTGGTAAAATTAAAAATTTTGTACAACCGACTAAAATAAAGTTAGAACATTACTAATATAGTCAAAGTCAATTAAATACGCATTATTAAAGATAACTCAAAAACTACTAGTCAGATCTTAATCAAAATAGCACCAGGTTTGAAATAAAAAAATAATCATAAAAGTCGGTTCTCCTAGAAAAAGTTCTGAGGTAACAAAGATAAAAAATATAGTCTAAACCCTCCTCCTTTTTTGAAGTCGTTTGAAAAATAGTCTCGCTTGGTTTCTTGCTGGTTCTTCATTGGGCAGAGGTTTTTATTCCGAATCAATAGTATGGCATATGGCTTAAATGACTTGCAATAAGTATTACTTTCAAGTCTTTGCCCTATAATCATCTACAACTGTTATAATACCAGATCTATTGTGTCCATATAATCTTTCTGATTAAATAATATTTCCCATGGTGGTAGCTTCTTACGACACCCGTGACGACGGAGACCGTGGTAGAGCCATGGTGTAGTTATATTGGTAGTATAGTTGTGGCACAAATGGGTCGGCTCGACCGGGGAAGGACCACGCTCTCACAGAATACCAGCGTAAAATAGCAGGTTAATGGTGATGTGTTTCGTATGGTGCGTGTAGAAAACCGGAGACCCTTTTTACTGGAAGAGAGGCATTCCATCTTAGTCTTCACGGGTGGCGACGCATCTGCACTTTGATTCTTTATTGATGATAAATGTAGATATCTATGGGTCCACAGCAACCACTTACCATCAGGTGGACTGAGTGCTCGTTTGTCATCGTATACTATAAAAAAAAACATATTAGCTGCAGCATGGCTCTACCACGTAAACCTTAAGAAACTTTGAGAGATACGTTTTTTTTTACACGTAGAGAATATCTTAAGAAAAAAACAAAATGGCTGTCACATAGAGAGGAAGGGGATTAGACCTCAGTGTGTAGTGTATTTTTTTATTAAAATAGTTGTAATATACTCGTAAGTACCTAGAATATCGCTAGTCCATGAACGGACACACTGTTTAAGAATTGCTCATAAAACATAGACGTAACTTCTGACATACTTTTTTTTCTTTGGAGAATTTGTGTTTAATTTTTTTTATAACGTTGTTGCATAACTTTGCATTTTCTTTCGCATCTACCATGGGGAGTGCTCTGAGGAATTGTTCGGATTAATCCCAGCCGCCAAATTTCACGAACGCACATCGCGGCAGAACTCCCGATACCATCCACACCATCTGGATGATTGGCGGTCCACCACTGTGCGATTTAGAAGATGTTTTCTTCCTCGCACGACCTCCTTGTGGAATCGATTACCATCAGCGATTTTTCCGGACCGATACGACTTAGGGACCGTCAAGAAAAGAGCGTACTCCTTTTTAAAAGGCCGGCAACGCATCTGCGATTCTCCTGGTGTTGCAGTTGTTCATGGGCGGCGGTAGTCACTTACCATCAGGTGAGCCGCATGCTCGTTTGCCCCCTCTCCTATAAAAAAATAATTATAACGTACCAAGTAGAAATATAAAAAAAATATATTAACATTTCTAGACTGGAATAGGAAACAAATACATTAATTTGTTGTATATAAATAAAATTACTTCGAAATAAAGCCATATGTTGCCATATAATGGCCGAACCGTAATCCTACTTAGGAATCTTTAGCTATTTTGTTCCCTCTGTACCGTCAGCTTGTATATTTCCTTTTAACCCCACAAGCTGACGCTGTAGGTACCTAAAAGCTAAAACACATTTCAGGGTTACTGTGTATTTTTAATTTTCATTTTTTCTTCTAAGACTTATTAAATTTTAATAATATTTTATTATTAACTTATTAAATTGAATAGAACAAAAAAAGGATAATCGTAAAAACAGAGGCAATGAATAAATTTTTAATAAATAGAATCGGGCGTTACTTTGCGGAAATCCATTAAATTAAAGTTAAATAACTTTATTTATTTATTTATTTATTTTAAAACAGTGTACATGCTGGCTTACTGTATGCCCAAAACGTCAGCATGCTAATTTACAAATTACACTTTTAAATAATAAGTAATTGATTAAAATACATGTCCAAATAAAATAAAAAATAAAAAATAGATGCCAAATAGAAGATTATATTATGTCAAATAGAGTAAACAAAATATCATTGTCAAATTAACTAAGCTAAGATTAAATTAATATATTACAATATGTCAAAATTGGACGTCAAAAATAGAAGGGCTTTATTACATAGTTGCCTAAAGCTATCAGCAAATAAGTCAGTCTCGTAATCATGTGCGAGCATATCTCCAATAAGCCGTATAGCGCGAGTAGTGGGCGCGTGAGCGCCGCACCTGGTGCGCGCCGTCGGCTGCCACAGAAGCCCAGCTTTATTGGCTCCGAAGCCCAGCCGCTTCGGAGCCAATAACCCAACTCTGCTTTGTCTACATCCACTCAATAAAATTTTACTTAGTTTCGGCAGGAGGTGCTCTTCAAACTAGGTAAGATACATCATTTTATTTTATTGAGTGGATCCAGGCAAAGTTATTTTTACTAATGATTTCTTATATTTACGCGAACATTACACATTAAATAAAACTACTTTTACGGATTCTATAGCGTTTAATTAACTTATTTTTATTAATCACCGACGTATCGGGTTCTTTACAGCACCCATGGTGACGGGGGACTGAGGTGGTTGACGTTCCGATGTCATAGTTAACCCGGAGTCACTACATTACTTTACATAACACTGCGTACTACTACCTGCTTGGGATCCTGTAATTAATAAAATTAAAACTAAGCCCAAACATTCTTCAGACTTCAAGACACATTAACTTCATTCTGCGTACATCGGACCAAAATTAATAATTAAAAAAGCTGAAGGTACTCCGGGTTAACTCTGACATCGTGACGTCAATCACCTCCAAGTCCCCCGTGACCATGGGTGATGTAAAGCACCCGAAACGTGGGAATCAATAAAACTAAGTTAATTAAACGCGATAGAATCCCTAAAAGTAGTTTTATGCAATTATTTTTACTAAATTATTGTAACAATTTAAATAAATATAGTTATATATAAATATATAATTTAAATAAATTGTAACAAATTGTAATAAAGTATACTAATCACTTTAGAGGTGTAAACACTTACACACGCTATATCGTCTTGCGGGAGTGGTAAAAAGCAAAGGGGATGGGCAGCGGCGTCTTCCTTACTACAAGTAGTAAATAAAAAACAGCTCTTGCCTACCCGCCGGCCAAGCGTGGGTAATATCTCCACAATAAGGCAATATAAGGGGGACGCCTAATGTTATGTTCAGTACTAGTCTTTTGATAGGCTGTAATATAAATAGAGGTGCAGCTATTGTTACAATGGTTGGTCTACTTTTACGTTGTACATCTACGTTGGTCTGAACCACTAGACTAACCAGTGTATGGTTGGTCTAGTGGTCATAAACGTGATTATTGATCATGAAGTCTCGGGTTCAAATCCCGAGTTAGGTTAAAATTAGTTATTTAGTTTGTGGCGGCGCTGTTATCGCGCCACAAGCGAAAAACATCGAAGCCTAAATCGCGCTATCAAAGTTCGAAGTAAAATCAGCATATAGAATAGCTCCGAACTACGACTCGGAGTATAGGCTGCTCCCGGGCAGAACACCTTGCCCGTTCAGAACTTCCCTTGCAGAACACCTCCCCTTTTCCTTCTAAGGCCACGGTGATGATGGGGGTGATGTCCGCCACTCCACAACTTTTTCTATCAAGAAATTCTCAGTAGCAACTCGGAGTTAGGCAATTGGCGCTGTTTCATCACCGTGGCTCGGAAACCACATAAAGTCGTTGGTTCTGCGCCTAATCTCTCTGCAGTCGTATTAGATTTCCATTCCATCGGTCTATGAGAGTAAAGAAATAGAGAACGCACTTGTGCTTTCGAATACACTTGGGCACTATAATCCTGTCCCTCGCAGATAGCAGTCTAATCTCCGCTAAGATTGGCCGCCGTGATCGAAATACGGTCGGTAGGACATTATTATTTAATTACAAACTACGAGGCATTCCTTCGTGTACTCGGAGGTGATAATCTATCTGTGGCATTGGTTTAAATTTGCATTGTCACTTTAATATTATTTTAACAGGAGGGTTTGTCCTACGAGGCAATCTATGGAGAGCAGCAATGAAAATATTTAGCAATAGACTATTGATAGTCATAGAGCAACATTAGAGGATGTACACTGACAACATTGTGGGGGAGGGACGTGAGGGAAACACAAGTCAAATTTTTGGTGGTAAAATTGTATTAATGGTAAAATACAACTGTTACATCTGATATATTTACGTGGGCTTGACATTACGAAAAAGAATAAACATTCCAAAATACTCATATAATGTTGCGATGTCAACTTGTGTAAGCACTAATATCTTTTTTATTTGTGTTCACTGAATACAAATCTTAATATAATTAATAAGGTTATAAATGTCTTTTAAGGCTAGAACTAGAAAAACTAGAAGATTTTCTGTGTGTTTTTAGGTTTTGCATGAACCAATAACAAGGAGGTTTTCTTTGCAATTATGATTTAGAAAAGGCTTACGTCATTAAAACAGAAGGGAATAAAAGTGAAATAAAAGTAACATGATATGTGAAATTTTAATGATATGTGATTTAATCATATATATAAAAGTAAAAAGTACTTTTATATCTATGAATTCACATTTATTTATTTTCTTTGTAAATATTTTTGAATCGATTCACGTTCAACGTTACACCATGAAGTTCTAACATGAGTTTAACTTCCACATGTAGCCAAGACAATAGACCCTTTTGATACGTGCGAACGTGCGTTGATTTTATCCACTGTTTTTGCATAGATAGGGTACAGAAGTATTTTCTTTGTTTTAGCTATTGCTCACAGGCATGCTTAGAATTTGAAATGTTACACATATGTGTTTTATTTTAATATCTTTTAACAATTTAACTATACAACAGCTGTATTCTTGTACTATTTGCATATTTTTGAACAAAATTGTCATAGCATTCATTTAAATCTTTTTCTTTTCTTCATATTGATGTTATAATTAGCCAAGGACGTGGCTAGATCTTTATATGCTGTATATAGTGATACAAAGTTTCCGAATTAAATGGGTTTAATATTATCCGAAAGAGGGACTTCTAAGGAATTTTCTAATAAAAAGAAATTTCTTAGAAGTGGGCGATATTATTACTTATTACCATGGCTTTGTTTTCCACTGCGACCCTCTATTTAAAATATTGCTCATAAAAAAGAAAAATTGTATCAAGAATCAGCTCTTATTCCCGTAACTTTACACAAATATGATAAATTTTCTTGTAAATACTATGACAAATTAGAAAAGTCAAAAATTAATAAACACCATATGTTACTAAATAGAGATATTAAAAGAGACAAAAAGAGCGCATGAAGCGAAATTTTAATAACCTAAGATGTTATGAAATAGTTTCAAGGGCTAGATAATATAGTAATTCTGGTCGGTGCGCAAACGATTGGATGCAATCTCTGTGAAGATGAAGTTTCGCTGGTACCAACGGACTCCAGTGGCTTTTCGAAATACAGTCCACTTGGCACCGCTAAAGGGACTGCAGCACCGCCCAAATTTCGACGGAATCAAAGTCTTTCTCATAGTACACATACGCCAGACATAGTGGCAAATTGTACTCCTCTGACTTTTGTACAATTTGCCGAAGGGTATGTATGTGGTCTATGGTGCTAAAACCTTTTCGGAAACCGGCTTGTTCGGGAGGCTGGAAGTCGTCAAGTTTGCGCGCGAAACGATTCGTAATGACTCTCGAAAACAGCACGTAGACGCGGCTCAGAAGGGAAATCGGTCTGTAGTTCTTCAAGAGAGCGTTGTCGCCTTTCTTGAAGAACAAGACCACCGCACTTCTACTCCATGCCTCCGGTGTAATACCACCATGGAGGACGGAATTAAAGAGCTTCTGAAGGACTTCAAGTACCGGTTTTCCACCCGCTTTCAGAAGCTCCTCTTCTTCTGCTGACTCCTAATCAGGAGACGTAACATCTGTACCAGAATATTTAAGACACTCATAATATACGCTGTTGTTCTGTTTTATTTAAATCTCTATTTTACGAGCTACCAATAAAATAGTTAATTAAGTAACAAAAATTCGTAAAAAGAGCACATTAACCAAAATAATTACACCAAAAATGTCGCAAAATTGTTACATTGAATACGGGGATGTGTCATATTACGAGTACCTCTTTCAGCTTTATGCACACGTAGAGCTGAGAGCGTTGTCGCCGTCCAACTAATTAATTGTCAAAAATGCTAAGAGCAGTAAATAAAAACCCGCTAATGAGAAGAGCGCTATCGTAGCAAGTAGTCACAAGAATATAAGAAAATTAAAACATGTCGTGCCATTGTGTCTCAGCCCTCATGACGGCTGGTTAACAAATAATATTTAAATATTCTACAACATTTTAACCCAGACGTTCGAAATATCCTGAAAGAGTTACTCTTACACACTGTGAATAAATCACATTGTGTTTTATTGTAATTATTCACAAAGCATAATATAGGGAAGAATTAGTGTAATCTAATTATAACGTAATACAATATTTTATATTAAAATTGTAAAATTGACGATTTTAACGTCAAGTTAAATCACTTTACAGTCATCTATATATTATGTACCTACATCATGAATTTAGCTCACAATCGATAGAATAAACAGAAACAAGGATATTGAATTTAGGTAAATATATACGGTTACAAAACTATTTGCGGTTATTCAAAGACAAGCAGTACTTTAATTACTGCTGGTTGATGGATCTGTAACTGAAACTTGTATATATAGAAACGAGTAAATCTTATGTTAGATTTCAATTTAATCTTTATTGTGTGAAGAACTTGATCAAGGAAATTAGACAATAGTACATGGATTTCGGCGTACAAAAATTTAAAATATGAAAGACAAGCAATAATATAATAGTCATATATATACAAATGGAAATACTCACGTTCGTGTTTTGTAGCATATCTTAGTGGAGGCTTATATTCAGCACAGTTTACTTGCGAGGGCCCGTAATAAGGATGATGATGGAAATAACATAAGAAATAAGAAAAAAGATATTATAATTTGTTTCGTTGTTGATTCTTTACTTTAACTTTTTATTTGAGAACAGCGGTCATGGGGCCAATATTAAGTTTGTACAAATACAAAGGATGTATTTAAGGTAAGATTAATGAAATTAGCTTTACTGTAGCAGATATGATATTACTCCACACAAATTAGAATTTACCACTATAGTAAAATCATCTGTAGTTTTAGTTTGTGACAACTTACAAATTATAAGATTATTTTCGAATAGTCTTTTGCTGGGAACTATAAACATCGTATATGAAAATATAAATTACTTAAGTGTCTTGCTTAAGACATACATTTATTAATTTCTTGTCCTTTGGATGCACTCTCAAATACCAAAGCCGCTATTCTTTGATATTCGACGCTACTCAATTTTTTGTTTGCTTTACGCTTATAAATGTATGGATTATTTAACAAAGAGGGAATAGTTGTCTGACATAAAATAAAAAGAAAACACTTTAGATTTAGAATTATAAAAGTAAAGCATAATAATTTTTCCTTTTTTACGCATTTTTTTTAATAAATACCCAGCAACTTAGAGTATCGCTGGAGGACCTAAGCACTATGCTCAATGACCTCGATAGTGTTTCCCAACGGATAGGTCTTAAGATGAACATGGACAAAACAAAGATCATGTTCAATGTCCATGTCACACCTATGCCGGTAGTTGTTGGGAGCACTAAGCTCGAAGTTGTTGACGAGTATGTTTACCTGGGACAAATAGTCCGACTAGGTAAGTCCAACTTCGACCGAGAGGTCAATCGACGGATTCAACTCGGCTGGGCAGCGTTCGGGAAGCTACGACACATCTTCTCGTCAGACATTCCTCAAAACCTGAAAACGAAATTGTACAACCAGTGCGTGTTGCCAGTGATGACTTATGGAACTGAGACGTGGTCCTTCACTGCTGGCCGTATGAGGAAGCTCAAGGTCGCTCAGCGAGCTATGGAGAGGGCTATGCTCGGAGTTTCTCTGCGTGATAAACTTAGGGATGAGGATATCCGCAGTAGAACCAGAGTAACCGACATAGCCCAACGGATTAGTAAGCTGAAGTGGCAGTGGGCCGGCCATATAGCTCGAAGAACCGACAACCGATGGGGAAGAAAGGTTCTCGAGTGGCAGCCTCGTACCGGTAGGCGAAGTGTAGGGCGTCCCCCCACGAGATGGAGTGACGACCTGGTAAGACATGCAGGAAGTCGATGGATGCAGGTGGCTCAGGACCGTGCTTTGTGGCATTCTTTGGGGGAGGCCTATGTTCAGCAGTGGACTTGTGAAGGGCTGTAATGATGATGATGATGATTAACTTATAGTAATACAATAATAATAAAACACATAGAGTGATAGTGACATTCAAAATTCCGTTCAAAGTTGAAGCAACAACACAATGAATGTGTGCATAAGCGGCCTGTAATTACGTTTGCCCACACGCACATAAGCAAATGAGTAGTGTTTGTAAGTTAATGACATTTTCCCCCAAAAGTAGGGAAAATGTAATAGTAGACATAGTCATAGAATTAATATTTAGGTTGCGTTTATAATTATTTATTAACTATTTGCAAAGAGAAAAATGCAACATTATTTATTTTTGTTAACTTGTGTAATATTTAAATTATTTATATACATAATATCTTGTGTTATGTTCATAAGTCTATTATGTAATTATATTATTCTGTTAGAAGTGGTATATTTATATAAATATGTGTTATTTATCTTCCATAAAATCTTATACTATTTGTAAATATAAATTTTATATAATACTGAATGGCCTTATTCTATGATATATAGAGAAGTGGAAAAAATGGAAAAGTTTCTTTTTTGTAAAATTGATGTGACAAGCGAACCAATAGTATACCTTATGGTAAGTGCTGTAGCTCATGGATACCTGTAATCAACTCTAAACCAGCAAAGCAATACAATCTCAAAACTAAGGACTAAGATGAAACGCCTCTCAGCCTCTGGTTCTCTATAACCAACAGAGCTGTACACAGCAGTGCACGCACTAATATTTGGCAGCAGAAATAGGAAAGAAAGCACTACCTGCCCAGGCGGTCTACTCTCTGATCTAGGCAAAAAAGGAGTCCTACATTTTTTTATAGGATAAGGGTGTCAAACGAGCACACAGTCCACCTGATTGTAAGTGGTTGCTACCAGAGACTATACCATACTATATATACTATATATACCAGAGAATGACATGTATGGCTGCCACAGACTGCATGAGAACTACACCAACAGCAGCCTCAGAAGCGATGATGGAGCTAACCCCGCTTCATCCACATATACAACTAGAAGCGACTTTAGCTGCCATCAGACTCAAGACACTAAATCTTTGGAGTAAGAATAGTGTCCCTCATACAGGCATAATTGATAGAATTCACTCAAAATTTCCTGTACTACAAGCCAAGTACGATAAGATTCCTAAACAATTTGTTTTCGATAAGAAGTACAAGATACAACTAAATGAAACCGGCCAGCCGGAAGGATTAAGCCCAAAAGAGCTTAGAGTTTTCACCGATGGTTCTAAAACAAATGAAGGTGTAGGTTCTGGAACTTTCTCTGAAGACCTCAATATCCTCATATGCACACCGCTGGGTACCTATAAAACAGTCTTTCAGGCGGAATGTATTTCAAGCAATTCAAGCGGCCATAGTAATAGATGCCTTAACCTTCCTAAGGTTAATGACTTCCCCATCAGAATACTGACCGACAGTAGGACCGTACTACAAGCTCTGAGTTGAAATGTGGTGAACTCAGGACTAATATATGAATGCCATCAACGATTAAATGAGGTATGTAAAAACAACAATGTGATTCTCTAATGGATAAAGGGACACAGTGGATCCAAAAGCAATGATGCCAGAAGAGGATCGGCTCTGGCCACTATAGGGCCGGAGCCTATCATACCAAACCTCTTTGGTAACGTTCGTTCACTGGTACGTACACACTTCACTAATCAACACGCTCAGCTTTGGAAAAATCTAGTAGACTGCAGAAAAGCTAGGTAAATAGTCGCTTAACCAAAGTAATAATGAGACTGAACAAGCCGCAGATCAGGATAGTAACAAGTGCTACCACATGACACGGCACCTTTAACAAACATTTATTTACTATAGGTGTTACAGATAGTCCCCTGTGCAGGGCATGTATGGGGAAGGAAGAAACGGTGGCCCACGTGCTACTGTAATGTCCGGAGGTCGCTACGTACAGGGCTAAACATTTTGGCACGCCGCGCCGGGATCACTGATCGAATTTGCATGCAACATCATAGACTGTTGAGCTTCTTCGTGGAGATCTCATGGCATCACATTATTCCTGCCCACAGGCAAAATACGCGCATAGACGTGGAATTGCCGAAAACATTCCGTCGTAAACTTAACTAAACTAAACTAAGTGGTTGCTATGGCCCATATACAACTACATCTATCCTCGATTACGTATTAAACTGCACATGCGTTGTCACCCGTGAGGACTAAGATGGAATGCCTCGCTTCCAGTAAAAAGGGTCTCCGATTGTCTACACTCACCATACGAAACACAGCAGCGTTAAGCTGCTATTTTACGCTGGTATTCTATGAGAGCATAGTCCTTTCCCGGTCGAGCCGACCCATTCGTGCTACAACCATAATATAGCTGCAACATGGCTCTACCACGAATAAAAAGTATATTAGTTATTTATTATTTCCCCGCTTTATATCATCGAATGAATCCCGTTTTTTACTTAAAAGTTTTGAAAATCCTGCTTTGGCAGAAAAAAAACATTGTCCAAGTAAGTAGAAAAATAAAATAAAAAACAGAGGCAGCCATAAGGACTGCGCAAAGAAGTAAAAACATGTATACATGAACACAGGAATACACTTACACTACATACTTCGAATCGCTAGTCTGGCTTGGGCTAATACATCACGAGCATGTCGAGGTTATCGGTGACGCAAACTCATAAGTTTTTCACCTAGCAAAAATCGCTCAACGCAGCTAAAGAACGATTAACGGCGACGGGTTTAGTGCGCGCGATTGAGGGAGGGTGGGAGGTCCCCTTATAACTGGGCAGGACACATAATTTTCTTTCTTCACGCGGAATTAAGCAAATTAGTTTATAACAACCCCATTATATATGCTTCTTATTAAATAGTTGCTCTTATATTTATTGAAGTAATTTACTAGCATTTAAATACATGACTTGGATTTCAAATTTTAAAATAATTGGTTGAATTCCCAAACTTAAAAGAACTGGACGTAGTGGGTCCCCCTGTTGGAAAATGTTGAAATGTGCTGCTGAGCACCAACAGTAGATTCAAAAATATAGTTCTCCTAAAAGAATTTCGAATTTTGACTGTAACATTTCCATACGTCAAACTTCTTTCAGCAGGTTACCCTAACGATAAAGTTAAAAGCATTCCTAAGGTCAAGCTTCAAAAAACATCTGCATTAGAATTTGTTAAAAAAGTACTTTTAACTGATGCACCTTTAGTGTCAAATCCTAGTTAAGTAGGCTGAATTTTTTTCTTAACCCTCTCATTGGTATAGACGAAAGACATTTAAGTAGTAGTAGTAATAGACCGGACATCAGAAGCAAAATTGTCGTCTGTAACTTATGTCCTATAGGATATATCTCCGATTTTTGTCATTTAGTCTTAGTGACATCGTCAAATAGTCAAGACGCATTCGTTTCTTGTACTTAAAAAATATTTTTAAAGAAAATATGCCTTATTTTCTTTAAGCGCTTATTACATTATCCAATTTTTAGAAAATCGAATTAGGAACCTAAGTTGGAAGCTAGTGATCACATTAGACTAAATTGAATTCTAAATCGTGACGAAGCACATTCGTAAAAGAAGTATCGACGGGGTTGCACGTTTGATCGATGGCGCCGTATTTATCAAAACAGCAGAAAATAGGACTTGCCTTAGCCGTGGTGGGAACAATGATAAAATTTATATTAATATTAAAAATAGATAAAAGAGAATATGCTGGGTTAAGGAATACTTGTCATTGTATTTGTAAATATTTAACAACACCTTGAAGCCCTCTTCACGCATTGCTTTTTTTAAATAGTTTTCATCATTTTTATTATACAAATAGGGCATTTACCCTATACAGGTCTATAATTTGTAATAACACCTCTTTTTCTGTGGACATGCTGCCACACGAATCACTGCTCAGTTCTGTCGCTTCACTCGCCATCGCAAAAAAATGTCGCACGCGCAGTCAAGACACCCACTTAGGTCGAAGCGCGGGCGCCGACTGGTCGTTCTAAATCGTAACGTTGCGATTACACTGTCCTAAATTGTAGACAATTTAGAAAGTAGAGCGGTCGGGACCTCCAACTTTAACTAAATCGGATCCTAACTGTTCTAACTATGATTACACTTTCCAATTTCCTAATTAGATTTCCTAAAAATTGGATAATGTAATAAGCGCTTTAAAAATATATTTTGTTGTACATTAACGTATTGTAAGTCACGATATGGAGCAAAAAATTAACGTGATTTCGGTTTATTATCGTAAATATAACATATATTTACCGAATAATCGTTATATTTTATTATTGCTAATAGATTGTTCTAGAACATTTATTTTTATTGTAATAAGCGCCCTCTGTTATCCAATAAGCGTCACTATTTAGTTACCAATTTTAAAGTTAGTGATTGACGTTGTTTATTGATTGGGATTATCGATAAAAATATACAGGATGCCGATTTAATCCTTTACAATGTTTAAGGAGGTAAAACAGTCAACGATACTGAACCCATATAAAAAAAAATGAGTACATATACCAACTATGCTAAGTACCCTACTTTATGTCGAGCAAGGGTATGTAATTGTTTTAGGCGTGCTGATGAGATTTTCTGTGTAGCTTATGAGCATGCTCAGGATTTATTACGTGGTAGAGCCATGCTGCAGCTATATTAGTAGCATATTTGTAGCACGAATGGGTCGGCTCGACCGGGGAAGGACCACACTCTCACAGAAAACCAGCGTAAAATAGCACTTTAACGCTGCTGTGTTTCGTATGGTGAGTGTAGAGACCTGGAGACCCTTTTTACTGTCAAAGAGGCATTCCATCTTAGTCCTCACGGGTGACAACGCATCTGCATCTTGAGTCTTTATTGATGATTGATGTAGTAGTCACAGTAACCACTTACCATCAGGTGGACTGTGTGCTCGTTTGTCACCCTATCCTATCCTGCTGTGTTGATGTTTAGCAATACAGCATGTCTTCTCTTTAACATATCATGCTTCATTGTCTGGTGGTTTTAAAGGACAAATCCATTATAGATCCTGACTTACAGTGATAGAAGAGGGCAATAAGTTTGTTACATTAAAAACAATTTTTACTGTTAAAGATATTAGATGCAAGAAGTTGTAGGTTAAACCTGAGTTAAAAAATAAGGTAAAAACTTAAAATAACAATTTTTATTGATGTGGGTAGTGTCTTTAAGTACTGCAGCTGATGAAACGTGAAAAGTCGTGAAACGGCTTTTAAGTTCAGTGTTTTCCTAAAATATTTTAGATTTGAAGTGTATTTTTGTAATAGAAACGAATTTAAAAACATGGAGGCGCTCTCTTATTGGATTTGGCGTTTCTTAATGTTTCTTTAACGCCGAGCGATCAATCATATGCTATTATTATAGCAGCTAATGGACCGAGTGACGTCATGCCACCAAGGTGGCAACCAAAGTCACTGCTGTTTGAATTTTTATTTTTCTTCTTATTTATTGGAAATTAAATATTTTATTTCATGACACTAAAGGGGCGTAAAAAGTTAATATGATTTTTGTTCGTGAGATGGAAGTCATGATAAATAGATTTATGGAATAAAACAATCAAGTATATTCCCTGTACTGCCTTGCCTTCCTAACTTTTCTATCAGATCCTTCCTTCCAATTATATGTAAAACAAAACTTATGGCGCCATCTGTTGGCCTACAACAAAAGCGTCTGCAAAAGAAGTCGACGCGATCGATACCCAGATGTAATCAAGACTCAAGACGAACTGCATCGGTAATGGCTGTTCTTGTCTAAACCTTCCAATACAAAATCAATGTAATTAAGCATTAGTGAGTTTTCCGGGTCGACCCAGCTGTGTGCATAGACTATATAATCACGTAGGAGTGTGGTCAAGTAAGACTGAAGCCTTCCACATCCGAAGATATTGTTGAAGCCAAGTTGAAGTTGACCGCCGCTGCCGCTAACTGTGAGTTTACCTATTTCATTTAACCTTTCTGGTGGGCCAGACTAATTTTCTCTCACTGTAGGTAAATTAAGTAGCAATTCCAAATCAAATTCTCTTTATTTTTATTTCAATTAGTAGTGTCGCGATTACTACAAAAACGGAGTTCAATCCGCGCAATTTCTATTCCAACTGTTAACATTAGTGGTCCGTACGAGCGCGAATTTCCTATGGTATTCTGGGTTCAATTCGTTCGAAAACTCCAAAATTACAGTTCATAGCAATTCTTTTAGATTAAAAAAAAATTTCAAGTAAAACTTGGTAAGGTACTTATTTCGTTGCCTTAATTTTAACGATATAATATGAAGTAATTTATTAAATTTATTTGATACCTATATAATTTTGTAATTAGGAAATATTATTCTCTGTTGATTACATGAATTAGATACAAATACACGTTTTGTGCCGTTCGTAGTACCTAAACACGGAGGTAGTAGGTGAATAATTATACTCCACATATTCAATACTGATCGTTGTTTCAATAGGTGTAGTATAATATATCTATTAATAGCGTCATTATTGCTTAGCAAAAAAAATTAGGTTTGTTTTTAAATTTACGGTTCTATTGTTTATAATTTCAAACATAATGACAGATAAAACAAAGTCGAACGCTAGTGAAATTGAGAAACAACTCAAGTTGTTTACTTTTCAAAGGGAATATGCATTTCGAGAAATTTTAATACAGCAGGCACACGCTCGACTGTGGCTGGCTTGTTGTCTTGCAGTACTTGCTAGACGTGCTGAAGCTCGGCGGCCAGATGTTTTCTATTACAGATCCCTCGTGCTCTCTGAAACAATGATTTTCCCACGGTAGCTAACTGTGAAGGATGATGGTGAGATTCACCATTTAGATATCGGTTGGTATGGGTATTTTTTCTGTACACAGTATGACCAATAGTGTTATCAGGAATTTGGATGACTAAAACATCTAGGAAAGCTAAAGTATTGTTTGCTTCTAACTCCATTGTGTATTGTATTTTAGGTTTTATGGAATTAAGGTGGTTTAAAAATGCAGTTACTTTGTCAGATGGTAAAATTGTGAAAGTACCGCTTGTACCGCTTGTAGAATCTTGGATTTACAGGAGCAGTAAGAAGGGCTTTCTCCTCAAAGTCCTCCTTGAATATGTCGGCGACTACGGGAGATACAGATGAGCCCATTGCCACTCCGTCTACTTGCATGTAGAACTCTTCTTTCCACAATAAATAGCCAGATGTGAGGCAATGTTTGAGTAATACTGCATATTCTGTAGGCATGTTGTTATCTTCTAGCTTTCTAGTAACAATTGAGATGCAGTCTTCAATAGGTAGGCATGTGAATAGTGACTGAACATCAAAACTGACCATAGTTTCATTGTCAGCGAGATGTAGGTCTTTAATCTCACTAACAAAATGGTATGAATCCTTTGTGTGTGCTCTGGTATGTCCTCTTAGTGGTGACAGTATTTTAGCCAAGTGTTGAGCCAACTTATAAGTTGGTGAATCGATCTGGCTTACTATAGGACGTAGTGGAGCGTTTGGTTTGTGTATTTTCGGTAACCCATACAACCTCGGTGGTTTGGCACATGATGGTATTGTCGAATTCACGTCGAGATCTAATTTTTCGGAGTATTTCTTTATTAAATCAGTAGTTGTTTTAAGTGTATTAGTTGTAGGGTCTATTTTGACCTTTTTGTATGTACTTACGTCCGATAAAAGTTGTTGTATTTTCAAATTATACTCTGACGTGTCCATTATTACCGTAGCATTTCCTTTATCCGCGCGGAGAATCGTGAGCTCTGGTCTGTTGCGTAAGTTGTACAACGCTTTAAATTCTTCTTTGGGGAGGTTTAATTTCGGCGCTGAACTTCGACGTAACAAGGACGAAATGTCTTGACGTATAGCCTCTAAATCCTCTTTACCGATATTATTCTTAAACAGACAATCCTCAACACTACAGATAATTACCTCGTACGGGATTTTTTGCGGCGTTATAGCAAAATTCAAGCCTTTCGACAATACTTTCATTGTAGGTTCGTCCAGTGTTTCTTTTGACAAATTATAGACCGTGCGTTGTTTATTGTTTGCGTCTGTGGTCAACGGTTGTTGCGTTTCGTTTCTACGTTGACATAGATGTTTGGCATTTGATTTGATAGTTAATTTTTGGTATTTTTCTATTTGTTTGTCATCCGAAATCCTGATAACACTATTGGTCATACTGTGTACAGAAAAAATACCCATACCAACCGATATCTAAATGGTGAATCTCACCATCATCCTTCACAGTTAGCTACCGTGGGAAAATCTTTGTTTCAGAGAGCACGAGGGATCTGTGACAGAAAACATCTGGCCGCCGAGCTTCAGCACATCGAGCAAGTACTGCAAGACAACAAGCTTCGGGTCCCGCGCCTACGTCACAGTGACCGAGTGAAGCCAGCCACAGTCGAGCGTGTACCTGCTGTACTACCCTATGTCAGAGGAGTCACAGACAAGGTTGGCTACATCTTGAAGCGAGCTTCCATTAAAACATACTTCAAGCCGCTGACGAAGATTGGTCAATTTTTACCATCCGTCAAGTGTCATATCCCATGATGCAGGAGTGTACAAGCTGGATTGTGAATGTGGTCTCTCATACATAAGACAAACAAAAAGATCTATTAAAACCCGCGTTAAAGAACATATAGCTGACGTGAAGCACCGACGTATCGGGAAGTCTGCAGTTTGTGAACATGTTCAAGATCGTCCCCGCCATTACATTAGATTTGATAGACCACAAATCCTCGCAAAAGAACACCGATTCCTCCCAAGGATGATTCGCGAGGCTATTGAAATTAAAAAAACATCCTAATTTCAATAGAGAAGATGGATGGGTGCTGCCATCTGCTTGGGATCCTATAATTAATAAAATCAAATCCAAACCCAAGTACACCACTGTTAGACTTCAAGATACCGTAAGCTCATTCTGCGTAAATCGGACCAAAAATTAATATTAAAAAACTGAAGGTAGCCGGGCTAACTATGACAGCAGGACGTCAAACACCTCAGTCCCCCGTGACCACGGGTGCTGGAAAGCACCCGAAATGTCGGGAATATAAAAATAGATTAATATACGCGATAAAATCCGTAAAATTAGTTTTAATTAAAAATTGAGTATTATATTGGTGAATGACTCTTCTATCGTATTGGATTATAATTTCGACAATATACTATATTGGTATTAAATTATGAAAGCAAATCTTTGAGCTTGCCAATGCCCGTGAACTAAATATACTCGGCTAAATAGTAGCCTACGCTCTTAAGTAAAATTATTTGTGGCGAAATACATGCCAAAGCTTAGTTGTATTTCCTGAGTAGTAAGGAAACTGCGGAGATTTTTGAAATCTCCGATGAATTTTTGTCTGACAGCCTTGATTTTAATCCAAATGGTCAAGATTTTATTGAAATATTATTCGATCCTTCAAAACTATTACATTTAGTGAATAAGCACAGACAATTTGTTTATGTATAATGATACGATTGATCAAATAAAACAACAAAGTAATACGGACCCTTCAGAAGATGGCCACTCTTCTTAGTATTTTACCAAAGAAGTGACAAAAGAAACAAATGAAACTGAATTTTAAGCTTGTAAACCCAAAAGAATAAGAAGTTGATGTAATGAAAGCCTTACGAAAATGGCGGATCAAAACTAGGCAGTATAGTTACTGCCTAGTGTTGATCCGCCAAAGTGAGTTTGTGGGGAAGTTGAATTAGAAATCATACTATTATTATAAGTAGTGAGGGTTATGAAAATAAATAGTACATAATCTATCACTTCATGATTTTAAATATTAATAATTAATAGCAAGTTAATGTTTTGAACCGGTTGTTTTGATAAAAAAAATGTATAATATCACAATACCTTACTACAGCTATATTCATCATATTTAATATAAAAGCTTCTCAGCTTTTTTATTAATCAGTTAAAGCTAAATAACCCTTATAATGGAAGTGGTAACTGCTCTTAATTTGTCGAATCATCACCCACCATCAGGGGTCGCTATTTCGGTACGCATGTGTACGCACCTGTACCTAAAGTCACTTCCATTATAAAGGTTATCCAGCTTTTACTGGCTAATAAAAAAGCTGAGAAGATTCAAATATTCAATTTTTTTTTCAGATTTTGTTTTCTATTGCGATCCCGTATAATTCAATAAAAATTTATGGCGCATAAATTTCAAAAAATACCCTGCTGACAATACCTACGAGCTCGCGGCGCTACCAATTGGATGACACTACAATGATACAATGCTTCAATCATGTTTTACGACTATTAAATTGTATATTTGTAAAAGCAGTTGACGTAAAATTTTCACAGATTATTAATACTGGTAAGTAGTAATATGGCAAAAAATACTAGGTAGCAACGCGATATTTGTGTAAATCTTTGCAGAAATCTTGCGATTATTGTAGAGCAAATAAAATAAGAAGTTTTCTACCAATTAGATAAACCAAAGCCAATTTAAGAGCTAGGTTATATATAATAGGTTTTTGGTGTTGGTGCTGTATTACAAGAAGAACGGGATATTATTTGCGAAAAAATAGAAAAGGATTTCTTATAAGGATTCGGATCAACAGAAAAGTCAAAATGCCAGTCACGTTGACTTCTCACTTTTCGATCGGCTTACAGCCGTTCCCAATATTTAAACTGCGACCCTAGACATGCCGCCAATCCGAGCCCTTCCTTAAGTTAGTTTGCTCATTAAACCTACTAATGTTACAATACTTAAATAAATGTAATAATAACTAAATCTATAAATATATAATAATAAAAACTACCTTAGTTTATCAGATACACACTTTTTATATTTTTATATTCTGCGTTAATATTGGAAACGCAGCAATTGTACTATTTGCTTAAATCTACTGACACTGATATTGACATTGACTTCCACAAGATTGTGTCATCATCATCATCATTACAGCCCTTCACAAGTCCACTGCTGAACATAGGCCTCCCCCAAAGAATGCCACAAAACACGGTCCTGAGCCACCTGCATCCATCGACTTCCTGCATGTCTTACCAGGTCGTCACTCCATCTCGTGGGGGGACGCCCTACACTTCGCCTACCGGTACGAGGCTGCCACTCGAGAACCTTTCTTCCCCATCGGTTGTCGGTTCTTCGAGCTATATGGCCGGCCCACTGCCACTTCAGCTTACTAATCCGTTGGGCTATGTCGGTCACTCTGGTTCTACTGCGGATATCCTCATTCCTAAGTTTATCACGCAGAGAAACTCCGAGCATAGCCCTCTCCATAGCTCGCTGAGCGACCTTGAGCTTCCTCATACGGCCAGCAGTGAAGGACCACGTCAAGATTGTGTATGGACTACAAATAATTGTTCCAGGTTTTTTATACTTGTGCAATTTATGTATATAAAACGCTTCTTGGATACAGAAGAAATCCTAACCTGTGTGCTAAATTTGCAAAAGAATAATGTTATATTAATACACACGCTCCTTATAATATTATGCTCGTATTTTACCAAGCACATTGTCATGGTCAGATTCCCAGTCACATAACTATTTTAAAAGAGCAATATTACTTGCGAGTTCGTGAGTCCAATATTATTAGAATTGAAAAAGAAATATAACCTCGAGTTCAATATTATTTTTGAATGGAAAATGATCTAAATTTACAAACGTAGTTTTCAACTAATCTTTAATCTAATCTTTGACTACGCACGTTTTGAAATAAACAGTCGCTTAACCAAAGTTTAAATGAGACTGAACAAGCCACAGATCAGGATAGTAACAAGTGATATCACAGGACACGGCACCTTTAACAAACATTTATTTACTATAGGTAGTCCCCTGTACAGGGCATGTATGGGGGAGGAAGAAACGGCGGCTCACGTGCTACTGAAATGTCCGGAAGTCGCTAGGTACAGGGCTAAACATCTCGGCACGCCGGGATCACTCCCCGAAGTTGCATGCAATATCAAGGGAATGTTGAGCTTCTTCGGGGAGATCTCATGGCTCGAATAATCACATTATTCCTGCCCATACGCAAAATACGCGCATAGACAAGGAGTTGCGGAAAACAGCCCGTCGTAAACTAAACTAAAAAAAACTAAACTAAGCAACAGGTTTTATCACAAATTAGTGTAAGATCGATCCGTACGACTAAGGTCATGTCGAAAGTTCGATGAAAACTTCTATCGTAGCGTGAGTGTTGGTGTTTGCGATGGTCCGAACGACCAAGCCATACGTGAATGGCCTTAGTCATCTAATAACTACGTTTTAATTGTATTTTATTATAATTGTAAATTATAAATGTTGCCAACACACTATTACTAATAGATTGACTGAATGAGCTGTGAATTTTGTGTGTTTTGTGTGTTCAAATGTTTCTTTTTTAATAGTTTATGAATTATATATCAATAAAATGTGTTTGTTTTAAATTCTGATATTAAATATATGCTTTTTTATTTTAATGCGGAGTAGAAAGTATAATGCAGCTTGTTTAATATATGAACATAAAAAAAGAATTAACTACGGTCGAGTTTCGACTCCTGGGCTACCACTTGACGTTTTATATATTTATAAGCTCCTCATGTTATTGTGCTCATAACTCGTATAATGTTAATGAATTCTCATGTTAGAGAAGCTGTTTGAATATTTTATGTTATTATTTTACCTGTGAAGGGGCTTTAAAGAAAGGAAGCATTTTGTTAGTTATAAGCTTTTTATAAAAGACTTCCTTCGAAGAATTCAGATATACAAACTTTATAAAATTGTACCCTTGTTTAAGTTTTCTATAAAATAAAAAATAATATTTTAATGTTATTAAAATCACCAATAAATGTGATTATTGTTACTATTACTATTAAACGTAAAATTGAGTCTGATTGAGTGAAAGTAATTTAACGGATTTTATTGCGCGTTTAATTTTAACTTTTTATATCCCGATGTTTCTTCCTCGGACTTCAAATAATCCTATAATATTCCAGCGCACTTGATAGGATATTCTTACACCAGCACTACACGGTAAAATATGGGTAAATATAAGCAATCATTATTCTGTCTGGTTGTTATGTTGCTCACTGCCATATAGATCTAGTTGAACTTTGTTATATAAGTAATGTAAAGTCATATTTACTTAAAATGTAACTTACATCCCGTAAATCATAGATTTAGTATATACTAGAGTTAGACTGACAATGTAAAAAAAAAGGGGTTTGGCATAAGCTTACGTTAGAGCGAAATAGAAAGACCATTCACGTACACGCTATTGGCCTGTATCAGCCTGACGTCAATGATCAACGAAACAAATCCCGCTAATTTTCACGATATTTTTGATTTTGAAGTATTATTTAGTATTTAAAAGATATGATTACATATAGTGACGTGTGCAGTACCTGAATGCAATTTATCGAAAATATAAAGTCCATTAAATTATAAATTTCAAATGTAAGTACAATTAAAATGATTAGCACTATAAATGCAATATTTAGAACTGGTACAAATGTTTTATATACAAATGGATAGGAAAAATATCGCATTTTATTACATTAATGCTCTAAATGAAGAATGAGAACGTTAAATTTGCTACACTTCTTGATTCCAACAGAGAGCCATTTTGATCGTATTTTTGTCTTATTTTTAATTTTTAATGTATTAAAGCAAAAGTGATAAAGTGATCTAAATAAATTTGTAATTAGATAATTTTTACTTTTATGAATTCCAATTCAGATTTCCAAAGAATATCGAGGTTGAATAAAACGCTTAAAAACGATCAATAAAGAAGACTGGGTTCCAAAAAATATTCATCTATTGAATGTTATAGAATAGAATCATTTTTATTCAATATAGATGACAATATATAATACTTATTGAAAGTAATTTTTTTACTTTTACCACTGGTTCACAAAAAAAACCTCTGTCCTGAGAAGATCCAGCAAGAAACCCAGCGGATCTTTTTTTTAATAATAACAATTTACTATACAATTGTTATGAAAACATTTAGAAACAGAATGGTTGCGATCAACTCATTCCCAGGGTTATTATCAGTCATATACTCTTTAGTAGTATAATAACCCTTACTAAACAATTTTTGCTTAATAAATAATTTAAACCTTTTTATACATAAGGTCTGCATATTTTCTGGGACTTTGTTGTAAAAGCGTATACATTATTCCAAGACGGAATTACTGACTTTTTGAAATCGAGTAACTGGTATAACTTACTTGTGCTTGTTCTTAGCATTTACAGAATGTACATCACTATTCTTAATAAAATTATTTTTGTTTTTGTGTTTCATTAAATCAAGAAACACACTAGATTCGATAGTAGCATTGAAAATAATAGCAAGTTCGAGCGCGATCGCATCTATTATAGATGCAATAACTTTAACAGAAATCCCCTCCCAATCTACTCTAATCCAAACTACTGTTTTCTTAATATCAATAGTTTTGAAACATTTTACAATAATATCAACTGATAATATTTAATGAAATGCAAAGTCTATTTTACATACATTTACATTGGAAGCAGTGGAGGAATTGAGTGACTTTGTAGTCATCATCTTGAATGTCGGTAAAATATTTTTCAAAAGCCTTTGCAACGTCTTGAACTGATTTCGTTAAATTATATAACTTTTGTCTACTCCTATGGATTCTTATTGTCACCCACTCAATAAACGATTTGCGACTATTTAAAGAAAGTGTTTTAGAAGTAAATGTTTCATTAAATTCAAGACTTATTAGTTTAAATAATGATGCATATAAATAGTATTGTTTTATATGGATGATATCATAATCATCATTACAGCCTTTCACAAGTCCACTGCTGAACATAGGCCTCCCCCAAGGAATGCCACAAAGAACGGTCCTGAGCCACCTGCATCCATCGACTTCCTGCATATCTTACCAGGTTGTCACTCCATCTAGTGAGGGGACGCTCTACACTTTGCCCGCCGGTACAAGGCCACCACTCGAGAACCTTTTTCCCCCATCGGTTATCGGTTCTTCGAGCTATATGGCCGGCCCATTGCCACCTCAGCTTACTAAACCGTTGTGCTATGTCGGTCACTCTGTTTCTACTGATATCCTCATTTCTAAGTATATCATGCAGAGAAACTCCTAGCGTAGCCCTCTCCATAGCTCGCTGAGCGACCTTGAGCTTCCTCATACTGCCAGCAGTGAAGGACCGCATCTCAGTTTCATAGGTCATCACTGGCAACACGCACTGGTTGTACAGTCTAGTTTTCAAGTTTTGAGGTAGACCTATCCGTTGGGAAACACTATTGAGATCATTGAGCATAGTGCTTAAGTCCTCCAGCGATTTTGCCATAAGGACTATATCGTCGACAAATTGAAGGTGAGTGATGTACTCGCCATTGATGTTAATACCGTATCCTTTCCAGTCCAGAAGCTTGAAAACTTCTTCCAATGCAGCGGTGAAGAGTTTCGGGGATGTAACGTCACCCTGTCTTACACCTCTCTGCAATTGGATAGGTTTCGTACTCTGGTTCTGTACTCAGATAGTACTTCGTAGCCCTACTGTACAAGCACATCAGCACTTAGATATACCGACAGTCAACTTGGCACCGCTGAAAGGACTTCAGCAACGCCCAAATTTCGACGGAATCAAAGGCTTTCTCATAGTCCACATACACCAGACATAGTGGCAAATTGTACTCCTCGGACCTCTATATAATTTGATTGAGAAGATTCGTAATCACTCTCGAAAACAGCACGTAGAAGCGGCTCAAAAGGGAAATCGGTTTGTAGTTCTTCAAGAGAGCGTTGTCACCTTCCTTGAAGAACTTCTGCTCCACGCCTACGGTGTAATGCCACCACGGATGACGGAATTGAAGAGCTTCTGAAGGACTACAATTACCGGTTTTCCACCCGCTTTCAGAAGCTTCGCTGTAATTCCATCATCGCCTGGGGCCTTGCCGTTTTTAAGGAGCTGGAGAGCCATTCTAATCTCGCTCAGACTGACGTCCGGGATTTCATTGGAATAGTGTCGGATAAGACTCGTTCTTGGATCGTTACCCACACTTGCCTGTGGCTTCAAAGATGATGTGTACAGCTGCCCATAGAACCTCTCAATCTCACTGAAAATCTGAGATGTCCCGGAAACATGGCTGCCACACTCGGTTACCGGCTTCGACAGTTGGCTCTTTCTGGCAGACAGAAAAAGACTTTGGAGCCCTGGTTCCGCTTGTACGCTTCAAGCAGAATGATACGGGCAGTATTAAAGTTACGTAAGTCCCGCCGTATGCATTTGGAGATATGTCTGTTTAGTTGCATATATGCTGTCAAATGTACTGAAGACTGCAGCTTCACATCTCGTCTAACAGCCATTAGATTAAGAGTGTGATCGGAGAGATTTTTTGTTCTTCTGCGGCGGGTCTAGCAAAACTTAGCTCCGACCGCATGGACAGTTTCCACGAGCTTGTCATTCATATTACCTTCTAGTTACTGAAAATGGTTTCGTAGCTCGAGCTGAAAGGTTTCGGGACTTTGGATTAGACCACGAGGGGGACTGAGGGTTGACTTCATTAGACGTGACCTCTCCAACTTAACGTTTAGGTTCATTTTTCATCCCTCGCGATCACTGAGACATCACTGAACAGTTGTCGTCTGGTCGTCATAATGAAGTCAATCTCATTTTTGTCGAACCGTTGGGGCTCGACCAGCCCCACATGTGGGGCCGCTTCTGGAAGAAAGAGATCATCATAAAGAGCCCCTCTTTCTCCATGAAGTCGGCCAGCTGCTAACCCCTTCGGTTCCGTTGCCCTCTATCGAATTTCCCTACTTTCAGCTCATCGTTCTCTCTTGTGCCTAGTTTTGCGTTGAAGTCTCCCATTAACACCGTATAGTTGGTTTTGGAGGAATGCATGGCTCTAAAGATATGCTCATACATTTCCTCCACCTCCTCATCGGGGTATACCGAGATTGGTGCGTAAACCTGTATGACCTTCAGCAAATACCATTTGGTGATTCTGAGTATAAGGTACGCAACCCTCGTCGACACACTCATAATCTTTACAACGTTGTTATCGAGAGACGTGTGGACGATAAATCCGATAATCCATCTATCTCTTCTTCCAGCTCCAGGATCTTCTCGTCAGTCCTCAGGGTGCGGGCGTTATAAGTTGCCGTTACCATGGTCGCCACCGTAGCCAGGAATAGCGGAGCCGCCGGGGACTGGGGGCCGTTTATTAATGTGATTGCTCATGGGGGGTATATTGCCATAGTTGCCACGCTTGGCGAGCGGGTTGGCAACCGTTGTTTTTTTTATTGTTGTTTTGCTGTTATTAGAAAGACGCTGCTTACCATCCTCTGCCTCATTTTCCCTCTGTCCCCTCTTACGACACCCACGGAAGGACATGGGGTAGTGAGTATTCTTACCCACCACTACACGGGGGGGGGGTCTTATATATATATATATATATTTCAAAATAGCTTTGAAATACCTATATGACGATTTAATAAAATCGGGAAATTTTTAGTTCTTTCCTTGTAAACTCTCTCAAGATCATATATAAACATTTCATAGTGCAGTACATTCTAGAAGAGGATTTAACAATAATCCTACATCCAAACAATTCATAGCAATATTCAAACGATTAATCTGCCATGCGGAAGTACAATTCAGCGATAAAGCCAATTGCTTGCCTTTAGAGAATATCTACTATAAATATATTAAATACTACAACTGGCCTTAGTGCAAGGACGATGCCAAACGACGATGTAGCTATTGGCCCAGACCAAATCGATAATGACAATTTTGATTTCGTATCATCTATGCTATGGATACCTGAAAGCCCATAATTAATAATAAATAATAATTTTTAATCTGGAGGTAGCCATGATTAACTATGACATTGGGACGTCATACTCCTCAGTCCCCCCCGTGACCATGGGTGCTGGAAAGTGCTCGAAACGTCGGGAATATAAAATAAGTTAATATACGCGATAAAATCCGTAAAATTAGTTTTATTTAAATGTTTAGTGTTCGCGTAAATATAAGAAATCATCAGTAATTAAGTCCGTTGTTCAGTACATATGTGGTTACGTAATGAAAAATTGCAAATAGAATTAAATGCGTAATAAACATACTTTACGGTGAAGTTATGGAAGGTCCACTTAATAAACATAAAAGACTTAACTGGCTTCATTTATCGTTCAAGACGTAATGAGATAGGTATTCATTCTGAACGAGTTTCCGAAGACATATGAAAGGAAAAAATATAAACGAAAATATTTTTCTAAAATTAGTTAACGAATGCTTTATGTCTTGCAAAAAATTAAAGCAACCGTATTTTTAGTTAATATGGCAATCAAAAATGTCACCTTGAATATATATTTTTCAAAAGTAAACTATTAATAATTATCGTATTTCAAAGGTCTTGATACAAAAACAAAGGTCTTGATACAAAAACCTTTGCCCCTGTTGCCTTTTTGTTTTATTTTAATAACAAACATATTCACTAATCTTCTTCGTTGTCTTCATTAATTGAAAATTATTATTTAAAAACAAGTGGTAAAATAAAAAATGTTGTACAACCGACTTCAATATAAAAAATTCGAACATTACTAATATAGTCGAAGTCAATTAAATACGCATTATTAAGAATAACTCAAAATCTACTGGTCGGATCTTTATCAAAATAGCACCAGGTTTGAAATAAAAAAATAATCATCAAAGTCGGTTCTCCTAGAAAAAGTTCTGAGGTAACAAAGATAAAAAATATAGTCTAAACCCTCCTCCTTTTTTGAAGTCGTTTGAAAAATAGTCTCGCTTGGTTTCTTGCTGGTTCTTCATTGGGCAGAGGTTTTTATTCCGAATCAATACTATGGCATATGGCTTAAATAACTTGCAATAAGTATTATTTTCAAGTCTTTGCCCTATAATCATCTACAACTGTTATAATACCAGATCTATTGTGTCCATATAATCTTTCTGATTAAATAATATTTCCCATGGTGGTAGCTTCTTACGACACCCGTGACGACGACGACCGTGGTAGAGCCATGCTGCAGTTATATTGGCATATTTGTAGCACGAATGGGTCGGCTCGACCGGGGAAGGACCACGCTCTCACAGAATACCAGCGTAAAATAGCAGCTTAATGGTGCTGTGTTTCGTATGGTGAGTGTAGAGAACCGGAGACCCTTTTTACTGGAAGAGAGGCATCCCATCTTAGTCCTCACGGGTGGCGACGCATCTGCACTTTGATTCTTTATTAATGATAAATGTAGATGTCTATGGGTCACAGCAACCACTTACCATCAGGTGGACTGTGTGCTCGTTTGTCATCGTATCCTATAAAAAAAAGATATTAGCTGCGGCATGGCTCTACCACATAAACCTTAAGAAACTTTGAGAGATAAGTTTTTTTACACGACAAAATGCTGTCACATAGAGAGGAAGGGGATTAGACCTCAGTGTGTAGTGTTTTTTTTTAATTAAAATAGTTGAAATATAAGTACCTAGAATATCGCTAGTACATGAACGGACACACTGTTTAAGAATTGCTCATAAAACATAGACGTAACTTCTGACATACTTTTTTTCTTTGGAGAATTTGTGTTTAATTTTTTTTATAATGTACCAAGTAGAAATATTAAAAAAAATATATTAACATTTCTAGACTGGAATAGGAAACAAATACATTAATTTGTGGTATATAAATAAAATTACTTCGAAATAAAGCCATATGTTGCCATATAATGGCCGAACCGTAATCCTACTTAGGAATCTTTAGCTATTTTGTTCCCTCTGCACCGTCAGCTTGTATATTTCCTTTTAACCGCACAAGCTGACGCTGTAGGTACCTAAAAGCTAAAACACATTTCAGGGTTACTGTGTATTTTTAATTTTCATTTTTTCTTCTAAGACTTATTAAATTTTAATAATATTTTATTATTAACTTATTAAATTGAATAGAACAAAAAAAGGATAATCGTAAAAACAGAGGATGAATGTACAATAAATAAATTGTTAATAATTAGAACCAGGCGTTACTTTGCGACAATCAATTAAATTAAAGTTAAATAACTTTGTCTACATCTACACAATAAAATTTTACTTAGTTTCGGCAGGAGGTGCTCTTCAAACTAGGTAAGATACATCATTTTATTTTATTGAGTGGATGCAGGCAAAGTTATTTTTACTAATGATTTCTTATATTTACGCGAACACTACACATTAAATAAAACTACTTTTACGGATTCTATCGCGTTTAATTAACTTATTTTTATTAATCCCCGACGTTTCGGGTGCTTTACAGCACCCATGGTGACAGTAGACTGAGGTAATTGACGTTCCGATGTCAGAGTTAACCCGGAGTCACTACATTACTCTACATAACACTGCGTACTACCACCTGCTTGGGATCCTGTAATTAATAAAATTAAAACTAAGCCTAAACATACCACTGCAAGACTTCAAGACACATTAACTTCATTCTGCGTAGATCGGACCAAAATTAATAATTAAAAAAGCTGAAGGTACTCCGGGTTAACTCTGACATCGTGACGTCAATCATCTCAGTCCCCCGTGACCATGGGTGATGTAAAGCACCCGAAACGTGGGAATTAATAAAAATAAGTTAATTAAACGCGATAGAATCCGTAAAAGTAGTTTTATCCAATTATTTTTACTAACTTTAAATAAATTAGAATAATTAATTACTAATTAAGTTAATTAATTAATTAATTACTAATTAATTAATTAATTAACTAACATTAATTACTAATTCAGTCGAGGTAGACCGAGACTAACTTTCGAAGACCATGTGAGCAAATTGCTGGAAGAGGGTAGGGTCAAGAGTACTCGGATACCTAGACGTGCATGTATGAAGAAGATAATGAATCTGAAAGAAGCGAAAGAGGTATGTAAGGATCGTGATACTTGGCGATCTGTTCTCTCTGGCTACCCCGTCAGGGATTGTGCGTGAAGATAAGTAAGTAACTTTAAATAAATTGTAATAAAGTGTACTAATCACTTTAGAGGTGTAAAAAACTTACGCTATATCGTCTTGCGGGAGTGGTAAAAAGCAAAGGGGATGGGCAGCGTTGTCTTCCTAACTACAAGCAGTAAATAAAAAAACAGCTCTTGCCAACCCGCCGGCCAAGCGTGGGTAATATCCCCACAATAAGGTAATATAAGGGGGACGCCTAATGTTATGTTCAGTACTGGTCTTTTGATAAGCTGTAATAAAAATAGAGGTGCAACTATTGTAACAATGGTTGGTCTTCTTTTACGTTGTACATCTACGTTGGTCTGGACCACTAGACCAACCAGTGTATGGTTGGTCTAGTGGTCATAAACGTGATTATTGTTCATGAAGTCTCGGGTTCTAATCCCGAGTTAGGTTAAAATTAGTTATTTAGTTTGTGGCGGCGCTTTTATCGCGCCACAAGCGAAATACATCGAAGCCTAAATCGCGCTATCAAAGTTCGAAGTAAAATCAGCATATAGAATAGCTCCGAACTACGACTCGGAGTATAGGCTGCTCCCGGGCAGAACACCTTGCCCGTTCAGAACTTCCCGGAAACCACATAAAGTCGTTGGTTCTGCGCCTGGTCTCTCTGCAGTCGTATTAGATTTCCGTCCCATCGGTCTATGAGAGTAAAGAAATAGAGAACGCACTTGTGCTTTCGAATACACTTGAGCACTATAATCCTGTCCCTCGCAGATAGCAGTCTAATCTCCGCTGAGATTGGCCACCGTGACCGAAATACGGTCGGTAGGACATTATTATTTAATTAAAAACTACGAGGCATTCCTTCGTGTACTCGGAGGTGATAATTTATCTGTGGCATTGGTTTAAATTTGCATTGTCACTTTAATATTATTTTAACAGGAGGGTTTGTCCTACGAGGCAATCTATGGAGAGCAGCAATGAAAATATTTAGCAATAGACTATTGATAGTCATAGAGCAACATTAGAGGATGTACACTGACAACATTGTGGGGGAGGGACGTGAGGGAAACACAAGTCAAATTTTTGGTGGTAAAATTGTATTAATGGTAAAATACAACTGTTACATCTGATATATTTACGTGGGCTTGACATTACGAAAAAGAATAAACATTCCAAAATATAATGTTGCGATGTCAACTTGTGGAAGCACTAATATCTTTTTTATTTGTGTTCACTGAATACAAATCTTAATATAATTAATAAGGTTATAAATGTCTTTTAAGGCTAGAACTAGAAAATTTAGAAGATTTTCTGTGTGTTTTTAGGTTTTGCATGAAACAATAACAAGGAGGTTTTCTTTGCAATTATGATTTAGAAAAGGCTTACGTCATTAAAACAGAAGGGAATAAAAGTGAAATAAAAGTAACATGATATGTGAAATTTTAATGATATGTGATTTAATCATATATATAAAAGTAAAAATTACTTTTATATCTATGAATTCACATTTATTTATTTTCTTTGTAAATATTTTTGAATCGATTCACGTTCAACATTACACCATGAAGTTCTAACATGAGTTTAACTTCCACATGTAGCCAAGACAATAGACCCTTTTGATACGTGCGAACGTGCGTTGATTTTATCCACTGTTTTTGCATAGATAGGGTACAGAAGTATTTTCTTTGTTTTAGCTATTGCTCACAGGCATGCTTAGAATTTGAAATGTTACACATATGTGTTTTATTTTAATATCTTTTAACCATTTAACTGTACAACAGCTGTGTTCTTGTACTATTTGCATATTTTTGAACAAAATTGTCATAGCATTCATTTAAATCTTTTTCTTTTCTTCATATTGATGTTATAATTAGCCAAGGACGTGGCTAGATCTTTATATGCTGTATATAGTGATACAAAGTTTCCGAATTAAATGGGTTTAATATTATCCGAAAGAGGGACTTCTAAGGAATTTTCTAATAAAAAGAAATTTCTTAGAAGTGGGCGATATTATTACTTATTACCATGGCTTTGTTTTCCACTGCGACCCTCTATTTAAAATATTGCTCATAAAAAAGAAAAATTGTATCAAGAATCAGCTCTTATTCCCGTAACTTTACACAAATATGATAAATTTTCTTGTAAATACTACGACAAATTAGAAAAGTCAAAAATTAATAAACACCATATGTTACTAAATAGAGATATTAAAAGAGACAAAAAGAGCGCATGAAGCGAAATTTTAATAACCTAAGATGTTATGAAATAGTTTCAAGGGCTAGATAATATAGTAATTCTGGTCGGTGCGCAAACGATTGGATGCAATCTCTGTGAAGATGAAGTTTCGCTGGTACCAACGGACTCCAGTGGCTTTTCGAAATACAGTCCACTTGACACCGCTGAAGGGACTGCAGCACCGCCCAAATTTCGACGGAATCAAAGGCTTTCTCATAGTACACATACGCCAGACATAGTGGCAAATTGTACTCCTCTGACTTTTGTACAATTTGCCGAAGGGTATGTATGTGGTCTATGGTGCTAAAACCTTTTCGGAAACCGGCTTGTTCGGGAGGCTGGAAGTCGTGAAGGCTGCGCGCGAAACGATTCGTAATAACTCTCGAGAACAGCACGTAGACGCGGCTCAGAAGGGAAATCGGTCTGTAGTTCTTCAAGAGAGCGTTGTCGCCTTTCTTGAAGAACAAGACCACCGCACTTCCGCTCCACGCCTCCGGTGTAATACCACCATGGAGGACGGAATTAAAGAGCTTCTGAAGGACTTCAAGTACCGGTTTTCCACCCGCTTTCAGAAGCTCCTCTTCTTCTGCTGACTCCTAATCAGGAGACGTAACATCTGTACCAGAATATTTAAGACACTCATAATATACGCTATTGTTCTGTTTTATTTAAATCTCTATTTTACGAAATAACAATAAAATAGTTAATTAAGTAATAAAAATTCGTAAAGAGAGCACATTAACCAAAATAATTACACTGTGGTGTCGGTACTATGATAAAACAATATAACAGGAATATTAAATGATATCATCACTCAACGTGGACTCCATATAAGGAGTAGAAATAACATCTATTTGGTTCAGTAATATCATATTATATTTATAGAAGAAGATACCATTCATGTGGCTCTACCTGGAACCACGTAACACAAACCCTGCCCCCTACCTATGTACCTACGTCACAACCACTATATATAAGTCTCCTCCAACCCAATAAAGAGAGAATTATTAAACTGCATCACTGAGTTTAAATTACTGCTTGTCCAAACATTACATGGCGACCCTGCCAGGCGGTGCGCTGCTACAATGCACGCGCACCGCCGGGCCTACTATTTAAAAAGAAGAAAAATTATTATAAGAAAACTTAATTAAATAATGGACAGTTTTTAAGAGGATTGACAATTTAAAAAAAATATATATATTATAACGGAATGGACGCAATACCGAATGTGACGAAAAATAAACAAATATGAATACAAGAAGAGGCCACAATAATTATTTTATAGAAGCCGACTGAAAATTTTAAATATATAATATATAGAACTATGAAGACAAGTAACAAAGAAGGAGGAAAACAAATAGTGGATTTTTTTTTATCATGACCAATGATCAAAATTTAAGATTCGGCAGATCTATTTAAAAAGAAAAGAAGCAGTTGTATTCATGCGAGCACCACCCAGAAGAATGTGAAAATTGAGCCAAAAAAGAACAAAGAAGAAATAAAGAGTTATGGTGTTCTATCTTGAACTGCGTGACTGGGTGTACGCGCTTAACGAAAAGTAACAACCAAGAACATGGGCGGTTATCAGACTAAAGAAGGGACCATGATTGTGCAAAATACAATGGGAAGCAATAAGGCAGGAACTGAACAATTGCAATTTCACCTGACTATGTTATATATTTCGTAAAATTATATAAAGTATGTTCTACGTATTGGTGGTAAGTTATGAATATTTCTCTAGAACAGTTGTATGAGTAATTAAAAGAAGTTAGGGCATATTTAATAAAAATTGCATCGAGTTAACCTGAAGGGAAAAATTTTAGATACCAAACTAAAAGTGGTTATAATAAATTTTAATAGTAAAGTAAAGGAAGATAAGATTAAATCTACTGATATTCCATTCAAAACTTTAAGAATTGAAATTTTTCATGTTGTTTTGCTATTATATTTTTTCTAAAGTTAGTACGTATTAAATATTCTGTGTTTAATATAATTTGATTAAGTTGAAAATATTTATTCAGACATTTAACGATTCAATTGCAATTTTATTAGTTTTATTACTTTGTCTAAATAAAAACTATACCGCAATAGTATAAATTAAGTTAGGTATACACTTATTTGGTACTTCTATTAAGGCACAAGACTACTTTACATGCACTTTCATTCAGTTATAGTTTTAATTATTTTATTACTGTGTCAAGTAAAAGATGAATGAAATAATGATATACCATAATAGATTACATTTTTTACGTACTTGATTTCTCCATAATTTATAGTTAAATAACACTGAGACCTTAGATTCTATAAAATTATATAATCTAAGACTGTGACACATTTCGTCGTTTTATTTTTTTTGGAATCCAAATTTTAAAAAGGGTTATAGACAATTCGTTTTATTTTTAGTTCTAAAAGCCGACGGTACTGTCTTAAAGTTATATTATGATAAATTAAAATTATTTTTTTCTTTCAAGGTTTTAAATAAATTAATATTTTCTTATATGTAAACTCGATGGCCGTTACAGCGATTGTTTCAATTAATTTTTGTATGTGATATAATTAACATTTTTAGAACCAATGAATAAATGTATGTACTATAACTATAAACGACAAAACTAAGTTTCTGTGTAAATTTAAAAAAAAAATTCTTAGAATCTCATTTTAAGGTTGCATTCATATTACATATAATATATTCTACAAGTTATCTTAAAATTAGGTATAAATCACACCGTGTGATCTGATCATAGTTCGATGCAATCGGAAACGTTTCATATAGGTACTTACTTTCGAATTTAAAACAAAGGTGTCTCAAATTGCTGTTAAGAATATAATTTGTATTTTGATCTGTCTGGTGTTATCACTGTATCATGATGACTTATGTTCCCGTTAGTATTTCTTGGTTCTGTATCATAACATGAAATGTAGTTTATTCCTTTCGATTTTACATTTATTGAACTTTTAAATCATAAACTTTTAACTATTATAATTTAATATTTTCTCGGAAAATAGTACTTACTTGCGTGTATTATGAAAATATTTTCTTCGCTTTATATGATTTTGAAACTCATTATATTATGTAGACAATTATGTACCTAATTAATTTAAAATTTGTTGTGCCCATATTGTGAGCCTCAACCCCTAAGTGACAATGATGTAACTAAATATTATACGGGACTATATGATATAAATTTATAAAAGACGTAAGTAAATTTATGGATAAGTTACGGAGTTTATCATTATGAGTGAAAAATATTGATAGAAGTATAAGTAGAAAGTGTGGCATAGGTAAAGAAAATTGTCGGTGCTTAGCATATCCACATACAATCAGCCTGATCAGCTGAGAGTTTGGAAAAACTAATAACCGATTAATTTTAAGGTTGTTCATCATCATCATCATCATCATTACAGCCCTTCACAAGTCCACTGCTGAACATAGGCCTCCCCCAAAGAATGCCACAAAACACGGTCCTGAGCCACCTGCATCCATCGACTTCCTGCATGTCTTACCAGGTCGTCACTCCATCTCGTGGGGGGACGCCCTACACTTAGCCTACCGGTACGAGGCTGCCACTCGAGAACCTTTCTTCCCCATCGGTTGTCGGTTCTTCGAGCTATATGGCCGGCCCACTGCCACTTCAGCTTACTAATCCGTTGGGCTATGTCGGTCACTCTGGTTCTACTGCGGATATCCTCATTCCTAAGTTTATCACGCAGAGAAACTCCGAGCATAGCCCTCTCCATAGCTCGCTGAGCGACCTTGAGCTTCCTCATACGGCCAGCAGTGAAGGACCACGTCTCAGTTCCGTAAGTCATCACTGGCAACACGCACTGGTTGTACAATTTCGTTTTAAGGTTTTGAGGTATGTCTGACGAGAAGATGTGTCGTAGCTTCCCGAACGCTGCCCAGCCGAGTTGAATCCGTCGATTGACCTCTCGGTCGAAGTTGGACTTACCCAGTCGGACTATTTGTCCCAGGTAAACATACTCGTCAACAACTTCGAGCTTAGTGTTCCCAACAACTATCGGCATAGGTGTGACATGGACATTAAACATGATCTTAGTTTTGTCCATGTTCATCTTAAGACCTATCCGTTGGGAAACACTATTGAGGTCATTGAGCATAGTGCTTAGGTCCTCCAGCGATTCTGCCATAAGGACTATATCGTCGGCAAATCGAAGGTGAGTGATGTACTCGCCATTGATGTTGATACCGTATCCTTTCCAGTCCAGAAGCTTGAAAACGTCTTCCAATGCAGCGGTGAAGAGTTTCGGGGATATGACGTCACCCTGTCTTACACCTCTCTGCAATTGGATAGGTTTCGTACTCTGGTTCTGTACTCGGATAGCCATCGTAGCCCTACTGTACAAGCACTTCAACACTTCGATATACCGACAGTCAACTTGGCACCGCTGAAGGGACTGCAGCACCGCTCAAATTTCGACGGAATCAAAGGCTTTCTCATAGTCCACATACGCCAGACATAGTGGCAAATTGTACTCTTCGGACTTCTGTACAACTTGCCGAAGGGTATGTATGTGGTCTATGGTGCTAAAGCCCTTTCGGAAACCGGCTTGTTCGGGAGGCTGGAAGTCGTCAAGTCTGCGCGCGAGACGATTCGTAATGACTCTCGAAAACAGCACGTAGACGCGGCTCAGAAGGAAAATCGGTCTGTAGTTCTTCAAGAGAGCGTTGTCACCTTTCTTGAAGAACAAGACCACCGCACTTCTGCTCCACGCCTCCGGTGTAATGCCACCATGGAGGACGGAATTAAAGGTTGTTCGGAAAAGATTAAATGTAGAATAACTTTTAATGTATTATCAATGAGGGAAATGAGAATTTATTATGAATTTTATAGGAATATTGTCCATAATCTTGGGTACTATTAAATAATGAGGTATTGGTAAGTACCATAAAGTAAAGAAATAAATAGAAATAAAACGAAAATTGACCTGCATAAAATAAGTAATGGAGAGATACGGGAACGTCCATCACTGGTAAAGCATATAGTCCTCGAGCAGGGTATGTTTCCATGATTGGATGATAAAATCGGAAGTAACGGGTACTAGGGAACAATACCTTCAGTACAAGTGAGATGTGAACGAGTTTACTCATATTAGTACTGTTGGGGGCCAGAGAAGTCTTAAATTTGTTACCCTTAATAATGGTACATAGAGGTCTCATCCTTCATTGGATCATAGTGTGAACTTAGTTTTCCTCCGTGACAATTGTTGGAGTCCTTTTAAAATGACTTAAAAGTTGACCTCGAGGTTGTGCGCACAACCCAAGGTACAGTTTTACCTTGATATAATATGATAAAAAAAAAATATGTACCAATAAAATAAAATGAATGTAATGAAAATATAATACCCAAGTAAATGGGGGGCCCATATTTATAAAGTACCCGCGTGATATAAATCATGAAATAAAATATAAATGAAGTGAATTAATACTCCGATTCCTGGTATCTAATAAATAAATAAATATATAAAGCTAGCTAAAGGTCAAAAAAAAAATAAGAGATAAAAGAAAGTACGTACAAAAATTATGAAAAAAAGGCCTGACAATCGAAAACAAAGGATATGAGAGTAGTGTTAGTATTTATGAAAATATATAACACGCAAAGACATGAGAACAATTAAAATGAGGTAATAAAGGGATCCCTCGAACAAATCTAAAAAGTTAGATATTATGTAGTTATTTCGCATTATTACCTACAATCCTACTCAAAAGGCTACTTAGAAGCTACACATCTAGTAACTATAGGAACGATCCACACAACCACACAAAAAAAACCCAATTAAATTTGATAAATACATTTTCGCGTAGATTTACATTAATTTACGATTTTTTTATTTATGCACATTGACTCATAGTTACAATAACTCTACCTTAAACTTCTCGTGTTATATATTTTTTTTGTTGTTTATGAA
Source organism: Parnassius mnemosyne (assembly GCA_963668995.1). Classification (NCBI taxonomy): domain Eukaryota; kingdom Metazoa; phylum Arthropoda; class Insecta; order Lepidoptera; family Papilionidae; genus Parnassius; species Parnassius mnemosyne. The sequence continues at coordinate 13,637,630 of CAVLGL010000002.1, read as the reverse complement.
TAATTTGTACAATTTTAAACAAAATTTGGTATATTGCTTACTAAAATCAAATCCAAAGCGTATCGATACTCTATTATTATAAGTTTGATAATGTAATAATATTTTTTTTTTCTCTATATAGACAGTCAAACCTAAGTTTACGTTAATACATATTTACTTAAAAAAAAAAAAATTGTCTTCAAATGTTAAACAAATATTTTGTTATAACTTCTAAATTATTTTTATTAAACTTAACTTTATATTTTAAACTCTGTATTCAATTAAGATCAAGAATCTTGAAATCTAAAATTAAAAAAAGTAATAATGTGTATTCGACTTTTATGAATAACTTAAATAATAAATATTCGATAATGTATGTAAATGTATTATAACAATGCCATGTAACCATCTTAACTACGTACATTAAAAAGTGCTTGATACTGTAATTTTCAAATACTTTTAAGTGTACTCATAATAAAACAATTTGTAAGTTATTTTGAATTAGATATTATGTATGTGTCATACGATGTAATTTCAAACCTTTCCTTATACGTGCTTTGTGGACTTTATAACAAAGGTGTGTCACAAACCGCTTACGCGGCTGTTGCAAGATGTATTTTGATCTCTGTTGTTATGATCATGATTAGGTTGCATTACATTATGTTCTTTGTTCTGTTCATCTTAAAATGAAATGTAATATTTTCGGTGATAAATCATATGCTTTTAATTTTTATAAGTCATCGTTCTCTGGAAAAATTGTTAAGTATTAATATATAACCTATTTGTGTGGATCATAAAAGTAACGATTAATCAAATACAAAGGTATAAATAAGTGAAGTATAAAGTATTATAATTGTATACTAATAGTATAAAATGTGAAAAAATATATAAGGAAGAGTAGATAGTACTTAATGCGAGTATCCGGATAAGTTACTTAATAAATGACTAAATAACTCAATATCTAAGTACGTTACAATAATGTGTCGACCAAAATAATATACCTTCACGAATGTTCACCTAATTATGTCAAATACGTATGTTGTATGTATGCATCATACTATTTTTAATGTGACTGACGAATTATTATGTGTTTAGGAGGTTTGGCCAGCCGTCCTACCCAAATCAAGACGAATTTTACATATTATACTTAATAATTTTATTTATTTACTTTTAAGGATTAATTTTTTACAGTATAAAAAAAATTTTGTTTTATTTTTTATTTTTTTGTCGGTGGGAGGTGTGGTATAGGTATAACCCACGACTATATAATAAGTATATAAAGTTAAAAATAAAGAACTTATAATAAAGCTATCATTATATAAATTAAGTGTAAGACATATGTAAGTCGTAATAATAATTACATTATAAAAATGATGAGTAGTTTTAAGAAAGTATTTAGTATTATATAGTAAAATTTTAAAAAATCTAACTGAATTTTAAATTTTTTTAAATAAGGAAGGAGATGTGGTGTCGGTACTATGATAAAACAATATAACAGGAATATTAAATGATATCATCACTCAACGTGGACTCCATATAAGGAGTAGAAATAACATCTATTTGGTTCAGTAATATCATATTATATTTATAGAAGAAGATACCATTCATGTGGCTCTACCTGGAACCACGTAACACAAACCCTGCCCCCTACCTATGTACCTACGTCACAACCACTATATATAAGTCTCCTCCAACCCAATAAAGAGAGAATTATTAAACTGCATCACTGAGTTTAAATTACTGCTTGTCCAAACATTACAACACCAAAAATGTCGCAAAATTGTTACATTGAATACGGGGATGTGTCATATTACCTCTTTCAGCTTTGTGCACACGTAGAGCTGAGAGCGTAGTCGCCGTCCAACTAATTAATTGTCAAAAATGCTAAGAGCAGTAAATAAAAACCCGCTAATGAGAAGAGCGCTATCGTAGCAAGTAAAGTCACAAGAATATAAGAAAATTAAAACATGTCGTGCCATTGTATCTCAGCCCTCATGACGGCTGGTTAACAAATAATATTTAAATATTCTACAACATTTTAACCCAGACGTTCGAAATATCCTGAAAGAGTTACTCTTACACAATGTGAATAAATCACATTGTGTTTTATTGTAATTATTCACAAAGCATAATATAGCGAAGAATTAGTGTAATCTAATTATAACGTAATACAATATTATATATTAAAATTGTAAAATTAACGATTTTAACGTAAAGTTAAATCACTTTACAGTCATCTATATATTATGTACCCACAACATGAATTTAGCTCACAATGGATAGAATAAACAGAAACAAGGATATTGAATTTAGGTAAATATATACGGTTACAAAACTATTTGCGGTTATTCAAAGACAAGCAGTACTTTAATTACTGCTGGTTGATGGATCTGTAACTGAAACTTGTATATATAGAAACGAGTAAATTTCAATTTAATCTTTATTGTGTGAAGAACTTGATCAAGGAAATTAGACAATAATATATGGATTTCGGCGTACAAAAATTTAAAATATGAAAGACAAGCAATAATATAATAGACATAGAAATACAAATGGAAACACTCAGGTTCGTGTTTTGTAGCATATCTTAGTGGAGGCTTATTCAGCACAGTTTACTTGCGAGGGCCCGTAATAAGGATGATGATGGAAATAACATAAGAAATAAGAAAAAAGATATTTTAATTTGTTTCGATGTTGATTCTTTACTTTAACTTTTTATTTGAGAACAGCGGTCATGGGGCCAATATTGAGTTTGTACAAATACAAAGTATGTATTTAAGGTAAGATTAATGAAATTAGCTTTACTGTAGCAGATATGATATTACTCCACACAAATTAAATTTTACCACTATAGTAAAATCATCTGTGGTTTTAGTTTGTGACAACTTACAAATTTTAAGATTATTTTTCGAATAGTCTTTTGCTGGGGACTATAAACATCATATATGAAAATATAAATTACTTAAGTGTCTTGCTTAAGACATACATTTATTAATTTATTGTCCTTTGGATGCACTCTCAAATACCAATTAGTAAAATAAACAAAATAATAATAATTGTATCGAAATCTTAAAATTCTTCTTATGTGTAATGTGCTTCTAATTGTAGTACTATTCTTCCATTTATTTTTATTTTTCAATACACAAAGGCATACATTAAAGACAATATAAAAACGATATAAATAAACGGTGTAGATTTTGTTTTGAGATGAGAGATGCCACGGTTAGCCGCTATTCCCTGATATTCGACGCTACTCAATTTTTTGTTTGCTTTATGCTAATAAATGTATGGATTATTTTACAAAGAGGGAATAGTTGTCTGACATAAAATAAAAAAGAAAACACTTTAGATTTAGAATTATAAAAGTAAAGTATAATTATTTTTTCTTTTGTACGCATTTTTTTTAATAAATAGCCAGCAACTTAGAGTAGTACAATAATAATGAAAGACATAGAGTGATAGTGACATTCAAAATTCCGTTCAAAGTTAAAGCAACAACACAATGAATGTGTGCGTAAGTGGCTTGTAATTACGTTTGCCCACACGCACATAAGCAAATGAATAGTGTTTGTAAGTTAATGACATTTTCCCCCAAAAGTAGGGAAAATGTAATAGTAGACATCGTCATAGAATTAATATTTAGGTTGCGTTTATAATTATTTATTAACTATTTGCAAAGAGAAAAATGCAACATTATTTATTTTTGTTAACTTGTGTAATATTTAAATTATTTATATACATAATATCTTGTGTTATGTTCATAAGTCTATTATGTAATTATATTATTCTGTTAGAAGTGGTATATTTATATAAATATGTGTTATTTATCTTCCATAAAATCTTATACTACTTGTAAATATAAATTTTATATAATACTCAATGGACTTATTCTATGATATAAAGAGAAGTGGAAGAAATGGAGGAGGCAAATGCCTACGTCTATTTCTTCCAGTTTTTTCAATCCAGCTCCACTTAAACTTAACAAGTGAATAGTTGTCAGATAATCATTTTAGCTGTCAGATATTTTTTCATTAGTTATTCCTTACTAACTTTGGCTGTAAACCGCGGCTTCACCCGCATATTAAAGCATACAATGATCTCGATTCTTGCCATTCTAAGAATCTACGTGATATATTTAATTATATAGGTTAAAACATAAAAACATACAAATTTCACAGAATGGATATAATAGAAGAAGGAATCGCGAGAATCACGAGTGCGGTCAGCTTCAAGTGATTATTATTATTACTTTATTGGATATTTTTTTATAGGATAAGGGTGACAAACAAGCACACAGTCCACCTGATGGTAAGTGGTTGCTGCGGCCCATAGACATCTACATCTATCCTCTGTTACAAATCAAAATGTAGATGCGTTGTCACCCGTGAGGACTGAGATGGAATGCCTCATTTCCAGTAAAAAGGGCCTCCGGCCACCTGCACTCACCAAGCGAAACGCAGAGGTAAACCTCTACTTCACGCTGGTTTTCTGTGAGGTCGTGGTACTACCCCGGTTCGAGCCAGCCCATCCGTGCGACAGCAAAAGCTGCCGCGTGGCTCTACCACTGTTAAAAATTATTTATTATGTTTTACATTAAAACAAAATAAGATTCGGAAGGAGATAACTATTCAAATAAAACATGAAATTAAAAATGTTTATTATAAAATATAAAATAAAATAAAATATACTGTTTTCTAAACAACTGCCGCTTGGATGACGCTATCCTCGAAATGTTATCTTTTTTAGATTTATAAAATAATCGAACTATAAATGTTAAATATATGTAAATTAGAATAAAAAAAATAATCATAGGCTATGTTATTTATCCTAAAACACATACCATAAAAAGGTAAAAACAACTGCACATTATCAAAACAAAACAAAATCAACATATTTTTATCGTGGCAAATGGGAACCCTAATAATATTTGGCAAATAAAAATACCTATTTATATGTGAGTGAGACTATTGGCAGTATGTATGTATTTTTTCAATATGCATTTTTATATAATTACAATAATAAGGAAAAAGGGGGTTAAAATATTTCACTATGCCTAGAAACATTTTCATTATATTGGCGTCTGTCAAATTTATTATTTATTATTTTGTATTGATGAATGTTTTTTACAAAAATATAAGATACTAGGCAGTACTTAACCGTGAAATGAGATTTTTACATTTTTTTCGTGATTATGTGATGAGTTGTGACACTCTTTCACAGTACAGTACGTAATTTTTTTGAAAAATTGTGCGAGCTGTTTACACGACTACGTGTACTCGAGTACTAACGCACCAAAAGTCGTACTTAGCCTTTAAAGGCTAACTTGAAATGAGTTCACTTTGCGTGCGCCTACTGCGGTTCTAAGCCTAATATTTCTATGGCCAGCAAAATATAAGTCATGTATTATATATTATGCATTAAGTACGTCTTTAGATTTCGGCAAGAACGTTTCTTTTTTGTAAAATTGATGTGACAAGAGAACCAATATTATACCTTATGGTAAGTGCTGTAGCTCATGGACACCCGTAATCAACTCTAAACCAACAAAGCAATACAAACTCAAAACTAAGGACTAAGATGAAACGCCTCTCAGCCTCTGGTTCTCTATAACCAACAGAGTGGTACACAGCAGTGCATGCACTAATATTTGGCAGCAGAAATAGGAAAGAAGGCACTACCTGCCCAGGCGGTCTACTCTCTGATCTAGGCAAAAAATGAGTCCTACATATTTTATAGGATAAGGGTGTCAAACGAGCACACAGTCCACCTGATTGTAAGTGGTTGCTACCAGAGACTATACTATACTATATATACCAGAGACTGACATGTATGGCTGCCACATGCTGCATAAGAAATACGCCAACAGCAGCCTTAGAAGCGATGATGGAGCTAACCCCGCTTCATCCACATATACAACAAGAAGCGACTTTAGCTGCCATCAGACTCAAGACCCAAAATCTTTGGAGTAAGAATAGTGTCCCTCATACAGGCATAATTGATAGAATTCACTCAAAATTTCCTATCCTACAAGCCAAGTACGATAAGATTCCTAAACAATTTGTTTTCGATAAGAAGTACAAGATACAACTAAATGAAACCGGCCAGCCGGAAGGATTAAGCCCAAAAGAGCTTAGAGTTTTCACCGCTGGTTCTAAAACAAATGAAGGTGTAGGTTCTGGAACTTTCTCTGAAGACCTCAAATTCCTCATATGCACACCGCTGGGTACCTACAACACAGTCTTTCAGGCGGCATGTATTTCAAGCAATTCAAGCGGCCATAGCAATAGATGCTACCAATCCCCTTTGGTAACGTTCGTTCACTGGTACGTAGACACTTCACTAATCAACACGCTCAGCTTTGGAAAAATCTAGTAGACTGCAGACAAGCTAGGTAGGCCCTGTCTGAAATAAACAGTCGCTTAACCAAAGTAATAATGAGACTGAACAAGCCGCAGATCAGGATACTAACAAGTGCTATCACATGACACGGCACCTTTAACAAACATTTATTTACTATAGGTGTTACAGATAGTCACAGGGCATGTATGGGGGAGGAAGAAACGGCAGCCCACGTGCTACTGAAATGTCCAGAGGTCGCTACGTACAGGGCTAAACATTTTGGCACGCCGCGCCGGGATCACTGCCCGAAGTTGCATGCAACATCATAGACTGTTGAGCTTCTTCGTGGAGATCTCATGGCTCGAATAATCACATTGTTCCTGACCACAGGCAAAATACGCGCATAGACGTGGAGTTGCCGAAAACATTCCGTCGTAAACTTAACTAAACTAAACTAAGTGGTTTCTGTGGCCCATATACAACTACATCTATCCTCCATTACGTATTAAACTGCAGATGCGTTGTCACCCGTGAAGACTAAGATGGAATGCCTCGTTTCCAGTAAAAAGGGTCTCCGATTGTCTACACTCACCATACGAAACACAGTAGCGTTAAGCTGCTATTTTATGCTGGTATTCTATGACAGCGTAGTCCTTTCCCGGTCGAGCCGACCCATTCGTGCTATAACCATAATATAGCTGCAACATGGCTCTACCCCTTATAAAAAGTATTTTAGTTATTTATTATTTCCCCGCTTTATATCATCGAATGAATCCCGTTTTTTACTTAAAGTTTTGAAAATCTTGCTTTGGCAGAAAAAAAAACATTGTCCAATTAAGTAGAAAAATAAAATAAAAAAACAGAGGCAGCCATTAGGACTGCGCACGGAAGTGAAAACGCAATGATATATGTGTATACATGAACACAGGCATACACTTACACTACATACTTCGAATCGCTAGTCTGGCTTGGGCCAATACATCACGAGCATGTCGAGGTCATCGGTGACGCAAATTCATAAGTTTTTCCCCTAGCAAAAATCGCTCAACGCAGCTAAAGAAATTTTCACTTCACAAAGACACCTTTATCTTTCTTTGTTTTACGTAAGCATCTCACTTACTCGTATTGTATTAAGGTAAAATTACTTATTTAAATTTACGTATGTAGCTTACGGTTCGGCATTTTATTTGCATCAAATACATACCATTTTTCTGTCCATAAAGAGTCTAAGCCAAGTATTTCCCATCACAGTACTTCAAGAATATGCACATCAGATTATTCAAGAATGTAGTAAAGTAAGTGTTGACTCTTACTATTCTGGCTACACTACTCTTGGACGCTGTTCTCGTTGTATGTACTAGTAATTATACCTCTGTATTTATGTTATTGTTCGTCACGTGCACGTGTACATGTATATGCATATATCATTGAGTGTTCACTTCTGTCCGCAGTTCTTATGACTGCCTCTGTTTTTTATTATTTCTGTCGCTCTGTCGTGTAAAAAAGGTTTTAGACACACTTTTTGTATGAACTAGTATTTTATCCTACAAACGTACATCATACATAATTGAAGTAAGTGCTGATTTCACAGAAAAGATTTTATTTATTTATTTCCAACTATACAGTTATCATAACAGGTTTAGCACCTAATGCGATAATGTAGACAACTATTTTTTACAAACTACAATTACAATTACACAACTATTATATAGATGTATACTTATTTCTATTACAAACACCATATCTATGTCACAGTAGGACCATAACTTATTTCAAAGAGAGCTAAATATAGGACTCAATGTTTTTGAAACAACGTTACAGAATTTGCGCCCGCTTTTACTTTTACTGTGACATCACACGACAGTAACAGAGGGATTAACAGTGAATTAAATTTACCGGAATATAGTACAACGTGTAAAACAAATTTCTATTTTCAATGGAGTGAATAAAATATACGCTTAATGTCTCGGTTAGGATTTTCAGTTACTCTACATATTTTCAAGTTACTCTTAAAATTGCTTTTAGCGCTTGAATTGTTAAATTGTTAGTGACTTGTAAAACATGTTAAACTAAACAAAAATAAATGTGTACGCCAACACAAATAATATTCGATGATTCGATTGTTGCAAACCATTCGCATTATTGTAATAAAAATAATGTCCTCCAGACTTAATTTCGGTCACGGCGGTCAGTCACAATGGAGTCTAGCCATCTACGCAGTATGATTTTCATTTTAAAGTTATTCATTATTAGCACAGGTATTGAAAATTTCTTAAATTTCGTTCTACGACAGAAATTTAATTAAAATAAGTAAACATCAAAGAAAATAGAAGAGGACTTTTTGTGATCAGATTAAAATGCGATTTGCATACACTAAAAACGGTACTACAGACACAAACAAGTGTAATAAAATATAATATATTTTGTAAGTTCTCCAATTTTGCACATTTATAGAGTCGAGGACTAAACATAAATAATACTAATAATACTACTTCCATTTGGTAAATTATGCAAATTGACTTGAACAAGTATAATCGCATAGCAAAACAGAACAGCTTCAGTACAGCGAACTCGTCTTCTTTATCGTTATAGAATAGATGTAACAAAACGATGGTAATGAACAGACTATGCAGTAGTACAGTCTTATAGTATATAATAATAATAATTTCCTCCAGACCGAATTTCGATCATGGCGGTCAGCCTCAACGGAAACTAACCATTTGCGCAGGACAGGATTATAGCGACCGAGTGTATACGCAAGCACAGGTGCACTCTCTATTTTCTCACTCTCTAGGTAAACTGACACGACCGGAGAAAGATCAGGCGCAGGACTAACGGCTTTACGTGCTTTCTGAGGCACGGGGGTGAAGAAACACTGCCAACTTACTTACTCTGGGCAGCCATTGAAAATTTCATGACAAAAAAACTCAACGACTGATGTACTTACGAAAAGTATTGTAAACAATTATGAAATAATGTAAAACATTACGATAGGATTAAACAAAATTTAGAAAAAATTTCTGAACCCAATATCATATACTAGTTTACAAATAATAACTTGCTTTAAATAATAATATTTTTGCTTATCTATAATATAAGGCGATTAAATATTTGAATTATCAGGTTCCAGATTCTTATTATACGCCTAGGACCGTTTGGACTTATACTTTGACAGAGAGGAACGCCTGCGTATGGTTACTCCTCTCCGGTCCGCCAGTGGCCCGTGAAGCTCTATGAGGTTATGAAAATATAAAATAAAATTATTTTTAAAAAAAACTTGATTCCTGTGTTCTAATAGAACGCATTGAAAAATATGCTACTTGATATAATCAGGCGTAAATTTGCGGAAATCCATTATAATGGGGTTGTTATAAACTAATTTGCTTAATTCCGCGTGAAGAAAGAAAATGAGTCACTTAGCGGCCAGCCTCCGCAGAGTCTACTTCACCTTAATTTAAATTTAAATTGTCTGCGCGCACGCACTCAGCGTACGGACGTGTTGCTCACTATTATTTCTGTATTTCGTAGGTAGTACCAAGTAAAATGGTTCAGTGTAAAAAGTGCAAGTTATTTGTTTCTTTAACAAAAGATGATGTTATTAAGTGTAAAGGTTCATGTGACTCTGTGTATCACAAAAAATGCTTATCGAACGTAAAGGAGTTCCAAAGAACTCAGCTGTGTGAATCATGTCACAAAAGTGAAATCAGCCCTAAAACGCAAGTACCTAAAATTAATGTAGATATCGAGAAAGCTAGTGCCGAAACGCTTCTAGCAGAGGTCAGTAAAAAACTGGAAATAATTTATCAAACACAAAAGAAAATTGATGACCTAACAGAGGCCGTGGATTTCTACGCTGAACAGTACCAAATGATGCTTAACTTTAAGGAAGCCGCGGAGAAGAAAATGACTGCTTTGGAAAATAGAAATAAGTATTTACAAAAGTGCAATGACTCCTTAGAAGAGAGGATAGTGTTTTTAGAACAAAGGGAAGTGGAGAAAAATATTGAAATAGCGTGCCTGGATGAGTCAGAGAAGGAAGATACAAAGAAAATTGTTGAAATTGTTGCACAAAAATTAAATTTAAACATTGGTAATATAGAGAACGCAAATAGGGTAGGTCGAGAAAAGAAAGGAGAGGGTAGGCCGAGACCTATAGTCGTTACCCTACGAACCAAGCAAGCTAGAGATGAATGGCTAAAGCAAAGAAAAGTGTTAGTATATAATAAGGAAATTCTCGGCAACAGCAATGGCAAGCGGGTGTATATAAATGAAAATCTTCCTAAAAATACGCGACAATTGTTATGGAACGCGAAGAAAATGTTAAAAGACGTTTATAAACACATATGGCCACAAAACCTTAAGGTTTTGGCTAAAAAAGACGATAACTCGAAAATACGCTGGATCCGTTCGGATGCAGATATCAATAATATGTGTTTCAACACTGATAACAGCAGCGTATAGTAAATAAAACACAATAAATTAGTATTGTGGAAGCTCACTGTATGTGAATACCTAAAGACACAAAATGGATGATATTTTATCACACATCGAGGATAAATATGAGTATAAAAAATTTCTAGATGCAGGTACGTGGAGCACACACTTAAAAACAACCACGGAGGACCTAAAAATAATTCACCTAAATATTCGTTCTCTTAGGAAGAAGTTTAATGAATTGCTAATACTGCTTGAACGCACTAATTTTAGTATAGACATTATATTATTAAGTGAAATAAATATCAGACAAGCGGAGCTGCCGTTATATTGTATAGATGGGTATGATATGCACGGGTATACAAGAGAAAATCGACGAGGAGGAGGCTTATTAGTGTACTCTAAAAATGAATTGCGCCTGCAAACAGTAAACCCGCAAAGCTGTGGTTTGGAAATATTGCACAGTCAACTTAAGAGCTCTGACACCACCATATACATAATCACCGTATACAAACCGCCAAACACAAATAAGTTATGCTGTATTCAAGAATTATCTGTACTAATTAAGCAAATTCCCGAATACGAGGACGTCGTTATTGCAGGTGATATGAATATCAACTTATTAGAAAAAAATACAACCACCGATAAATACAAAAACGCAATGTATAGTTACGGAATGCAGAGCGTTATCAATGACTTTACTCGCGAGGAAATATTAGCCGGTAGACTCGTAACGTCGTGCATCGATCATGTATGGGTACGTACACGCAGCCGCCGATTCGCTTCACATATGTTTACGTGCAAGTTGTCGGATCACTATATGGTAGGTGTAAGTATTACCAAAGAATCAAAAGGGGTAAATAGAATAAGTCTTACTAGTGGCAAATATAAAATGTATACTTTGAATAATAAAGTAATAACTCGTGAGTTAGAGCAGGTTGATTGGAGTAAGCTCGTAGAGATAGACTGTCCTTTGATAATTTATGAAAAATTGTGTAGTGTTTTTGCACCTATCTACGATAAAGCTAAAGTTAGTCTTAATTGTAATAGAAAAAACCGGGTAATACAGCCGTGGATCTCTAAAAAAATTAAAATATTGATAGATAGAAGAGATTATTTATTCCGTAGGTGGAAGACTAGTCCTCAAAATGTTACTTATAGATTAGAATATACGAAACACAGAAATCAAACAAATAAAATTATTAGCAAAGCTAAAAATAACTATAGAAGGCAGGAACTATCACGCTGTCAGGGAGACTTTAGGAAATTATGGGAAACAATAAATTGCTGGCTAGGAAATAGTAAAAATAGCTTAGATGACGTAGTAATTAAGTATCTAGGAAAAATCAATAGTATAAGTGATATATGTTCAAAATTCTCAGAAACATTTACAAAAGAAATTGATAAAATAAAACATCAATGTAATATTAAATTACTAAATCGCGAGACCTATGTAAAATCGAGTGATACCACTTTCTATTACAAAAAGGTAACCGAAAATGAAATAAAAAAAATAATTAGTCGACTAAATAGTAAAAAATCGCCAGGTTTAGATGGAATAAGGCCGCAAGATCTAATTTTAGTTAAAGAAAAAATAAGTCCAATATTAGCAAAATTTGTGAACCTTAGTTTTAAAACAGGCTTATACCCAGACAGTTTAAAAAAGTCTATTATCCGCCCTGTTTATAAGCAAGGAGACCATTGCAATTATTCAAACTATAGACCTATTGCAATATTGTCTGTTATTAATAAAATAGTGGAGAAAGTGATAGTTACTAGAATTAGTGAGTATCTAGAAAAAAACTGCATAATTACAGAAAAGCAGCACGGATTTAGAAAATTACGTAGTACATCGACGGCCTTATCAAATTTCACCGATGATATCAACGAATGCTTAGGTAGTAAGCAGTATGTATTTCTTTTATTCATAGATTTTAAAAAAGCGTTTGATACGCTGGACCATGAGCAGCTGTTGGTAGCTATGGAAGAGTGCGGAATCCGCGGTCCAATCAGTTCATGGTTTCGTAACTATTTACACAACAGAATGTTGTGCACAAAGATAAAAGAAACCATTTGTCATGGTAAATTAGTTAGTACTGGAGTTCCTACTGGCTCTGTGTTTGGCCCTGTGGGCTATATCATGCATGTAAATAGCATGGTAAACGTTGTGAAAAACTGCAGAGCATACATGTATGCTGACGACACATGCATGATGTATGCTGACAGGGATATGAAGGTGATTGAGAACAAAGTACAATCGGATTTTGATAATGTAATCAAATGGTCCCACGATAATGGAATAATTTTAAATATAGAGAAAACGAAATGTATGCTCATACAATCGCCATACCTGCATAAACCATGTATACCTACAAGTATAAATATCATAGGCCATTCGTATGATTGCTTGCATAGAAATAAACAATGCATTGGTTGTAATTCGATTGAGCTTGTTGAGAATTACAAATATCTAGGATTAACCATAGATACTAAGTTTAGTTGGAATTTCCATATAGAACGAGTATGTAATAAATTAAGATCGTTATTATGTAAGTTTGTACACCTTAAAAGAGTAGTTGATAAAACAACATTACGCATTCTGTACTATGCTCTCGTGGATTCTGTAATTAATTATGGCCTTTCAGCATATGGACGTACGTTCCGAACGTACATGGATAGGATACATAACCTTCAACTAAGATTTATTAAACTGTTAGTTAGTAAGCAAGCTAAAGAGAAAAGTAAGGGTAACTATAATCTATTGTTTAAGAAATGCAATATTCTACCAGTACGTGAAAAAACAAAGTATTTATTAGCAATTGAAGGATACAAAAGTAAATTTTTAGTTAGGAAATCAATTTATGGTAATTTAAGAAAGAATACACGTAAATTGTTTGAGGAACCAAGTGCGCAAAACTACTTTGGTGAAAGGACGCGTAGGTATTTAGTGCCAAGAATATTTAATGAAAACGTGCCACAAGAGGCCTGTAAGACAAAACAAATTTTTAAAAACAAATTGAAATATTGGCTACTGAATGCCATCGGCGACCTGTAGTATTAGAGTAGTAATATTTAGTTTATTATTAATTATTAATCTTAATTATTTTTTATTAATCTTTATTCATTATTAATTTAATTTAAGATATTCGTTTTCTGTCTTTTATAGCTTTGTTATTAATTTAGTGATAAGTGTACTTTACCTACTTAGTCTTTAATTTTTTTTAATTACTTTATAAGTTTACTATATGTTTTGTTTTAAAATTTATTTAAGAGAAATATTAAAATGCAATTGTAAACCTTAATGAGTGCAGTTTCGCCAGTAAACTGTATTCTCAGTTTGGCGAACTTAATGTTTTTTGAACCAATTGTATTTACTATGATAATAAATAAATTAAAAAAAAAAACCTGAGGATGCCTCGTGTAGAGGCGAAACACGTGTCGTATTTTCGAGAGTGGTGTGTCGTGCCTAGTGTGGTGGTTCTGGGGGTGGTAGTGCTGGGATTAACGGCGACGGGTATAGTGCGCGCGATTGAGGGAGGGTGGGGGGTCCCCTTATAACTGGGCAGGACACATCATTTTCTTCCTTCACGCGGAATTAAGCAAATTAGTTTATAACAACCCCATTATATATGCTACTAATTGAATAGTTGCTCTTATATTTATTGAAGTAATTTACTAGCATTTAAATACATGACTTGGATTTCAAATTTTAAAACAATTGGTTGAATTCCCAAACTTAAAAGAACTGGACATAGTGGGTCTCCCCTGCTGGAAAATGTTGGAATCTAGTTTTCCTAAAAGAATTTCGAATTTTGACTGTTGACATTTCCATACGTCAAACTTCTTTCAGCAGGTCACCTAACGATAAAGTTAAAAGCATTCCTAAGGTTAAGCTTCACAAGAACATCTGCATTAGAATTTGTTAAAAAAGTACTTTTAACTGATGCACCTTTAGTGTCAAATCCTAGTTGAGTAGGCTGAATTTTTTTCTTAACCCTTTCATTGGTATAGACGAAAGACATTTAAGTAGTAATAGTAGTAATAGACCGGACATCAGTAGCAAAATTGTCGTCTGTAACTTATGTCCTATAGGATATATCTCCGATTTTTGTCATTTAGTCTTAGTGACATCGTCAAATAGTCAAGACGCATTCGTTTCCTATATTTAAAAAATATTTTTAAAGAAAATATGCCCAGTTGTACATTAAGGTATTGTAAGTCACGATATGGAGCAAAAAATTAACGTGATTTCGGTTTATTATCGTAAATATAACATATATTTACCGAATAATCGTTATATTTCATTATTTCTAATAGATTGTTCTAGAACATTTATTTTTATTGAAACTAGCGCCCTCTGTTATCCAGTAAGCGTCACTATTTAGTTACCAATTTTAAAGTTAGTGATTGACGTTGTTTATCGATTGGGATTATCGATAAAAATATACAGGATGCCGATTTAATCCTTTACAATGTTTAAGGAGGTAAAACAGTCAACGACACTGAACTCATACTAACAAAAATGAGTAGCATATACCAACTATGCTAAGTACTCTACTTTATGTGGAACGAAGGTGGGTAATTTTTTTAGGCATTTTGGCAATTTGTGTTTTTTTTTTATAAGTCTGAAGTGATTAACGAACTTACAGTCCACCGTAAGTAGTAGTGAGTGCTTACAGCAGGCCATAGACGCCTGCATCCAACTTCAATCAAGGAAGGCTAGGGATGCGCTGCCCCATCTGATGACAAAGATGAAATGCCCCAGAGAGGCTATCTATATCATTCAGACTGAGACACAGCAGTGCAAGCACTGTTATTTGGCGGCTGAAATAGATAAGAGGTCAGTACCTACCTAGACGATTTTCCTAGGCAGAAAATGACTTGTGCTGCCTAGTATTTTTTGCCATATTACTACTTACCAGTATTAATAATCTGTGAAAATTTTACGTCAACTGCTTTTACAAATAAACAATTTAATATTTAATTCTAACAAAAATGAGTAGCATATACCAACTATGCTAAGTACTCTACTTTATGTGGAGCGAAGGTGGGTAATTTTTTTGGGCATGCTGATGAGATTTTCTGTGTAGCTTATGAGGTGGCTCGGGATTTATTACGTGGTAGAGCCATGCTGCAGCTATATTAGTAGCATATTTGTAGCACGAATGGGTCGGCTCGACCGGGGAAGGACCACACTCTCACAGAAAACCAGCGTAAAATAGCACCTTAACGCTGCTGTGTTTCGTATGGTAAGTGTAGAGAGCTGGAGACATTTTTTACTGTCAAAGAGGCATTCCATCTTAGTGAGGACTACGCATCTGCATCTTGAGTCTTTATTGATGATAGATGTAGATGTCTATGGGTCACAGTAACCACTTACCATCAGGTGGACTGTGTGCTCGTTTGTCACCCTATCCTATCCTGCTGTGTTGATGTTTAGCAATACAACAAGTCTTCTCTTTTACATATCATGCTTCATTGTCTGGTGGTTTTAAAGGACAAAGCCATTATATATCCTGACTTACAATGATAGAAGAGGGCAATAAGTTTGTTAAATTAAAAACAATTTGTACTGTTAAAGATATTAGATGCAAGAAGTTGTAGGTTAAACTTGAGTTAAAAAATAAGGTAAAAACTTAAAATAACAATTTTTATTGATGTGGGTAGTGTCTTTAAGTACTACAGCTGATGAAACGTGAAAAATCGTGAAACGGCTTTTAAGTTCAGTGTTTTCCTAAAATATTATAGATTTGAAGTGTATTTTTGTAATAGAAAGGAATTCAAAAACATGGAGGCGCTCTCTTATTGGATTTGGCGTTTCTTGATGTTTCTTTAACTCCGACCGATCAATCATATGCTATTATTAAAGCAGCTAATGGACCGAGTGACGTCATGCCACCAAGGTGGCAACCAAAGTGCTGTTTGAATTTTTATTTTTCTTCTTAGTTATTGGAAATTAAATATTTAATTTCATTACACTAAAGGGGCGTAAAAAGTTAATATGATTTTTTTTTCGTGAGATGGAAGTCATGATAAATAGATTTATGCAATAAAACAATCAAGTATATTCCCTGTACTGGCTTGCCTTCCTAACTTTTCTATCAGACCCTTCCTTCCAATTATATGTAAAACAAAACTTATGGCGCCATCTGTTGGCCTACAACAAAAGCGTCTGCAAAAGAAGTCGACGCGATCGATACCCACATGTAATCAAGACTCAAGACGAACTGCATCGGTAATGGCTGTTCTTGTCTAAACCTTCCAAAACAAAATCAATGTAATTAAGCGTTAGTGAGTTTGCCGGGTCGACCCAGTTGTGTGCATAGACTATATAATCACGTAGGAGTGTGGTCAAGGACGACTGAAGCCTTCCACATCCGAAGATATTGTTGAAGCCAAGTTGAAGTTGACCGCCGCTGCCACTAACCGTGAGTTTACCTATTTCATTTACCTTTCCTGGTGGGCCAGACTATTTTTCTCTCACTGTAGGTAAATTAAGTAGCAATACCAAATCAAATTCTCTTTATTTTTATTTCAATTAGTAGTGTCGCGATTACTACAAAAACGGAGTTCAATCCGCGCAATTTCTAATCCAACTGTTAACATTAGTGGTCCGTACGAGCGCGAATTTCCTATGGTATTCTGGGTTCAATTCATTCGAAAACTCCAAAATTACAGTTCACAGCAATTCTTTTAGATTTAAAAAAATTTCTAGTAAAACTTGGTAAGGGACTTATTTCGTTGCCTTAATTTTAACGATATAATATGAAGTAATTTATTAAATTTATTTGATACCTATATAATTTTATAATTAGGAAAAATTATTTTCTGTTGATTACATGAATTAGGTACAAATACACGTTTTGTGCCGTTCGTAGTACCTAAACACGGAGGTAGTAGGTGAATAATTTTAATCCACATATTCAATACTGATCGTTGTTTCAATAGGTGTAGTATAATATATCTATTAATAGCGCCATTATTGCTTAGCTAAAAAAATTAAGTTTGTTTTTAAATTTACGGTTTTATTGTTTATAATTTCAAAAATAATGACAGATAAAACAAAGTCGAACGCTAGTGAAATTGAGAAACAATTCAAGTTGCTTACTATTCAAAGGGAATATGCATTTCGAGAAATTTAAATACTAAGTGATTTATCGAAGAATATCCAAACGGACACAACTTCTGCGTCTCAATTCGAGTCTAGGTTTAAGCGTATTGACTTTGTGCGTATAGAATTCTAGGATTATACGAATCAAATAAATGATTTAAAGTTAAAATTAAAGCCGGATGATATTATTGATATGAAGCCCGTGATTGCCTTTGACGACATGTACTACACCGTCGATGCCGCCAGGGCTGCTTTAAGCGAGGGTCGCACTCGAGCCGACCCGCAATGCGACGCGGATCCGAGTTTGACTCCTGGATTTTCCTACCATTGTACGAAACCATACGCGCAAGCACGCTTACCGAAACTCGAGCTACCGAAGATTTAGATTTGAAGTGTATTTTTGTAATAGAAAGGAATTCAAAAACATGGAGGCGCTCTCTTATTGGATTTGGCGTTTCTTGATGTTTCTTTAACTCCGACCGATCAATCATATGCTATTATTAAAGCAGCTAATGGACCGAGTGACGTCATGCCACCAAGGTGGCAACCAAAGTGCTGTTTGAATTTTTATTTTTCTTCTTAGTTATTGGAAATTAAATATTTAATTTCATTACACTAAAGGGGCGTAAAAAGTTAATATGATTTTTTTTCGTGAGATGGAAGTCATGATAAATAGATTTATGCAATAAAACAATCAAGTATATTCCCTGTACTGGCTTGCCTTCCTAACTTTTCTATCAGACCCTTCCTTCCAATTATATGTAAAACAAAATTTATGGCGCCATCTGTTGGCCTACAACAAAAGCGTCTGCAAAAGAAGTCGACGCGATCGATACCCACATGTAATCAAGACTCAAGACGAACTGCATCGGTAATGGCTGTTCTTGTCTAAACCTTCCAAAACAAAATCAATGTAATTAAGCGTTAGTGAGTTTGCCGGGTCGACCCAGTTGTGTGCATAGACTATATAATCACGTAGGAGTGTGGTCAAGGAAGACTGAAGCCTTCCACATCCGAAGATATTGTTGAAGCCAAGTTGAAGTTGACCGCCGCTGCCACTAACCGTGAGTTTACCTATTTCATTTACCTTTCCTGGTGGGCCAGACTATTTTTCTCTCACTGTAGGTAAATTAAGTAGCAATACCAAATCAAATTCTCTTTATTTTTATTTGAAGTGTAGTGGCGCGCAAAAACGGAGTTCAATCCGCGCAATTTCTATTCCAACTGTTAACATTAGTGGTCCGTACGAGCGCGAATTTCCTATGGTATTCTGGGTTCAATTCATTCGAAAACTCCAAAATTACAGTTCACAGCAATTCTTTTAGATTTAAAAAAATTTCTAGTAAAACTTGGTAAGGGACTTATTTCGTTGCCTTAATTTTAACGATATAATATGAAGTAATTTATTAAATTTATTTGATACCTATATAATTTTATAATTAGGAAAAATTATTTTCTGTTGATTACATGAATTAGGTACAAATACACGTTTTGTGCCGTTCGTAGTACCTAAACACGGAGGTAGTAGGTGAATAATTTTAATCCACATATTCAATACTGATCGTTGTTTCAATAGGTGTAGTATAATATATCTATTAATAGCGCCATTATTGCTTAGCTAAAAAAATTAGGTTTGTTTTTAAATTTACGGTTTTATTGTTTATAATTTCAAAAATAATGACAGATAAAACAAAGTCGAACGCTAGTGAAATTGAGAAACAATTCAAGTTGCTTACTATTCAAAGGGAATATGCATTTCGAGAAATTTAAATACTAAGTGATTTATCGAAGAATATCCAAACGGACACAACTTCTGCGTCTCAATTCGAGTCTAGGTTTAAGCGTATTGACTTTGTGCGTATAGAATTCTAGGATTATACGAATCAAATAAATGATTTAAAGTTAAAATTAAAGCCGGATGATATTATTGATATGAAGCCCGTGATTGCCTTTGACGACATGTACTACACCGTCGATGCCGCCAGGGCTGCTTTAAGCGAGGGTCGCACTCGAGCCGACCCGCAATGCGACGCGGATCCGAGTTTGACTCCTGGATTTTCCTACCATTGTACGAAACCATACGCGCAAGCACGCTTACCGAAACTCGAGCTACCGAAATTTGATGGAAACATTGAACATTGGCAAACTTTCTTCGATACATTTTCCACACTTGTACAATAATATAAACTCAATGGAAAAGTTTCATTATTTGTTGACGTGTCTCTCAGGTTCAGCGTTGTCAATCGCAAAAGGAGTGCCTGTTACCTCTGATAACTACCAAATTGTTTGTGACGCACTTATCGAGCGTTTCCAAACAAATGAATTTTGGCCGCAACGTACTTGGATAAAATTTGTTGCTTCGTTCCTTTGAAGTCCAGTAATTATGCCGATTTACGTAATTTAACCAACGTGTTGAATGAAACCGTTAATGCTCTTAAAGCTATGAAAATTAAGAATTTTAATTTTAAATTATTTAGCTGCGCGTGTTTTAGATTCTGATACACGTAAACGTTTTGAGCTGCAAAACGGGGAACAAATTCCTACCTTTTCTGATTTGTTGATTTTTTTACAAAGTTATGTCAGAGTTCTAGAGATTAGTCAATCGGGTAACTGTTCCGGCTCTGTTTTTAAATCGGAACAGTTCTATAAATAATAATTTACGTGCCACCGGGACACGAAATAGTCTCAATAATAAACAGTATCCTAAATACACATCGTTGCCGTCGAACACTGCTATAGCTTCAAATGCTGCAAATAAAACAGCTGATTGTTTATGTTGTGGGGCGCCACATGCGCTTTTTAAATGTCCTAAGTTTCAAGAACTTGATATTTCTGAAAGATACGGCTTATTGTCTAATAAAAATGTTTACATGAATTGTTTACGTTTAAATCATAATGCAGATAAATGTTTTTCAAAAATTACATGCTCAACTTGTGGTGAGCGTCATCATTCGTTTCTCCACGATAACATTACTATTGTTGCTGTTCGGTGTTGCTCCACTGACAGGACTATCGATAAAACAGTAGTCACGGCTGACGACTTAACCGCGACTGCCAGCTCCGTGACTACTAGCGCTCACGTTGGTCATAGTCGTGCTCTCGTTTTGCTCGACACATGTGTAGTGCACGTGCGCAGTTGCGGTGCTCCCGCTCAGTATACTACCGCCCGCGCACTTATTGAAAGTGGAGCTCAGGATATTTTTATGACGTTATCACTCGCTCAACGTTTAGGGTTGTCCATTCGCCGCTGCAATTTAGCTGTAGCAAGTTTAGGAAAAAATGTAGTGCATCAAATAAAGGGTGAAACTTCATGCGTGGTAATGCCAACGGATTCTGATAGTCCAAACTTCACTATTAATGCCATAATAATGAATACAATAACAAGTAAAATGCCTGTTGTAGAAGTACCTTCTGAGGTCCGTGAAAATTTTAAACATCTAGTTTTAGCAGACAAACAGTTCGACAAACCCACTAAAATAGACATGTTGCTGGGCGCAGAGCTATTCTAGTAATAAAATTTATGATGGCCAACGCCTAGAGATAAGTCCTGGTTTACCAGTCGCACTACATATTGTCTTTGGGTGGGTGCTCACTGGCAAAATTGATCACAGCTGTCACCCTCTATCTATGGTTTCTTCCCTCGTTACTTCCGCCCGCTTCGTTCCGCCTTGAAACTTAGGACATTTAAAAAGCGCATGTGGCGCCCCGCAACATAAACAATCAGCTGTTTTATTTGCAGCATTTGAAGCTATAGCAGTGTTCGACGGCAACGATGTGTATTTAGGATACTGTTTATTATTGAGACTATTTCGTGTCCCGGTGGCACGTAAATTATTTTTATAGAACTGTTCCGATTTAAAAACAGACACGGAACAGTTACCCGATTGACTAATCTCTAGAACTTTGACATAACTTTGTAAAAAAATCAACAAATCAGAAAAGTTAGGAATTTGTTCCCCGTTTTGCAGCTCAAAACGTTTACGTGTATCAGAATCTAAAACACGCGTAGCTAAATAATTTAAAATTAAAATTCTTAATTTTCATAGCTTTAAGAGCATTAACGGTTTCATTCAACACGTTGGTTAAATTACGTAAATCGGCATAATTACTGGACTTCAAAGGAACGAAGCAACAAATTTTATCCAAGTACGTTGCGGCCAAAATTCATTTGTTTGGAAACGCTCGATAAGTGCGTCACAAACAATTTGGTAGTTATCAGAGGTAACAGGCACTCCTTTTGCGATTGACAACGCTGAACCTGAGAGACACGTCAACAAATAATGAAACTTTTCCATTGAGTTTATATTATTGTACAAGTGTGGAAAATGTATCGAAGAAAGTTTGCCAATGTTCAATGTTTCCATCAAATTTCGGTAGCTCGAGTTTCGGTAAGCGTGCTTGCGCGTATGGTTTCGGACAATGGTAGGAAAATCCAGAAGTCAAACTCGGATCCGCGTCGCATTGCAGGTCGGCTCGAGTGCGACCCTCGCTTAGAGCAGCCCTGGCGGCATCGACGGTGTAGTACATGTCGTCAAATGCAATCACGGGCTTCATGTCAATAATATCATCCGGCTTTAATTTTAACTTTAAATCATTTATTTGATTCGTATAATCCAAGAATTCTATACGCACAAAGTCAATACGCTTAAACCTAGACTCGAATTGAGACGGAGAAGTTGTGTCCGTTTGGATATTCTTCGATAAATCACTTAGTATTTAAATTTCTCGAAATGCATATTCCCTTTGAATAGTAAGCAACTTGAATTGTTTCTCAATTTCACTAGCGTTCGACTTTGTTTTATCTGTCATTATTTTTGAAATTATAAACAATAAAACCGTAAATTTAAAAACAAACCTAATTTTTTTAGCTAAGCAATAATGACGCTATTAATAGATATATTATACTACACCTATTGAAACAACGATCAGTATTGAATATGTGGATTATAATTATTCACCTACTACCTCCGTGTTTAGGTACTACGAACGGCACAAAACGTGTATTTGTACCTAATTCATGTAATCAACAGAAAATAATTTTTCCTAATTATAAAATTATATAGGTATCAAATAAATTTAATAAATTACTTCATATTATATCCTTAAAATTAAGGCAACGAAATAAGTACCTTACCAAGTTTTACTAGAAATTTTTTTAAATCTAAAAGAATTGCTGTAAACTGTAATTTTGGAGTTTTCGAATGAATTGAACCCAGAATACCATAGGAAATTCGCGCTCGTACGGACCACTAATGTTAACAGTTGGAAAAGAAATTGCGCGGATTGAACTCCGTTTTTGCGCGCCACTACACTTGAAATAAAAATAAAGAGAATTTGATTTGGTATTGCTACTTAATTTACCTACAGTGAGAGAAAAATAGTCTGGCCCACCAGGAAAGGTAAATGAAATAGGTAAACTCACGGTTAGCGGCAGCGGGGGTCAACTTTAACTTGGCTTCAACAATATCTTCGGATGTGGAAGGCTTCAGTCTTCCTTGACCACACTCCTACGTGATTATATAGTCTATGCACACAGCTGGGTCGACCCGGCAAACTCACTAACGCTTAATTACATTGATTTTGTTTTGGAAGGTTTAGACAAGAACAGCCATTACCGATGCAGTTCGTCTTGAGTCTTGATTACATGTGGGTATCGATCGCGTCGACTTCTTTTGCAGACGCTTTTGTTGTAGGCCAACAGATGGCGCCATAAGTTTTGTTTTATATATAATTGGAAGGAAGGGTCTGATAGAAAAGTTAGGAAGGCAAGCCAGTACAGGGAATATACTTGATTGTTTTATTGCATAAATCTATTTATCATGACTTCCATCTCACGAAAAAAAATCATATTAACTTTTTACGCCCCTTTAGTGTAATGAAATGAAATATTTAATTTCCAATAACTAAGAAGAAAAATAAAAATTCAAACAGCACTTTGGTTGCCACCTTGGTGGCATGACGTCACTCGGTCCATTAGCTGCTTTAATAATAGCATATGATTGATCGGTCGGAGTTAAAGAAACATCAAGAAACGCCAAATCCAATAAGAGAGCGCCTCCATGTTTTTGAATTCCTTTCTATTACAAAAATACAATTCAAATCTATAATATTTTAGGAAAACACTGAACTTAAAAGCCGTTTCACGATTTTTCACGTTTCATCAGCTGTAGTACTTAAAGACACTACCCACATCAATAAAAATTGTTATTTTAAGTTTTTACCTTATTTTTTAACTCAAGTTTAACCTACAACTTCTTGCATCTAATATCTTTAACAGTACAAATTGTTTTTAATTTAACAAACTTATTGCCCTCTTCTATCATTGTAAGTCAGGATATATAATGGCTTTGTCCTTTAAAACCACCAGACAATGAAGCATGATATGTAAAAGAGAAGACTTGTTGTATTGCTAAACATCAACACAGCAGGATAGGATAGGGTGACAAACGAGCACACAGTCCACCTGATGGTAAGTGGTTACTGTGACCCATAGACATCTACATCTATCATCAATAAAGACTCAAGATGCAGATGCGTAGTCCTCACTAAGATGGAATGCCTCTTTGACAGTAAAAAATGTCTCCAGCTCTCTACACTTACCATACGAAACACAGCAGCGTTAAGGTGCTATTTTACGCTGGTTTTCTGTGAGAGTGTGGTCCTTCCCCGGTCGAGCCGACCCATTCGTGCTACAAATATGCTACTAATATAGCTGCAGCATGGCTCTACCACGTAATAAATCCCGAGCCACCTCATAAGCTACACAGAAAATCTCATCAGCATGCCCAAAAAAATTACCCACCTTCGCTCCACATAAAGTAGAGTACTTAGCATAGTTGGTATATGCTACTCATTTTTGTTAGAATTAAATATTAAATTGTTTATTTGTAAAAGCAGTTGACGTAAAATTTTCACAGATTATTAATACTGGTAAGTAGTAATATGGCAAAAAATACTAGGCAGCACAAGTCATTTTCTGCCTAGGAAAATCGTCTAGGTAGGTACTGACCTCTTATCTATTTCAGCCGCCAAATAACAGTGCTTGCACTGCTGTGTCTCAGTCTGAATGATATAGATAGCCTCTCTGGGGCATTTCATCTTTGTCATCAGATGGGGCAGCGCATCCCTAGCCTTCCTTGATTGAAGTTGGATGCAGGCGTCTATGGCCTGCTGTAAGCACTCACTACTACTTACGGTGGACTGTAAGTTCGTTAATCACTTCAGACTTATAAAAAAAAAACACAAATTCCGCATAAATGCAGACCACAAATTCAAAAAATAGAGCGGATACAACATGTATAATGCGTATGATGTATTTTATGCATTGTTTTAAATTTGTAGTTTTTTTTCAATAAACCCAAAATTTTAAAATTTTAATAAATTTATCTTCATTATTTGTTACAAATATTAAATAATGAAAGTGGCATAGAACCAACACTTCATAATCATAGTTTGCACTTGCATAGCTCGCACTAATTTGTCTTCTTTATTTTTAATTTTACGTAAATATCTGGATGAATGGCTGAAATAAATAGGAATCTCGCCGTAAACAGAAAATTAAATGGAACGTTTTCTTTATACAGAGGCTAGATATATGAAATTCACAGTTTCACTGTCATTCACTTCACTGTCTAATGCATTTTATTTGATAGGACACGAGCAAGTCTATCTACACTGCCATTACTGACATTATAAGTGCCGAATATATGCGTTGCTGTTTTCGTGGATAAAACTTGTCATGAAAAATTATATATAACCATTAAATAGTAAAAAATGAAAACATACTAAGGTGGAGATCTCAATGATGATATAGTCATTTTATCATCACCGGAATCATTTCCTAAAACTCTGAAAAGAAACTCTGACCGATACGGTCCGGAAAAATCGCTGGTGGTAATCGATTCCACAGGGAAGTTGTGCGAGGAAGAAAACATCTTCTAAATAGCATAGTGGTGGACCGCCAATCATCCAGATGGTGTCGATGGTATCGGGAGTAATGCCGCGATGTGCGTTCATGAAATTTGGCGGCTGGAATTAATCCGAACAATTCTTCAGAGCACTCCCCGTCGTAAACGCGAAAGAAAATGCATAGGAATGTAACATCTCTTCGCAGCGCCAAAGAATCGAGCCGATCGGAAAGGGCTCGGTCGTCGACGATTCGAGCCGCTCTGTGCTGGATGCGGTCAAGTGGAAGAGGCTGGGGAGCCCCGCCCAGAGATGGGAACAATCCACCAACTCCCATGGCCCCACCGACCCTCAGGTCATACGGGCCGAATCTCGGAAGATGCACGCGGTACTTGCTCGTGGCTCTTTCCCGCGCACACTTTCTTGACTCCCTACAAATATGTAATCTATTCCTTGTCCCAGTTTAACGTCATTCTCCCCCTTCTGGGGCTGACGACACATTGACGCCTACGTCGTCGGGCCCTCCTACCAGCCTTCCATACTGCCGTGTCCTGCGATCGTGCCACCTATGCGCAAACTCGCGCAACAGTCCGTAGTTTACCACATCGCTGACGAGATCCGAGTAGTAAACTGGTCCCTGAACCGGACGAACTAATCCATCCATCATTTTCACTCTTAGGTCATCATACAGAGGACATTCCCATAGAACATGGTGAACATACTCCTCTGACATACCGCACTCACACATACTAATTTGATACAGTTTCATGTCGCTCAGTCTCTTCCGAAAGCATCCTTGTCCGGTGAGAATCTGAGAGGTTTGGTAGTCCGGTGAGACCTAGGTATACCTGAGTCTCAACGCCACGTCCGGGAAAAATCGATGTAGCTCACGTCCTTTGGTATCACACGTCCATCTACCCTGCCAGGCGCCGATCACCTCAGTCCAGATATCGCGATTCCGTCTGCTCAACTCCTCTTTGGGCGCGGTCAAACGTGCTATACCCATCCTACCAGCACGGATGACCTCTAGGTCAGCAGGGAGAACGCCAGCCAGCACCGGTAAGGCCGCCATGCTAGTTGATCGGTACGCCTTGGTTAACAATACAAGAGCAGATCGCTGCGATCTCAGTAGTACGCTACGAACTGTGTACATGTTTGCACGCTCGTACCAGCACTCTGCCGCATACGTAAGAGTGGACACAAACACTCCTCTATAAATTAATTTTAAACTCAGATATCGTACACCCCATGATGATGTAGATACGCGAGACATCTTGCCGAATCCCTTGGTCGCTCTTTCAGAGATATCGGATGCATGTTGCACAAACGATAGTCCCGAATCTAAAACCACGCCTAATACCTTAACGTTAGTCACAGTCTTAATACATTACCCACCAAGTTTAATAACGGGGGGCGCTGAAGTTTCCCTCTAACAGTCATGGTGGTCGACTTTGAGGAGGAAAACTCCAGTCGATTCCTTAGCCACCACTCCCGTACAAGGTCCAGAGTGACTCTGGCCCTGGATTCGATACCCGCTCTCGTTCCCGATTCAATCAAGATTGTAACATCATCGGCGTAGGCAGTCATGGCTACTCCCTCGGGCAGAGGGAGTCGGAGCAGGTCATCCATCAGCACATTCCACAGTGTTGGGCCCAGCACGGAGCCTTGAGGACATCCCATGGTCGACGTCTTCCCCTCTACCCGGTCTCCGATGTAGAGGCCCAGACGCCTGGAGGTGAAGTAGTCCACCAACATTCTATAAATGTTGGGTGAACATCCACCCCTTTTGGCCTTGACCATCATCATCGGCCACCAGGCATTGTCGAAGGCGCCGGAGATATCTAAAAATATTGCTTGCACGTAGCATGCCTGAGAATACCTTGCCGTGCTGAGCAGTACACGCAGCGCTGTTACTGTAGACCGCCCCGGAGAAAATCCGTGCTGGTACTCTCATATCCTGCGACTAATCGCGGGAGCACATCTTAAAATTACTCGTTCCAATAATATTCCCAAAACAGGGAGGAGCGTTACTGGCCGGTATGCCTTGACGTCGGTGAGCGGCTTGTCATTACCCTTGGGAATGACAATCAGTCTTCCGTCCTTCCATACATTGGGGATAACCCCCTCTTCCACACACTTGGCATACACCGAGTGAAATTCCCTCGGTGCCGCAATCCACACATTCCTCACGATTCTCGCACTCACTCCATCGAGTCCCGGAGCCGTGTTGGGCAAGGCCTTGACTATACCACCCAGGTCCCCAACCTTAAGTGGAGGCGCAGCTCCACCCGACACCTCGACTAACCGCCAGCAGACGAACCTGCTGGTGGTAAGGCGAGTCGCAGTCATTGCTGTCATCCGGACAGAGCGCAGACATTAATTTATGCATCGCTGCTTCCAGACCGTCCGGGTGTTTACCCGCAAAGGCGATCCCATTGATCACATTTGCAGGCGGACGTACCCTCCCTCTGGAGAGCCTGTATGCAAGGCCCCATGGGTCCTCATTGCCAGAGTTGGCAATCTTCCTGTGCTGCGACTGCTGCGCCTCCACCATCATCTTCCTTTATCTTGCACGCACACTATGGAAATCCATCCTGGCTAATTCCTCAGACCTACCTCCCAGACGCCTTTTACTCTGCCAAGCACGCCTAAGTTTGCATTGCAACTTCCGAGTTTTATCTAGTTCAAATGTACACCATTCATATCCCCCCGACCCCCTGGGGCGACGCTCCCCTAGGCCTTCCTCCGCAGAGCGAATTACGACCCCTGAGAACTCCTTCGCCAGGAGAGCCGCGGGTTTTTCTACGTGCAGCCATCCCATTCATAATTTGACAATCGCCCGGAACCTTTCCCAATCCACCCCTCGGTCACGAAAACGGGGGGGATCCCTAACGGGTGCTGCGCGCGTCGTCGGCCTGCTGGTAGTGGCCGTGTAAGTTATTAAATTATGATCGCTGGCGCAGACCCCCTCGTGCACTCGCCACTCGGCAAGGTAGACGTCCCCAGTGGAGAGGGTCAGGTCCACGTTGGACTCACCTCTAGGCCCAGAGAAGGTGTAGGGCTGGTCCGGCATATTTGTTAGAGCATCTGTGATAATAAATGCCTCCATTTGCTGTCTTCGATATTGTACATTTTGTCCTTTTCCCACGTAGTGTCGGCGATCACAATACCAGAGTGGCGAGTGCGCATTGGCGTCGAGGTCCATGATCACTCTTCTGCCCTTAAGGCAACTCAGGGCGAACTCTAAGTGGTGCAGGTGGTCATCGATGGTGTCGCTAAATTTAAAGTACGCTGACACCACATAGAGGTCCCATCGGTCAACATGGCACACCACACAAAATTCGTTGCTCAGGTTGCTCAGCACTGCTACCCCAATTGCTGGGTCGGCAAGATAGCTGCCCGCCTACGGGTGACAGCCCACCTGAACGATCCCCGCAAACTAGGAGTACTGTTCTTGTACAAGAACAATGTCCAGGTGCAGTTCACGCGCCAGGATGGGCAGCTCAGCCGCGGCGAGCTTCCCTCGACCCAGGTTGATTTTTCCTAATCGTAGTGCCTTGCCTTCCTGGTTAACTATGGGGCTGCCCTTATCAGCAGTACTGAGTGGTGGCCACGGAGCGTTGCTCTGCATACAGCCTTGCTGGGCAGTTCCTCGCCATAGTCACGTGCGAGCCAAAGTCAGTTCTACCAAATTGCTTGCACATAGCGCATTTCTCCTCCGTGGACTTGCAGGCACCACGTTCATGTCCCGCCTCTCCACATTTCCCACATACGACCTCCTTCGATCGGCAGTACTTCACAGGATGCCCATACTGTTGACACCTCTGGCAGCACGTGACGTCCACGTAATCACACGACTCAACCACGTCCCAGCCGACGTATAACCGATTGTATCTGATCAAGATATCTCTTAAGGCAGTCGAACAATGAAGGATCACGGTTGTCCTTCTGCTACCTCTCCAGGACTTTTTGAAAGCAATCCTGCAGTTTTCTTTCACTTTTGCTTCGGTCCATCCACAAGCAGCAAGGTTCTGCTCGTGGAGGCCGCTGATTACATCCTCATTCTTGGGGTCCTCCTCAAAACCCCTAAGACCGACCAGGGGTAAACGTTGTCTGGGCTCCGTCACCCTCAATGTTGGAGGGGCAGCAGTCTTCAGTGTCTCTGCTGCTTCCTGGGACGTGGTTTGGACCACGACACCCGCATTTCCCACCTTCCTCAGCCTGTCAATCTGAAGCCCGCTGGTCTTGAGGTTAGCTGCCTTCTTGAGCTCCATCTTCGTATCTTCTGCAGTGTTCAATGGGCCTTCCGTCTCAGCCGGGTAGAAGGCGACAACTGGGCCTTTACTTGCTGGCATCAACATTTGGTCGGCCCCCTTCGGCAGCCTCAGCGCCGCCGAATAGGAACGTTGCGGTCCCGCTCTGCTGAGCACTCCAAGCTTTTTAGAGGCCAATTTGGCCTTCTCTGCCAAGTGACCACAAAACTTCACGTCACTCGATATGTCAAAGCCGAGGCTTTCGATACTGGCTGAGTCAACAAGGGGTGTGCCTTGCAACTGAGGAGATACGACGAAGGGGTTCTTTTTAGCGGTAAACGCGCAAACTTGTGTCTTCTGAGAATTGAAATGGACTAGATTTAGTCGCCAAGACTTTGTTCACCAAAGACTCGACTTCAGAGACAAGTTTGTTCCGGTACTCAGCGAAGTTTTCCCGAGAAATATTGGCACGGCCGGTGTATAGAGCATCACCATTGCTGTTGTAACGAACCCCCTCCCCTCTCTTCTTCTATATATACTTGTATTTCTTTAGAATCTATATCTATAAGATATATAAAATATCTAATTTACAGGACCAGTATATTTTGATCTTTTTAAAGGTTTAAATACAAGCCGTATAATAAATTTATGACGTGATCGTCTTAGTTAGGACCCTTACTTACGTTGTGTTTGTATAGTAACTTAGTTCTTTTAGGTGTATCTTGGAAGAATGAATATTTACGAGAGCAATCGTAAGCTGTTGGTAGCGTCTTATAAGCTAAAGAACCCCGTTCACGAAGACAGAGCTCAAAAAGGTTAAGAACAATAAATTGTCCCTATTCCATTTGTATCTGGTTCACAACAGTCAATTCCTTATTAATTAATCTCTTCCCGCTTAGAAAATGCTCACAATATTTATATCAAATACCAGATACAAGGGCTTCGCTCTCCCACATTTAAAAAAAAATGTGGAGGAGGTACACGGCTCCGCACACGCCGCGCTTGGTTAGCGCCAACCATTTTAATGCGCTGCCCCCGAAGGGTACGCTAAGTTGGGAACTGGACCGTAGTCCACAGAAAAATAACTGGCGAACTAGTAAAAGAGGACTTGGCCCCTCGATAGTGCGTAAGCACAAACATCGACCGAAGTCGCGCATGTCAATGCGTGTAAACGCCATAAAGAATACGATCAAATCCAGCCACAGTGAAATTATGTCACACGGGTTAGGCAACAAAAGGCATACTGGCCATAAAAAGCCCTCCGTGAGCGCCACCACCTGCCAGACCGCCGTTCCTGCAGACGTGATGTAAGTGTAAGGCATCACCACCAAATGCTTGGTCAGCACGGCCAATTGGCCGCAGAGCGTGTCATGAGTCTACCGCTCACCTCAAGGGAATGGGGTCCCACGTTGCGCGGCTTTCGGCTGCAGCCTTGAGAGGCTCCTCAGATTCTCCCTCCAGCTACCACCCGCATGAGGTCAACACATGCATACATGCTCCATCAACCAATATAATGACAGATATAGCCAGCAGGCATAAGATAATAGTAATAATTCGCCATCAGAAAGGGTTTGTGTCACTGACGTTGAGTATATGCATTTTTCGATCATGTTTGTCTCACCCACCAACAAGTTGCCTTCAATCTTTCAAAGGTAGGAACTTTATAGAGATATAATTATTATGTTGTTATGCAATGAAGGGACCCGACTTGGGCAAAGCTACTTAGGTTGTGAGTCAAATCAAGTCGCAGAGAGCGCCATTGAGAATAGCGACCCGCCAAACAACCATCGCAGAGACGCAATGCTGCAGAATGCAACAAGCATCAATACGACTATCGTCGAGCTTACACCATCCCGAGGTCCCCCATACAGTCCCAGCAGACAGCACCACCCGCAAAATACCACTAACGTGTCACAGTAACACGCCACTAAGACGTCAGTAGCCAAAACTCCACGTATCATAGCGCTATTGCACTAAGACATGGAGTTGAGTATGCTTGCTGCACTTAAAAGTACTACCAAACACACTCACCCCAATCCGAAAGATAGCCGACGTTTCATAACGCTATGCGCTAGGACGCCGCCTACAAACAGTATGGGTGTGCGATGGGATGGAGCGTTGACTTCATTAGACGTGACGTTTAGGTTTAGTGTGCCTCTCACTATTCAGTGATCGCTGCCGGTTTTCACACTAGCGATCACAGAGACATCACTGAAAAGTTGTAGTCTGGTCGTCATAATGAAGTCAATCTCATTTTTTGTCGAACCGTCGGGGCTCGACCAGGTACACTTCCTGTGGGGCCGCTTCTGGTAATAAGAGTCCAGCATAAAGAGTCCCTCTTTCTCCATGAAGTCGGCCAGCTGCTGGCCCCTTCCGTTGCCTGATTCCGAATTTCCCTACTTTCAGATCACGGTTCTCTTTTATGCCTAGTTTTGCGTTGAAGTCTCCCATTACACCGTATAGTAGGAAAACCGTATTGGCGGTTACTAATCAGCTGGTGATCCTCAAGGTACTGCATGAGCTGGCAGTTTATAATAGATTCCATTATTTTGGAGAACAAGGAGGTGATAGCTATAGGCCTGTAGTTGGAGGGGTCTGAGCGGTCGCCTATTTTAGATATCGGGTGGACAAAATCTATCTTTCATGATTTCGGGACTACGGCTAGGAAGTAGGAGATCAAAATCCTTGGCATCGACATATCGAGGGGCGTGCAGTTACGTGGTCAAAGGGAAGAGAAGGCCAATTATTGGCCTCTAAAAAGCTTGGTGTGTTCAGCAGAGCGGAACAGTATTTCATGCCGGCACAACGCCTGCATTTTTACAAGGCGCAGGTTCGGCCTCACATGGAATACTGTTCATATCTCTGGGCGGGGCTCCCCAGTGCCAGCTCCTTCCACTTGACCGCATTCAGCGCAGAGCGGCTCGAATCGTCAACGACCGAGTTCTTTCCGATCGGCTCGATTCATTGGCGCTGCGAAGAGATGTTGCATACCTTTGCATTTTCTGTCGCATTTACCACGGGTAGTGCTCTGAGGAATTGTTCGGATTAATCCCAGCCCCCAAATTTCATGAACACATATCGCGGCTGAACTCCTGATTCCGTCCACACCTTATGGATGATTGGCGGTACACCACTGTGCTCTTTATAAGATCTATTCTTCCTCGCACAAATTCCTTGCGATTTTTCCGGACCGATACGACTTAGGGACCTTCAAGAAAAGAGCTTACTCCTTTTTAAAAGACCGGCAATTCATCTGCAATTCCCCTGGTTCCCCTGGTGTTGCAGTTGTTCATGGGCGGCGGTAGTCACTTACCATCAGGTGAGCCGCATGCTCGTTTGCCCCATCTCCTAAAAAATTAGGAGTACCGGAAAACACGCGTTAGATCCGGTGCCGACTCCGGATCACACGTCCTAAGCACAATTGGGGGATACCGTCAAGTCCACTCGACTAGGGAATAAAGTGTCTGGTATGTTCTGGCAAACTTCTGTTTTATGCAATGTACTATCCTTCAGCAATTCCATGGTTTTAACAAGCTCTATTACGGGAGGTCTTGTGAGATGCGACAAGAAACTCAAAGATAGAGGGGTCATACGTGGTAGAGCTATGCTGTAGCTATAGTAATGGGTCGGCTCGACGGGGAAGGGACCACTCTTTCTCACAGTACCAACGTAAAATAGATAGTTAATGATACTGTTTCGTATGGTGAGTACAGAGAATCGAAGACCCTTTTTACTGGATACGAGGCATTGCATCTTAGTCCTAAGGGGTGGCACCGTATCTGCATTTTAAATCGAGGGTAAATATAGATGTTTATGGGCTAGTATCCAATTACAATGAGGTGGAATGTTTGCTTATTTGTCACCCTTATTTTATAAAAATGGTATTATATTTCAGCTGTTACAATTTTACCTTATAATATGAATTACATGTTTACTCGTGAGTCATGCATGCGTGCATGCGTACGAGCGTATGTGTGTTTGTGTATGTTGAAACAGATTTTTGCTATTATATAACATAAGCTCATAGAAAAACGAGTAAAAATTAAGTGAAACAGAAGCAAATGTAATTTTTAAATCGTGTTTTTAATTGCAGGAGATATAATAATTATTTGAGTAAATGTAAATTAAATATATACAGGATAATCACTATGTCACCCAAATAATGTGACAGTATCTTTGAGAAAGAGACTTGCAGAGCTGTTGAATTTTTGACTTTGTTGTTTGCAACACCACTGTCTCCTTTATTTGAAATTCTTCGTTGAATAAACTAATGTACTCCTGAGCTAAATGCATCCATCGACTTCCTGAATGTCTTAACAGGTCGACACTCCATCTAGTGGGGGGACGACCTACACTTCGCCTGCCGTTACGAGGCTGCGACTTGAGAACCTTTCTTCCATTTCTTTCTTGTCTTTAACCATAATGATATGTAATTTTCATATGTGGCAAATAGCAAATCTTTTATTTCACTGGAAAAATAATGAGAAATTTTAATATGTATCCTCTGAACAGTAAGTAAATTTTTGCACTAATAAAGGTAAAAAGTAAAAAAAGCTTACTATTAAAAGTAGTGGTTCATTTACCTTTCTATTTTCGGTTACTTAATTTTATAATGTAGTCAAATAGTTATTACTTGTATATATTGTTTATAGATAGAAAATAATACTTAATTACTCAATTCATATCGGGCATAACTTTCTGCCTAAGATTTAAAAACAAAAATTGGGATTTAAAAAGAACAATTTTTTTGAGACCCGGGCCCATTGCCATGAATTTACAAATAAATTTTAACACTGCTTGAAATTACAAATAAATTTATATGAACTTTATGAAGCGACTAACGCTTCATAAATTCCTTATAACTTTCCAACTGAATACAGTTAACTTAGTTTGGCAACTAGAGTAGGTTCAGTCAATGAATAAATTATTGTGATTTAATATTTAACTAATTTTAGTAGCCATCATTACAGAAAAATAGGCAAAGTCTACTACGATAATTGCTGAAGAATGGTTGTACAATAGAAAGTATAATAACTTATAATATGAAAATGCCGTTTTGATGCAAAAATGAAATAATAAGCACATACTGACGTATGATAGAAATATTTTTTTCATAGAATAAGTGTGACAAACGAGCGCACACAATCCACCTGATGGTCGACTGTGTGCCATATACACCTACATCTATCCTCGATTATGAAATAAAATTTAAATGCGTTTTTAGTCCCTGAGGACTAAGTAGATGTGTCGGACGGGCGAAACTCGGGAGTAATGTTGTCGAAGATACTCGAGTCGCTCATGTCCTCATCTATAGTTTCCGGTGGTCGTCTATTGTCGTTTTTGTCATGTTCGGCTAGGGTAATATGGACGGACGTCCAATCAAAATACACGAAGTATAGAATACGAATGGCAAAGCAGTGGCCAGCGGTTCGGTAGCTCAACTGTTCGGGGGAAATATTCTGACAATCGGTTATCGACTACGATTTTTGATTACGTTTAGTTGTTCACTACGGTTGTTCACTATCGGTTGTTCCCTAAGTTGTTCAACGTTAGTTGTTCACTATTAGCCGTTCAATATTTTCTTTTGATGATTTCTTTAGTTGACTATTTCTTCCATTTGTTGGGTAGTGATTTTCTATAATTTAACCTCCTGGATTCTGATGATAATAGTGTTGTTAGCCTACACGGCTCTTACAACTTTATCGGTATCAGGGCTCCCGGCCTTTTAGGCGGCGAGCTAAAAATGGGTGAATTTATATTATACTGCATCGGTACTTGCGTAATAGCTGACAGTACACGTGGATGAGTTATGTAACGGCCGTCAAAACAGGGGGTGGCGGACCTCAGCTCTGACGGCAGAGCCGTATCATTTGATGTTCTGGGCGGTGAGAAACGCCCAGGGACACGTGTGTACGGTGTGTACGCGGTGTGGTGGTGTGCGGCGCGGCTGTCTGTGAACTCGCTGCGTCCCATCCGTTGTTTTCCTAACAGTGTTTGTGGCACTAAGCGATTGTGTAATGATTGTGTGTGACTAGACGACGATATTTCGGTCGTCGGAATCTAGCGGAACTGGGGGTTGGATTAGAATGTTACAGGGCCTTCGGCGTTTACCATAAGCGGGTCGGCCCTCTCGAAATAGCGCCAAGACACTTTCTTGAACTTTTTGAATTATTGAATAAAACTATTTTTACGGATTTTACCGCGTTTAATTAACTTATTTTATATTCCCGACGTTTCGGTTGCTTTCCAGCAAACCTTGGTCACGGGGGACTGAGGTGATTGACGTCCCGATGTCAAAGTTAACCCGGAGTACCTTCAGCTTTTTAATTATTAATTTTGGTCCGATCTACGCAGAATGAACTAACTGTGTCTTGAAGTCTTACAGTGGTATGCTTGGGTTTAGTTTTAATTTTATGAATTACAGGATCCCAAGCAGGTGGTAGTACCCAGCCTCCCTCTCTATTGAAATTAGGATGTTTTTTAATTTCAATAGCCTCACGTATCATCCTTGGCAGGAATCGATGTTCTTTCGCGAGGACTTGTGGTTTATCAAATCTAATGTAATGACGGGGGCCGCCTAGGATATGATCACAAACTGCAGACTTCCCGGAACGTTGGTGCTTCACGTCAGCTATGTGTTCTTTTACGCGGGTTTTAAGTGATCGTTTTGTTTGCCCTATATATGAGAGACCACACTCACAATCAAGCTTGTATACTCCTGCATCTTGTAGAGGAATATTGCACTTGACGGATGGTAAGAACTGACTAATCTTCTTCGGCGGCTTGAAGAATGTTCTAATAGAAGCTCGCTTCAAGATGTAGCCAATCTTGTCTATGACACCTCTGACATATGGTAGTACAGCAGGCACACGCTCGACTGTGGCCGGCTTCACTCGGTCACTGTGACGTAGGCGCGGAACCCGAAGCTTGTTGTCGTGCAGAACCTGCTTGACGTGCTGAAGCTCGGCGGCCAGGTGTTTGCTGTCACAGATCCCTCGTGCTCTCTGCAACAAAGATTTGCCCACGGTAGCTAACTGTGAAGGGTGATGGTGGGATTCACCGTTTAAGTATCGGTTTGTATGGGTCTTTTTTCTATACACAGTGTGACCTACGGTGTTATTAGGATTTCGAATGACTAACACATCTAGGAAAGCTAAAGAATTATTTGCCTCTAACTCCATAGTAAATTGAATTTTAGAGTTTATGGAATTAAGATGTTCTAAAAATGCAGTTACTTTGTCTGATGGTAAAATTGTGAAAGTATCGTCTACGTACCGCTTGTAGAAACTTGGAGTTACTGGTGCAGTAAGCAGGGCTTTCTCCTCAAAGTCCTCCATGAAAATATCGGCGACAATGGGAGATACCGGTGAGCCCATCGCAACACCATCTACTTGCTTGTAAAACTGTTTCTTCCACAATAGGTAGCCAGATGTAAGGCAATGTCTGAGTAATACTGCATATTCTGCTGGCATGTTGTTTTCCTCTAGTTTTCTAGTTATAATTGAGATGCAGTCTTCAACAGGTAGGCATGTAAATAGAGACTGAACATCAAAACTGACCATAGTTTCATTGTCAGTAAGACATAGGTCTTTTATCTCACTGACAAAATGGTATGAATCCTTAGTGTGTGCTCTTGTATGTCCTCTGAGTGGTGATAGTACTTTTGCTAAGTGTTGAGCCAATCTGTAAGTTGGCGAATCGATCTGACTCACTATTGGACGTAATGGAGCGTTCGGTTTGTGTATTTTTGGTAACCCATACAACTTCGGCGGTTTGGCACACGTAGGTATAATCGAATTTACGTCTAGATTCAGTTTCTCGGAGTATTTCTTTATTAGATCGCTAGTTGTTTTAAGCGTATTAGTTGTAGGGTATGTTTTGACCTTTACGTACGTACTTTCATCCGATAAAAGTTGTTGTATTTTAAAATTGTAATCCGACGTATCAATTATAACGTCTTTTTGAACTTTCAGAGATCGTTTCAAGTTGACTATCTCTGTGCAAGTCGGAATTTTGCTAGTACCACCGAGCTTCGGTAGCTATGCGGATGAATCTGTTTTGGACGACTTGGGGGTCGTACAAATTTCTGCGTGTAGCTTGCGCGAAAACTACGCTTGCGTAGGACATGATAGGTTTTACGCATGCTTTGTAAAGATGAAGCTTGTGTCTTAAGGACAGTTTACTCTTGCTGTTAACTAGCGGGTGGAGGCGACCAGTGACGAATTTGGCACGGTTGCGGACATTGCAAATGTTTCGCAAAAGTCATACCGTGATAGAATGTAACCCCAAGATATTTGGAAGATTATTATCTGGCGGCCGAATAGGGTTATCCTACTTAACATTTTAGTGCGATTTAATTGACGATAACCAAGCACCGGTATCGCTAAAATACTTCGGGGCTTTACCATAAAGTAAGCCGCTCGCGATTGCCTGTACTTGCCTCTTTATTGTTTACTATTTTTATAATTTACAATTTTTACTATATAAAGTTAATTCTTATGCTAATGTTTATTACATATTAATAATTTAATCATCTATCAGAACGTTATTAAGGTTTCTTAATATAGTCAAAGCCTAAAAGTTATTAATGAAAATATCCAAAATTTTAACAATATTTGGGTACGTCCATTCTCTAATTGACTATTTGTGGGAAGTAAGGTACACCACGCGAAATATTCTTTAATTATCTTAATCTATAAACCCTTATGTAATTAAAAACTATGTTTCCAATTATTTTAGGGCATAAAAATTGTTTTCATCACTTTCGGGTCTTAACGTTAAATAATGATTGATTGTTCTACAGTGTGCCACGCTCTGTTTGGCCGGCTTTGTGTTGTACAATAAGGATTCTCTTACCTCTATGCTTTACTTAATGTTGAACATTCTAGATGTCGCTACAGTAGAAGGTTCTGGAAACTATCTGAGGCCCTATATAAGGCCGGTATACACCACGACGGAGGCAGTATTGAATTGGCGATACAAGAGAATACTTCGAAGCGAAATAACTGCGAACTAAAGTGATTGTGTTTTATTATTAGTGTGGTTTTAGATTGTAATTAGTGTTTGTAATTAAAATGTCAATTTTGGTAATTCAATCGGCAGTTTTTAATTGTCTCGAACCCCAAGCTCGTAATAATATCTTATATAACGTAAAATAATTTATATGTGTTCCAAAATAAGCTCTAAACTTCTCTCCTTATAAAAAAGAACATAAAGCAATTTATCATGCGATGTAGATATCTTATCGACTGTTTAAGTTGAATTTTTTTTCCAATGCTGAAGGCAGTTTTCCGTTTGTGATAACTTAGACAGATAAATGACATTTTAATGTACTATAAAAGTTTTTCTTCCCAATAACATTTTATAAACGCAATATGTTTGTCACTTTGAAGAAATATTATTTTGTCATCTCTATTTTTCTTAATCCAACCTACACACATATTATAATAACATTGTTTGAATTGTAATGATTTCTTATATGTACGCGAACACTACACATTTTTAAATTAAAACTAATTTTACGGATTTTATCGCGTATATAAACTTATTTTTATATTTCCGACGTTTCACGACGTGGTCACGGGGGACTGAGGTGTTTGACGTCCTGCTGTCATAGTTAGCCCGGCTACCTTCGTCCCGAAACGTCGGGAACATAAAAATAAGTTAATATACGCGATAAAATCCGTAAAATTAGTTTTTAATTTAAAAATTGTTTGAAGTGTGATAAATATAGTGGAGTACAGTAAAATAACATTTATGATTTTTTTTCTGTGTGTTATAGCAATCTTAAAAAATGTTACAGTATAATCATCAAATAATCTGGGATTAAATACATCATTCAGGTTACCGATACCAGATAACAAGCGATGTGATCATTGACCCACATACTAAGCGTGGTGATTTTAGGCAAAAACTCCTTTTTATGATAGTCTCTAAATGCCGATGGACGGACAAATAAATATATAATGAGTATACCCACATCTAATGAAGTCAACAAATCTTCCTGATATTTTCTTAATTACACTCTTTATTCTTTATTGTACACCAAAATGTACAACAAAATGCAAAATTTCTAAATGAAGAAATAGATTAACAATTTCAAATATATTTACAACTCATACGAAGCACACGGCATGAAATTATACGGGGTGATTAATTTGTTTATGCTATTACCACTCGGCGATGCGTAATCCTGGTTACGCATCGCAAATCGTAAGCTTAGTATCATGTGGACTCGGGGTGACACATTAAAGGTAAAACAAAAATCACACAAAAGAAAGTCGCGGGCCTTCGCCATTGTTACATAAATATGGATTGAATACTTCCTCGCAACCCCATTTTTTATCGATTGTTATAAAAAGTAGAGCTATTTCGTTATTTTACCTAAAAAAAATTAAAAAGTCTGTACGTCAGCTGTTCTATTTGTCAGCGTTTCTTTATTTTGGTGAATTTAACAAGCATTTATTATTTAATTCAAATTATCCTAAATTGGATTAATAATATTACACAACTGGCTTCCGCGCGACCGCGCGACTTCACCCGCGAGCAATTTAGGGTTTTAATTTTTTTGCGCGGAACCCTAATTATTTTTTTAATAAAAGTAGCCTAAGTTACTCCTTATAACATCAGCTATCTGCCAGTGAAAGTCCCGTCAAAATCGGTCCAGCCATTTAGGAGATTAGCCAGAACAAACAGACAGACAGACAAAATTTAAAAATTTGTGTTTTTGTTACAAGTACCGTAAACACTTTCATATGTATTTAGTAAAAAGCTGTTATTTTGATATTACAAACACACACTTCAATTTTATTTATTTGTATAGATTACGTCTATTGTGCATCAGCATTCACATTTCCAGCAATGATTAATTGATTTGTTCGTACCGGCGAAAATGTAGAATTGAGGTGATTCGCGGGGCATCCGGTTGAATTGAGTGATGTAATACGCGACTCGAGTCGAGTAGAAGCCACAATATGCAACAGTGATTTGATTAGGTAGTCCGATAGCCGAACAAAATTAAATCTGATACGTAATATCAAAAATAAGTACATCAAATATCGTGTATCACTTATTTACATTATATTAAAATATACAGTATTATTACACTATAATAAAAAATACCTCAAAACTTTAATTACCGTACAGTTCTAGGTACTACCCGCGGTATGTTGCCAATAATACAGGCTGCGTTTCTTCGCTGAATGTCTGTACTTAGCCATCGATCTAGAAAGTATGTCTTATATCTATCCAGCCCTCTTTTATCTTATATATCAAATATTTCATAGAGATTTTTCCGCAGAGCTTAGTTTGCTTGCTAGTTTAGATATATGGGGCCTCTGATGATTTGTGTTGGGAGTGATACCAAGAAAAAACAGTGGAATCAACGGGGCTTAATTTTTCCCCATTTAAAAACCAATGTTTTCAAATTTTAACATTTTTATTTTATTTTTATTTTATACCTTATTAAATTTCCGTTTAAATGTAGTTTAGCGACCTGGTAAGAGATGACGAAGTTGATGGATTTTGTGTGCGGCGGGGCTGTCGTCGCGCCACACACAAAAACCATCAACATGTTGTATTCCTTGGAGAAATGTAAACCCAAAAAACATATTTTTTTTATACAATAAGAGTGATAAACGAGCACACAGTCCACCTGATGGTAAGTGGTTGCTGTGGCCCATAGATATCTACATCTATTTTTGTTTGCGAATTAAAATGCAGATGCGTTGTCAGCCGTGAGGACTAAAATGGAATGCCTCTTTTCCAGTAAAAAGGGTCTCCGGTTCTCTACACTCACCATACGAAAAACAGCAGCATTAAGCTGCTATTTTACGCTGGTATTCTGTGAGAGCGTGGACCTTCTCCGGTCGAGCCGACCCATTCGTGCTACAACTATACTATTAATATAGTTGCAGCATGGCTCTACCACGTATGTATAGAATTGGACTTGCGAAAGGCTATTATGGTAAAGATGATATAACAAAAAATAATAGTTTCATTAGAGTTACAGCCTGTATCCGTCCCTCTGCAAGGCACAGGCGTCTCATTTCTGCGCGGATAACACACTCAATGCGGTTCGGCAGACATGACATGTCTTTGAAACCTTTATTTTATTTTATTAGGCCTGCAGGTTTCCTTACATTTTTCTTTACTGCCGAGCATTTTTTGAATTAGCACTTAACATTGCAAATAACAATTTAATCGAAAAAGGAGAGGATTGAACCCGGGTTACTTCAAGTACTATGAAATTTACAACGAGCGGTTAGGCCCTCTGAGCTATTACTGCTTAAATTATAGTAAATTAATGTATTTTTGCTTATGCTTCATTATTGAATAACTTTCCTTCCAATATCCTGAAAAGTGCGAACATCTGTTGAAATATTCGAAATGTAATTTATATTCATAATTACGGAAACTTCTAACTTGTGGTTTCAATTAAATTAAAATATAATTTCAAATTAAGCGATTTTAAGACTGGAATGAATCGGCTATTAATGAATTCTACTTCAAAGTAATTAGATTTAGTAGAACTATGAAAACACTGTTTAGTAAAAAAAAAATCCAAACGTCAGTCTGAGTTTTAAACAAACATTTTACATCCAGATGTGAGCTCTTATAGCCTGATGGATGGGTGGATGAAAATATATGAAAATTATAAAAAATACAATGCATTGAATACTTTACATTTCGAAAGTTCGGTAAGAAACTAAGATGGAATTGTTTCTTGTCGTAGTAAAATCTGTCAATTAAAACATTATAAATTATATACAAATCAGGACCTACGTAATTAATTATATTAATTATCAAACAGTTTGTGCGAGTTACTTTGCAAATAATACAAAGTAATTTATTGTACAAAAGCTCCCTTACGATTATTTTAAATCAACCGATTTTCTCTTACTTTTTTTTATAGGATAAGGGTGACAAATGAGCACACAGTCCACCTGATGATAAGTGGTTGCTGCGGCCCATAGAAATCTACATCTATCATCTATTACAAATCAGAATGCAGATGCGTTGTCAACCGTGAGGACCAAGATGGAATGCCTCAATTCCAGTAAAAAGGGTCTCCGGTTCTCTACACTCACCATATGAAACACAGCTGCGTTAAGCTGCTATTTTACGCTGGTATGCTGTGAGAGCGTGGTCCTTTCCCGGTCGAGCCGATCAATTCGCGCCACAACCATACCACTATTATAGCTGCTGCATGGCTCTACCACGTACATTACTTATTGGCTATTTGATCGAATTCATCATCAAATCATAATAAGATAAGCGGAATACAATGTTTGTATTTTTCATCGTTATTATGTAAATATTAAGTATGGCATTCTGTGAAATATGTCAAAATATCAATTTGTAAGAAAGGAGAAAGAAAAAATGAAAGAAAACTTTATTTGACATCACAAAGAAAAAATAACACGAGATATTTTATTTTTTAAACAAAACATGACTAGTACTAAATGACAGCAGTGCTGATTTTCAAATAGAGCCCAATAATTGATTTCACCGACGGATATACATAAGTTTATTATAATTGTTATGCTTGACAAAGGTAGCGAATTTTTGAGCTAACTTTATGGGCTGACGTATATAATATATCATCGCTCACATTGATATACGTAATCATAGTAAAAGTCTAAAAACTATTAATAAAACGAAATACTTATTAGACACAAAAGATGGTTGAAATTAGTACTTATAACAACATTAATTAGGAAACTACTATATTACGCTTAGAATTATTATTTGATATTTAAATAACAGAACTCCGGCTTTGTAGTATCAATGGGCGTTACTCAGGGCTCGATTCATTTTCTTTCTGTTCTTAATCTATATTAATGACTTACCTTATCTTGTAGGAGACAAGCACGATATAGTGTTATTTGTTGATGATACCTCTTTAATTTTCAAACTCAAAGGACAGTCAATTAATTTTGACAATGTACATAAATAATGCTCTATCAAAATTAGTACATTGGTTAAACGCGAACAATTTGCGCTTAAACATCAATAAGATAAAATGTATTAAATTCACAATACCTCATTTTAAACATTCGAATACCAATGTGCTCTTAAATGGGGAGGAGTTAAGTTACCGCTACAGCTACAGTTAAGGATACCACTGTTTTTCTTGGTATTACTATTGACGCGAACCTTCCATGGGGTTCCATATATCTCAATTAGCAGACAGACTTTCTTTTGCAGCATATACTGTAAGAAAGATTAGAAGTCTCGTC
Source organism: Parnassius mnemosyne (assembly GCA_963668995.1). Lineage (NCBI taxonomy): Eukaryota > Metazoa > Arthropoda > Insecta > Lepidoptera > Papilionidae > Parnassius > Parnassius mnemosyne. The sequence goes on along the minus strand of CAVLGL010000002.1, from coordinate 13,593,369 downwards.
AATGTTGAGATAGCTAGATTAATTTATTTTAGTTACTTTCACAGCGCAATTTCTTATGGAATTTAGCTATAGGGTAATATGACTGACATTGAAGCCATATTTGTTTTACAAAAGAAAGCTGTACGGGCAATTTATAACTTAAATTGTAAAGAGTCCTTTAGAGAAAAATTTAATGAAATAAATATATTAAATTTGGCATCGCAATATATTTATGAAAATGTTATGTATTGTTATGAATCGTTCGCGCGCCAAACCGAGTGTTGAATTATTTTAATTTTTACTTTCGTCTTAAACTATGCGTCCAAATAACATGTTATAAAGAGCAAAGTTTGTCTTCATAAAATTATCTTGATGATGAAGTAATTTTTGTTCATAACAATTAATTTGTCATGCTCAATAATAACGCTCATAAATCATTTTTAATATTCTATACTTTTTGTCTTAATATTCGTTATTGTGGCATATGAATAGAAAGTAATAGAACACAGTGTAATTAATTTTATTAAATATAGATTATTACATAATACTTATTGAAAGTAGTTTTTTTGTTTACCACTGGTTCGGAAAATCCCTCTGTCCTGGGACAAACCAGCAAAAAACCCAGCGGTACTTTTTTAAAACATATTTCATTTTACTATAATTAGGTTTGTACAATTTTTAATTGAACTTTATTAGAACCAGCATTGCAAACACCTCATTCCCAGGGGTTATTTTCATTTATGTATTCTTTGATATTATATTGACCCTTTTTGTACAATTTTTCTTTAATAAAACATATCAACTTGTTTATTGACAAATTTTGTTAATTTTCTGGAATTTTGTTGTAAAACCATATACATGCCCTACAAATTAATCACTAATTCTGAGAGTCTTGTAACTCGTATTACAAGCTTATTTTTGTTCCTAGTTTTTAAAGTATGACCATCTTTATTCTTATCAAAGCTATTTGTGTTTTTATGTATAAGAAATATCTATAGCGATTCTATAGTCGCGGTCTTTTTTGGATGGAGGAATGATCTATATTTTTGTACTACATTGTATTTACGTATAAACTAACGGTACTAACCATTACGCCAGCGCACGAGTTTTTATTGCTAAATTCGCTACAAAAATATACTAAAATAAAATGATATTGAAAAAGTATTAAATCTTGTACGGTGGAACGGAACCCTACATGCGCGAGTCCGATTCGCACTTGGCCGGTTTTATTATATTAAGTATAAATTAATAGGTGCGGCTTTTCGTTTTAAAGCTTTAATATTAGTTCATATAAACGGGATTGGACCTATAGGAAGTACATTTCAAACCTTAAAAGCATTTTTGTGTCGTGAGCGGAGTATTGTCGGAAATTGTAGTGGATTCGATTGATTTTGAATGTTACATAAAATTGCTGAAATTTGTTACCATTTCGAATTCTGTTATTCAACACAATTTTTAGAATCACACGTAACTACACACATTTCATAAAACTATAGCGAGTTACTACAAAGTGACCGTCAAACGGTATTCATTACTTTTAAATAAATGACCTTCGCTTTAGGGGCTTATTCTTTGACCGAGTTTCAGTTATTTCACTTTCAATTATCGTAGAGATTACTCTAATCATCACACCTTACAGTTTTTTTTTTCAAAATCCCTTCATTTTTCGACCTTCTAATTAAAGCAAGCTTCACGCGTGCTCCTCTTAGCACATCAGTTAACTCATGAAGGACCCATATCTCGAGTTTTACCAATCTGGTGCAAATTTTGGGGTAACTCTTGCGAAAAAGGAGAAATATTCACGGCCAAAAAAGGTATATACGCTCCATGTTTAAGCTGGAGAGTACCGATAGCTGTAAGCCATATTTTAAGCAATATCAAATATTAACTCTTCCTTGTATATACATTTATATTAGAGATAGTAGTTTTGTAAAGTCGAACTAGAACCGTTTTAATTGCCTGGCAGACCTTGCCCCAAGAAACAGACGCGACAATAGTAGAGTTTACATTCCTAAGGGGAAAACAACACTAATACGCAACGGTGTCTGCTGTATGGAGCCGGCTGTTTACAACAAATTACCCAAGTGTTGGAGGGATCTCAACACCGCATTATTTAAGACGAGGCTACGAAACTTTTTCGCAGACAAGGTGTAATATAATAATAATGAATTTTTAATGGACAAAATGTTATGTTAAAATTTGTACGTTTTTCACATGAATATTTATTTATAAATTGTATTATTATTAATGTAATTAATTTGAGGATGGCTTTTAATAATTAAATAATAGTGATAATAATGTACCGATTGACTAGACTACACATATAATTTGAAGAGACTTTTTATTTTTGTTAATCTAATGTTATATTGTGTTGTGAATGACATATCTACGTAAATTGATTAAAAAAATTTTTGCATGCCTTCTGGTAAAATATGGTGGAATCTATACTATATATTTATTACCACATTTTGTATCACCCATATTTGCAAACTAAAGAAATTCATTAATTCATTCATTCATGAGTCAATACTGCGACTAACGTAGGGAATCATCTATATATCAGACGTCGCAGTTATTTCCAAAATACCTTTTTCTTTCTGCTAATTAAAACAAGGCAAGCTAGCTAGCTCCTCTATGCACATCAGTTAATTCATGAGGCACCCATATCTCGATGTTTACCGATTTGGTACAAATGTGTCAATAATGTAACGGCGTACTAACGGAGGACTAGAGAAATAGTTATGTAAAAAAAAATGTATGTGTTTGTTCTAATCCTAAAATTAAAAATATTTTTATTTCTGAGAAATACAACCTGCATTTCACGATATTTTCCTTCAATGCTAAGCACGTGGTAAAACAGCACTTTCATTAAATTAAATTAGTTTCTATAATTAATAGAATCAGGCGTTACTTTGCGGAAATCCATTATTTAAAAGTTGTTGTTCATTGTTCTTGTGACGGGCTGTAAAGATAATGATGATTGGCCGGGGAGTAAGAGTCTTCTTTTTTTATAGGATAAGGGTGACAAACGAGCACATGGTCCACCTGATGGTAAGTGGTTGCTGCGGCCCATCTACATCGATCCACTATTACAAATCAAAATGTAGATGCGTTGTCACCCGTGAGGACTAAGATGGAATGCCTCATTTCCAGTAAAAAGGGCCTCCGGCCACCTGCACTCACCAAGCGAAACGCAGAGGTAAACGGCTACTTCACGCTGGTTTTCTGTGAGGTCGTGGTACCACCCCGGTTCAAGCCGGCCCATCCGTGCGACAGCAAAAGCTGCCGCGTGGCTCTACCACTAACAAAAGTAATAACAAAGGTCTCCTTTTTCGAAACGAGTGTCAATTAGAGTTAATAAAATCACATACAATTTGTAAATAAAATGTAATATAAACATAATAAATTTTTTATGGTCATTTTTGATGAAGTTAAGCTATTGCTGTACGTTTTAATACTGATTCTGATAACGCACTAAAAGGCAACACAGAATTCTTGTTTTAAGTTGTATATATATTATTTTAAAAATAAATAAAACATTCTATATTGTACCTGGCTTAAAATAAATATTCAGCAGATATAAATAGAAAACAGACGAATGTTTACAGTAACACGAATCGACTCCAGTATTTGATTTTGTTTATACTATTACGAGGATTTTAAAAGATTAAAAAGGAATTTTAATTTTGCGAAATGTATTGTTTAATTTAATCGGTATATTTCATTGTAATATACACCGTGTAGTGGTGGGTAAGAATACCCACTACCCCATATCTTCCCGTGGGTGTCGTAGAAGCGACAGACGGAAGTTGAGGCAGAAGATGGGCAACAGCATCTTTCTGATAACAGCAAAAAAAAACAATATAAAACTGAGGATTTCAACCCGCTCGCCCATATCCTTAGAGTAGCAACTATGGCAGTATACCTCCCATGAGCAACGACAAAAATAAGCGACCCCCAGTCCCCGGCAGCCCCGCTATTCCTGGTTACGGTGGCGACCATGGTAACAGTGGGCGTGCTAAGAATCTCCGTTGGTGGTTCGGTTGCTACCCAAGACGACTCAACCTGGCAACATACAACGCACGCACACTGAGGACTGACGAGAAGATCCTGAAGCTGGCATAAGAGATAGACAAGTTGCGCTATAATATCATAGGATTATCTGAAGTTGGAAGAGAGGGGGAGGACACGGTAATATTCGAATCTCACTACTTGTTCTTTCACCGGGACCATCTGTCCCAAGGCGGTGTCGCCCACAAGTCTCGCGTCGACGAATACTTTACACTCAGAATCACCAAACGGTATTCGCTGAAGGTCGTATAGGTTTAGGCACCAACCTCGGCTCATCCCGATGAGGAGGTGAAGGCAATGTATGAGGATATATCTAGAGTCATGCATTCCTCAAAAACCTACTATACGCTGTTAATAGTAGACTTCAACGGTAAACTAGGCTACTAGAGAAAACGGTTAACTGAAAGTAGGGAAATTACGGATAGGGCAACGAAACCCAAAGGGTCAACAGCTGGCTAACTTTATGGAGAAAGAGTGACTCATTATAATGATCTCTTTCTTAAGAAGCGGGTCAACAGAAAGTGTACTTTTTTTTTATAGGATAAGGGTGACAAACGAGCACACAGTCCACCTGATGGTAAGTGGTTGCTGCGGCCCATAGACATCTACATCTATCCTCTATTATAAATCAAAATGTAGATGCGTTGTCACCCGTGAGAACTAAGATGGAATGCCTCATTTCCAGTAAAAAGGGCCTTGTTTAAGCACCGATGGTTCGACAAAAAATGAAATTGACTTCATAATGACAAACAGACGACGACTGTTCAATGATGTCTCAGTGAACGTAAGGGTGAAAATTGGCAGTGATCATCGAATGTTGAGAGGAACACTGAACCTAAACGTTAAGTTGCAGTCTTTAGCAGATTGAACAGCATACAGAAAAGTGAATAAACAGATCTCCAAATACATGCGACGAGACATACGCAACTTTAATACAGCACGTATTGAAGAAGGGATCGAGCGTAACCAAAGTCTTTGTCAGATATCTGTCTGCCAGAAAGACACAAACGTCGAAGCTGAAGACCGAATGTGGCAGGATCGTTTCCGGGACACCTGAGATTTTGATTGAGACTGAGAGGTCCTATGGGTAGCTGTACACGTCATCAGCGGAGCTATCCGATACTATTCTGATGATATTCCGGACGTCAGTCTTAACGAGATTAGAATGGCTCTCCAGCACCTTGAAAACGGCAAGTCCCTGGGCGAGGATGGAATTACAGCGGGGCTTCTGAAAGCGGGTAAAACAGCAGTACTTGACATTTTTCAGAAGCTCTTTATATAAGATATAAGAAAGGGCGAGGATGGTTCTGTGACTTTGCGGTCACTTGAAAAATATAATATTAAGCAGTTGATTACTTTCTACAGTATTCGGAAACTGAAGCTGTTGCCGAAATTAGCCAGAAGTATAATCATGATCATCGTTGCCTACAGTAAGTACTATAAATATTTTAGACATTTGCATAATTTCTATTGAAATAGTCGATCATAATTGACCAGAAAACACCATGGTTATATAATAAATGTTATTTATAAAACAAGAAAATATTTTACATTTAGAAAATAATATCAACTCTTAGTTTTATTGCTAAGAAATTGGATGATAGCAATTTATTTTACCGATAAAGATGGTGTACATTTGAGATAAATATTATCTCCTTAATTTTCTTCCACGTTAAATTCGGTCGCTTATCTTGCTATAGCGATAATCGATTAAAAGTCATTACCGCGAAGATTACACGATGAAACATTTGGTAGAGACGTTTAGATAAAATAAATATAAGATATTGTTTATTGATTATTATTTATAATATTTAATAAATTATTTATAAAACTAGTTAAAGCTATGTAGCTTCTTGCTAACCTTTTATACAATAATGACGCACATTAAATTACTATAACGTAATATTAGTCCTGTAGTTGCTGGTCTCGTAAGAGGCGACAGATGGTAAGAAATTGGATAACAACTCAACAATAATAATAAAAACTGCGGTGACTAACCCAAGCATTCGACCTACATATATTAGGCAATCTAAGGGACTGGTTGTGTGGACTTGTTACGGGCTGCAATGACGATAATTAACTTTATATTAATTTACTTAGCATTAGCCCACTTCACAAGTCAGCGTTGAATAAGTTCCTTCTGTGAATTTGCAACTTTCGTCATGCCAAAGTTGTCACGCTTGGCGAGCGGTTTGGTAGCCGCAGTTTCTTTATTGTTGTTTTGCTGTTTGCAGAATGATGCTGCTGCCCATCTTCTGCCTCAATTTGCCTCTGTCGCCTCTTACGACACCTACGGGAAGATATGGGATAGTGGGTATTCTTACCCACCACTAAACTAGATGGAGTGCTGACCTGGTAAAACATGCAGGAAGACGATGGATGCAGGTGGCTCAGGACCGTGCTTTGTGGCATTCCTTGGTGGAGGCCCATGTTCAGAAGTGGACTTGTGAAGGGCTGTAACGATGATGATGATGTGAATTTGCAACAATCACTTTACATGGAAGAGCCATGTTGCAGCTACATTGTAGACCACGCTCTCACAGAATACCAGCGTAAAATAACTGCCTAATGCTGCGTGTTTCGTATTGTGAGTGTAGAGAACCGGAGACCCTTTTTACTGGAAACCAGGCATTCTATAGCAGTCTTCAGGGTTGACAACGCATCTGCATTTTGGTTTTCTTAATTGAGGATAAATGTAGATGGGCCACATTATCCACTTACCATCAGATGGACTGTGTGTTCGTTCGTCAACCTTATTCTATAAAAAAAAGGTCGCATTTCTAAAATAAGTCCTGTTGTATATAACATTATTTTCTCAATGTTTGGTATTAGGTACCCTGCCGAAATGCATAGGTACCTAATTATTATTTTAAGGAACTAGCACATTTTTGAAAACCGGCATTTTTGGATATTCAAAATTTCTAAACCTCTGCGACGATTATTCGCTATAGTCCTAAAAACACGAAGTTTTAAAATTTCTATAACGTTAATGTTAATCTCAGGTAGTCAATTAATTGCAAATACCGAATATAAATCGTAGACGGAAAAAACTGTTATATTATAAAGATTAATTCTTTTTTAAAACTACCATGTTTATCTATTACATTTGATAGCAGTACCTGTACAAACGACGAAATGCACAGCTAATTTTCAAAGTATTCGAGTCATGTGTAAGCAATTTTTTAAGCTGGAATGCTTTCCATGCTACGTAAATTTGAGCAGAAAACTAAAAGTGCTTTTTCAATAAAACGAGGAATGAAATTTTTTTAAATGTAAAGAATGTACAACAAAATTTTTCACACAGCTATGATTTCATGGTATTATGAAAAATATAGTCTTATTCAACACAAATAATTGTAGTTCTGATTTACTAAAATAGGCAACCACAATGTCCACAATCTCCAGCTAAACAAATGTCTTTCAATTCGCTCATAATAGAGCAAGAGCCCGTGAATGCCAGAAGTTCCTTTCTTCTTATTTTATATAAGCTGAAATTTTCTCAGCGCTACTTACCTACATAAGTAGGATCGTTGGGCTACTATGAAGCTTAAATAATAACTGTACTTACATCATAGCATAAAAATCTGAATTTTTGAAATGTTTATTGAGTAACTATTAGAAAATGTTTCCTCAGTAACCAGACAGTTTCTACAGTTCTAACACCTGGCCAGACAAACATATAAGGTAGCTGTTAGTGCGAGCGCGAGGTAATAAAATATATCTAATAATATATATATTAATGTATATTTGTGTATCCGATAAGGAAGATCTGGCATTCACCTGCTCTTTGATTATAACGTTACTGTTGCATTAAATACTGCAGTAGGATATAATTTGTCTGTATTATCTTATATCTACTTACGTGATTTTGTTTTACAATGTACAAATATGACTGTGGGAGCGATGTGATCTATCCTCATTTATAACTTTTCATTCTATTTTCGACTCATTATTATTATTACAGTTATTATTTCTTGCTTTACAAAGTATATATTTTATTTTGAATTGTGAATATGAATAAAATAGACTTGGAATCTTTTGTTAACAAGTATGCGAAACGAAAAAATAACGTACCAAAGTGCACGTTCCAACTTCGAGTAAAAAGTTATTTTTTTTATGGATGGAACACAAATCTCGAAATATGTTCCTAAAAGGTGGCGCTATAGTCGAGAAGTTAATGAATTTTATATTTACATTTTAAAAAGTTCGGAGCAAATTCACAAACAAAGCCAGCTAGTTCAAAAAACTAACAAATGACTACAATCAATGATTGACAAACGAAGATCTGAACATCTAATATCACGAATTACGGATTTGAATTCATCCAGTTTGTGTGCACTAAACACTAATTATTGGTTACAATCAAGAATTGGTAATGTGACCAGGATTTGGTATCTGAATAGTTCCGGAGTTCAAAACTGTATGTAAAATATCAGTTCGAATCTTAATTGTAAAGTTACGTCGAACACGTACGAGTGTGACGAGTAAGGCCGGCTACATACATACGGAATTGCGTTTCGGGATTCCGTTTCGGAATTCCGAAAATGACGGCCATACTCATTCGGAATTCCATTTAGCCCGCAAAATTTTGAACGGAATATACTACTGTACCTGTGTGACAAAAAAGCTCCTTGATTTTATATGGACTTATATGGACTTACTGCGTTCGGAATTCAGAGACCGAATATGGAAACGGAATCCCGATACGAAATTCCGTATGTATGTGGCGGGCCTTAGTCTTAAGCTTGAGAGGAGACCGATTAGCGTAGTCGTCATATATTTTCAGTGGCCGACTTGAGACACAGTAATCACAATATCGTGTGTTTGTCATGCACGCCACAATGCAACCGCCCCTATACAATCTCGTCTATCAGTTTACACTACACTACACTTGGTTACATCGCGTTTACGCATAGTTTTTACAAGGTGGTAGGATGATTTTTCTGGCTAAGAGCTCGTCTGGGTTTACTTACAAACAAAACATCGGTTTGGTTACCTAACCACAGTCTAGCATTTTTCCCCCACCATACAAGAAAAGTGATAATATACTAACAGACAGAGAAATTCCATTTAAGCCTACAATGACAACGTACTTGTAGACATCTTTGCTTAAAGGTGGTGTCGCCATTGCTACTGAAGTCCATGGACGGGTGTAGTAGCGATTCATCATCAGGTGAGCTGTTAGTTTGTTTCATAAAAAAGATCAGTTTTATTAAAAAAAAACTTGTGCCACTTATTGTATGTTTTTATGTAGGTAAGCAACTTCTGAAAGCAAATGAAAGTTAGTGTCGTGATTGAAATCAGACTTAAACATTTTTATCTTCATCATAATATTAAAGCAAAAAGAAAAAGAAAAAAAATGTGTCCATTTTAAAAGGAACCCTTTCTATGAAAAAGTGTAGTTAGTGAAAATAAAAATCAATAAAGTAACTGCTAACAGTTGGTTTTGATTTCGCAAATAATGAATGTAATCTAAATTTTATCTGTTAATCTTGTTAAATTAGAAACAGGATACGCAGAATTTTTATTCTTAATTCAATTTGTATTACTGAACAAGTAAATGCGTTCTCTTTTCACGTGACGCCGCTTGGGCGAAGAAGTGCAAAGGGGGTAAGGACATTCTTCTTTCAACGGTTTCACAACGCATATCTGGAGCTGGCCCGCTAGGCACACTCGAAATTATCACCACGGACAACTTTATTTATCAGGCCTGCCTTGTGAGTTTCTTAGTTCACCGTATCTTAATCTTAGCCATGGCTTACATGTAACGGGGAGGCAGTTACACTAAAGCAAGAACAGAGGTCTGGTTGGACCCGTTTTAGATTCAAGTTGTCCCACAAGTCGAAATTTCTTGCTCCTTGAGCGATATTATTCGCCGAGCCCCGACCCGTTTGTGAAACGGAAACACACGTGTACTATTAGTTCTTACTGTTTTGTAACTTTATGTAATATGTTAGTATAGTAGTGTGCGTACTACTATACTAACTTACATGTATAATACACACTAACATAAAGTGTATGTGCACGGCTAACAACAACGAAAGTCAAACCTTCATCGTGAAATAGAATAACTGTGCCTTGATGTGGCCACTGAATGTACGAGTGTGATTGAATAATTAATTAAAAAATAAATCTATCAATATACAAATACAAACACTCACGCCTGTCACCCAGAGAGGTAGGCAGAGACTACGGACTTCCATTTGGCGCGATCCTGACACACCTCTCTCGCCTCCTTTACATCCATATATTTACGCATACACGCTCGTCGGTTAAGGGTACTCCTAATCTGGCCCATTTTCTGGCCGATTTGGTCGATAAATCTTCATATACGGCGTCCCTTCCCGACTTTGCCGTTCACTTCTGAAACATAAATTTGCTTTGTCACTCCTCTCTTTCATGTCTTTCCTCGTTCATTCTTTCTACGTGACCAAACCACCAAAGCATTCCTTTTTTAATCCTAGTCACAACGTCATCTTGCAAACCACACTTTTCTCTTATCACTCTACTAGGTAATTCAAACTTCAAGTGGTTAATCTACGAATCCTACTCGGCAAAGCAGCGCTAGGGAAATTTCATTATCGTATACTCGTATTAAGAGTCAAAGTAGACAAAGAGTCACGCTCTAGCTATTTTTGGAATGCAGCACGATTGGGTCGCCTCGAACGGGGAACATCATGCTTTCACAGAATACCAACGTAGTGTAGACAAACTGATACCCTTTTACTTTTAACGCGGTATTCTGTCTTAGTCCTCAGGAGTGACAACACATCGATATTTTGATTTTAAGTCGAGGATAGATGTAGATGTCTCTGGGCCACAACATCCACTTAATATTAGTTGAACTGTGTGATTGATTGTCACCCTATTATTTTCAAAAATATCTTCTAATCCTATATTTATAAATTTAAAGTAAAGACTAATCCGTAAGCTGAAATGGCATGGGCCTGGTCATATATCTTGAAGAACCGATAACTGATGGGGAAGAAAGTTTCCAGAGTTATAGCGGCGTATTCAAAGACGAATGCGCGGAGGAAGATGGGGTCAATTGATGTAAGCAGCTCAGGACCATCTTCTTCTTATGACATTCTTTGGGACTCCTTATGCAAAGCTATGGATTGTGATAATATGCAATGTCATGAAACGAAATGTGAATAAATATAACAGAATAAAATGTACTTGCATTTTCGATTCACAACTTATTGAGATATTAAAAATAAAAAAAAACGTTACATAACAGATTATAAACTAACAGACAATCTGCTATGTCAAAAGATCCCTTGGAAAAACTTTTCAAAATATAATATTGTCTTCTTTTTAATTAATCCACGATTATAGTGAGACTATTAATTAGCTAATAACCCGTTCCATGTTTGTCCATCTAGGTTAATGAAGTGCGATCTCCTATAGTTACCACAACAAATAGTGATTATGAAGATTTCCTGTCTGATTCAGGACAATGATGATATCTTTAAAATAGGTTAATAAAAGCTCTCGCTTAAGCTGAGAAATTATAAGAAAAATTACTTCTTCTAATTTCTTCTTTTATCTTATCGCTGCTGGATATGGGCTTTCCAAGATGTGCAGAAGATTTCCCTTAATTGTCATGCTTGGTAAGCAAATTGATGATCATAGTACCAGACGTATCGCACATTGATCTGGTTAAGTATTTTACGCCTGATGTAAGCACAATGGTTAATTGGAAGCCATAAGATGTTTCTGAAATTTCCTATAATTTCCTCTTACGATATCGGCTGCACGAAACTGAGTGATGTATTCGCTGCCACCGCACGGCAACGTAAATATTTGAATTATTATATTGAGTATCTCTATCTGTCCATCTGTATCTGTTATACGTGGTTTTATTTTTTACAATGAAAAAATAAAAGTAATACAAAAAATGAAACAGTTTCTATTCACAAGCGCGCGGAGCTTCAGGAAGAGAGTTGTATCAATTTACGAGTAGTTACTCATTTCACGTTTTTTTTAATCTTCACGGACTCGTTTGGAATTCATTAATTAAAATAACTTCGTGTACCTAATGTTATTAAAACGAAAACAAAGAAGCTCGTTATCTAATTGAAAGAAATCAAAAATATCATTAAAAGCTTTAATTAACATTATACGAGTACTTCCTGTATAAAAGAAAATTTAGAATGTTGTTTCCTTATTTTAACGATATGGAAAATAATTAAGGTTCATTAATAAGGCTGCTATTATATTATTAAATGTATATTATGAGCACATATTATAAACATGATTCATAGAAATATAGGAGAACTATACTTTGATGATGAACTTCTCTCCTTTGGTTGTCTGTTCTTCAAGCTATATTGCCGAAACGAAAAGTGGCAATCACTTCAGCTTATTGATCCGTTGGACTTTGTGGTTTTTATATTTTACTAAAATTATTTTGAACGAATCAAACATTATATAGTAACAATAATAAATATAAAAACTTGTGTCAGTTATTTGGTGATGTGATTGTACTGTTAATTTGGAGGTTTTTCGGAAATGTCTTCAGCATTGGCAGTGGTACCGCCTTGTAGGGTCAATTTTTTGGTTTTAGACGTAGAAGGATTTACTGCCGACATATTAGTAATTAGGTTCACTACTTCTTTCAGCTCCAACTGAAATCGTAGGCCAGCCTCTGGCAATAACTAATGCCTAGACAGGTGATTTTAATTGGCAGATTTTTCATCCCCACTATCTTCATTAGCACTTTCATTGTTTTTGAGAGAAGTGTAACCGTTCGTCATTATTACAGTATAATTTTCTCTGAAATCTGAAACAAAATAGTTCATAAATAATAGTGAGAAAAAATAATACGCCCCTATAAAATGTTACATAGGCATATAATCCTCTCATGGAATAGTACACAAAGTGCAAAATTTTATAACAATACCTAAGTTTTATGACTGATAGCAATAATAAGTCTTAAAGACATAATATTAGAGAAATTAATAGCAAAATTTAACATATTTTATATAAATAAGAGAATAAATGATAGTTACAAAAACTATTTACTATACAACAAAACTATTTTTAGTTTTACTGTTGAAATTGGCGCGTTAACGAAAAATACATTTGACAGCTGAAAAATATATAATAATAACAGTACGAGTACTGCTACTACACCGAAAAATAACAGGAGTAGTAAATTAAAAAAAAAATTAGTTAACGATTATAAAAGCTTTTAGAACCTGAGGATGCCTCGTGTGATCGTGAGTCTATATCACCTGAGGATGCCTCGTGTAGAGGCGAAACACGTGTCGTATTATCGTCAGTGGTGTGTCTTGCCTAGTGTAGTGGTGTTGGGAGTAGCGGTGCTGGGATTAGTGATGACGGGGATAGTGCACGCAATTGAGGTAGGGCGGGAGGTGCTCTTCATACTAGGTAAGACACATCATTTTATTTTATAACCCTTATTTTACTTGCGAAGTAAATTTTTCTAAAAGCTTTTATATAATGGATTTCCGCAAAGTAACGCCTGATTCTATTAATTAAGTTAACGATTGAAAAATAGAACACTGGGATGATACGGGTTAGGATAATGCAACATTTTATTAAAATAATTACCTAAGATTCATTAGTAGGGCTGCTTAAATGTATAAGAGCATAGATACCTAGTATAGATATTGTTCATAGAAACATGAGAAAACTATGAGAGTTTCGTTTGTATATTTGATTCATATGATAAAATATTTAAGATAATTATTACAATCCATCACAATTTCACTGTTAAACGTAAGTCAAGGAGCCACAAAACAAGATCCCGAGTCACCTACATTCATCCATTTACTGTATCTCATACCAGTATCAAATATTTCTTGTTCCTAAAATATTTATTCCACAAATAAAATGCTTCAATCAAAAAAAATTAAGGACCAAAACCCTTTATTTAGATCACTCCAGTGCGCAGTTAAAGAATACAAACTAACAGTACAGTGTCTTAAAAAAATAAAGCTTCCAATTTTATAAACTACGAATTAAAATGCAGATGCGGTGTCAGCCGCGAGAATTTAGGTTGCCTCTCCAGCAAAATAGGTCTCCGGTTCTCTACACTCACCATACGAAACACAGCAGCATTAAGCTGCTATTTTACGCTGATATTCTGTGAGAGCGTGGTCCTTCCCTGGTCGAGCCGACCCATTCGTGCTACAACTATACTATTAATATAGCTGCAGCATGGTTCTACCACGTAATACCATTATTCATATCTAGTAGTTATAACCAGTGGTTATAATTCACGTACTTTTTAGCAGTAACCCATATTGAACAATTTTACTTAATTAAATTTGGTTGGAGTCGTGGTTGATTCCATTTTGATATTTGGCGTCTGGTTACACTGTGTTGTCTCAATGTGTTAGTATCGATTATATGCCGAAATCCCTTCACAAGTCCACTGCTGAACATAGGCCTCCCCCAAGGAACTCCACAAAGCATGGTGCTGAACCACCTCTATCCATTTTTATAAGTATTAATTTGTTTTTTGGTTACAACTGGCTATCATAATGAAGAAACATATACCAACTTACTTCAAAGTTAGATTATAATTAGTCTTATGTTTAAAGTATAGTCAGATTTAATAAAGAAATACCGTGAAAAATATGTGAATTAAAGTATAAGGTAGGGAATTTGACAGCAAATGTCAATTTCGCGAAGACTTTGGCACAGCGACTAACGGACTCATAAGAAGGACTCTTCTTAAACCAAGGATTAAACCCGAAATTGTTAATAAATTATATTTTATAATTTAAAATCCAAAGTGTTTGCAGAGTTTCCACACTGCAGCTTCTCCTATTACTACTTACTTTTAATATCAAAGGCAGCCACCGACTGTTGTATATCAGTTATATAGCGCCGGCTTTTTAAAAACGTTTATTTAACTTGAAATGTTTGTTTGTTTTAACCGATTGAGCTTAAATTCGCATACATGTTTAGTTTGGAACAAAATTCCAGAAAATATACAAAGTTTGGCCTGTTCAAAGTTCAAAAACTTTATTAAACTAAGTTTGTATAAAAAGGGTTATTATAATATTAAGGAATTTATGGATGATAATAACCCCTGGAAATGAGGTGATCGCTACCAAGCTATTTCTAATTTGTTGTGTTGTTAATTTGTGTAACATCATGATTGTAAGCTGTTATTTAAAAAAAAAAAGCTGGGTTTCTTGCTGGTTCTTCCCAGGACAGAGGTTTTTTTCCGAACCAGTGCTAATCAAACAAAAGAATGACTTTCAATAAGTATTATTTATAATCTATATTGAATAAAAAAGTTTCTGTTTCTGTTTCTGTTTCTGGATGACAATGCATGGTTAGCTTATTGACGTCATACTAATTTAATATGGCGGACTGTACAAGATGGCGATCTAGTTATTTTGTATGGACTCCCATGATTTTGGTATCAAATGAAAGTGTTTGCTGAAAAGAATACGAACATAAAATGACGTCACTCTAAATCCAATATGGCGGACACCCGAAGATAGCGGACTATGTTTTTATATGCACCCCCATGTTATGAATATCAAATGAAAGGTTTTGCTCAGAAAAACACAAAAAACAAGTGATGTCACTCTAAATTCAATATGGTGGTATCCCAAACACGGTGGACTATGTTTTTTTAGATCTGTTTATGACTTTGCCTTGGCATATGGTCTGATGCAACTGGTTACTTTACCTACGCGGATCCTAGATGTGGAGGATTATGCACCTCCTCTGTTGAACCTTCTGCTGATCTCACATCCGGACGGATATCAGATGTCGTTGATGCCCCTCTTGGCTACGCAAACCAAGTAAGAGTATGTTGCCACTCACGTTCTGCAGATTACCGCCATGTTTACCACTATAGTTCAGCCGATTGGGACAGGATGCGGTCTTTTTTAGCATACTACCCTTGCCGGCTGGGTTGCTTCTCGCTGGATTATCCCAACGTTATTGCTGATTCTCTCGCTGATATCATGTTTCAGGAAATGGAACTTTATATTCCATCATCCGAGGTACCTATTGGAGGAAGAACCCAGCCATGGTCTGCTCGCCCCTGTAAAATTGCTTCACGCCATAAGCAGGAGTGCTACCGGGCCTGGGCTGACGCATAGACGTCTCAGGATACGAATACCAGCGGTCTCAAAAATAAGTACAATTCCGCCTCCAAGTCTTTCAAAAGTGTCATTTCCAAGGCAGTAGTTCCGAACTCATGGAACACAGCTTTGGTGCACCCAACCCCTAAAAGGCGACCGTTTAGATCCGTCCAACCACAGGCTTAGTACCTTGAGGAGCTCCAGCTAATTAGTGACCACCAGTATGTTTTCCGTCGGGGTTTCTCAGGTGGTTATCTTCTTGTCGACCTAAGACACAGATGGGCGCAGACGATCGAGTCCAAGGAGGAGGCTTTGGCAGTTAGTTTGGACATAGCGAAGGCCTTCTATCGGGTTTGGAACAAGGCACATCTTTCGAAGCTTCCTTCCTATGAGTCTCACGAGAAATTGTGCAATTTGATCACCAGTTTTCTGGCTGGTCAAAGCATCAAACATAGTAGACGATGCATGCTCCGATTACAAGCCTATTAACGATGATGCTCCATAAGGCTGCATACTATCACTATCAATGTTTCTTCTGCAGTCAATTATATGTTGCAAACCGGTAACATTTATTGCTATGCAGACGACAGCACTGGTGATACTTTATATACTGGCCGTGCCAATATTTCTCAGAAAACGTCGACGTGGAACAAACTTGTGCCTGAAGTGGAGTCTTTGTCGAACAAAGTTTCGGATTTGGGGCGCCTAAATCAGTTCAATACCCTGGAGACAAGTTTGAGCGTTTAACGATAAAAAGGACCCCTTTGTCGTATCTCCTCAGTTTAAAGGAACTCCCCTTGTTGCCTTAGCCAGTATCGAAATCCTCGGTGTCGATATATCGAGTGATTTGCAGTTTCATGGTCACTTGGAAGAGAAGGCCAAATTGGCCTTTAAAAAGCTTGGCGTGCTCAGCAGAGCGGGACAGTATTTCACGTCGGCACACCGCTTGCAAATTTACAAGGCGCATGTTCAGCTCCACATGTAAAATTGTTTCTATCTCTGGGATGGGGCTCCCCAGTGTTAGCTCCTTCCACTTGACCGCATTCAGCGCAAAGCAACTCGAATCATCGATGACCGAGTTCTTTCCGATCGGTTTGACACACTGGAATTGCGAAGAGATGTTGCATCTCTTTGCGTATTTTATCGCATCTAATACGGGGAGTGCTCTGAGGAATTGTTCGGACTAATTCCAACCGCTCAATTTTACCATCGCACATCGCGACAAAACTCGCGATACCATTCATACCATCTGGATGATTGGCGGTCCACCACTAGAGTTAGAAGAAGTTTTCTTCCTCGCATAACTTCCTTGTGGAATCGACTACCACCAGAAAGGCTGGCAACGAATCTTAAATTCCGTGATGTTACAGTTATTGGGTGGCAGTAGTCACTTACCATCAGGTGAGCCGCATGCTCGTATGCCCCCTTTGCTATAAAAAAAATATTAAGATATTCAGTCCAATAAAAATAATTCTACAAGTGTAATGGAATTTAAAGTAGCATTATTAACGCTACGAGTATTGCTGATTCGGATTTTTGTCCCCCAAAAAGCGAGACGATAACATTACGAAAGCAATTTATTCCATTCCAGAATTTTACCGTTAAAAGGCACACAATGAAGTTGAATGTTATATCCTTAATTTTGTTCTCCTTTCGGAATTGACTACTTTTTTATTCTATACTTTAAATGCAATGGTTACGTGTTCTATAAGACATAGCTATTAAATATGTAATAAATTATTATTATAACATTGTGATGCAAGTATTATATATTATTAAACAACAGGGGTGTATTTTAATTATTCCAACAAAGGTGCGTGCTCAGTAATGCGTTGCTAATTTATTTGCACCCACGCGTGGGGAAAATCTATATTCAGCAGTAGACTTTTAATAAACTGTAACGGTAACGGTAAAAAATTAATAAGTAAAAAATTTACAATCCTTATTTTTAGACTTAATTTTAGTTTAATAAATAAAAAGAATATTTTCTTTGCAGTAAAATTGCTTTACAAAGCAATTATTAACCACCTTATTAAAATAGAATAAAATAGAGTATTTTTTTATTCAATATTGATTACAAGTAATTGTTATTGAAAGTCATTTTTTACTTTACCACTGGTTCAAAAAAAATCCTCTGTCCAGGGAAGATACAGCAAGAAACCCAGCGGCACTTTTTTTAAATAAATTTTACAATATAAATGATAACAAACTATTTACAAAATTTATTTTAGAAACAGCTTGTAAGCGACCACCTTATTCCCAAGGGTTATTGTCAACTATTTATTCTTTTATATTATAATAACCCTTTTTATACAGCTTTTGTTTAAGTAAATATTTAAACTTGGTAATAGAGATACCTTGTATATTTTCTGGGACTTTGCTCTAATAGCGTATACTCGTAGATTGACCCAAGAATGAATAACTGACTCTGTGGAATCGAGAGACCGGTATCACTAGCTTGTGTTTGTTCCTAGTGTTTACAGAGTGTTTTCACTTTTCTTACTAAAACTATCTTTGTTTTTGTGAACATACATTAAATTTTCCTAATAAATAAACTTCCTAATAAAAATAGCGTCATATACTACCTAGAACGAATTCTAGGTTTCAAAGGTAAAGACATTTTATCGAACAAAAATTGTTTAACTCTCAAGTTGGTACGTAAAATAGACGCTAGATGGCCTTGAAGTTATGAAATTGAGGATTGTTATAAATCAATATATATTTTAAGATAATTTTATTCATTGTGGTTAATTTCATTTATTTAATTTATTTATTTTTTTATATTGTTTATTTAAACAGTTGAAATTTACATTAACCATCATTAAAGCACCGGCCAATTGGGAGACCGAGATAATAGGACATTTAATAAAAATGCTAGCATTTTTTTTTAAAGACAAAAAGATAATAGTCGAATGGAAGATTTGAACTCACATTTTGAGTTCGCTGTCTATACTGTATTCTATCTTATTATCTCGCGGACTAAAATCCTATAGATATATGTTTGTCTATTTTAATGACGCTTTTTCGTTTCATCAAGTTTCAAATCACAACGATTCTAAAGAACTTTTCACTTCAAAACAATAAACACGCAAGTTTCCACTTAGTATCATTTTACTCGTCAATTATGACATATCCTTTGTAAAAAAAGAGCTATCTATTATAGAAAGGATACGTGTGAAAGGATACATTAGCGTAACAGAATCACCGCTGATGGCCTATTAAGGGTTGCTGAAGAAGAAAAGAAAAAAATATTATTTAAATTAAGTTAACATTAGAAATACTCAAGTAACTACAATATAAGAATTGGACACAATTAGAGCAAACTTCAGGGAGAAATTACCCCCAAAGAATGCCACAAAGCACGGTCCTGAGCCACCTGCATCCATCGACTTCCTGCATGTCTTACCAGGTCGTCACTCCATCTCGTGGGGGGACGCCCTACACTTCGCCTACCGGTACGAGGCCGCCACTCGAGAACCTTTCTTCCCCATCGGTTGTCGGTTCTTCGAGCTATATGGCCGGCCCACTGCCACTTCAGCTTACTAATCCGTTGGGCTATGTCGGTTACTCTGGTTCTACTGCGGATATCCTCATTCCTAAGTTTATCACGCAGAGAAACTCCGAGCATAGCCCTCTCCATAGCTCGCTGAGCGACCTTGAGCTTCCTCATACGGCCAGCAGTGAAGGACCACGTCTCAGTTCCGTAAGTAACCACTGGCAACACGCACTGGTTGTACAATTTCGTTTTCAGGTTTTGAGGTGTGTTTGACGAGAAGATGTGTCGTAGCTTCCCGAACGCTGCCCAGCCGAGTTGAATCCGTCGATTGACCTCTCGGTCGAAGTTGGACTTACCTAGTCGGACTATTTGTTCCAGGTAAACATACTCGTCAACAGCTTCGAGCTTAGTGCTCCCAACAACTACCGGCATAGGTGTGACATGGACATTGAACATGATCTTTGTTTTGTCCATGTTCATCTTAAGACCTACCCGTTGGGAAACACTATCGAGGTCATTGAGCATAGTGCTTAGGTCCTCCAGCGATTCTGCCATAAGGACTATATCGTCGGCAAATCGAAGGTGAGTGATGTACTCGCCATTGATGTTGATACCGTATCCTTTCCAGTCCAGAAGCTTGAAAACGTCTTCCAATGCAGCGGTGAAGAGTTTCGGGGATATGACGTCACCCTGTCTTACACCTCTCTGCAATTGGATAGGTTTCGTACTCTGATTCTGTACTCGGATAGCCATCGTAGCCCTACTGTACAAGCACTTCAACACTTCGATATACCGACAGTCAACTTGGCACCGCTGAAGGGACTGCAGCACCGCCCAAATTTCGACGGAATCAAAGGCTTTCTCATAGTCCACATACGCCAGACATAGTGGCAAATTGTACTCTTCGGACTTCTGTACAATTTGCCGAAAGGTATGTATGTGGTCTATGGTGCTAAAGCCCTTTCGGAAACCGGCTTGTTCGGGAGGCTGGAAGTTGTCAAGTCTGCGCGCGAGACGATTCGTAATGACTCTCGAAAACAGCACGTAGACGCGGCTCAGAAGGGAAATCGGTCTGTAGTTCTTCAAGAGAGCGTTGTCACCTTTCTTGAAGAACAAGACCACCGCACTTCTGCTCCACGCCTCCGGTGTAATGCCACCATGGAGGACGGAATTAAAGAGCTTCTGAAGGACTTCAAGTACCGGTCTTCCAC
Organism: Parnassius mnemosyne; assembly: GCA_963668995.1. Taxonomy (NCBI): domain Eukaryota; kingdom Metazoa; phylum Arthropoda; class Insecta; order Lepidoptera; family Papilionidae; genus Parnassius; species Parnassius mnemosyne. The sequence continues at coordinate 13,572,532 of CAVLGL010000002.1, read as the reverse complement.
CCGCTTTCAGAAGCTCCGCTGTAATTCCATCCTCGCCTGGAGCCTTACCGTTTTTAAGGTGCTGGAGAGCCATTCTAATCTCGCTCAGACTGACGTCCGGGATATCTTCGGAATAGTGTCGGATGAGACTCGCTCTTGGATCGTTACTCACACTTGCGTGTGTGTTGTGGACGATAAATCCGACACCTCCTTGGGACAGATGGTCGCCCTCCCGGTGATAGAACAAGTTGCCGGATTCGAGGATTACCGTGTCCTCCCCCTCTCTTCGGACTTCGGATAATCCTATAATATGCCAGCGCAACTTGTCTATCTCTTCTTCCAGTTCCACGATCTTCTCGTCAGTCCTCAGGGTGCGTGCGTTGTACGTTGCCAGGTCAAGTCGTCTAAGGTGGCAACCGAACCTCCACCGGAGATTCTTAGCACCCCCTGCCCCGCCGTTACCGTGGTCGCCACCGTAGCCAGGAATAGCGGCGCCGCCGGGGACTGGGGGCCGTCTCTTTGTTACACTCATAGAGGGGGTATTTGCCATAGTTGCCACGCTTGGCGAGCGGGTTGGCAACCGCAGTTTTTTTTTAATAATTTTGGCTATTATCAGGAAGATGCTGCTGCCCATCTCCTGCCTGTTTCCCTTTGTCGCCTTTTACGACACCCACGGGAGGATATGGGGTAGTGGATATTCTTGACCGCCACTACACGGCGAAGACTAAACATTGAATGAAACTAATTTATACGGATTTTATCACGTTTAATTTATTTCTGTAATAAAAATTAATTCTGTAAATCTAAGATTCTACAATCGGTACGTAGACGATACTTTCACAATTTTAGCATCTGACAAAGTAACTTCATATTATAGACTACCATAATTCCATAAACTCTAAAATACAATTTACAATGGAGTTAGAGGCAAACAATTCTTTAACTTTCCTAGATGTTTTAGTCATCCGAAATCTTGATAACACTATTGTTCACATTGTGTATAGGAAATTGACCCATACCAACAAAAAATATTTAAATAGTGAATCGCACCATCATCCACCACAGTTAGCTACCGTGGAAAAATCTCTGCTTCAGAGAGCACGAGGTATCTGTGACAGAAAACATCTGGCCGCCGAGCTTCAGCACGTCGAGTGAGTATTGTAAGACAACAAGCTTCGGGTCCCGCGCTTACCTCACAGTGACCGAGTGAAGCCGGCCACAGTCGAGCGGGTGCCTGCTGTACTACCCTATGTCAGAGGAGTCACAGACAAGGTTGGCTACATCTTAATTCTTCTTCATTTCTTCCATTAAAACATGCTTCAAGCCGCCGAAGAAGATTGGTCAATTTTTATCATCCGTCAAGTGTCATATTCCTCTACAAGATGCAGGAGTGTACAAGTTATATTGTGAATGTGGTCTCTCTTACATAGGACAAACAAAAAGATCTATTAAATCCCGCGTGAAAGATCATATAGCTGACTTGAAGCACCGACGTTCCGGGAAGTGTACAGTGTGTGAACTTATTCAAGATGGTCCCCGCCGTTACATTAGATTTGTTAGACTACAAATCCTCGCAAAAGAACACCGATTCCTACCAAGGATGATTCCCGAGACTATTGAAATTAAAAAACATCCTAATTTCAATAGAGAAGATGGATGGGTGCTGCCATCTGCTTGGGATCCTATAATTAATAAAATTAAATCCACTGCAAGTCTTCCAGATACTGTAAACTCATTCTGCGTAGATCGGACAAAACATTCATATTCAAAAACTGAAGGTAGTCGGGCTAACTATGACATCGGGACGTCAAACACTTCGGTCCCCTCGTGTCCATGGGTGCTACAAAGTACCCGAAACGTCGGAAATTAAAAAGTTAAATTAAACGCTAAAAAGCTAAAAAGTTAAATTAAACGCGATAAAATCCGTAAAAATTAATTTCATCGAACGTCACATTTTCTTCTTAAAAAGTAAACAGTTTTATGCACCTAAGTATTGTTCCTAAGTAACACATATTTTAACTAGGTATGTGAAAAAGATCTTTTTTTATAGGATAGGGTGACAAACGAGCACACAGTCCACCACAAATGCAGATGCGTTGTCACCCGTGAGGACTAAGATAGAATGCCTCTTTCCCAGGGAAACGGGTCTCCGGTTCTCTACACTCACCATACGAAACACAGCAGTGTCAAGCTGCCATTTTACGCTGGTATTCTGTGAGAGCGTGGTCCTTCCCCGGTCGAGCAGACTCATTCGTGCTACAACTATACTACTAATATAGCTGTAGCATGGTTCTACCACGTAGAAAAAAGTAAGTAATGTATGAATTTTTATTATGAATAGACAAATAAATATTGTAAAAAGCCACCATATATTCGGCATGAGTATATTATAATTATCGGCCGTCCGTATCTACTTGTAGTCATCGGACGCCCGTATGTAGATATCCAGCGACCGTATTTAGTATCGGGCGTCCGTATTTACCAGATTTACTTAGATCCTTCTTTAAAGGTTTTTTTATTGAGTTTATTGATATCATGTCATATTATGGATTAAGTAAAGGTGGGTAAGATATCTTCAATTACACCTTAGGCTCCTGACAATGACAGTTAAAGAAGAGAGAGACCTAAAAAACGCTTATGAGATGACTTGTTCGTCTATGAAAATAATTAGATGGAGGCGGCTACTGATAGATATTCATGGATGGAAACGGGAAAGCATGCTCAAGCAAAGGGAGATTAGAAAAACGGATAACCACATATTAGTGATGCAGAAAATAGATACTAACAGATATTTTAAATAATCATGAATAATTAGGTGTCTATGTGTGCTTAGCAGACATTTGTTATACCATCGTATTATATCCGTATACACTCATATTATGGGACGTCCGTATATTGTTATCAGATGTCCGTGTATAGATATTGGGTGACCGTATTTTATGGTAGTCTAATGCTTGCCTAATTTACCTAAATTCTTCCTTTACGTTTATAGTTTATTGTTATAATATGTTTGAGAGTTTTTAAAGTAATTAAATAAGATATAACTACAGGCCGACGGTTTAACTGAGAGTTCACACTAAATTTGATAACAAATAATATATTTTCTGTTTCTGTTTCTATTATTTGGGAAAGAGGAATAAGGTCGAGAACTACGCAGCGAACCCTTAATAATGGCAGTTGAAGCGGGAGACCTAAAAAAGCTCATGGCTACGAAACGACCTTTTTTACATATATAGTAGTGATACACAGTGTCAAAAAGGGCCGGAAATCGGACATTCTATTTTTATTCCATTTTTCCGAAGTATTTATCAAAGTAAATGTTCTAGAAGAACACTCATTTACTTTCAAAATTAAAATAAAACAATGTAATATTTTATATTTGCTACTGAATGACTACTCAACAACCGGAATAACATTTAGACTACCTTTCATTAAAAATTTATATTGTTTTCTTTCTTTTTTTCTTTTTTCAAAATGTTACCTTCAAACTAGAATTTACTTCTGCATCGTAGGTATTTCCTCATGTATCGTAGTTTATGCACATAAATTTTACAAATAAATTGTTAAACACTACGGAAAAATGTAATTAAAACAGAATATCTGATTTCGAGCTCTTTTTCAATCTGAGTGATGTGTAAATGTACATTATCGTGGTTACTACACGAGAACTTGATCCGAGCCAGGATGAACAGCATGCACACGGGCGAGCTTCCATTGTAGTGGCGGAAGGTGCTCGCCACATACCACAACAACAGTGCCTTCACGAATGGCGGAGCCACTATCATGAAGTCACTTGCTACTCTGCTGTAAGTGATGAAGATATTCTCTACTCTATGTTTTCCAAAAGTGCTGGACCGACTGTTGTATCCAGCGCCAACGTGTGAAACGGTTAGGATTTTCGTAAAGCAAAGATAAATCAGGTGTTTAGGGGCGGGGATCGGTAGAAGCCGAACTCGTGTTGCAAAGGGGACGTGAGTTAACACGGCTACGATTAGACAGAGAAGACTATGCATCTCGTCGTAACTTTGAGTAGGAGTTCCAAACACACGATGTAGATGGTGTTTAAAACTTTCAACACTGGCTTCGAAGAGATCTCCAAAGTGGCTGGCATACGGAGGTTGAAAGTGCCACGTTGAAGGGTTGAAGTCGCTGTTGAAGGGTTTGTTGATTAATTGTACGTTGAACGACATCACTACATATAAACGCGTATAGAACTATAAGATAATTGTTACATACGACAAAATTCTTTGAAATGAATTTACCTACTAATATTAAAGTACCTAAGTGATGGATTCACTTACCGCTATACCATTCTTTGAAAAATTGGTTACGTCCATGCCCGACCATACACATAATTTAAAAAATGACGTTTGAATACATTTTTTATAATTTTCGTGACGTTTTTATGAAATTAAACGACAAATGAACTAACAGTCCACCTAAAGGTAAGTGGCTAATGCTGCATGGATACCAGCAGTCGAATTCGATCAAAGAAGGCTACTGTAGCCTTCTGCGTTATTATTTCTAAACAATAAGTTGGAATGTCTTGCAGCCTGTAATTATTCTTACTCTCTTACCTTTCAATCAACACAACAATAGAGTCACTACTATATTTTGATGGCAGAAATAAAAGGGGGGTATACCAGGAGGCCTCCTTAATTGAATGTAAGTCCTGCCCTGATATTTTTTAATATATTGTATTATTTTATTTTATTACTATCCTGAACGATTTCTATGTGTATTGATAGATATTAACTAAAAAAAAATGTGTAAACACGTGGGAGCCACAAAAATTTATTATTAACAAAGAATTCTGACTTCAAAAATACTAGTAATAAACAAATCCAAGTCAATGTATCCACAAATCTTATTGAATGTTCTACTTTAACACGGCTATCGTAAAAGACTTTTGCTTACGTAATGTGGTTCTGACTTTACGGTACATGGATATGGAGTAAGCGATGCTTTCTTAATTTAGTGGCTTTTGTCAATAAAACAGCAGATCCAGACAATCAACAGTGCAGTCTGCTAATTTAAAAAGATATATCATATATGAGAAACTATGATATTACAGAGAGTCAATACAAAATAAGAATATCATTTGCAGAACAAAAGCGCTTTGTGGTAATTTAAGAAAGAGGAAAGGCCTATATTTTGAGAAGTATTGATATCAATTAAAAAAAGCAATAACTGCCCATGAACGCCCAAGGTATCTGTATGTGTTAATTTTTTTTATTCCCAATATAAATGAAGCTGAACTAATTTAGTTCATTTAGTTGCTTGTTTTATATACCGCCAAGCTCATTATTTTGTTAGATTTTGTTGGAAAAAGCTTTTACAAAAATTTACTTCGCAAATATTTTTGTAAAAGCTTTTATATAATGGATTTCCGCAAAGTAACGCCTGATTCTATTAATTAGATTTTGTTGGGTTTAAGTATATACATTTTTATTTTAGGGATTATGGAATTCATATAAAATAACAAGGTAAGAGAAATCAGTAAGAGGTATTACTCCGCTCGAATACGGCGCGTGAGGGGCACGTGACCCGAATAGATAGCTTTCAGGTCACGTATTGTTATGTGCTGCGTATCTACATTCTACATGCATTAGTTCTTTTATGCCCTCATCGATTTTACGACGTCTGTACTTTCGTGCTGAAAGCGATTTTTTGATGGTTTTGTTTTAACGATTAGTGCGCCATGTATATTTAATGGGTACATAAACTAAGTGTTGAAGCTACGTTTCATGAAAATAATGAAATCTAATGCTTCGCATGTATCTATCTATCTATGTAACGGAATCTGTTAAAGTAATTTTCACCAACTTATAGACGACCGATTGACTTGAAAATTTACACTCATATTGAGGACCGACGACAAGCTAGTATCCTGATCAGCGTTACAAGGATAACATTAAATAGTCATCAGGATCATCACAGCTCATGATCAATGCATGTTGTTTAAGCTTTTGTTAACTGTTATATTAATTTATTTTGCATTTAATTAGAGGTTTATATCAATATGTGGAAATGGTTTCCGTGAATATACACACTGCCGGTGTAACGCCCTTTTCCTTTCCGAATGTGGCTTACACACTGCTGTGTCTCTAAATTGTGTGACGTCATATACCGAGTGACGAAAAAGTTATCACATAAAATGAAAAGACGTATGCTACATAAATTTCTTTAAACATACACAACTAAAAAAATATATAACAATTAATACATTAGTCGCGGTAGCATTTTTTTTTTCGTTTTAATATTAAATAACATCATGTAAATGCATACAGATATCACCGATGAATTCTAGGAGGTCAAAGACCCATGCCATTTGAAGGCGAATATAGGTAGTTTAAACGTTGTCAATCCGAACTACTCAAATAAAGAAAAAATCAAACAAAAACTGTACTTACGTCTAACAATTTAAGGCATAATTTTATGCGCGAAATTAAAAACAAAGAGACCGCGCGCTGCGGTTGTGTGAAAACAAATTGAAGCGAAAATTTTTCTTAAAATAATGAAGTTAAGCAATAATTCTCTATGCGCGAAGTGACAAGAAATGGGACTGGGTGTCAAAATTATTATTTTTCTGGCGCGTGCGACGTTTTGTAAGTCACTTCAGGTCAGTAACCTATATATTATCAAGGCTAATTTATTTCTTGTCAATTTTTTTACGCTATTTATTTTGTTTGAAAAATGCATTATTTATTTTCTTTTATTGTTGTTTATTTTATTATTTTAACAGACATATATCAACTTGTATTAACTGCTGTGCTATTTAACGTGATAACCTATTCGCCACCCAGTATACATATGTGATGTCGCTAAGTACTAGGCAGTATGTTGTTTAAAAAAATTCTTGTTTAAAATGTTATTAAAATATATAAATTTAGATTTCACTAGTAGATGTCATTTGGTAATAAAATATATTTGGGAGTGCTATTTATTTGACTTTTAGAATAATTGTCGAGGAATATGTGCGTTATGATTTATGAATTTTTCTAGATTTTCACGGAATTTTATGAAATAACGAACATTCTTTTCTCAGTATAAAGCCATAAAATATAAAACTTTGAAAATTAATTAGTACTTTAATGGTTTAATAACCGACAAATTATATAATTAGAAAGATAAAACATATTTAATTGGAAGCTATTTGGCTCTACGATGTATACTATAAAATTAGATTCTACGATCTCTTCAACATTCCAAAATATTTTATTTTCTATTCAACGAAATCAGGTCGAACGTCGCCATTTAAAAGTTCCGGTTTTAACACTTGGGACAGCTTAGGCGGAAAGTCTCCAATCTTTTTTGTTTTCATTATCGTATTAAAAAACTACGCTCGAACAATAACAGTCAACAGACGTCTTTGTCTAAAGACAATGGTAGAGAATTGCGTATTTTTTAGTTTGATAGGTTTACTTTATAATTAAGGATTTGTGAAAAATCTTTTTCAGCAAAGAGCTGAATGAAAATTCTGAATAAAAATAAAATTTATTCCGCATGTATTATATGTATTTATTTTTTCTATAAAACTGCAGTTCTAAATTAACTTACAGTGCAGTGACTTCTGCAGTCCATGGACACCTGCAACCAAACCTAAACAAGGAAGACTATGCAAGGCAGATGCGTTGTCTCACCTCTGAGGATTAAGACGGAATGCCTCACAGCTTGTAACTATTCCGGCATGCACTGCTATTTGGCGGCAGAAATGGGTAAGAGAGCGGCCCAAATAGACTCCTAAGCAGGAAAGGAGTCCTGACATTTAGAAAATGTATACCGAATTATTTTTTGTATACGGTATCATTATCATCATTATATCCCATCAAAAGTCAACTGTTGAATATAGGCCTCACCTAAGTAATGCATATACGGTAATAAAAATCATATATAAATACATTACTTTTATTACCGTAAGGTAAAAAAGAATGTTAGAGGTAAAGGAAATAGAAGCCTATGGCATAGATATATTTTGAATTTTTTGTTTTTAATTGACATTTTATAAAATTAATTAGTAATTTGAAGTAAAGTTTTTAGTTATGGCCTATTGCGGTGGTTATACGGTACGATAAAGGCAAACAACGGGTGAGATTTACAATCAGTAGTGGTTTTGTACAGACCGTTGAGGAAGAAGAATTATATCCTTAGTCTCCCCTCCATCATCGGAAAACCAGCCACTCGGCTAGATCCCTTTGTTGGCGTACAGTAAAGGAGTGGAATAATTTTACAGCATCTGTCTTTCTCCCCACGAATACAATATCTTCAAGCTAAAAGTTTAGGCTTTTCTTAAGCTTAGTCAGTGCGTTTAAGCATTTCTGGCTACATCACCTTTTACTATCAGTAGGGTTAGTAATCAAGTACAGGCTTACAATAGTAACAATTGGTAAAATAAAAATAAAATGTACAACCAACTTCAATATAAATTATTAAGGATAATAATTTCACATATTTACGCGAACACTATACATTGAATAAAACTAATTTTACGGATTTTATCGCGTATAATTTACTTATTTTTATTATTGAATTAAAATAAATAGATTAAAAGCGATAAAATCCGTAAAAATAGTTATAAAAATTAATTTTAAAATTGAGACTATGGATGCAAATTACTTAAATTAGGTCTACGCTTTAGGATCGTCTGTGTGAGGGAGCTACACAGTTGTACAAATTTTCTTTGGTAGTATTTTAAATTTGCTTAATATGTGAACTTTTTTAATGCGAATTAACCTTTTCTTTTACATATTTTCCATATTTTAAATAGAATTTGTAATCAAGACAACCATAAAGAGCAATAATGACTACCATGAAAATATTCGAAGCCGCGACCCGCGGCGACGCAACCAAACACATATAAAACTATAGATTTGCCATAATTAGCAAAGGTCACATTTCTGTGCAGTTCAGATCATCAATTTGGTTAGCTTTTATGAAACTGGCCAGTAAATGTTATATCTATTACATAGAAAAGTATAATAAAGTTAGAGCCTATATGCGTCTCACTGTTGTCCACTGCCCGTCTCTAATTTCTGAGAGGGTTATGGAGCAATTACAACACCGCGCTGCTTTACAGTTTCCTTTAGGAAACTTTAAGAAACGCATTAAATATTCTAGAAATATTTTATTTCTCAGAACTGCAAGCTTATAGTACATACGAGTACTCTAATTATTGTGATGTTGTTTTTAAACCACTACTCGCAGTTTTACTTTAGGTTCACCTTAAAGCGTCTAAGATCCCTTAACTTTGTGTTTGCATTTAATACCAGAGAAACCGCAAATGAGCCTTCGCAGTGATTACAAATTGCTAATCGAAGAATCCCCCGGGACTTGCGCTATTATTGCAAAAGTTTTGTTCGATATCAGCGAATTGTAAATATCTATGGATTCTTAAAATTAATGGAAGAAAGACGCTGTGGTTATTTAAATAATATTTTCATTACTGCTCAGAAATTAATATTAAACAATATATGATATATAATGAATGTATATACAATATTAAAAACTATAATTAAAAAAAAAACTAAAACTAGAAACTTAATTATCATATAGTCCTACTCCCCGCAGTATTATGCCAAGAACGCTGGCCGCGTTTCCCCGCTGAATGGCTATACTTAGCATTTGAGCGAGAAAAGAACCAGCCCTCTTATCACCAGCAGCAACGACTAGCCGCGGATGGAGTTCCTTTAAGAAAAATAAAATAAAAATAAAAACTAAACTAAAATACTTACGAGTTAATTTTTTCAAAATAATTTAGAACGCCATTAAACATTTACTCGTAAGTTGGTTAAAACTAGAAAAAACCGTTTTCAATCAAAATGTTTTATTAATCGGGAAAAGTTGTCGTCATAATTATTTTCAAGCAAACTAATGCTAATGCTGAAATAAAAATGCGATTCTAATGCTGAAAATTTTACCGCAATATTTTTGACACGTGGATTGGTTTTTGCAGTAACCACGTAGGATCATGTTTGGATGTTTGGTCTCCTAAATTTTTTAAAGTTGTCTTTCTTTCTTCTTCATCAACCTAAAAAAGATCACTGCTGAAAAAAAAGACACAGGATTATAAAGAGGATTTTCTATAAACAACATGATTGGCAAGGCGATTGAAGGTTGCAGTATCAGACTTTTCTGTTTTTCAATCAATTATAAGTTGAATACAAACGTTCTTACTTGTACCAGCATCTATAAACCGCAAAGGTTTGTAAATAATGGTATCATCTATATCGATATTTCAATAAAAAGAATTAATAAATTAATATATAAATTTATATTAAACATAAATATATATGATATAGTTATATTACCATGTATCTGAAATGGTTACATCAGTAAAGAGTTTTCTGGCTTTATACATAATTTCTCGTGGTGATAGAGATATTTTTTCTGATTATTCCACAATTCGTTATAATGATGACTCAATAGAGCATAAAACGGTAAAATTATTTTACATTCCTTTTCATTATGATAGCCAAACATGACGACTCAATGATGACATATTCACATGACGGTGCTTAAAACCAGCCCCCCGTCACGTTGGCTTCTCTTGTAGTATTGAAATTTGTATAAATATATCAGGAATATGCCATCATTTCACTCAAATGCAAACTTTACTCCCAAGCAGTGACTTGATCGAATGACTGACGGCCGAGACTTTGGTGTCAAAACGATGGCGGAAATTTATTAAAGAACGCTGATCCCTAATTTCATAGACTGGTAATGGATAACAGCATTGGCTGTACGAAGGTTTTTTTTTTATAGAAGAGGGGTATGCCCCTGTTTGCGGTGAGCATGTGGCTCACCTGATGGTAAATGACTACCGCCGCTCATGAACAACCGCAACACCAGGGGAATTGCAGATGCGTTGCCGGCCTTTTAGAAAGGTGTAAGCTCTTTTCTTGAAGGTCCCTAAGTCGTATCGGTCCGGAAAAATCGCTGATGGTAATCGATTCTACAAGGAAGTTGTGCGAGGAAAAAAACATCTTCTAAATTGCACAGTGGTGCCCGCCAATCATCCAGATGGTGTGGATGGTATCGGGAGTTCTGCCGCGATGTGCGTTCGTGAAATTTGGCGGCTGGGATTAATCCGAACAATTCCTCAGAGCACTCCCCGTGGTAAATGCGAAAGAAAATGCAAAGGAATGCAACATTTCTCCGCAGTGCCAATGAATCGAGCCGATCGGAAAGGACTCGGTCGTCGACGATTCGAGCCGCTCTGCGCTGGATGCGGTCAAGTGGAAGGAGCTGGCACTGGGAAGCATCTGCCCAGAGATGGGAATAGTATTTCATGTGAGGCCGAACCTGCGCCTCGTATAGTTGCAGGCGGTGTGCCGGCATGAAATACTGTACCACTCTGCTTAGCACGCCAAGCTTTTTAGAGACCAATTTGGCCTTCTCTTTCAAGTTACCACGAAACTGCACGTCACTCGATATGTCGACTCCGAGGATTCCGATGAGGTAACAAGGGGAGTGCCTTGAAACTGAGGAGATACGACAAAGGGGTTCTTTTTAGCGGTAAAAGCACAAACTTGTGTCATCTCAGGATTAAACTGGACTAGATTTAGTCGCCCTCAATCCGAGACTTTGTCCAGCAGACACAAGTTTGTTCTGGTACTCGGCGACGTTTTCCCAAGAAATATTGGCACGGCCGGTGTACAGAGCATCTGATGAGCAATGAATGTTACCAGTTCGCAACATATCATTGTTATGCAGAAGAAACAGCGTTGGTGATAGCACACAGCCTTGTGGAACACCAGCGTTAATAGGCTTGTAGTCGGAGCATGCACCGTATACAACGACCTTGATGCTCCGATCTGCAAGGAAGCTGGTGATCCAATTGCACAATTTCTCGGGAAACCCATAGGAAGTGAGCTTCGAAAGAAGCGCTTTGTGCCAAACCCAAACGAAGGCTTTTGCAATATCCAAACTTACGGCCAAAGCTTTTTTCTGCGCTTACATACCGGTCTGACCAGCATGATGAGTATGAGAAAACCACGTTTCATCACGCGATGTTTGCCTACAGCGCGCGCATGTTGTTAGTATATGTGTACGTGTGCGTGTGATCTGGTCAGATATGTCTTTTGAAAATTGAAAATCATCAAATGACGCCTTTCGCTCTGGGTGGAGCGGAAGGGAGTGTCAGACTTTTACTGACTAAAAACCATCCGTGTTCCTTCAGTGCTCTTACGTTCCGGAGCCGCGGTATCTCTTTCGAACAGCCCGCAGCCCCGGCAGGCGTCGGCCCTTGCGGGCCCCTTCACGCTGCTGACAGCTCTTTGAGGCGCGCGTGGAACAAAACGCGCCGTCGACACGGCCTGTCGTCGTTAGACGGACGGACGGCGAGCTACCCATTGCTCGCCGTCCACAGGCCCGCGCCTACGGTGGCCGGGGGCCACGACGTAGCCCCCGACGCCCGGGGCGTCTCCCGCGGCGGCCGGGAAGGAAAGCTGCTGCTCTCTCCTTCTCCCGCTCCGCCACCTCCTTCGCTAGCATCACTGCTTCGCAGAAGGTGGTGACGGCATCCCATTCCGTCTCGCTCCGGACCATGGCTTCGACCAGGGCCGGACGCGAGAGGTCGCCGCCGCCTATCGCCGCTACGAGGACACGGCGGTGCTCCGCCCAGGCAGGGCACACCTCCACGGTGTGCTCCACCGTGTCCTCCGGTCGATCCTCGCAGTGGGAGCACCCGGGCGTTTCCTCCCGCCCGATTCGGTGCAGGAACCTCCCGAACACACCGTGTCCGGTGAGGACCTGCGTCAGGCGGAAGGTGAGGACGCCGTGGCGTCTCTCAAGCCACTCCTCAAAGAGGGGTCTTATCGCCGCTATAGTGGCGTGCCCAGCACGGGGTTGCGACAGTCGCTCTCTCCATGTCGCCATGAGATCATGCCGGAAGTCTGTCCGCTGCACGACAACTTGCCGCGGCAGCGGGGTTTCCCCCCGGCATAGTGCCTCCGTGCGCCATTCGTGTAGGCGCGCGAGGACTATCGCCTCCAGATCCCATGGCGGCAATCCGGCAAGGAGGCACGCTGCCTCGCGGGAGATCGTGCGGTAGCCGCGAGCCATTCTTACGGCAACCACCTTTTGGGGCGCGTTCAGGTGGTGGACGGCAAGCCGCGCCAAACCACGCGCCCACACCGGGGCCCCGTAAAGGGCCATGGACCGCACACGCGTTCTGACACTGCATCCCAAGTTTATTTATTACCTTATTTCATCTTTACTAGGAAAAAATATAAGTCAGGACGAAGGAGTACCTATGTGGTTGGGAATACACTTGTTTCAGTATAACATTTCCTATACATTTATATTACATTATATACTATATTCCATATAATACATAACATTTGCCATACTCGTATCGGGTAGTAGTCCAATCATCTGAGCTCCAAGGCTTGTTTACTGTATTAAAAAAGTCGTTATTGTGACACTTTGACACCTATGTGCTTTATGTTCATGAACATTGAGATAAGAAAGAAAAAAATATTGCAGTGTGGTGTGAGGCGTGAGCAGTTTTTACATAAAACTATTTTTAACTAATTGAAATCATTAAATAAAACAAGCATGCAAGTATGTAAAGGTAAGTCAGGATATACAGTATAGAACTCTTATCACAATACTTTTAAACAAAAACTACTGTATCTTAGGGAAATTTCCTATTGAGACGTAAATATTCTTTACAAGGAAACTTTCATGCAACTTAAATCTAGAGCTTTGTGTTCGGTTCCTTTTACTCGAAAAAGAGATTTTATAGCGTTGCTAGCGTAAAGAAAAAGTAAAGAAAGCGATAACCTTGCCTGTGTAAATAGAGCTAAAAGTAAAGGTGGATCATAATCCTTCTACAAAGAATTTTGCCAATTTTTCCGTTAAACTTGATTGGATTTTTATACATCAAATAATAACTTTTTTAAATTATGTGTTTAGCCATAAAAACCATTTGAGTATATAAAGATGTAGTAAAATTACGAATTTTTGTCAATTATTTTCTAAAAGATAATTATGCTTAAATCGTATTCAAGCATTACTTCGAGATGTTCCTTTATTAGATTTTTTAATGCTAGAACTATTTTAATCAAATATATTACATTCTTACATCGCTATTACAACAATGTAAAAGCGACGTAAGAATTACCACTACCTCATATCTTCCCGTGGATGTTGCAAGAGGCGACAGTGAGGAAAAAACAGGAGATGGGCAGCAGCTTCATCCTAATAAAACTAAAAATAAAAAACTGCAGTTGCCAACCCGCCTGTAAAGCGTTGCAATTATGGAATATATAACCTGTTGCGGAGGTCTATGACAAGTTTTAACTAGGCTAACTATGTGTGGTGGTGTAAAAAGTAGGTATAAATCATTTTGGGCAGTTATCAAACATATATATATATATATATATATATATATATATATATATATATATAATTGGAATCAGCTTTATTTTCTGCGTCGAATGGTCCTACTTTCGTGCTTCTACGATGAATTTAATGTCGTTTAGTTATTTTAAAATTCGAGAATTTTTTGAAGTTTTCGGCGACTAACTGACGATGATTTTCGTCATTTTAAAAAAATATTGTGTTTAGGACAATTTTCAGTCCACCGTATTTCTACTTAGTAAATTTATACTGTTTTTGATATAAATTATTTTGGTTAAAGTTAAGTTAAGTAAAGTTACTTTTTCCTGAACTTAAGAAAACTTCTTTTCCTATGTAAAAATTTAATTTTTTTGCAACCTCTTACCTTTTTACCTGTCATTAATATTAGCTATTCGTCATTTAGAAATTTTTACCAGGCCTGATTAACAAAAAGATGTCGTTTAGTGATATTTTTCCTTCCTGTAATTTTGTCGCTTAGATGAATGTGACCTGCCATTTTCTAATAAATTTTGACGTTAAGATATCTCTTCCAGGAATATTTATTTAATAAAACGTCAGTTAAGCCTTCTGCGTTGATCTTGAACTGTCGTGTAACTAGGTTATGATTTAATATTAAAGTGGTCGTTAGGAACAAAAAATTGAATCACCGTGCTACAAGCTGGCGCTTGGTGAATAGGTGTGTGACCGCGCGTCCCAATGACCCGCCGCTTGGTCTAGAAAAGCGGTAATTATTTTCATTTAAGTATTTCATAATATTCTTTAGTTGTATGGTAATGTTTGAGTTACTCATATTTTACAAATGCGAAAGGACCTGCGTTTTTCGAAATTAATAGACCTAGCTTTAATTAATGCAGGTATTAGTCCCAAGTACCTCGTTAAAAGATAATATACCAAGGATTAGTTATTATAATTAACTTTTATTTTGATGATAACATAATTTTTTTTCTTTGTTGCTAATCGCTGGATGATTCCAACGTTGTTGCTAATTTTGTCGCTGATATGGAACTTCAGGGAATGGACCTTTTATTCCATCATCTGTAGTGGCCTTTGGAGGTAGATCCCAGCTATAAATTGATAGCTCATTTAAAATTGTGTCATAAGCAGGAGTGCTACCAGGCTTGGACTGAGGCGTCGGTGTCCCAGGATGCAAACACCAAGAAGAAAAGAAGTATAATAAAATTAAGAAAGTTCCGCTTCTAGCTCCTACAAAAGAGACATTGCTAACGCAAAGCAGTGCACTGATTCGTGCGTAAATCTGCAGAATTGGCGAGATGTTAGTCTCGTCTCGTAGAAAAATTCTAGCTTCTCGCCAATACGACCAATGGAACTTCAGTCCAACTCGACTTCCGATGACGGAAGAAACATACTGCTGACCATTCTGCAGTGTGAGTGCTCAGTGCGCAAAGCACTCCTCTCCCTGAATGTTAACAAGTCAGGTAAACCTGATGATGTTCTTCATATTTTGCTGAAAACAGTCACGTCCTATTAGGCGTAGGGGTAGTCCTGAACCCGAACTCATGGAGATAGCTTTAGTGCACCCGATACCTAAAAACAGCGACAGTTCAGCTACAGGCCTATTACCTCCTTGTACTCCAAAATTATGGAAAACATTATAAAATGCCAGTTAATTACGTACCTTGAGGTCCACCAGCTGATTAGTAACCACCATTACTGATTTCGCCGCGGTCACTCAGCTGGTGATCTTCTAGTGTACCTGACTTCCAAGATTATGAATGCAATAGAGTCCAAGAGGAAGACCTTGGCCGTTGGTTTTGACATATCAAAGGCCTTAGATCAAGTTTGGCACAAAGTGCTTCTTCCGAA
Source organism: Parnassius mnemosyne (assembly GCA_963668995.1). Lineage (NCBI taxonomy): Eukaryota > Metazoa > Arthropoda > Insecta > Lepidoptera > Papilionidae > Parnassius > Parnassius mnemosyne. Next base: position 13,556,365 of record CAVLGL010000002.1, on the reverse strand, counting down.
GCTATCTTCCTTTTTGGTTCCCAAGAAATTGTGCAATTGTATCATCAATTTTCTGGCATGCTCCGACTGCAAGCCCATCTATGATAGGGTTCCACAAGGCTGCGTACTAACACCTCCACTGTTTATGTTGAATATCAATTATATGTTGCAAACCAGTAACATTCATTGGTATACGGGTGGCAACACAGGTGATGTATTTTACATCGGCCGTACCAATGCTTCTCGAGAACACTTTGTCGAGTACCGGAACAAACTTGTGCCTGAAGTCAAATCTTTGTTAAATAAAGTCTTTGATTGGTCTCTGAAGACACAGGTTTGCGTGTTCACCACTAAAAAGAACCCCTTTGTTGTATACCTTCAATTTCAGGGCTTTTTCATTCTCGGCGTCCATTTATCGAATGATGTACAGTTCCGCGGTCACTTGGAGGGGAAGGCAGAATTGACTTCTAAAAAGCTTCACGTGCTCAGCAAAGCGGAACAGTATTTCATGCCGGCACACCGCTTGTAACTTTACAAGACGCAGGTTTGGCCTCACATGGAATACTGTTCTCATCTCCAGGCTGTGACAGCTCATTGCCAGCTTATTCCACTTGATCACATTCAGCAAATAGTGGCTCGAATAGTTGATTATCAAGTTTTTTCTGATCAGCTCGATTCACTGACGCTGCGAAGAGAATTTGAGGAATTACTTGAATTAATTCCAGCTACCAAATTCCACCAACGCACATCGTAACAAAACTGACGATGCCAATGCCATCCACACCATCTGGATGCTTGGGGTCCATCACTATGCAATTTACTTAGAGTTTCTTTCCTTGCCATAACTTTTTTTTGCAATTATTTACAACCGGTGGTTTTTCCGAACCAATATGTCTTAGGGACTTACAAGAAACGAGCTTACTCCTCTTTAAAATGCCAGCCTTCAATTCCCCTGTAATGATTGCTCGTGCGTGGCGGTTGACACTTACCAACAGGCGAGCCACATGCATGTTTGTTCTTTCTTCTATGTATAAAAAAGTTTATAGTTCGTTAAATAATTTTGAGTAATTAGCGTTACAATGTACTTGTGAATTCTTTTTATTTTTATAAAACCGAAGGTCTCTGACGATATTTGTAACTTGTGGAGGTACTTTTAGTTTTAGTTTAGAAGGGTGTTTTGTTTTGGGAACGTGATTTTGAATCACGAAATTGAATATTTCTTAATTAAAAAAAATGATGTTTAATAAACAAACACTAGTGCTTTTCCTATTTTAACCTAAAATCCGCATTGAATTATTAGAGGCAATCCTTACTTTAATTTGTTCTGTGGTAAAAATATCCCAGACATTTTTACCACATTTTCATTAATCATTCATAAAAAGGTAAGTAACCTTTATCAGATCATAGAAATATTATTTTTATTATATAGGTATTTTTTCCATGCTTAAATTCTTTAAAAATGTCGGTTTATAAATTTTTTTCGGGTTTTACTTCTAAAGTCGGTTGTCGGTAGGTCGATTTTTCCCGCTTGTGATTTTTATTTTTTTACTAAACGACACTAACTTCGGAAATGGTAAGCAAATCAGGAACTTACTCAAAGTAGGTAATAAAGTGTCCAAATAGCTTTTTATCATGTAAGAATCATTCCAATAGGTATTTTTTTTATAGGATAAGGTAACAAACGATCACACGGTCCACCTGATGGTAAATGGTTGCTGTGCCCTATAGACCTCTACATCTATCCTCAATAAAGAAACAAAATGCAGATGCATTGTCACCCGTGAGGTTTAAGATGGAATGCCTCTTCTCCAGTAAAAGGTTCTCCGGTTCCTACACTCACCATACGAAACACTGCAGTGTTAAGCTGCTATTTTATGCTGGTATTCTGTGAGAGCGTGGTCCTACCCCGGTCGAGCCGACCCACTCGTGCTACAACTATACTACTAATATAGCTGCAGTGTGGCACTACCACGTACGAAAAATAGTACAATTAATATGATTTTTTTTAAATTTAAAACTTTAATCAGTTCTCCGGTAGAGTTGCGTATATGTCGCTTGGTAATTTTTTCCTTTCTACCATCGATTTAATTCCTTGAAACACTTTTTTCCATATATTTTTATTTTTTTTCCACATACATTAATACCACCAACGTATCATAGTATCACGGTACTAAGACGTCAGTAGCCAAAACTCCACGTATCATAGCGCTATTGCACTAAGACATGAAGTTGAGTATGCTTGCTGCACTTAAAAGTACTACCAAACACACTCACCCTAATCCGAAAGATAGCCAACGTATCATAACGCTATGCGCTAAGACGCCGCCCACAAACGGTAGGGTGTGCGATGTCCACGGGCAAGTCGTATTGCTACAACAAACCCGCTTACCACCGGCACTAAGATGATATGTCTAGGAAGGACACATCGGTTAGTGAGTCCAAGTTTACCTCGGTCTCAGAGGCTGCGAAGCAACCTACATGCCACTATAATAATCCTTTTCATGTCCCATTTCTTTCAATATAATGCTTTTACATATTTGAGACCTTCCACATATTTGCTTTATTTCATAAACCATACTATTGTATGTCTTATTCATATGGGACTTCAAGTCATAACTCTGCTATCATAATGCTTATGCATCATAGAGACCTTCTATATTAATGCTTTGGTTCGTTAGACCTTACTATGATAAGTCCCTAACATAGGACTAGTCATTGTGCAACCTTAGTACTAGCAGTCGGTCAGCCGACCACCCCATATATATCTACAACCTTGGGTATGTGTCTCCGGCAACGCCCCAATATAAGGGAACATTACAAGAACACGTTCATCAACTTAGAAATTTTCCAATTATTACAAGAACACCTTCATCAACTTAGAAAATTTTGATCCATTTTTTCTATTATATTACAAATGTTATTTATCTTTGTTATTGCAATATAATCGCCTTGTATTTATATGATTTGATACATTTTGAACATTTTAAGCAGGTTTTTAATAAATTTAGAGATTTTTAGAGACACTTTATGCGTTTACTAATATATATTATTGGACAGGCCTGTTGGTCTAGTGGTTAGTGACCCTGGCTGCTATGCCGGAGGTCTTGGGTTCGATTCCCACCCAGGACAAATGTTTGTGTGATGAGCACGATCATTTGTTCTGTGTCTGGGTGTAATTTATCTATAATATTTATGTATTTAGAAATATATAAGTATGTTTATCAGTTGTCTAGTACCCATAACACAAGCTCTGCTTAGCTTGGGACTAGATGGCGTTGTGTGATAGTTGTGGAATATTATTATTATTATTATTATTTTCATTAGCGCTCCTTTTCGGGGTTTTAGATGCGGCATCGGCTGATCGCAAGATTCCGCCCTTTATTCCTTAAATTGAGAGGTGGCGACGTACGATCGCTGTCGTATCCAAGATTACGGCTTTTTGTATTTTGTTCCTCACCCTCACTGAGATACCTAGCTTCGCTAAGTTCTCAGTAAGGGATTTAGGAACAATTCCCGTGATGGAGAGAATCAGCGGGACAATATGGACCTGCTGCTGCCGCCTTAACTGTCGTATTTCTTCAGCCAGCCGCTGGTATTTAACCATCTTTTCAGTGGTGTATTTCTGCACATTGTGCGAATTTGGAATACCAATATCCAACAACCATGTCCGCGTCTCCTCTTTTTCTACTAATATTATATCCGGCCGATTATGCTCAACTGTCCGATCAGTTAAAACCGACCTGTCCCAATAAAGTTGGGCCGAATCGTTCTCAAGTACCGGGGATGGGTTGTACTTCCAGTAAGGCTCTGTCTCCTTTAAGAGACCGTGTTGTACTGCCAGTTCTTGATGTATAATTTTTGCCACATTGTCGTGGCGCTGGGTGTACTCGGTTCCAGCAAGAACTTGGCAGCCGCCAGTGATGTGCTGGATGGTCTCTGGCTTTTGATGACACCGTCGACACTGGTCATCTTCGATGCCTGTCTTTACAATGAACCTGAGATAATTTTTCGTAGGCATCACCTGATCCTGAATCGCTACCATGAATCCCTCAGTTTCAGCAAAGATCTCACCATGTTTAAGCCAGTTGTTCGACGCCTCAATGTCGACATATGGTTGGGTCAGTTCATTTGCAAATCGACCATGAAGAGGCTTTGAGGCCCATTGCCGGAGTTTAGCTTCTTTGTATTCAGCGTCAGTCTCTAACGGTTGAATATTGTCGGCATGAAGGAGATCAAGCGTCGTCAGACGGTCATCGGCCTTTGTCACTACGTGGTGCAGGGAAGAGGACGTCCGAGAAAGAAAATAACTTCGGAGACTCTGAACCTATTTGGCACACAGTCTACGAATATCTATCAATCCTCTACCACCCTTGGCTCGAGGTAGAGTTACCCGCTCAACGGCTGATTTTGGATGATGTACTAGATATTTAGTGAGCATGACGCGAGTAGACCTCTCAACTCTCTCTAATTCAGTGTCTGACCAGTTGACTATGCCGAACGTGTAAGTTAACACTGGGATGGCAAAGGTGTTAATTGCTTTAACGAGGTTACGTCCATTAAGGCCTGAACTGAGGATTCCTTTAAGTCTTTGATTGTATACTTCAATCATCTTCGACCGGATTTCACCGTGTTGGATTCGATGTGACTGAAGAATACCTAGATATTTATAGGTGTCATTTTCTGTCATTACACCGATCGTTCCACCTGTCTGAAGATCAACACCTGTAGATGGCTCAATTCGTCTGCGGTAAACGTTCATGGTTCTGCACTTTTCAAGCCCAAATGACATATTTATGTCACTGGAAAACTGTTCGGTGCAATGGAGCAATGTCCGGAGCTCTCGTTCATTTGCCGCAAAGATCTTAATATCATCCATGTACATTAGATGAGTCAACTTTCGGTGATATCCTTCTGCCCCTTTTATGAGAAACCCATGTCCTGTTTCATTTAGGAGTGAGGAGAGGGGATAGAGCGCGAGGCAGAACCATAATGGGCTAAGGCTGTCACCCTGGAAGATTCCTCTTCGTATCGGTATGTACCCTGTTGTTATCTTTTGGTTAATGCCGTAGTTTAGATGAAGAGAAGTTGCCCAGTTTGTCATAAAACATTCCAATAGACTAACAACCTCAGGATCAATCTTATAAAGTTTGAGTACCTTCCCCAACCAGGAATGCGGCACCGAGTCGAAAGCTTTCTTGTAATCGATATAAGCCATGTGGAGTCTTCTCGACTTTTTATACGCTTGTCCTGTGACTACTGAGTCTATCGTGAGTTGTTCTTTACATCCCTGCGATCTCTTAATGCACCCTTGCTGCTCTGTTGCTAATAGAGAGTGATAGTCTAGATGTTGGTAGATCTTGTTAGAGAGACAAGAGGTCAAGGTTTTATAGATAGTGCTGAGGCATGTGATTGGACGGTATTTCGCAGGGTCCTGTGTATTTGCATCCTTGGGGAGTAGATATGTTATTCCAATGGTTAGGTAGGAAGGCACTTGCTGGGGGTCGCGTATGAAGGAGGTAAAGCACATCGCCAATGGTTTGTGTAAAACAGTGAGCTTCTTTAGCCAAAAGTTATGGATCTTATCGGGTCCAGTGGCTTTCCAGTTGAGGGATTTGTACACCGCCTGAGTGACATCCTCTTCTGTGATTTCCACGTGTGGCATTTGTGGTATCTCAAGAATACGCTGTTCTTCTTTTGCAATCCATGTAGCGTTTTCTTCGTGGCTCACCTCTTTTGACCAGATGCTACGCCAGAATTTCTCCAATTCCTCCTTTCGTGGGGGAGGCCCACTCGTACCTTCAACGTCCTGTTGGAGTCGCCGATAGAACAGCTTTTCGTTTCTTATAAATAGAGCATATAATAATAATAATAATAATTATTATTATTTTTTTCTTTTCTCTTTTTTTTTCTCCATGTAGGGTATTATGATGATACGGGCTTTAAGCCAAGTAGTCATCATTTGCTGGTATTATTAATGTATTATCCAGAGCAGTTTCTGGGATTTGTAAAAATTTTCGTACTAAGCGACATGTATTTAAAATAACTGCTTTTTGCATTTTAATATATAAATTTGAGGGTAAATCTAATAACTTAAGGCAGTGATGCAAATATTTTGGTATTAATCCTGTAGCTGAGAGTACAATTGGGACGATGAAAACTTTATTTAATTTCCATATTCTTTTTATTTCTTCGCTCAGTTCGTTATATTTACTAATCTTTTCGGCTATTGTTTTTTGAATATTATGCGTATTTGGTACAGCTATGTCAATTAGAAAGGCTATGTTGTTAAGTTTGTCTTGCAAAACTATATCGGGTCGATTGTAATGGATGGTCTTATCAGTAAGTATGGCTCTATCGAAATATAGTTTATGTGAGGTGTTTTCTAACACAGGGTTGGGTTTATATTTGTAGTATGGTTGTAAATTGTTATCGATGAGTTTATGTTTCTGGGCTATCTTTTGGTGTATTATGTTTGCAATTTGATTATGCCTGTGGGTGTAATCTGTTGATGCTAAGTTTTGACATGCTCCTGTGATATGCTGTATAGTTTCTGGTACTAAATTACATTTTCTGCATTTGTCATTTAAAAGATTTGGTTCTCTAATTATAAATTTTCTATAGTTTTTAGTACTGATGACTTGATCTTGGATGGCATTTATAAAACCTTCTGTTTCGGCAAATAATGTGCCTATTGTTAAATATTTATTTGATGCTGATATATCTATATGTTGTTGGCATAGGTCATTAGCATGTCTACCATGTAATTCCTTTTGTTTCCATTGTTTTATTTTTTCTTTTTCTTGATCAATTTTATTATATGTCTCTTGAGTTTGGTTTGCGGCGAGTCTAAGTGGAGTATAGTTAGTATCATTGTGAACTATGACTTTATGGATATTGCTGCTTGTTGACTTCTCAAGGAAGAAGTTTTTAAGACGCATGATTTGGTTCTCTCTGAGCACGGTTATATCAATAAAACCTCTTCCGCCTTTGTCTCTCTTAATTGTCAATCTTTCAACTGCTGATTTGGGATGCAAGTATCTAAATTTAGTGAGTACTGTGCGAGTTTTTCGTTCCAAATTAATTGTGTCTGTTTTGGACCACCTAATTGTTCCAAAAGAATATGTTAAAATGGGTATAGCAAAGGTGTTAATTTCCTTTATCAGGTTTCTTGCAGTTAGTTGCTTTTTGCAGATGAGGTTGACCCTATTCACGTATTCTTTTGTAATGTTGTCCTTAATTCTTTTATGATCTATTTGGTTGGTTTGTTCTATACCTAAATATTTATAAAATTGTCCAGTTTCGAGACATTCTATAATCTCATTACTTGTAGTATCTATGTTTAGTTCATGATAATAATAATAATTATTATTATTATTATTATGGGGTATTTGTATAGTTTTCTCATCTGGTTGGGCTGTATAAATATATAATTGTAAATGAAAATGATAAACTTACATAAATATCAATAAAATAAAATAAATACATAAAAATTACATAAATATATAAAAACCCAACCAGATGGAAGCCCTCGGCAGGGGAGACCATATTATAATATTATAATATTCAATATTCCAAATGGATATTTTTGAACTTTATGCTTATTATTTGCATTTAATTGTTTAAATTATAATTTCTATGACATTTTTAAATGTCTGTATAATGAATTTAATTATTATTTATTAATAATAATTATGAGGCGTCACACAGACATCTCACACCGCTGATATCTTTTAACACCTACAGCACCAAATTAGAAGATGGATTTATTTCGGCGACCCCATAATTTGAAATAAATTATTTAATGCTCCTCAATCTCCGACAATCACCGTTCATCACCGTTACTAGAAGTCTATTTTCAATTGTCTATTTGTGGTAATGTTTCAAATGAGTACCAATGTGCATCTTTTCTATTTTTACTAATTATTAGCATAACATCGAGCTTGATACATGGTAGAGCTACGCTGCAGCTATATTGTCATTGTAGTACGAATGTGTCGGGCTCCAACGAGGTAGGACCACGCTCTCACAGAACAGCGAAGAAAAATAGTAGCTTAATGATTTCTTATATTTACGAGAATACAAGTTGTATACAATTGTTTTATTCAATAGCAGGTTGATTCTGTTGTGTTTCGTATGGTGAGTATCGAGAACCGGCGGCCCTTTTTTACGGAAAACTAAGCATTCCATCCATTTCATTCCATCCTAGTCTATCCATCCTTAGTTTCTCCATATTAGGGGTGACAATGCATTTGCTTTTTGATCAATAATCAAGGACAGATATAGATATCTATGGGCCACAACATCCACTAACAATCAGGTGGATATTTGTCAGTCTGTGTGCTCATTTGTCACCCTTATTCTATAGTAAAAGTTTTGAAATGTATTGCAAAACTATCTAGGCCTATATTCAGTAGTGGTCTTTTAATAGTTTCCCACGAAAACGGTAACGCCAACACAATAATAAATTCTCAAACTCCAAGTAGATTTTCTAAAGTTTAGAGAGAGGTAGAGGAACTAAGTAAGTGGGGCTAATATGTCTCTGAAAGATGACTTCATATTTGGGGCACTTCGTTGATCCTAGATTGTTGTACTTTTGCTGGCGTTGTTTAGTGCAAAGAATCCCTACTACGAGGCAAACTATGAAGGAGCCCTGGATAGTTGGTGCGTAAAGCATATGGCTATAATTTAAAACTATTACTTATTAATAAAAAAATAACATGTAATCGACTTTTATAAATTATAATAATAGATTTGAGTACAGTTTCTTCTTTGATAAGCTTCTTTAATAAATTAACGTCACTAATTTTATACAAAAGATGCGAGCTTGATATTTTTATAATGAACCATAAACTAACATGTACTGTGTATTTAAATTGCTTTGCCTTTGAATATGATCCGAACAAAAACAGTTTCACTGTAAAGCATCGCGCCAAGTACACTTTCAACTATAGTTACAAAAATAATAATTACATTTTTACAAAAAATTATAAAATAAAAAGAAACCAAGTACTTACCCGTTATAGATTCGAAAAAAAATTTGCTGAAAAAAGTAATAATAAAAAAATGGTCTACTTGGTGTGCATGATTAAGAGTATCGATCACCCAACTTGAAATTGGAAGTCGTTTTTTTATAACTTTTTTGAGTTATGCTCGTACTATAAAGTATAATTCACACCAAGTACATAACTTTTTTATTATTACTTTTTTCAATTTGTGCAAAAAAGTTGCATCCCTACCACCATACCAATATTCTGAAGATAGAACATACCTACGCGCGTTGCGCTTACGGCATGCAATAAGGATGTTGAACGTGTACTTGGCGTGAGACACTACAGTGTTTCCGGATATCTTCAAAATGATTATTTATTCGATATATATCTAAATGGTGATAAACAACATCAAAAATATCGATATATTATTCATATACTTTGATGTTTTTAGAATAGAATAGAATAATTTTTTATTCAATATACATTACATGGGTAATTCTTATTGAAAGTCATTTTTTACTTTACCACTGGTTCGAAAAAAAAGGCTTTTTTCGAACCAGTGGTAAAGTTTGTTGGTTCTTCCTAGGACAGCCCTCTGTCCTAGGAAGAACAAGATACCCAGCGCGACTTTATTTTAAATAAATTTTACAGTACAAAATGATTACAAACTATTTACAAAATTTATTTTATAAACTGCTTGAAAGCGACCACCTCATTCCCAGGGGTTATTATCAACCATGTATTCATTTATACTATAATTACCCTTTTTTTAAATCGATGTTTCACTTTCGAAAATATCGAGGTTCTAATATCGCTTTTTTTATGAGCGATGTTGCATCCCTACCGCCACACCAATATTCTCAAGATAAGGTGTCTATCTGCTTAGACGCCTTGACATAATATTGCCAACTATCTGCTGGCTCAAGTTGCCGTCGAAATCGCCAAAGGGCTGCGCAATGTGACGCATCAACATATTGTAAAGCAGTGTATTATAAAGGATTATAATCACGTAATGCTTGGATAAATGAAAACATGACTTAAAAGACATGGCATCCAAGCCAAAAATCTTGAAAATAAATAAATGAAAACATGGCTTAAAAGACAAGCATTCAAGTCAACAATCTTTAAAAAGATAAAAAATTCCACCGAAATTAATAAAATCTTTTGTAAAGTCGGAAAAGTGAGCAAACAAAAATTTGAGATATTGAAACATATGAAAAAAATGATAGATAGAAATAATTTTTAGTATTATATGGAAACAATTGATAAGCAAAATGATAAATGTCTGTATAAAGTGTTGATGTTTCGTTAATAATTAAATATATGAAGTTAAAAATTTGGTGAGGTTATGTTGACATCTGATTCGAGAATATATACACTGTAGTCTCACGCCTTCACGCTTACATACTTAAACATATGTTCAACGTGTACTTGGCGTGAGACAGTACAGTGTCTCCGGATCTAATTAAATAAATAAAAAAAACAACATAGTGAATTGATAAGTAAACAACGAATTTACACCAGCCCGCTATGAAGGGCACCAGTAACGGGACAGATCCGACACCGACAGCTGCCGATGACTTTTTCAGTTCGCGCTCGTTGAGTATTGTAAGGACAGTCGAGTAGAAATTTCCGTGAAAGAAAGCAACGGTGAATTCTATTTTAATTTTATTTTTTCAATTTATTTATTCATACAAAGGTAAGTACATTATTTTTACTATTCTCTCGCCAAACTGCAATCAGTTTGTCGGCGAGTACACGCTCTTAAAACTATATATTATTATGCACCGTCACCTATACAAATACAATTAATTACAAAAAACAAAAAGATACAGTAATATTAAAGTTACCTACTACAGTTACATAATATTTGGAAATAATAAAAGAAAATGCGTGAGTGTCGTGGAACACTCGGTTGGAACGAAGTTCCTTGCGTAGTATATTATTACTGATAAACGCAGGTATTATATTATTGATTGACAAATACAAATAAATTAATTACTAGCTTCTATTGAAACATTTGAAATAAAATAATATTTCTTTCATCGCAAGATAAGAAAACGTGCTAGGGAGATGGTAATTATTCCATCTCACTTCCTTATTTCGCTGCCAAGGCCATCTACACATAAGGGGTAGTGACGAAAAAATCTTACACTTTATGTCGCCTAGCTCCCATCCGCCAAACCCGTACCGTCCGATAAGAAACTTTATTCCAATATAAAAATGAAAAATAAACAACAAAAACAGTAAACAAATCAAATAAATTAATCATAAAAAAGCGATCAATAAAATTATGCAACAATCTGTAATGTGTTATAGCTCTGTTAATAATATCTTTTTTGGTGAGGATTTTAATAACTTTTTGCTTAATTTATTTTTATTTGGAGGCGTTTCTCTTAACCATTTTATTTTGTTATAGATTCTTGGCACAATGTATTTATTCAAGCGCTGTCCATAATAGTAGTTATTTGCACTAGGCTCTTCAAGTTCTTTTTCCCTTACCTTACGCGTGTTGTAAGTGTTAATAATAGGTACTTTATATTCGTCAGTATAATAATGTAATGATGAAAAAGTCACTATTTTACGTAGGGCACTCAATATGTTTTAAGATTTACAAAAAGTATTCTAGATAATATTAATATTTATTTTACATCTTTTTAAAATATTCTCCATCATGCTGTATACAAAGCTCCATTCGCATAAACTAACTCTGAAAGCACTTTTGCCAATCTTGATCTGAAAGGTCGGAAATCGCTTCTTCGTTGGCAGCCATGGCTTCTTCGGCGTTTAAAAAAAACTTGCCTTTTATTTTTTCTTTCACTCTTGGAAGCAAAAATAAATTACAAGGAGCTAATACAGGCCTGTAGGGTGGGTGACTTTGAGTTTCAACACCAGATTCCTTAATAAATGCTTTTGTTCTAAGGGAGGTATGTGAATAGGCGTTATCTTTATGCAGCATGATTCCCCGAAGCCCGGTCTTTGGTCTTTTCTCCCGCACTTCTTGAAAAGCTTTGGGTAATGCAACTATAGTTTACCATTCAGAGTTGACTGACCTACAATTTTCCAGCATTGACGTCGACAAATGTCCGCTCCGCGAAAAAAAAGTAGCCACCATTTCTTTGCCGACATTGCGAGATCTTTGCTGTTTTGTCGGTAACTGTCCTTCTGAGTAGACCCATACCGACGATTGCCTTTTATTTTCCGGATCATATTGATTGATTCATGTCTCGTCACCAGTAACGATTTCTGAAACACGCCTAGATGCCCCGATTTTAAAACGTAGACTCATTTTATGGCACCAATCCACACGAGTCTGTTTTTCGCTTTCGGAGAGCAAACGAGGTATCCATCGACAACAAAGCTTCATCATCCAAGATGTTGGTGTAGGATGGTATGAATGCTCCTCGAAATAATGCCTACAATCTTTTCGATGTCCGTATATGTGATTCGTGGGTCTTCTCGCACCAACATTTCAGTAGTCCATATATTTTCTGCCGTTACTGATGTTTGCGGGGGCCCGGTTCTTTGGTCACCTTTAAGATTAATTTTACCCCTTTTGAATTCAGCAAACCACCTAAAAATTGTTGCGCGTAATGGAGCTGAGTCCCCTAATGCTAATTGTAACCGTTGTAAGCTTAATTGTTCGGTTAAACTAAATTTAAAATCATAATATATCATAGCGCGCAAATGTTCACGGTTAAGATGCATCGTTTTAAATGAAAAGTGTGGGAAGCGTTGCAGGAAAATTAATAGAACTTTCAACTAGAGCAATTGGCATATGGAGTTCTATTTTTAAATAAATTTGCTTTTTAGAAACATATAACTCAGGTGCGTTCCATTTTTAAATTTCGAGCATTTCAAAACTTATTGAGTGACCTGCGTAGTAACTAACAACACGAACCTGCCACCAGACACAGGATGTCATGGAAAGTAACTGCTTGCTGTGATAGTATATGTATATGACAACATAAAATGTAACGTTCTAAATCAATTTCTAGTCTCTTTGTTATCTATGATTCACAAGCAAATAATGGCCACGAATTAATTTTAACTATTTATTAGTTATTTTATGTTTCATCATTATTATCAATATCGTCAGCATATTTAGCCTACTACTATGAAGTTACCTGTGGAGAGTATACATCTGTATCATATACTCGATACCAATAGCTCGATAAGAAACTTTGTTAACTAAAGATTTGCCTACACTAATCAAGAATATGCAAATATTGTTCTATTTATGCATGCTAGTTTACGCTTTCTTGGTAATCAAGTAATATTTAGTAAAATTACTATATCAAGTAATAGACCAATAAATGTTGCTGAAGAAGAAAGAAGATAAAGAAATCGAATTAATCTATATTGCGTTTTCTAATTACCCATTAAGTAGCTGGGAATCAGTAACTATTGCCAATAAATCTCCTTTATTTTTAATTGCGTTGTTTTTCGCGTGAATGTTTTAAGCTCGATGAGAATTTACCGCCGTGTTTTAATCTTCATCCCTTATAATCCATGCCCTTTTAGTTTGAATTCGAATAGGTTTAACCGAGCCGAAGATAGGCTAAGTATACTTGTTAATTGCTTTTATTTTATTAATTATAATGTTAAATAAATAATGTCCCTCAAAGCGAATTCTGGTCACAAACTGTCTCTACGGAGACTACCCAACTACGCAGAATAGACACAAGTGTGTGCGCAAGCAGAGATGCAGGTCTGTTGGTCTGTTCCCTTATTCTCATAGTCCGATGGGCCGATTATCCAACACGAACCTAGAGAGATAAGGCGCAGGAACTTACCTGCTTTGCGAAAAACGTGGGTGAAACACTTCACTTCTCACACAGAACTTCCTGACTCCTAGCTGCTAGTGAGAATTTTTGGACAGAAAAACCCAAAAATCGTTTTTGGTCCGACCCATCTTAAATTTGCATGTTAAATTAATATTTAAATATATTTGTAAAAACTTAAACTTTTCCTTAAATTTAGCATTTACACGAAGAATAATTGATATGAAAATATGAAATTAACAAGTCGTGTCTTTTCAACTAAAGGGTTGACTAAGCCGTGCTTCGTACGAGACGCATCTCATGCACGGCACAGCTTCTACCTAACTTAAATAATCAAACTATCAATTCAATCCTGTATGTCATAGCCAGTGAACAAATCCTTCGTTATTTTGATATAAAAAAAACAACCGAATCTGAATTCCTGATAACACTATTGATCACACTGTGTATAGGAAAAAGACCCCCACCAACCGTTATTTAAATGGTGAATCGCACCATCATCCATCACAGTTAGCTACCGTGGTAAAATCTCTGTTTTAGAGAGCACGAGACACGAGATGTGACAGAAAACATCTGGCCGCCGAGCTTCAGCATGTCGAGCAAATATTGCAAGACAACAAGCTTCAGGTCCCGCGCCTACGTCACAGTGACCGAGTGAAGCCGGCCACAGTCGAGCGTGTGCCTGCTGTACTACCCTTTGTCAAAGGAGTCACACACAAGGTTGGCTACATCTTCAAGTGAGCTTCCATTAAAAATACTTCAAGCCGCTGAAGAAGATTAGTCAATTTTTACCATCCGTCACGTGTCATATCCCTCTACAAGATGCTTCTAACAGTGGTAGAGCCACGCGGCATCTTTTGCTGTCGCATGGATGAGCCGGCTCGAACCGGGGTGGTACCCCGACCTCACAGAATACCAGCGTGAAGTAGAGGTTTACCTCTGCGTTTCGCTTGGTGAGTGCAGGTGGCCGGAGGCCCTTTTTACTGGAAATGAGGCATTCCATCTTAGTCCTCACGGGTGACAACGCATCTGCATTTTGATTCGCATACGAGAATAGATGTAGATGTCTATGGGCCGCAGCAACCACTTACCATCAGGTGGAATGTGTGCTCGTTTGTCACCCTTATCCTATAAAAAAAATGATGCATGAGTGTACAAGCTGGATTGTGAATGTGGTCTCTCTTACATAGGACAAACAAAAAAATCTATAAAAACCCGCGTGAAAGAACATATAGCTGACTTGAACCACCGACGTTCTGGGAAGTCTGCAGTGTGTGAACATGTTCAAGATCGTCCTCACCATTACATTAGATTTGATAGACCACAATTCTTCGCAAAATAACACCGATTCCTATCAAGGATGATTCGCGAGGCTATTGAAGTTAAAAAAAACATCCTAATTTCAATAAAGAAGATGGATGGGTGCTGCCATCTGCTTGGGATCCTATAATTATTAAAATTAAATCCAAACCCAAGCACACCACTGCAAGACTTCAAAATACTATAAGCTCATTCTGCGTAAATCAGACAAAAAATTAATATTCAAATCTGAAGGTAGCCGGGCTAACTATCACATCGGGACGTCAAACACCTCAGCCCCCCCGTGAGCATGGGTGCTGTAAAGCACCCGAAACGTCTGAAATTAAAAAAAGTTAAATTAAACGCAATAAAATCCGTAAAAGTTAGTTTCATTTAATGTGTAGTCTTCGCGTACCTATATATAAGAAATCAAAATGTTATGTCGATAGATTCAACATTTTACGAGTAAAATACTATAAAGTTAGATGGACAATTTTTTATGTAGGACACGTGTATATAATTGTTAATAGCCTATCACAACCTATCATATTCCACTACTGAATATAGACCTCCTTCATAGATAGACTCATAGGGCAATATTTGCCACAGTTTCAACGCTTGGTAAGCATGCTGGCAACCGCAGTTTTAACTTTTGTTTAGCTAATATCAGGAAGACACTGCTACCAAACCTTATTTAAGTTTCATTCAACTTTGTCACCATTTATGACACAGGATGGTATAGGAGAGTGGATATTCTTACATCGCCGCTACACGGACAATTAAATACACAAACAGATAAACTCATTTTTATTTATCATAATAAATATAAATTTATTATACTTACTATTTTACGAGCAATATAATATATTATCTATTACAAACTATAATAATAAAAAAAAGCCAGCCTCTTATCACCAGCAGCAACTAGCAGCCGCGGATGGAGTTCCTTTAGGAACTTCACCCCACGTGGACCCCACGGACCGATAGTCTCTATGAAGTAACCTATGTACTTCTAGGTGATATTCGATGTATTAGAAAGTAAGCAGTATTAAATAAACACTCGAGTTGAACAAACGTGTTGATCTTTCATTCCATTATTAATATCATAATTCATGGCGACCCATGCCAAGCGCGCGTGTCCGGTTGCAGGCTAAAAGTGTGGACTTTGCACATTCCTGTGTGCCTCGGCAGTGAATGCAACTACGTAATAATAATAAATAAGAATATAGTTATTAACTTTGTGACTGTGTATGCGCGTGTTCGTGCCAAAAACAAAATAGGGCATAGTAGTTCGAAAAATGAAGAATATGAAATGACGATTGCCCAAACTTCAGGAACCAATACTGTGGAAATAGAAGAAAAGGATTAATCATATAAAGATTAACAATATATTGGTCACAACATTTTTAATTTTGGCATCAATCGTCCTGTTTGTTATCATATTTTTGAAGCTGAAAGAAAAACATAAGAAATGGGTAGAAAAGAAAATTAATGCGGAATTTTTAAGAAGAATGCGCACTAGACTGTCTAACAGACGTGTAACCGCGTAATGAAGAACATGTGTAAAATTGTGTTGCCTTACTTTCTCTGAGTGCCTCTACACCGTATATCTACGTGACCGGCCTACCCCTGTACTGGACCCTGGACATAAGTGAGCGATCCTTGACTTCTCCGAGTGCCCCTACGTCGTCTATCCACATGACGACGCCTGTTTTTGAACTCTGCGTGTGAGCAGACAAGCAGCGTTAAACCGTGGTGTGTTTTATATTAGTGCAGTTCCTAAAAAGGTGCATTTCCGTTTAGTTTTTACGAAAATGAGTCAAACCTTTTTTTTCACGTGACAATTATAGTGACATTGGTAATTTTATAAACTTCTTTTCGAAAATTATGTTAAATTTAGGTAGCATGTTTAATTTTTTTTCTCTCTATAACATTTAAAATAGTTTAAAAAAAATGTGTAAGTTCTAAGAATTCCGACCATTGCGATCGGTCGAGATGCAATTCAGCATATGTAATCGGTACACTGTATGACTGTGCTTCGTTTTAGAATAAAATTAAAATCAATTGAATGAAATATGAACCGATTGCAAGTTAACTTTAGCTTCTATATGAAATTAATGGTATTATGGCTGAGAAAATAATAAAACATTGTGAGCAATTGTCAGAAATAACGAAATATTTGATTAAAAAGGGACAAAGTAGGTATAAAGGTTCTATTGCGTTAAATAAGTTGAATGAAGCCGAGAAATATTTAAATAATAGTAAAAATATATTTTCTACATTAAGTAATATTAAGGATAAGTCGGAAATATCTATAATTACTGAAACATATGACAAAATTTGTTCTTTATTTGCAGAAATAGCGAAATTGTGTGTTTCACCCAGCTTAGAGATGAAATCAGAAAAGATGGATTTAGATTTTAAAACTGCTTGTAGCTTGATAAATCTTTTAGATGATAGGGAAGATACTACGAAACGATTGATTGATGCTGTGGAAATGTATGCAGACATGCTTAGTAGTAAAGGCCAGCAACTTTTAATTAAATTTGTTCTCAAGGGCAGGCTATCAGAAAATGCTAAGTCCAATTAATCCAATTCTTATACTTCAGTAGACTTGATGATTCAAGATTTTCGTAATAAGTTATTGACAAAAAAATCTTTCACTGCAATACATAATCAGATACAGTCTCTGAATCAGGGCTATAGGACTATTGAACAATACGGATCTCAACTTGAAAAACTATTAACCGATTTGAATATTTCACAGGCTGAGGATGACGTTACTAAAAGTACAGTTCTGAAACCAATTAATGAAAAAATGGTGATTAAAAAATTTACAGATGGATTTAAAAATGAAAAGTTAAGTACGATTATAGCTGCTAGAAATTACACATCGCTACAAGAAGCCATTCAAGTGGCCAAGGATGAATCCACTCCATCGTCATCTACTCAGGCAGAGGTATGAAAATTTCATCTTTTCCTAGAGGTCGAGGTAGATACAATAATCGTTCTTTTAGATTCCAAACCAGAGGTCGAGGGTTCCAGACAAATTACCACAATAATTACAACAACAGAGGTACTAACTTCCAAAATAATAATTACAATTTTAATAGACATCAAGGTAATAGATTCCAGTATACGCCGCGAGGTAGAGGACAAAACATGTTCTACAACAACAGAAGGGGATGCAACAACAAGAAAGGTAATTTTAACAATAGAATATTAGCGTTACAAAATGATAGGCCAGTACGAACTGCTGATAACGTAGAACACCCAGCTGATGAGAGAGAGAGAGTAACCAGTTTTTTCGGACTTAATAACTTAGTTTTTGCTTGTAGAGGTAACACTAAATTCGTAAATTTTTATGTTAAGAATAGGAAGATTATACTACTGGTAGATACCGGTGCATCTATTTCGGTAATTAAGGAAGAACAAATTCCTACGTCGAGTGAAATATTTTACAATACCTTAGTAGTAAATGGAATCGGAGGAAAAATCGAAGCTTTGAGTTATGTTATTTTAGACATCTACAGTTCTAAATATGATAAGTTTACGAGCAAGTTTTATAGTTTCAAGAATTTACCTATCGCCGTTGATGGAATATTAGGATTAGAATTTATGACTAGATATAAGGCTAAAATAGATTTAGAAAATAATTTGCTGACGCTGTAAATTGACGCTAAGCATTGTATTTTACCGATTTTCGATAAACCTGATTATAGCAACTCGTTAGTACTAGCGAAGTGAGTCTATACATTATGTGTATTTGAATAAGGAGGTGGAAGAGGATTGTTTTGTGTGCGCGAGAGAGATAGAAAAGGATGTATTTTTGGCAGGAACTATTGTTCAACCGAAAAATAAACGCGTTCCAATTAAGATTTTAAATACTAGAGATGAGGAAATAAGATTAAACAATTTTACTTTAGATGTGGAACCTTTGAGAGAGTATAACATTTTTAAATATGGTCAATTTAAAAGTAGCTCCAATAGGGCTAAATCTTTGTTACCTTTATTAGAACTTAATCATTTAAACAATGAAGAGAAAGAATCTATTGAAACCATTTGTTCTAAATATTCTGATATTTTCTTCTTACCAGGTGACAAATTAGAAACTACTAATATTTGCGAACATACCATTACATTAAAAAATAAAACTAATCCAATATATACAAAACAATATAGATTACCACATGCATTAAAAACTGAAGTAAATAAACAAATAACAAAGATGCTCGATGACGACATTATCGAGGAATCTTCTAGCGAATGGTCAAGTCCTATACTATTAGTACCTAAAAAGTCTGAAAGCTCACAGAAATGGCGTTTAGTAATTGATTTCCGTAAATTAAATGAAAACATTGTAGATGATAAATTTCCGTTACCCAACATAACAGACATCTTAGACTCACTATCTGGTTCAATTTACTTTACTCATCTAGATTTACAACAAGGATACTACCTAGTAAAATTAGCACCTGAAAGCAGATAATACACAGCTTCTTCAACTAGTACAGGACATTACCAATTAAAACGTTTACCGATGGGTCTTAAAACTTCCTGTAGTGCTTTCAGTAGGGTCATGTCAATAGCAATGTCATGACTAGCGTTTGAGAAGTGTTTCATTTATTTAGATGACCTTATTACGTATGGAAGGTATTTAGCTACTCATAACCAAAATTTGATAGAAGTTTTTGAAAGATTGAGGAAGGTAAATTTAAAACTAAATCCCGCTAAGTGTAAATTTCTAAAAAAGAAAATTTTATATCTTGGTCATGTAGTAACCGCTGATGGTATAGCACCTGACCCAGAAAAAACTAAAGTTCTAGATAAGTTTCCAGTTCCTCAGAATGCCGATGAAGTAAGACGCTTTGTTGCTTTTTGCAATTACTATAGAAAATTTGTACCTTCATTTGCTACCATAACAATGCCTTTAAATAATTTACTAAAAAGAGATGTTCCTTTCATTTGGAATTCAGATTGCCAAAATGCATTTAATTTCTTAAAAAACGCTTTAATTTCTCCACCAATATTAGAGTACCCAGATTTTGGTGAATCTAATGAATTTGTAATAAAAATAGAAAACCTATAGCTTATGCTAGTAGACCATTAAATAAAGCTGAAAATAACTATCCCGTAATAGAAAAAGAATATAACAGCAATAGTGTGGGCAGTTAAATATTTTAGACCCTATTTATTTGGCAGAACTTTTACTATCATGACTGACCACAAACCTTTGATTTATTTATTTGGAATGAAGGATCCATCTAGTAGGTTAATTAAATATCGTTTAATTTTTGAAGAGTACGATTTTAAGATTGTGTATGTGAAGGGTAAGAATAATGTAATCGCAGATGCAATATCCAGAGTGTGTATAACATCAAGTAAACTGAAATGTATGAATGAGGAGGTTTTGGCAGTTGTAACAAGACAACAAAAGAAAAAGATGGAGCAGAATAGTACGGTAGAACAGACTGCGCTTAATAAGTACCCTGATGAGTGGCCTGATCAATCACAAGTCGTGGAACTATTAAGACAGCCATGTTGACTGACAGGTAAGTAATAGAAAAATTTAAGAAAGGAAATAATAAAGTGATAGAAGAAGAATGTTTTATGTATGTACCAAATAAAATGTTATTGTGTGTTAATTTAGGTTTTAAGTTGCATGACTCGCGAGCCGAATTTGCAATTAAACTTAAAGAGTTTTGCGAAAAAATAAAAGTAAAAGAATTATGTATAGTAAAAGATGAAAAGAATACTGAGTTTATAAAAGGTATATGTAGTGAAATTAAGAGTGAATGGTCCGGACCCCGAATGTGTACTGAAAGGAATAGAGAGAATTTATGATGAAAACGAGAAACAATTTATTTTAAATGACTATCATTTATTACCCACTAGTGGACATGCTGGAATAACAAGAATGACGAATAATATTAGGAGAAAATACTATTGGCCAGGACTAGATTCGGATATCCGTAAATATATAAGTAAATGCGCAGTATGTCAGAAAATGAAACAAGGTAAATATACCAAACAACCTATGACCTTAACCTTCACTGCGTCGACTGCGTTCGAGAAGGTTTTTCTCGATTTAGTTGGACCATTAGATAGGGATGAGAATAGAAATTGTTATATTTTAACTCTCCAATGCGAGTTAACAAAATATATAGAGGCGTATCCATTGCCTAATAAAGAAGCTGTTACAGTTGAAAAAGCTTTTGTAAGTAACTTTATTTTAAGATTCGGTATTTCGAAATGTATAGCTACAGATAGGGGGACAGAATTCATGTCTCAGGTTATGGAACAGGTATGTAAATTATTAGATATCGATAAGTTATCGTCAACTGCATACCACCACCAATCAATCGGTTCTCTTGAGATAGCTCATAAACATTTAGGTGCGTTTCTAAGAACTTATTGTACTAATTCGAATTTTTCATGGTCCCATTGGGTTCCATTTTGGTGTTTTAGTTATAATAATTGTGTGAACACTCAAACTAAGTACACTCCTTTTGAACTTGTTTTTGGTAGACAATGTCGTTTGCCAAATAATTTGAATTATGATGTTGAACCACTTTATAATCCTGATAATTATTGTTTAGATTTAAAATATAAATTGCAAGTTAAGTTATGTTAAGTGGTAGTTAAGAGATGCTAGAAATAATTTGATAACTATGGAAAAAAGGAAAGATAAATATGATGAATCATGTAATCCTGTATTTTATAATAAGAATGATCTTGTTTTACTTAAAAATGAATGTGCTCGTAAATTAGATTGTGTTTTTGATGGACCTTATAAAGTTGTAGAAGATTTAGGAGTAAATGTGAAAATTGATATAAATGGTAAAATTGACATTGTTCATAAGAATAGGACTAAGAAATTTAGTAGTTAAGAATATTCTTTTTTTTCTCTTTTTTTTCCTTTGCCCCCAAAGTTGAAGTAACCTATGTACTTGTAGGTGATATTCGATGTATTACAAAGTAAGCAGTATTAAATAAACACTCGAGTTGAACAAACGTGTTGATCTTTCATTCCATTACTAATATCATAATTCATCTACAGCAAATGGCACAAATATTTAGTCATCTCTCAGAAACTCATATTTGCGCCACTTACTCAGTTCAGCTGCCTCTGATGCCGCCCCGGCTCTAAACGAGGTACCCCTGAGATGAGAGGCCGCCAGAGTGTCTACGCAAGTAGCATCCCAATGCGCAATCATTTCCCATCAAGTAACGTGCCTAGATTACTTGAAGGTAAAGCGTGTAACCAGTGACTAGATTCCTTAGTCGAAACAGCTAGAAGACGTACCTTACCTTGGTCACTATAGAAATTATGAAACAAATCTTTCTGCAAGCCCTGTACCAATAGAATATAGCACTGTTTTTGTTGGTTAACTTCCAGTGGAACATTTTCAACAGGACAGAGCGTTTGCCATGTCTGCCCTGCCTCCGTTGCAAAGCATATGTCTACTTCATTTTTTAAAATTATGTTACATAAGTCACTGACAATATGCACGGAAGCAAGGAAAGCAGTCAATGCAACGCTAGAAAGATTTCTTACACCAATGCTACCAAATTTTATAGATAAAGTACCTTGAGTCCTGGCTGTTGTATTTAAATTTAAATTTAGAATTTTTTCTATAGCTATTTTAAGATTATTATCAATATCTTTTAAAATATCTGAACATTTCCAGACTGGACTCGAGCGGATTAAGTATGTAAATCTAGGTACAAGAAGACAATATTTTAAAACAGTTAGCTCTTACTCTTGTGAGGGCTTAATTTATACAATTTATCAACGTGGTTTATAAACTGATCAAATTTTGTTTTTAAAACAGGTTTAATACTATCGAAAAACAACGGGGCACCTAGCAGGTATAGTGATTCCGTACTGACAGTTTTTATTCCTGGACAAATATTATTGAAATTTTGAATTAAAATGTCTCTATGAGAAGTAGATAAATTATTGGAAAAAAATATTTCACATTTATTGCTATTTGGTTCAAGACCAATATTTTTGAAATTTCGAAAAATATGAGTTAGATCACTGAGAAAGTCATCTGCTCTACCTCCCAGTGTAGCGTCGTCTAGGTACCAGACATTCAGCTTGGATTTAAAATTTGAAATAATGGGTTAAATTCCCAAACTGAATAGTGCTGGACCCAGTGGGTCACCCTGCTGAACACCGAGAGCAGAATCGATAACATGGTTTTCGTAAAACAAGTTAGTATTTTGACTATAAAATTGCCAAACGTAATGATATATTTCGGGGTAATTGTTAGTCACTTCATTCAGCAAGGTTACCCTATCGAAAGAGTTAAAAGCATTCCTTAGGTCAACCTTCACAAGAACATCTGCATCAGAGTTTGTTAAAAATGTACGCACTGAATGTATCGCCGCCTCACAGTCACCTCTAGTGCCAAAGCCTGTTGAGTAGGCTGAAATTTGGTCTTAAGGTTAGAGATTATGTGCCTGCAAGCTAATTTTGAAGTTAAGCGTCGAAATGTGGAACCAACGGCAATAGGACGGATACCGTTATCCTTTTTTTTTGAAGGCACATAATCTTGCCCATATAAGAATGCAATGAAATTTGGATTAACATTACCAGAAAGCATAAAGTTACATAAGTTTGTAATGTTTTTAAGAAGTACTCTGCCGGCGTCACCGGCAGAAGCGCTTACAAGATCTTTAAGATGTTGGCGTAATTCCGTCAGTGCCGCCAGCAGAGCCATTCGAAAATGACATAATTGCTTCTAAAGTGTCTTTTTCCGAAATTTGTAAAGGTTGCATAGTAGTCTTGGGAGGCAATGGTAAACCCTGAGAAGGTTTGACCGAAGGATGCTTTTGACGAAGGCTTTCAAGAGTTTCGACATTACGAGGAGCCAGGATGTCATCTGAGAATAAAATACGGGGTGCATTTTTCAAGTCGCCATCCATTACTTTCGACTCAACTACTTTTTATAATTCAAATTTAGGACGTGATCGAGGTAAATGAGTATTAATTGGGTAATCTAAATTTTGAAAAGATGTCTCTTTTAGTTGAGACGTAATTGATTTGTTTATTGTTTTATCAAAATGAAAATGGGAATACGCTAAAGTAAATAATTTTGGCCAACTATTTTCACTATTTGTAAAACAATTTTGAATAGTGCATGACAATGCTTTAGCAAGCTGCATCCTTGCACCTCTAGGATTTCTTTTAACCACTGGTACAATACGATGATAATTGTAAATTTGCTCCGAAAAAAGGGAAAATTTTTTGTCATTAGAGGAATTGCTAATAGAGTTATGAATTTCTACGGTAGGCTGTGAAGCCGAAATATTTTTACTATGGCATCGTTTAATATGTATATTTAATCCCCTTTTACCTTTAAACAGCCTACCGCGGCACAATTTTGACACTGTAAGAAATCTGGCAGTGAATGTAGTGGTTCAGAGATATTAATTAAAAAATCTAAAAAGATCTCTACAGCACTCTAAAGTCTTTATATTAGAGAGCTTACGGTCTAAATAAATGCACTTTACTCTATCAATGAAATATTATCACATTACTTCCCTGGATTTAATATTGATAAATACTGTATGTAGTCGTTATGCAAACATCTCCATTTACATTTTGTCATCATTATTTATGTAAATTAATTTAATTACTAACACTATAATTTAAGTTATATTTCATTTCACTGTTACTTACATTCTTGTATGGGTCCTGTGTTGCCTGAAATAAAGATATTTTATTTTTATTTATTTATTTTATGCTTTGACAGTTGACAACGACGCAGCAGAAATATTTTCCTTTATTAATTAGTATTATGTCTGAAATCAAAAAATTATTATTATAACAACTCTCTTATATATTTTCTGATCCTTTTATTGAAATTTGTAAGCCAGAATTGGCCTCCAAATAACAAAATAAAATAATATAAATATACGTAGCATTTGACAGTGAAAATTTTTGACATTTTATATATTTGTTTGTAATCGCGTAATCGAACGTTTACTGGGGGAAAAAATCATAGAATACTCGTACTATAATACATATACAATAGTATTTTATGGAAAAAATCGATCTAGCTATGTTTAATTTCTGGGTAAATTCGGTTCCTTCGTATTTTCACGCACAAAGCAACAATTTTGACTTGCCCGTACAACCGATTAGTAATTTCACCACAGAGATCGTCATCTCAACACCTTCCTACACCTTCTCAACAGCCTAATGGTTAGAGCGTAGGGTTACCACACCAGAGTGTGCGAGTTCGAATCGTGCAACTAGATCAAGGTTCTTTTGTTCTTTAGTATTCTAGCCTACACAGGTGTGCAAAATTAAATTATCAAATAAAATATTTTGTTTTAGGATGTGCGTAGATTTATGATGATCTATGTGTACTACAGGCATTGGTCAAAAAATGAATGGTACACTTACGCTATATTAGTTTGAAGAATCGACAATCAATGGGAAATAAATGTCATACTATCGCGCAGTGTTTGGCGGCCCCCGCTAGATAGAGTGTTGATCTGATAAAACACGCATGTACTTGATGGATGCTGGGGGCTCAGGGCCAGACTTGGACTTGTGATGTGTAATTTAATAATATGTCTATACTCAAATTTTGACACAGTGAGTTTTGAGCTTAATATTTTTTCAATATTTTTTTTAAGAATAAGGGGTCAAAAGAGCACACAGTGCAAATAATGATATCTGAATTTTGTGGCCATTAGATTTATCCTCAATTAAGCAATAAGTAAAAAGAGTCTTCGTTTCTCTATACTCATCAAAAGAAACATTTTAAGCAGGTATTCTGTGAGAGCGTGGTACTTCGCCGGTCCCATTCGTGCTTCAGTAATAATAGAGCTGCAGCGTGGCTACGTTGAAAACGTTATTACCACCTCACCACTACTGCCTATAAAAGTTCACTGCTGAACAAAGGCTTCTCCCAAAGATCGCCATAGTTGTGACGCTTGGCAGGCAGGTTGATAACCACAGTTTTTTATAATTTTGAGTTGTTGCCAGAAAGACGCTGCTGTCCATCTCCTGGTTTGTTTCCCTATGTCGCCTCTTACGACCCACACGGGATAATACGAGTAGTGGAGTGTATATTCTCACACTACCACTACACGGCATTAATACACAAAACGAATAAATTTTGTGAACACTTGAAGCTAGCCATATTGAGCTAGCGCGGTGAACTCTTCCCTAACCCAAATCATTTCAGAGTAATGATAGAAGCCTTGTGCTAATGTATGGGCCATATGTAGCTATTATTTTACTTTTATATCTTCAAAATATACTATTAGTAGTAATGAGTAAGAAAAAAACGTGTGTGTATACTTATGTACGCACGTAGGAAGTTATACTTCTTTAGCATAACAAAACAAAAATAACTAAAAATAACTACCTTAAACATAGTTATCACTTCCCACGAAAACTTGAGAGACAGTTACCTAATGAAGTTGTCACTTTGAGGTGTCAGTATGCGCGCGCATCGTAACAATTTCGTCGTGTCTGTTTTACATGTGGGTGTGGGCGCGCATCGTTTAAAATTCACTCTCAATATTTTTCCCAAACGCCCCAAAAGAAGTATAATTTAAAAAAATAACAGGCCGGTATTCAGAGACAGCCTTGAGTTTAAACCTAAACTTCACAATGTCAAAATTAAAGTCTAAACCAAATTATCATGACATTTCTGAATACCGTCCCAAATGTAATGATTAAGTAACTATATTCTACAGTGATGATATTTGAACGGACACCGACTAGTTGTAAATACGTTATATTATGTATTCCAAAGTTGTGGGACATAATGGAGAGCCACGGGCCACGAGTGTACACATAAACATGTTGTGGTGATAAAGTAAAGCATGATAGCACGAACTATTGTCTATATTCGTCCGTCTTAGAGTTCAGTTCGGATTACGCAATGCTATTCTGTTATGTATAGCATATTTTCTCATGATCAAGCCATCCAATATTATATAGTATAGCATATTACGAACGTGTTCATAAAATGACTACTGAGCATTATTGCACGATATTATAATATTTGGTATATCCTTTATGTTATATCGTAGTTTGTAGTAAGTATTACGCTTATGAGATAAGGTCGTACGTGAGCTTGGATTCAGTGTCAGAGATATTTACACAAACAAATCTTCCAGAAACGTAAATTTTATAAACGAGATATCATGTAGTCACGTCCCTTGAAAACTAAGTCCAATCGTATTCATCGGAAATAATTCTAAATAATGTGTGTGATTATCTTTCGTCAGACGTATAACGGGTAGCTTATTATAGTAACTGTATTTATTAGTGCTTTGTATTTTATTCTACACACCATACATTCTAACGGAAACCATCGAATAGAAGTTTTCTTGGTATTTGAACTTGTTTAGCAAGAAAAATTCTTGTCATATTTGAAGCAAACCTTGGCATTTAGTATCTCCTTGGGGGAACCCAACACTTTACTCTATTCCGAATTACCCTATCTTCAGCTCACCGTTCCCTCTTGTGCCTATTTTTACGTTGAAGTCTAACATTAACACCGTATAGTGGGTTTTGGAGAAATGCAGGGCTTTAGAGATATCCTCATACATCCATCTCCTCATCGAGATATGCCGTGGTTGGTGCGTAAAACTGTATGGCCTCTAACGAATACCGTTTGGTGATTCTGAGTATAGATATGCAATCTTCTTCCACACATTCATGGTCTTTTCTACGTTGTTAACGAGAGACTTGTTACAAGAAATCCGACTCCTCCTTGGGACAGATGGTCCCGGTGACAGAACAAGCTGCCGGATTCAAGGATTACCGTGTCTTCCGCCTCTCTTCGGAACTTAGATAATCCTATAATATCCTAGCGCAACTTGTCTATATTTTCTTACAGTTCCAGGATCTTATCATCAGTTCTCAGGGTGCGTGCGTTTTATGAACACAGAACACACAGAATACAAGCGTAAAATAACAGCTTAACACTGCTATGTTTCGCATAGTGAGTGTAGAGAACTGGAGACCCTTTTTACTAGAAAAGAGGCATTCTATCTTAGTCCTCACGGGTGACAACGCATCCACATTTAGATTTTTTATAGAGGATAGATATAGATGTCTATGGGTCACAGCACCACTTATCATCAGGTGGACTGTGTGCTCGTTTGTCACCCTTATCCTATATACAAATTTAGCCAGGTCGAGTCATCTTAGGTGGCAACCGAACTTCCACCGGAGATCCTTAGCATCCCCTGTCCTGCCGTTACCATGGTCGCCACCGTAGCCAGGAATAGTGGGGCCATCGTGGACTGGGGGTTGTCTCTTAGTAACTTTCATTATGGAGGGGGAGTTGCCATAGTTGCCATGCTTGGTAAGCGGAATGGAAACTGCAGTTCTTTTTATGGTATTATTGCTGTTATCAGGAAGATGCAGCTGGCCATCTCCTGCCTGTTTTGCTCTGTCGCCTCTTAGGAACACTTGGGTAGTGGATATTCTTAACTGCTACTACACCGTAAGATGAAACTTAAAATAACGTCTCTATAATTATATAGAGACTGCTTAATTAATTGATAAAACAATCCCACCAAAACATACTAACCAAAAATACAAGTCTTACAATGGAATCCTTCTACCGCAAAAAGTTGTGAGATCTAACACACAAACATTGTGAGATAGTAAAAAGTTGTAAAAGGAATGGCTACATCACGTTACTTGACAACAAACATTCCTGACAAATGAAACATTTCTGAGATGGTTTTAAGGCAGGAAAGAATCCTCTTTGCTACCTCCGTGCGATTTTTTCTTTACCCTTTTTACGTCATAGTTTTTTTTTTAAATTTCTTAAGCTGAGTTCTGACGATATAATATATCTTAGTGGTCGAGCTCGGTTTGCAAGCGGACCAAAGGGTGTAATAACTGTCCTATATTGCGAAAAGTTAAAGCGAATACTTAAAATTAATCACAATAAGAAATCAAATGTGTAAATTACTAATGTTTTATATCATAAAATTGGTTTTCTTGTAAGAATATGACTATAAATTGATAACATATCATATTTCAAACTTGGCAGAGCTATGCTGCAGCTATATTAGTAGTAATGTTGTAGCACGTATCGACCGGGGAAGGACCACGCTCTCGCAGAACACCAGCGTAAAATAGCAGCTTAATACTGCTGTGTTTCGTATGGTGAGTGTAGAGAACCGGAGACTCTTTATACTGGAAAAGAGGCATTCCATTTTAGTCCTCACGGGTGACAACGCATCTACATTTTCATTCCTTATTATTGGTCACAGCAACCACTTACCACCAGGTGGACTGTGTCCTCATTTGTTACTAAATTTAAAATTACAATTATGTAACGGTACGTTATACAATAAGTAATACAAATTATAATAGAAACAGCTTGGTTTAATCACTGGGCTGTTCGCCCACTTAACATTATAATAAAAACCACTAGGTATCTGCCATAGAAATAGTAATATAGATTAGATTATGAAGTTCCCTATTAACATTCGTTTTATTTTTACGTATATTTTAAGCTGTTAATATTGTATAGTATCGGTTTTTAAAGTGAATAACTATTTTATATCACAGAAATTTAAACCCGAAATGCCCGGCATTATTTTCAGTACAAAATTCAGTTCATGTAAAAATAAGACGCTTTAGCCAGAGCATTATTATGACCGTTATCTCTTTATGTCTATATTTATCTCTTTTTTATGATTTACTGTTTATGTGGGAATAAACACTAAACATTTAGAGGCACTTTTACCTCCATTAAAGTAAGCGTTTTTATATATTTTGTTCATGAAAAAATTGTGAACCAAAATTGTAGCATTAGATTCTTACTTACCTTCACCCACTTTCATGAGCCTTAATTGTTTTGTCATCATCGCTTTAGCTTCAATGTTTTCTTACTGAGAACTTTGTTCTCTATTTCTTAAAATATGTTTTACTTTCGGCTCTTTTCACAGCTAAGGTAATGTTAATATTCAATTTCCTTTACTAAATATTCTCATAGGACTATAATGTAATGCTCTAAAGGCTTCGAAGTGCAGCAGGAATGCTTCAACAACGCGTCTGCGTGCATAACGCTCCTCAGAGAGACTAGCGCGCCACGTTGCCAATGCGTTGTCATTCCTGTCGCTTAATTCCCTCGAACACCTCTTCTGGCACACTCTCACCGCTCTGGCTGAGGACGTGTGTCCGATCGTACACCCTTGAATCTATATTCTCCATTATATCTAAAGGTGTAAAGCGAGCTAAGAATTTCGCTGCCTCAATGAATATTGTGCGGTAACTTTGTGCAATCCGTATAGCCTTTTGTGGGTAGTCTTAAAAAATTATGTGTTAGGAAACGGCCTCTATTAATAAAAACAGTTTTCATCTGAACTCCGATGTTTCGTTGTCACTACATGGTGGCAGCGGTTAAAATACCTAAATAGTTTTGGATTTTACGTTTAAATAAGGTTATTTTGTGTTTATAATTAAGTGTAAGGAATGGAGCATGCAAGACCGCCAACCGAATTGAGTGTAGATGGTAGCCCCGTCCGCCAGGCTGAAGCATGGAAGAGGTGGAAGGCACAATTCAAGGCTTAGCTTTCCATTGACGTCAGTGGAGTTTGGTGTCGATACGTATTTTTACAGAAAGATTACACTATTATAAGCACACACACAATGTCTCAATATACGGAAACGCGTAATTTTTGAGAAAAGAATAATTGAAAATCAATTATTCTTGCAATGTTTACGTCTAATTTGCTAATAAACTGGCGCCATTTTGTAATGCCATTGTCGACGTCAATAGGGATGTCGATTCTTTCCGAAAAAGGTCGATTTTTAAATCAATTCCAATCGTAAGCTGATGTATCGGTTCACAAAAAATCGATTTCTAAAATGTCTATATTTTTTTAATGTTTCTATTTATAATGTAAATAGAAACCCATTTTATGAAAAACAAGAAAGATACCATGATAAATGATCTCTTATTGAAATTTGTTTTATTTAACAGTACCTAATGTAAAGTTTTAAGTGCCCTAATGGGCAGATAAATAAAATAGGTTAGGTTCAACTTATGTCAAAGAACCGAATTGATTGACCCCGACTCCACCTGGTACGAGTCTATCCTACCCCTTTTTTTTTTTTTTTGCGGATGGAAAATCATCAAATGACGTCTTTCGCTCTGGGTGGAGCGGAAGGGAGTGTCAGACTTTTACTGACTAAAAACCATCCGTGTTCCTTCAGTGCCCTTACGTTCCGGAGCCGCGGTATCTCTTTCGAACAGCCCGCAGCCCCGGCAGGCGTCGGCCCTTGCGGGCCCCTTCACGCTGCTGACAGCTCTTTGAGGCGCGCGTGGAACAAAACGCGCCGTCGACACGGCCTGTCGTCGTTAGACGGACGGACGGCGAGCTACCCATTGCTCGCCGTTCACAGGCCCGCGCCTACGGTGGCCGCGGGCCACGACGTAGCCCCCGACGCCCGGGGCGTCTCCCGCGGCGGCCGGGAAGGAAAGCTGCTGCTCTCTCCTTCTCCCGCTCCGCCACCTCCTTCGCTAGCATCACTGCTTCGCAGAAGGTGGTGACGGCATCCCATTCCGTCTCGCTCCGGACCATGGCTTCGACCAGGGCCGGACGCGAGAGGTCGCCGCCGCCTATCGCCGCTACGAGGACACGGCGGTGCTCCGCCCAGGCAGGGCACACCTCCACGGTGTGCTCCACCGTGTCCTCCGGTCGATCCTCGCAGTGGGAGCACCCGGGCGTTTCCTCCCGCCCAATTCGGTGCAGGAACCTCCCGAACACACCGTGTCCGGTGAGGACCTGCGTCAGGCGGAAGGTGAGGACGCCGTGGCGTCTCTCAAGCCACTCCTCAAAGAGGGGTCTCATCGCCGCTATAGTGGCGTGCCCAGCACTGGGTTGCGACAGTCGCTCTCTCCATGTCGCCATGAGATCATGCCGGAAGTCTGTCCGCTGCACGACAACTTGCCGCGGCAGCGGGGTTTCCCCCCGGCATAGTGCCTCCGCGCGCCATTCGTGCAGGCGCGCGAGGACTATCGCTTCCAGATCCCATGGCGGCAATCCGGCAAGGAGGCACGCTGCCTCGCGGGAGATCGTGCGGTAGCCGCGAACCATTCTTACGGCAACCACCTTTTGGGGCGCGTTCAGGTGGTGGACGGCAAGCCGCGCCAAACCACGCGCCCACACCGGGGCCCCGTAAAGGGCCATGGACCGCACAATCCCCGCGTAGAGCCTCCGGCAGGAGGCGTTTGGCCCCCCCAGGTTCGGCAGGAGCCGCCTGAAGGCAGCCCCGGTCCGTTCCAGTTTGGGAGCCAAACGTCGGAAGTGCTCAACGAAGTTCCATCGGCCGTCGAGGACGAGTCCTAGGTACTTCAACGTCGACTCGACGCCGATGGATACCCCTCCTACCATCGCTGAGGTTCCCGGTGTTGGCCTGTTCCGAGGACCATGGAAGTACATGGCCTCGGACTTGTGCAGAGCCACCTCAAGACCCAGCTGCCGGATCCTCTCAACGACTATCGCAACCCCGCGTGTCATATTTTCCGCCGCCGCCTCGTACGACCCCCCCTGTGCCAGTACCAGCGTGTCATCAGCGTAGCAAACTACGCTGACGCCGGTAGGGAGGTCGGCGCGCAGCACCCAGTCGTAACCGATGTTCCACAGGGGCGGCCCCAGAACCGAACCTTGTGGGACACCGCACGACATCTCTCGCCGGTTCCACTCACCGTTGCGACCGGGATAGATGACGGCCCTATCCGTCAGATAGTCCCCGACTATACGACGGAGATAGGTCGGCACCCGGTGATACCGGAGTGCCTCCCTAATGCAGCTCCAGGGCATGGAGTTGAATGCGTTGGCGGTGTCTCTCGACATCGACAAAAACAACCCCCCCCCCCCCTGGCCACTGCATCCCCCGTCGTGAGGGCTCTCACGCGCATGATGGCGTCCACCGTAGAGCGCCTCTTGCGGAAACCAAACTGGTGTTCCGCAAGATCCGGCCCCGTCCCCGCAAGATGCTCGGCGAGGCGGTTTGCAATGACTCTTTCAAAGAGCTTGCCCACCTCGTCGAGCAGCACCACGGGCCGGTATGCGGACGGAGAGTCCGCGGGGCGCCCCGGCTTCTGAATGAGGACCAGCTTCCCCGTCTTCCAACGAAGCGGGAATTGGCCTCTCTCCAAGCATGCGCTTAGGAGCCCCTCCAGTCGGCGCCCGAGAGCCTCCGAGGCCAGGACCCAGGCTTTGCCAGGCAAGCCATTGGGTCCTGGGGCGGTATTCCTGGCCTTAAGCCTACGTACCGCCACTCTCAGGTCTACCCCGGTCCCTTCCGGGATGCCGTCGTCGTCGTCCTGGTGGTCCGCTTCCGGCACCGCAGGTGGCGGAGCCATAGTCGGGGTCGGGTGTTCCCCTCGCGCAGGAAACAGAGCGCTCACCACGTCCTCCACGAGCTGAGGCCGAAGACTCTGCGTCAGCGGGGGAGCCCAGGTGCGGAGTTTATCCCGCACCATCTTGTAAGGGCGCCCCCACGGATCTCTGTCGAGAGTCTCCAGCATCTCCTCACGGGCCCGATCCCGGGCCCGCATGACAGCCTCCCGGAGGGCGGTCTTCGCCGCTCTGTATCCCTCGTACAGCTCCGCCTCAATGGCTGCCGCATTTGGTGGACGAATGCGGAGCCTGCGATGCCTGGCGTACAGGTGCCGCGCGGCGACACACGCCTCGCGTAGAGACGTCAGCTCACGCGACCACCAATACACCTGGCGCCGGGCGCTTCCTGGCCGGACGCGGGGCATTGCCACGTCACATATCTCGTACATGGCCTCCTGGAACCACCCTGCCTCATCACTGACGTCGGCAGGCCTATCCGGTGATGACACCCAGGCCAGCACGATCGAGGCTTCCAGGAGGAGCTCCCGGTCCAGCTGCTTCAGCGCCCAACGCAGACCACTCGGGGCCTGTTGGATTGGCGCGCTCGAGGGCTGGGTGGAGACGTCAAACCGGATGTACCGGTGGTCGGAGTAGGTATCCACCCCCTCCATGACTCGCCAGTCAATGGCACGCGGCGACAGAGCGGGGCTAGCGAACGAAATGTCCACCACCGACTCGCCCCGCATCCGCACACACGTGGGGACAGAACCCCGATTTAGGACGACCAGGCCTGTCTCCAGAGCCCAGTCTTCCACCATCCTACCCCGCACATCTGTACGACGAGAACCCCAAGCCAAGTTCTTGGCTTTGAAGTCCCCGAGGACAAGCACGGGGAGGGGATAGCTTCCGACGACGACTGCTCTCAGCTCTGCAAGAGAGTTGTGGAGCTCGGCGAGAGATCGGTTCGGGGAGAAGTACACCCCCACAACGACAAACTCCCCGAACCGTGCTGCTACGCACCCCTGACCCCTCCTGACACCTTCAAGGGTCGGGGTACCGGCGGCGGCCGAAGAAATGATGGCCACTGAGCCGTTAAGGTCCGCCACCCAGTCCTTCCTAGGCCAGACAGAATACGGCTCAGCGACCACAGCGATGTTAATCGACCACTGCGCCATGCTCTGGAGCAACAGATCCTGAGCGCAGGCGCAGTGGTTGATATTCGCCTGGAGGAAGCTTAATGGGGCCGTTATAGGCATTCCATTTCAGCTTCCTCCACAGGGCGCCCCTCTGCAGGCGTCGGTGTCGCGGCGGCGGCGGCGGCGGCGGCGGCGACAGTGACAGCGGCAGCGGCGGCGGCGGCGGCGGCGACAGTGACAGCGGCGGCGGCGGCAGTTGCAGCTGCGGCGGTGACCATAGAGGCGGTGGCGGCGGAGGAGGGCCCTCCCCTACCCGCGGCCTTGGCCTTGGCGGGTGACACGCAGGCCCTGCTCCCGGCCCAGTGATCGGCTGGCTTGCCGGTCGCCGCACATGCATCACAGTGCGGCGTGGCACAGCAGGTCGCCGATATGTGACCGGGCTGACAGCAGCGGAAGCAGAGGCCACTGCGGTCAACCTCCGAGGCGCATTTCGCTGATACGTGATGCCCCACGAGATAGCGGTAGCACCTCAGAGGTCTGGGCTCCAGCAGCTTAACCTGCGCTGAGATCCAGCCCACCAGAAGCCTTCGGCCCTCCACTATGGTTTTGGCCGCCGTAACAGGGCAGCACACCGTGGCGGCATGCCTACCCTGTTGGTCCGGGCGTATGGCGCCTGACCTGACCTGGTCAGTAGTGCACCCCCCGGACCTGGCGACGGCGGCCACCAACTCCTCCTCCGATACCGAGTCGTTACGCTAAGGCGTAGAGGTTGCTCTTCCCGCAGCGCCGGAGACGTAGCAGTCTCAAAATAGATACAGAAATCCGTATGAATCAGTCCCCTTATTTTTTTATGATGAAGGGGATTTTTTTCTCATAAAATGGATTTATATTTACATTATAAATGTAAACATGAAAAAAAAATCGATATTTTAGAAATCGATTTTTTAGGAATCGATACATCAGCTTACGATTTGAATCGATTTAAAAATCGACCTTTTTCGGAAAGAATCGACATCCCTATTGACGTCGACAATGACATTACAAAATGGCGCCATTTTATTAGCAGATTAGACATAAACATTGCAAGAATAATTGATTTTCAATTATTCTTTTCTCAAAAATTACGCGTTTCCGTATATTGTGACTTTGTGTGTGTGCTTATAATAGTGTAATCTTTCTGTAAAAATACGTATCAACACCAAACTCCACTGACGTCCATGGAAAGTCGTACCCAATTCAATCTTTTTCTTAAAGCATCGGTGGTGCACAAAGAAGAGGCAAGCATACAGATGAATTTGCTTATTAATCTTATTAGATCAGATGGATTTGATGTTTACGACGCTTTAACATTCGATTCAGAAGTGCTGCGTGAGGATGTCGAAATATAGATGAAAAAATTTGTCGAATATTTCGGTGTTCAATCTAATATAACATCACTGAGATATAATTTTGTTCGAAGTATCAAGTAGCAGGAAAATCTATTAATCAATATGTAATAGCGTTGAAGTTACACAGTAAAAATTATGAATTTAAACATTTTGAGCAAGAGTTGATTCGAGCACAATTGTCCCTTACAATCCGGTTGTTATAGACAGATGAATTGACTCTGGAGAAAACAATTAAAATATGTCAGGCGGATGAAATGTCAATAGACAGCAAGCGTGTGATGGAAGCAGGTACCTTCGGCAGTTTGGCGAGCTGCGGGCCCGTGCGCGTTGAGGCACTATCGGTGCGCGGCAGCGAGCGGCCCTACGGTGGTCGCGATGGTGGGCGCGGCAGCAGGCGCGGCGCGCGAGGTTCGAACGGCGAGACCGTGGCGTTACCTTGTCTACGTTGTGATGCTCAGTGTATTGATGTAGGTTCATATCCAGCTATTTCGAAGAAATGCTATGTTTGCGTTAACTGCTGGCATTACGCTAGGATGTGCAAATGTAAAAATTGGGTTAAAATGTATGAAATAGAAGTTGATACAGAAAAAATTGATAATGATGATTGTGAGTCGTTTTATGTATCTGTGTTAATGAATACAACGTAGAACAAAATCGGCAGCGAGACTGTTACGAGGTATTAAGAGGTGAGTGTGGCTTTGAACGTTTTAAGCTAGATACCGGTACCGACATTAATGTCTTATGTTATAAGAGATTTTTGAAACCGGGATTTTACACCGAAATTATCTATAATATAAAAATGAATCGCTGAATGTGTTGCTTAGCGCAAATCTCGAGAGCAGCTGAACCGATTTCGCTAATTCTTTTTTTATAATATTCCTTGAAGTACGAAGATGGTCCTTACGGAGAGAAAAATTTAAAAAATTGCCTGAAAAATTCTAAAAACAACACTTTTCTATATTCCCATACAAAAGATTCGTAATAATACTTAAAATTCAATTTGAACTTTAATACAATACCATAAAGTTTAAGTGTTAGTGGAGGGGTTCCGGGAAGGCAAAACCATTGAGTGACGTTTCCATCGTATAAATATTGACAAATATTTATACGATGGAAACTTAATTTCGAATAAGTAAAAATAAAATGAAATTTATTAAGTAGGTATCATAATAACAAATGAGAAATTGCAATTTTCATTGTGATTTTTTAGTGACTATTAAAAGAATTTTAAGTGTTTTATAATTTTAATTTTTTGACATAGTGTAATTGTTGACTAATCAACTTTCTTTTTTCTTTTTTTATCTTACTAGCTAACCCGGTGTCCCGAATAGCAGAATAAGTATTAAAAAAAAATTAAAGAATCGACTGTTAGGCGGTACGGAGTTCGCCGGGTCAGCTAGTATATAATAATAATAAATAATAAGAAATAACAATCGTTTACCGGGGACGTTATTCCGATAAGTGGAGTTTGTCATCTTAAATGGTGGCATAAAAGTAAAATGTATGTATTAACATTTGCAATAGCAAATAATAATTTTGAAAGTGTGTTGGGCGACAAGCGTGTTTGGAACTAGGAATAATTCAACGGGTTTACAACATTAATATGGTAGAAAATTCGGATCTTTTTAAAAGCTTAGGATGCTTACCTAGTGAGTGCCATATATTTCTTGATAAATCAGTTAAACCGGTAGTTTGTGCTCCGCGAAAAGTACCTCTAAGATTACATGATAAATTATTAGAAGAATTACTCAGGATAGCTGACTAAGGATTCATTAAAAAGGTCACGCACCCAATACAATAGGTTAATTAAATAGTAATTGCAGCAAAAAGAATGGAACATTGCGAATTTGCTTAGACTCGAGACCTCTCAATAATGCTATACAGCGTGCACATTTCCAACTTCTAACTGTCAACAAACTTGCCACTGAAATTCACGAAGCTAGTTTTTTTATTCACGAAGCTAGTTTATTTAGTGTTGGACCAAACTTCAGGATTTTGGACAATAAAACTTGATGATCAGAGTTCAGACTTATGCATATTTAGTACACCGTTTGGGCGCTATCAGTATTTAAAGTTACCTTATGGTTTAAACTGCGCTTCAGAAGTCTTTCATGCTAAGATTAAGCACTCAATAGAGTATTTACATGGAGTAGATTCTTTTATAGACGATATAATATTCTGGGGATGAAATAAAGGTGGGCATGATAGGCATTTAAATGCATTATTAAATAGCGTTCGTGAAATAAATTTTAAATTTTATAAAGATAAATGTCGCATATGTGTGGAGGAAGTAACTTACTTGAGTCATATATTTAACAAAAACGGAATGAAACCAGATTTAGAAAAAGTAAAAGCAATAAAAAATATGCCAACTCCAAAAAAACGAAAGTGGCTGACCTATTGAATATACTTCACGTACACTCACCTACACACAGGGATGCGCAGATCGAAAAAGAAATTTTTATTCTCTTTGCATGTGAAAGTGTGTAAAAGTGATGTTTTAATTGAAACTGCTAAGCTAAGCTATCTTTATCGTAGTTATGGCTACGCATAAGACTTTTTTGTCGTTTTCATTTGTAAACTTTATTCACGTCTGGGAATTGTTTAGAACCGCTAAATTCGTCTGGGGATTTGCAGATATTATTAAAAATTGCTCAATAATTACTGATTAAAATTTGAGATTACCAAAAGTAAATTTTTTGGGAACTGTAAAAAAATAGTTTTGGAGAAGTCTGGTAACACTTTGTAACCGACAAAAACGTCTGGGATTATTTTTTTTTTTGGAATTATATAAAAACTAAATTAAAAGATAAAAAACAGAAACAGAAACAGAAACAGAAACTTTTTTATTCAATATAGATTATAAATAATACTTATTGAAAGTCACTCTTTTGTTTGATTACCACTGGTTCGGAAAAAACCTCTGTCCTGGGAAATCAAGTGGCCAAAAATTTTTTTTGGATTTTTTTTTTGCAAATGTTATATGCTGCGCAGTAACGAAATAACCGCTAACGCTCTGCCAGACTCGCGAGAGTGGATTCGCCAATTGACGAAATTATATTTTTTTACAATTTAAACTAGCCAAAAGGACCTTCCCAAAATTCATCGCCCGCTCTCAGACAAAAAATATACATAAATCATTTGAACATTTGCTCGTGACAAAGTAAAAGTAATTAAAAATTAAGGCCGGGTGTTCCAAGCGCAATAGGTATTTACGCGCAAACACCGCAAAGATCGAGTTGGGCCTCGTGCTTAATTGTGATTTTTACAAAACAATCATTTTTTTATACACACACAGTCCACCTAATGGTAAGCGGTTGCCGTGGCACATAGACATTTACATTTATCCTCGTTTGCGAATCAAAATGTAGATGCGTTGTCATCCGTGAGGACTAAGATAGAATGCCTCTTTTCCAGTAAAAAGGGTCTCCGGTTCTCTACACTCACCATACGAAACACAGCAGCATTAAGCTGCTATTTGATGATTCTATGAGAGCGTGGTCCTTCCCCGGTCGAGCCGACGCATTCGTGCTACAACTATACTACTAATATAGCTGCAGCATGGCTCTACCACGTAATCGTATCATGATTAAATTGTTCTAAACTTCATCATCATCATCATCATCATCATTACAGCCCTTCACAAGTCCACTGCTGAACATAGGCCTCCCCCAAAGAATGCCACAAAGCACGGTCCTGAGCCACCTGTATCCATCGACTTCCTGCATGTCTTACCAGGTCGTCACTCCATCTCGTGGGGGGACGCCCTACACTTCGCCTACCGGTACGAGGCTGCCACTCGAGAACCTTTCTTCCCCATCGATTGTCGGTTCTTCGAGCTATATGGCCGGCCCACTGCCACTTCAGCTTACTAATCCGTTGGGCTATGTCGGTTACTCTGGTTCTACTGCGGATATCCTCATTCCTAAGTTTATCACGCAGAGAAACTCCGAGCATAGCCCTCTCCATAGCTCGCTGAGCGACCTTGAGCTTCCTTATACGGCCAGCAGTGAAGCACCACGTCTCAGTTCCGTAAGTCATCACTGGCAACACGCACTGGTTGTACAGTCTCGTTTTCAAGTTTTGAGGTATACCTGACGAGAAGATGTGCCGTAATTTCCCGAACGCTGCCCAACCGAGTTGAATCCGTCGATTGACCTCTCGGTCGAAGTTGGACTTACCTAGTCGGACTATTTGTCCCAGGTAAACATACTCGTCAACAACTTCGAGCTTAGTGCTCCCAACAACTACCGGCATAGGTGTGACATGGACATTGAACATGATCTTTGTTTTGTCTATGTTCATCTTAAGACCTATCCGTTGGGAAACACTATCGAGGTCATTGAGCATAGTGCTTCGGTCCTCCAGCGATTCTGCCATAAGGACTATATCGTCGGCAAATCGAAGGTGAGTGATGTACTCGCCATTGATGTTGATACCGTATCCTTTCCAGTCCGGAAGCTTGAAAACGTCTTCCAATGCAGCGGTGAAGAGTTTCGGGGATATGACGTCACCCTGTCTTACACCGCTCTGCAATTGGATAGGTTTCGTACTCTGATTCTGTACTCGGATAGCCATCGTAGCCCTACTGTACAAGCACTTCAACACTTCGATATACCGACAGTCAACTTGGCACCGCTGAAGGGACTGCAGCACCGCCCAAATTTCGACGGAATCAAAGGCTTTCTCATAGTCCACATACGCCAGACATAGTGGCAAATTGTACTCTTCGGACTTCTGTACAATTTGCCGAAGGGTATGTATGTGGTCTATGGTGCTAAAGCCCTTTCGGAAACCGACTTGTTCGGGAGGCTGGAAGTCGTCAAGTCTGCGCGCGAGACGATTCGTAATGACTCTCGAAAACAGCACGTAGACGCGGCTCAGAAGGGAAATCGGTCTGTAGTTCTTCAAGAAAGCGTTGTCACCTTTCTTGAAGAACAAGACCACCGCACTTCTGCTCCACGCCTCCGGTGTAATGCCACCATGGAGGATGGAATTAAAGAGCTTCTGAAGGACTTCAAGTACCGGTCTTCCACCCGCTTTCAGAAGCTCCGCTGTAATTCCATCCTCGCCTGGGGCCTTACCGTACCGTTCTAAACTTATATACAAATATTTATACAATGAGAAATAAACACAAACAAAAGTTTACCTATGATCTATATGTGTTCTATAAAACAATAATTATTTATTATTTATTTTATCGGTCTTTAGTATTATTTACACAGTAGAAGAGAAACGTGTGCTCAAAGATTCGGCGCCAATCGAAAATCACTTGAATGATCGATCAAATAATTTATAAATGTAATAAAAAAGGATAGATAAAAGAATCGATTCCGAAATGAATTATCTATAAACTTATATTATTTATATATAAAAAGAAGTATAGTTGTACCAGATGAAACTTAGCTTGTAAAAAAAACTGCAAATTGAAACTAAGTTGGAAATAATTCGGTATTTTTTTCTATTGATAACATTTTATTGTATCGTTTATTAAATGGGTACTTGGTAGGGAGAAAGAATACATCTAAACTAAAATGTAAAATTTTGCCTATTAAGTAGGCAAAAACTGGAACGCCCGGCCCTAAGCTACTTTTCCCAAAACACGATGTTGCCTTCCTAATATTATTATAAATTGTATTGGCTTGAGGAATATTACCACAAATAAGCATAATAAATTTGTTTCTGATTATATACAGAGCATTGTTAAGCTTTCATTGTCATTACTAATAAGCAATGAAACTGCGTTCCTCTTGCTTTGTAAGTATTTTCTTAATTCATTACATTCTACAAGATGCCCCAAATATCTGTCACATTAAAGAATCGGTTAATGAAAAACAAACGATGCTATATATTATAACATAATATAATAAGCAATAAATAAGTACAAAATGCCATTTTTTATTTTAATTATTAGTTATTTTTAGTTTAGTTTTTTTTTTCAGTCAAAGCAGTATTTTCCAACCTTTTACATTACTAAATAATGGTACGAATTCTTTATTTGCCTAGAAGTCCGTCTGGGCAGGTAACGCCCTCCTTCCTATTTCTGCTGCCAAACAGTAGTACATGCACTGCTGTCTACATCTGTGAAATCTAACAACAATTTTGCTGGCTATTTATTGAAGAAGTATGTGTACAGTATAAAAATTAATTATAGTTTGCTTTTATTATAAATCTAGTGTTTTTTTTTTTTATTTATGTCAGATTACTACTCGCCGTTTTCGAATAATGCAAACTTTTATTCGCTTTAAAGCGAAAAAAAAATTTGAGTACGTTGTAGTAAAAAATAGCGGCTAAACTTCTCAAAAGAAAATCGTATCCGTTTATTTTTTCTCATTTTTATATTGTCTTTATTGCAGCCCCTTTTATGTATTGAAAAAATAATAATAAAGAAGCAAATAATGAAGAATAATAATATTTTCATTAATCTTAACTTAAATATATACATAGTTTGTATTTGTATAAAAATAATGTAGGCTCTATGACCACTGTTCTCGAATAAAAAGTTAAAATAAAGAAACAAATTGCTTGCATACCTGTGTTCCAGGCTGGAGAGTAAAGATTACAACAGCCATCCAACAGCTGGGAAAATTATATTTTTATTCTTATTTGTTGTATTATTATCATCATAATGCTCATTACGTCACCTCCTAAGTTCACTTTGCTGAATATAAGCCTCCACCGATAAATACCACAAAAAACGAACCTGAGTATTTCCATTTGTATTTCCATGAGTATTTTACAATTGTTTGTCTTGCATATTTTAGATTTTTACGCCTAACTCCATATACCATTATCTAATTTTCTTGAGCAAGGTTTTCACACAATAAACGTTAAATTAGAATCCCACATCAGACTTACGAGTTTCTATCTTGTATAGTTTCAATTACAGAACTATCAATCAGCAGTAATTAAAGTACTGCTTGTCTTTGAATAACCGCAATTAGTTCTGTGGATGTGATTCAATAACTGTATGTCATCTACCTAAATTTGATATCCTTGTATCCGTTTATTATATCCGTTGTGAGCTAAATTCATAATGTAGGTTTCATAGATAAACGTAAAGTTGTTTAATATCATGTTATAATTATCGATTTTACACGTTGAATGAATAAAATATCACATCGAACTATGTTGCGTACTATATATATATATATATATATATATATATAACTATATATGTATTATTTTATATTGAAATTATGTACTATTAATATTGTAATGCGTCTCGATATTTTTATTAAAAGGTATTTTAGGCAAATGAACGAGATAATATATAAAATAGTGTACCTTAGTGTTATGCTTTATTATTTTGTAGTCTTTATAAAAGGGTCTCGAAACGGACAGCATTTTGAATCAAGCATGTAGACAGTGCAGCTTGGAATAATGTCCTCCAGACCTTTTTTATTGCTTTCCGAGGCACGGAATTGAAAAACCGCCAACTTTCTGACACCGGGC
Organism: Parnassius mnemosyne; assembly: GCA_963668995.1. Lineage (NCBI taxonomy): Eukaryota > Metazoa > Arthropoda > Insecta > Lepidoptera > Papilionidae > Parnassius > Parnassius mnemosyne. Next base: position 13,512,980 of record CAVLGL010000002.1, on the reverse strand, counting down.
TGCTACTGAAAATTTCTTGACAAAAAAATTCTATTACTTATTTTTTGCCCCGACCCGGAATTCGAACATCAACGACAACAACAACGAACAACGCGCCAGTTAGTACAGCTTGTACAAAAAGTTCGGTCAATGGGTTTGACGCACAGCTGTTGAGCACGAGACAATTTACTAAATTGCCGTAGCAAGTTGTAATAGACAGTAAAATATACTAGCACAGATAAAGCATCGTTGGTACTGCATTATCAACACTTGCACTCGCTCGTGTCATTTAATTAATTGGATTTAGTGCTAAGTATTACCAAATCAAGCATGTGATGGACACAGTCGAACATTTGTGATATGTTCGACTGTGACTCGGTGTAAAATATAGTTTGATATAAAGGGCGCATCATTCAAATTGATACTTGACTCAAACATCAAGCGAAACGATCAGGCTTGACACAAACTGAATTCTAATTACTTACTTGATTCAAGCCAGTTAACCGTCTCCAAAACTCGTAAATCAAAACCTACTATTGATAAGCTTGTGTAGTTTTGTAAAACAAGTTTGAAGCATATTATATTACTTCCATTTTATTTTTTCAATAACACCAATACGTCAATCTCGGAAAACGTAGTAAAGAGAAAATTGAATATCTATAATATAGTTATTGAAATTATCTGCTGTTGTTTTGTTTTGTGTTTTTCAGAAATTTTTTCGTCGTTAGATACTTGCTTACCTCTATATAAAATCAAATTAATTTTTTCATGCAGGAATGGTACTACATAGGTATGTATTTGAGATTGCCGTGGGTAGTTATTGTTGACCAGTACAAAGTTATTTGAACATCATGAGGGTCACCGGAGACCGGTAAATGATATCTGTTTCAGAATTTAATTAGGCAGCGGTGGTTAAGATACTGAATTTTAACTTGCAATAAAACCCACATGGCGCCAGTAAAAATTATTTTCTGTCCGATGCCTCGAATATATTCCAAGTTTTTTAATTAGATCAATAATTGCATGAACAACAAAACATTCTCTTACTTTATAAAGACTGTATTTTTATAATTAATATAAGTTTATATGTAAATCAATTAGAATTTCCTAAATTAAAAGTGTTAGAGCCACGCTGCAACTATATCATGGTAGTATTACGAAGGGGACAGCTTGACCGGAGAAAGACCATGCTCTCACAGAATACCGGCGTAAAATAGCAGCTTAATACTGCTGTGTTTCATATAATGAGTGTAGAGAACTGGAGACACTTTTTACTAGAAACGATGCATTTTATCTTAGTCTTAAGCCAGGATAGATGTAGCTGTCTACGGCCCGTAGCATCCACTTATCATCAGGTAGATTGTGTGCTCGTTTGTATCCCTTATTGTATAAAAACAAAAACGAAAATAAACATAAGTAAGCAGTTAATCCAAATTTTAAATTATAAAAATTTACTGTTATTTTCAACATACTAAAAAATATAATTCATTCAACAATTATTCAGAAAACGGGAACTGGATCGGTTATTTCGTGTAACTAACATTTAGTGTTTTTTATTGTTCCGTACCTCAAAACAAAAAATAAACATTGCATTTATTTACTTACTTATTTACTCAATTCTTCGTTCATTACATTACCCGCAATAAATTAAGTTTATACAGAATCCTCGGAGCACGAATTCTCCTCGCACTTGACCGTTTTTATATACAGAGAGTTAAATACAGAATCATTATTTATTTGTGACAGACACTGAACACAAATGTCTATTTAAAATTTTACTAAAATCAAAAAGCGATTACTACAGTAGCACTCAATTATTGCTGTTTCTTTGGTAATGTGTGTACATTACCAAAGAAACAAAACCAATGGCAATTTCATATGAATAATAAGGCTTATACATGGAGCCGCACCGCCACCGCACTACGGCCGTCTATCACAGCATCAGCGCAGCGTTCACAATTGCACAAATTATCGTTGTTTTATTTTATTTTAATGGAGGACATCGTCTTTTACGTTTATTACTTTGATTACTGTTGTGTTGTGTTACTGTTTGTGAACTTAGTATAAGCACATGAGTAAATAAACCGTACCGTAGCCCTTTTTCTTTTTATTCATTGTCTACGGTGACACTGTCGATACGAAAAGTTTTGGTTGTGCATATAGAAGTCTCTAGAAAATTCTACAGAGAAATGTCATCGCCATCGTACTATTTGCAACGTAAAAATTATCGATGACGGCGCGACTACGACACGGTTTCTTTACGGTTTAGATGTAAATATTAAAAACATTGCAATCCAGTACACTTGCAGCTGTGACTGAAAACCGGATCGTCTACGTGAAGCCTTATATTTAACTTCTATAAACAATTTAATAATAAATTAAATATACTTTAAGTTTTACTACAATAATGCGCCTTAATCTTTATATTATTTTCATAAAAATCTTTGATTATAACTGCTCATTTCCAAATTGCATATTAAAGAAAACTCAATAATTTGCCTAGATTTGTATGTGATACTGGAAAGAAACATTTTGTTACTCTTCGGTGTAACTGATCATTCTTCAAAACTGAACTTGAAAGAAATACGTGTAAAGTAAAATAATAATAGATACTTCAAACATAACAAACTCTAACCCGTGAAAAAATCTATTATGTATAAAACTATTACGCGTAAGACGTACAAAAAAAGCCACGCTCTTTATGAACACTAAGAATAACAACTAGTGTGATATTTTTATTGATCTGTATAAACCGGATATATATCGGATTGAAACTTTTTATTCAATATAGATTATACATAATACTTATTGAAAGTCACTCTTTTGTTTAACATGCCACTTGTTCGAAAAAAACTCTGTCCTGGGAAGAACCAGCAAGAAACCCTGCGGGACTTTTTTTTTGCAAAAAAAAACAACTTACTATCATAATATATTATGTAACACAACAAAACAAAACAAATTAGAAATAGCTTGGTAGCAATCACCTCATTCACCGGACTTATCCATATCCATAAATTCCTTAATATTTTAATAACCCTTTTTATACAAACTTTGTTAAATAACGTTTCTGAACTTTGAGGAGGTCTAATTTTTTATATTTTGTGGGATTTTGTTGTAAGAATGAATTACTGAGCTGGTGGAGTCGAGCAACTGGTACTACTAGCCTGTGCATATTCCTAGTATTTACAGAATGAATATCACAACATTTTTAAAACTGCTTTAATTTTTGTGTACATATATTACATTTTAATAAATTTTTTGAGAGGCCAAAGTTAATATAATAATTTCCTTAATTTTTTGTTTGAGCGTCTCTTTAGGTTTTAAATCATAGATTGCTCTTGAGCCTCTTCTGTAAAACAAATATAATTTCAGTGTCAGTCACGTGTCCCCACAGTAAAATACAAAAAATACCATATTATGCTATGGAAATAGCTAAAACAAATTTGTCTAGCTGAATTATGCATCACAAGTTAGCCAACAGTACATTCATGGGCATAGACATTTCCACAGTTAGGAGGATTTTCGACTATTCTTGTGTCTGGTCACAATAATGTCAAAACTAGCGAATATTTCAGTTCTGCCCAGTATGAAATGTTTACCCCTCAGAATTCGGCTTAAATGTTTTGTTATGTATGAACAAAATATTTAGAATTGCATTATATGGACAAATCCAATAAAATAAAAAGATATCCATTATATACATAGCTAGTCGGCAAGGTTGGAATCGAGGCGACTGACTAGGGTGCGCCGGACATACATAGGTATCGTCACACGAGGAGGCTCTTTTAGTACACCCAATTATTATATTTTTCATTTTATTTCTTTTATAAATCGTTACCTCCACACTAGTATTTTCTCCTGTATCATGGAGGCAGTTTACAAACATAAATTGCACAAGGATAAATATCCAGACCGGGAACAATTATTTGTAGGCCATACAAATACTTGTACCGTGCGGGATTCGAACCCGTGGCCCCCAGCGCTGCAACTGATTGCTAAGCCACTGCGCCACGGAACTGTTTTAAATTTAGTTTTTATTTTTAATTATAATCTCAAACTCTCAAAATCAATTACAATATATTTCTTTACTACATAGATGTGTTCATCTATTAGTGGGTTATGAAATAGTCCTACGGTTATGAAAGTGCGAACTGCAGCTTGTCGCTATTGCTAGCAGCTAGCCGGGTGAGGGCGCGACCCCGCGCGCCGGACCCCCGTCCACGTCAACTTTACCCCCTAAAAATCTACGTCACCACGATACTATACACATCAACAGAATCTAGGGATACATTAATCCTAACTTATTTACGACTTTATACGACAGATTGAAACCTATTTTATTCTATTTTCGAAATACAAAAATTTAAATAAAAAAAAAAAACAAAAGGAAAAACAAAATACGGCGGCAAAATTGTTAGTAATTCGTTACGTCAAGGAAAATTAAAATTGTTTTACTGACATTAATTAATGAAAGGGGGAAGAAAAACAATCTTTTTAATATTTTTTTTTACGTGGTAGAGCCATGTTACAGCTATATTAGTAGTATAGTTGTAGCACGAATAAGTCGGCTCTACCGGGGAAGGACCACGCTCTCACAGAATAGCAGCGTAAAATGGCAGCTTAACACTGAAGCATTCTATCTTAGTCCTCACGGGTAGCAACGCATCTGCATTTTGATTCGCACACGAGGATAGATGTAGATGTTTATGGGCCACATCAACCACTTACCATCAGGTGGACAGTCCACCTGATGGTAAGTGGTTGCTCGTTTCTTACCCTATTCCTATAAAAAAATGACGAAATGAAATGTTACGAGGCGTGGGCGTGTTAGAAAATGGTGATATTCAACGCATCGTTGCTGAGGCCCTACACACCAGTCAAAACGTGTTATCAAGGTAGTGGTCAAGTTATCTCAGTACTGGGAATGTGGATGAATGGCGCACGGATAGATGTCGTGTTATTACGCAGAGACAGGATCGATTTCTCTAAATGAACGCCAGAAGACAACCCAATATCACCGCGATGCAACTACTACAAAGGCTCCAGGAGGACCACCAGCTGCTGGTAAGCGACCAAACCGTGCAAAGGAAGAAGCATGAAGTTGGTCTTCATGCTCGAAGACTACTACGTGTTCCAGCAATGAGACGTGGCAGTTGCGGTCTGCGGCTTTCGTGGGCTCGGGATCATTTTACCAAAGAGCGACGAACAATCTACTTTGATGCTGTTCACCGATGAGTCTCGTTTTCGATTTCATCCGGATTCACGAAGAACACGTGTTTCGAGAACTCCAGGGAGAGTTAGCCGTCTACGGCATCCTCAGCAGCTCCACCAAGGCGGGACAATCATAGTGTAGCCGTGAATTCGTCTTGGCGGACGAACCTAGCTCGTTTGGATCCAAGGCAGCATGACTTTACAAAAATACCACGAAGAGGTAGTAGATGCTGTTATTGTCTCACACAGAAAGCAAATGGACCAGGAATTTCTACTGCTGCACAATAATGCTCCTTCCCATACGGCGCTGTTAGTGACGGCCGCTCACCGAGACCACGATATTAAAGTTTTGGATTGACCTGCACAATCACCCGACTTAAATCCTATTGAGCATGTCTGGACCATGTTACAATGAAAAGCTTTGAGAGATTTCCCGCCAAATTTGATAACAGAACAACAACTTTACGAACACTTGCAAAGAAGGGACCTCATACCGCATCAAGACATTGACAATTAAATTTTAAGTATGAACAATTGATGTCGATGTGCAATTAATATAAGAGGTGGCAAAAGTGATAACTAGTAATTAGATTTTATGACAATTTTTCAATTTTATCAATAACTAGCTGACCAGGCAGACGTTGTTCTGCACTTTCCGACGACCATGTGTTCTAAAAAAATCATTAAATTCACAATAAACAAATTGAAGGTCACTTACCGGGATAAAAACTATCCTATCTCTCAAGTTGGACCAAACTGCACACCTTGTGAAACATTTCATTGAAATCAGTCCAGTAGTTTAGAAGTACATCGCGGACAAACAGCGTGACAGTAATTGTTATATATAAAGATTAATAGTTTTAATTAAGTTTTTTTATCATACTAATTTTCTACGGCGTTTAAAATATTACATTTGTATTAAAACCAAAAAAAAAATTACTTAAATACCTCAAAATAACCTAACATTGTCTCATTTATTATATCAGAAAGTTCTTTATAGATTTTAGATATTTGATGAAATATAAAATATGCAATAAACTGTTTTTTGGTCTAAAGGTTAGATACAAGCCGCAAAGTATTCCATATTATTCTTCAGAGGTAACGCATCAGTAGCTTCTTTTGTTACTTTGAAGTTGCTTGCGGTAACCACTTACCATCAGGTTGACTATAATTTCGTTTGTCAGTTCAATATTACATTTTAAGAAAAATTTCCTGGCACCACAATATCGCAGCGCCGTTCACGTTCACCCACTATATTCCGCCAATCTACCTACTTAAAAAAAGAATGAAAATAAGTAAATTAGTTTCTTATTATCTTCAGATTTGTGAGGGATTCATCGGTTGTTCGTTCTTCGAGTTACATCTTTGCTCCATTATCACTTGCTTACTAATCGGTTGGGATATATTATTTTAGTTCTAAAGTGTTTGGTTGTCACACCCCTGAAGATTAAGATACGACGTTTTGTTTAAAGGGTCTCTGGTTCTCTACACTCACCATGTTAAGTACGGCAGCATTAAGCTGCTATTTTACGCTGGTATTCTGTAAGAGCATGGTCCGTCCCCGTTCGAGCTGGTCCATTCCTGTTGCAACCATAATTTAGCTGCGGCGTCGGCTTTACCAAGTCAAAAAATAACACAAGCATAGCCTTCTCCGTATAACTAGATCTCAAGTTTCCTTGAAATATTTTCATTTATCAGAAATTTTTATCTCGCTATTGGGTGTCTCTTACTACTGAACATGTGGTAAATTAGTATCTGAAATTGCAATACCGACATCAAGATTGTTCTGAGGTAACTCGTTTATTATAATATTAAAAGCACCGGCCCTATATCTTGGTCCTAAAACAAACAAGGCTAAACAAAGGAATAATTTGTCTAAAATTTCTAAGGATACACGATATCTAGACAATTCATAATTAGCCGAGGAAAATCATAAAAGGTTTTTGTGAAAGTCGTTGTATTATTTAATATTTTAAATAACAGAAGAAAGTTATTTATAACATTGAGTGCGCGGCTTACATAAACATTCTGTATTCATTTTTAGTAAACCGTCAAGGTCGCTGTAAAGTGGCCGCGTAAGTGAATCCACTACCCATATCATCCCGTAGGATGATATGGGGCAAATCGAAGAGATGAAAGAGGGACACTGAAGCAGCAACTCTATTCTCTTTGCAAAATAATTGTTATTTGGATAACAAACCAAACTCTGTTTTTTAATTTAATGCGACATTGTCTTCAATCCACTTAGCCACGGACTGCATGCTCGACCTTCATTCTATAATAAGATTTATAATTTTTTTACCGTATACTATTGTTGCGCGCCAGTATTAATATCTTGTATATGGCAACAATAGTTACCACTAGCGCCCTCTAGTGTCGAGTAGCAGAACTAGGACAGTCAGGATCCGTCTAGAAATTTCGGGACCGATATGTACTCGAACATACTAGATATTTCTACAGTAGAATGGTCTGGAAACCATCTGAGGCCCTATATAAGGCCGATATAGACCACAACCGAGACAGTATTGAATTGGCGATATAAGCGAATACTTCGAAGCGATACAACTGCGAACTTAAGTGATCAGTAGAACATATGTTTTATTATTAGATGATCTTAAGTTGTAATTAGTGTTCTGTAATTAAAGTGTCAATTTTGGTAATTCAATCGGCAGTTTTTAATTGTCCCGAACCCCAAGCTCGTAACACTATTCTATTCACTTCTATCCTATCCTATCCTAACCTACTATATTCTGTTCTGTTCCATTCTATTCCGTTTTATTTAATTTCATTACATTCCATTATATTATATTTTATTCAATTTTTTCTACTCTATACTATTCTGTTTAATTCAATTACATTCTATTACATTCCATTCTATTTTATTTTGTTCTATTCTATCCCACGACATACAGTTATATCAATAGTATAATTATATACAAGCCTATATAATTAATATTAATATTATTGCTGGCTTGCTAGCCCAGTATATATCCGATTATATTGTTTATGAAAAGAATAACGATATTTGCAGACCTTTGAGTAGCCTAGTGGAAGACTAGTATCTATAGTCTAGCTAATAATTACACCGCGGGCTTTGTGTTTAAATTCTGGCCAGTCTGTTTGTTTGAAAATTCAATTAGTTAATTTTTGAATTCATTTGTTTTGTTTTAATACTAGCTGTAATAAGTAAATTTTTATTAACAACACCTATATTATAATAGGTGTTTTATAACATAGTAAATACAATGATGGCAATGATGTGTAGAAACAACTTTTACTCCGCACTTGCAAGTCCTCAGGCTATTGATATGTAATTGATATCTTTAAAAGTATTTGACACAAGAAATGACAATGGCATTAATAAAAAACAATTATTTTCCTGTCCAAGGCCTAGATGCAAAATAGAGTCGAGCGTAGTTCTGAAGTAGTATCACCTAACGCGTACCAAGGCTTGCTGGCTAGGTTTAAAAGGATTAATTGTTGCCTGTAACGATGTGCAATAACAGTTTAAGATCGCTCATCTTTTATTTCAACAGACGCAATGAAGAATTTGGTATTCTATAACATCAAGCTTTAAATGTGTTTAAAAGAGTCATGATTTTTTATTGTTCTATATTCGTATGATAAATCTCATCACCAAGTGATTTTTTCGACTGCTCACGAGGAACAAACCTTTATAATTTTAAAACTATAATATATAAAATAAATCGAAATAAAGTTGATCATCGAAAAAAAAATGAAAGATTTTATTAAAATAAAAACACTGTTGAGATAAAATAAATGGTCTTTAATGATCACCTTAAGTCCAAATTTTGCCACATTAATAGATCCCACCCAGGCGAAGCCCACGCGCGTCGCTACTTATAAATGTTACTTTAAAATTAATGTACCTACTTGCTTATATAATTATTTTCAAATATATTCCTATTAATAGAAATTTTCCAATTAACTGAATAATATAACGTTATAAGGATATATCGTTATTCGCGAGTTTTCGTTATTGTTACCGTGGTATTGACGCAACGGGCTCGATGAGCTGCCATTTCTAATCCCATTATTTATCTGTATCTGTACGGATTACAAATACAATACACATAATTATAAAAATAAATTAATTACGATAACGTCTAAATATGACAGACGCTAAATGTGCCGTGGTTGTCGGAAGAGGCAAATACAAAAAAGGTAAAAAAAGAATACGAGTATGACTTCCGATAGACGGTGGCAGGTTAATCTACTACATAAAACAACTGGGAGCTAGAAAAAAAATTGTATCGATTTTTATATAGAATGGGGGTGACAAACGAGCACACAATCCTCCTGATGGTAAATGATGCTGTGGTCCATAAACATCTACATTTATCTTCGATTAAGAATCAAAATGCAGATGTTATCAACCCTTAGGACTACGATGGAATGCCTCGTTTCTAGTAAAAAGGATCCCTGGTTCTCTACACTCATCGTACGAAGCACAGCTGCATTAAGCTGCTATTTTACGCTGGTATTATGTGAAAGCGTGGCCCTTCCCCGGTCGAGCCGACCCTTTCGTGCAACAACGATAATATAGCTGCACAGCTGCAGCGTGGCTTTACCAAGTATCACGTGCGCTTTATCTAAATATGTATATATAAGATAGCATGAAAATATACTATCGATATTTAACACAGTTAGTAAGCGAGGTAAGTAAAGTGAGTGGCAGAGTGGGCAATACACGCTCTTGGCGGAAGTTTATCAACCGAATTGGCGCTATATTGAAGATGGACCAAATCAAGTGCCCTTAACCTATGAACATGTATCGGAAGGTATATGGATGGGAACGAAGCAATAGTGCCTCTATATAGTGGTATAGTCATAAGGTATAGGTATAATCATGATCCTATCAAATAGAAGTTCATAGACTCTACCTACCCGTCTGTATAGCGTAAGAGCTTACATTTTTTCGTGTTACGTATACATAATGAACGAAAAGTTACTGATCAAAGTCTTCTTCTAATGAAGATTAACTGGAATCCTATAAGAGACCTACCTATCTATGCCAGTCTTAATTACAGATCTGTCAGCTCGTAACACAAGCTATTCTACTACGTACTACAAGCTAGTATTTCAATAACCGCAAATAGCTCTGCACATGAAACTGATCTGAATTGTTTATAGTGATTTCTATATTTAATACCCTGTGCAAAAAACATTTATTTTACGGACTATTTACAACAGTAAACATTTTTACATTCAGGACGTCCTATATGAAATAAGCATACAATAAATGCAATACATTTTTGTAATTTTGAACTATATAATCGAGTAAATTTTGTTCGGGAGCCTGATATGTTACAAAAATAAATTAATGTATTCTATCTCAAGTAATTTATACGATTAAGGCTGACAAACGAGTAAATAGACCACTTGACGTGAACTGATCATACATTAATCATCGGTTAAGAATCAATATGCAGAAGTGCGATGATGAAATACCTCGTTATTACTAAAAAAAAGGTATCCCATTAAATTAATTTCTTTATTAACTATGGTACGATAATATTTTAAGAGAGCGTGGTCCTTCTTTGGTCGAGTTGACGTAATGATGCAGGAACCATAGATAGGTTTTTCCAAAAATACAATGGACGACTTTCAAACTGCAAGTATCATAACACCCAATTGTAATACTTAAAAATAAAAAATTAAATACTTCTCGCTAAAATAAATCCAAATATTTAAACAATCTATATATAACATAATGTTACGAGCTTGGGGTTCGAGACAATTAATAAAAACTGCCGATTGAATTACCAAAATTGACACTTTTGACACACTCAAAAACACACTAATAACAAAACACAATTTTACTACAGATCACTTTAGTTCGCAGTTATATCGCTTCGAAGTATTTTCTTGTATCGCCAATTCAATCTGACTCGGTCGTGGTCTATACCGGCCTTATATAGGGCCTCAGATAGTTTCCAGAACCTTCTACTGGAGCGACATCTAGAATGTTCGAGTACATATCGGACCCGAAATTTCTAGAAGGATCTTGACTCTCCTAGTTCTTTTTTTGAAAATTCAAAAAAAGAACTAGGAGAGTTTTTTGAAAAGGAATTTTGAAAATTCAACCTATAAGTGGGTAAAATAGGGTGTAACAGTTTGTTTTAATTTCAATCAATCACCCCGTAAAATAAAAAGTGTAATAACTTTTTATTTTACGGGGTGATTGATTGAAATTTATTGAAAGTGATCCGTAAATAACAAAAATTAATAAGTATTTTACGATTTTTCAAAACACCATCTTTACGGGTTCTTAATTTTTTATGGAGAAAAAATAATTAATGGTTGTTTTTATTGAAAATTGTGCAAATACTCCTGAATTAAAGTATCTTATATCATTATAGCATAGTAATATAAATTTTTATTTCTTTTAATGAGGTTGCAAAATTTGTACGATATTTATCTGGACGCACAACCTAAACTACTGGGTGTAGAAGCATAAAATTTAGATAATAGCTTCCTTTCATTACCTATGTCATTTTGAAAAGTTTAAACTCTTAGAGGGTTAAATAGGCTGTTACAATTTGTACATCACTGTTAATTTTCCGGAACGATCACATATTTGTATTGAGAAAAATTATTAAATGAATTTTGTTACAAGGTTTTAAGGTTCGAATTATTTTAAGGTTGCAGGCAAACTTATGTCTTGTTATCCCTTGATAATTAATATGAAGTCATAGAATCCCTCATAAATTTCCTCATAACCATTGGTGGTAAATAAAGTCCCAGAGAAAGAATATACGCGTTCAGCCGCATAAAAAAGAACCGAATTATTAACCAAATGGATTCGGATTATCACACGCTATCGATGGGACAAATAGACGGTGATTTTTCACTATGACTTTATGTGTAATAGGAACTACAGTCACGGTGATACAAAAATATATATATTTTAATATTATTGCTAAATAATGACTTTTTTACACAATTTCTTAGCGGCAGAAATCGAAAGAGCGTGTCATCGTCCTTAAATGCGGTCTTAGAAACATGTTTAACGTGTTTTAATAATGAAAAAAATATTTACCAACATAACACATTCCATAGAGACTTATTAAAATAAACATTTTTAAATTATCTTTGAAAGTAAATCGTTACTCAAAAATTAAAAATAGAGTAAATTAAATAATTTCAAGCTTATAAAGTATTATTTCGCTACAACGCGACGTATTCATCTTTTGTGTACTGACACCATTTGTCAGCACGGTTGACTTATTTCTAAACACCGAGTTCGCATGAAAAGACGAAATATAATAAAAGATATGTCGCTGAGACTCTCGCAAATCTCTGTTGTCACAATCTGTGGAATTTTTCAATGACATTGTAATAAACGATCTTGTAACTGATACACCACAAAAGAAAAAGATGGCTTACATTACTCTTTTCTTAAAATACAACAAATACTCGACGGTTAAGCCTGGAATGGAATAGCTGGCTTATCCTACTTGTTTACGTGGTAGAGCCATGCTGCAGCTATATTAGTAGTATAGTTGTAGCACGAATGGGTCGGCTCGACCGAGGAAGGACCACGCTCTCACAGAAAACTAAATAGCAGCTTAACGCTGCTGTGTTTCGTATGGTGAGTGTAGAGAACCGGAGACCTATTTTGCTGGAGGGGCAATTTACCTAAGTTCTCGCGGCCTCGGCATCTACATTTTAATTCGCAAGCGAAGATAGATGTAGATGTCTATGGGTCGCAGTAGCCACTTACCATCAAGTGGACTGTGTGCTCGTTTGTCACCTTATCCTATAAAAAAAAGTCCTTATGATCATCACATATTTTTTTATTTTTGAACCACATGACGTTGCGCTAGGGATCGTTAATTTAAATACAGATCGTATGATACGATTTTTTTTAGATCTAGATGTCTTGTCTGATTAAAACATTTTTCCGCTATATTTTATATATTATACCTAACTAAAATTGATACTTGCTCAAACCAACAAAGGAAGACAGATAGTGCGCTACGTGCATTTTAAGTGTAGTTGAAACCATGCTCAACTTCTTAACCCGCGCTCTCGCATACATCTTTTTCCTCTTTTTTTCTTTATCAGCCCCTAAAATTTTACTGATGTAAATGGTTGTGAAATAATTTTAAATGCATACATTAAAATAGCAGCTTGATTCTGCTGTGTTTCGTATGGTGAGTGTAGAGAACCGGAGAACCTTTTTACTGGAAAAGAGGCATTACATCTTAGTCCTCACGAGTGACAAAGCATCTGCGTTTTGATTCTCTATTGAGGATAAATGTAGATGTCTATGGGCCACAGCAACCACTTACCATCAGGTGGACTGTGTGTTCGTTTGTCATTCGATCCTATAAAAAAAATACATGTATATGAGTGGGTATTCCTGCAACAAGGTGAGCATGGTTTTGGCTTGGTTTTTGCATCCCTTGAAATGTACGCAGCGCTCCGTTTTTCTTTATTTGTTGGTGTGAGGATACTTGAATCACTATTAATTTTATAAGTACTAAGTTAGTTGGCGAAACTTTGCTATTGCATTTAGTATATGTCATGACAATAATTATATTATTTGTAAATTTGAGAGTGGGGTGCGGGTTTAGCATTATTAAAATATAATTTTATATAGGAGCACGAGTGAGCTTGCGGCTGTTTTACCGTACATTTAGCGATTGTATGTGCATGTATGAGTGAGGAAGGTATTTAAAAAAAATCAAAAATAAAACAGGTACATGTTTGCTTTTCCACATTATTTCAACGGTTTGATTTTGCTATGATATTTTCGTTCTCTTCGTTTCTGATCTCTTCGATCGTTCCGGAAAATTAACAGTGATGTACAAATTGTAACAGCCTATTTAACCCTCTAAGAGTTTAAACTTTTCAAAATGACATAGGTAATGAAAGGAAGCTATTATCTAAATTTTATGCTTCTACACCCAGTGGTTTAGGTTGTGCGTCCAGATAAATATCGTACAAATTTTGCAACCTCATTAAAAGAAATAAATATTTATATTACTATGCCATAATGATATAAGATACTTTAATTCAAGAGTATTTGCACAATTTTCAATAAAAACAACCATCAATAATTTTTTCTCCATAAAAAATTAAGAACCCGTAAAGATGGTGTTTTGAAAAATCGTAAAATACTTATTAATTTTTGTTATTTACGGATCACTTTCAATAAATTTCAATCAATCACCCCGTAAAATAAAAAGTGTAACTGAAATTTATTGAAAGTGATCCGTAAATAACAAAAATTAATAAGTATCCATATGTTTAACTATTACAGTTATGTCACAATAACTACTTTTTCATGTTAAAATGTGAAATAGTAACGCCGGTACAAATACTACTAATACGAGTACGTACTGATACGAATAATGTGGCCTAGACATTATTCGTATCAGTACCTGTATCATGCATCTAGACTCTTCTACATCTACATCTACACATCTACACATCTACACAACTATTATAAAGAGGAAAGATTTGTTTGTTTGTTTGTTTGTTTGAATTGAATAGGCTCCGAAACTACTGGACCGATTTGAAAAATTCTTTCACCATTAGAATCCTACATTATCCCTGATGAACATAGGCTATAAAATATTTTCAAAAAGTTAGGGATCCGTATGAAAACTTCGTTAATGTAACCCAAGGTGTGAAAAAAATACCAAAAAGAATCCTTATATTGCGTACGCTTCGGAAACTATTGATAATAGAGCAAAGTAATGTACTTCACTTTTATAGAGGATATTAATCTCTAAAAAAAGTCTGCGATACCATATGTTTAACTATTACAGTTATGTCACAATAACTACTTTTTCATGTTAAAATGTGAAATAGTAACGCCGGTACAAATACTAATACGAGTACGTACTGATACGAATAATGTGGCCTAGACATTATTCGTATTAGTACCTGTATCATGCATAACCACCAATTACGTTAACCATGTAATTTTAGTAACATATTTCAATTTTTAAATCTTTGTTAATTCAGCAACCGTCCGTCGTGATATCTCTCTCGAAGTTCGCATGTCTCAAGGCGCAGATGCGTGATATACGAGGGTGAAACCGCGGGGCACAGCTAGTATACTATAAAAGCACAATGAAACTTCGCGTTTGGATTAATTCAAACTAGACAGTAAGCAGAGAGAAGTCACGTCGCTCGGCGCTCTACTTGACGTTTGCCGTGTATACGCGGATAGTGCACTATTATAGTGTTATCGACAAGTCTTAGTCCTTTATAAAGTAATATATTTTATTATTATTTTTGATGGCCAACAATATTTATTTTAGAGTGGCAACAAATTATGATTCAGACGTAATGTGAAATAAAACCAAGCAATTTTTAGCAAATAAAAGAAAACGAAAAATAAAAGCATTTATTTAAAATTTTGGTTTATAGCCCTTCCTTATTCTCGGGATGCCTTACGCTCGTTGTTCTTGCTATTTTTTATAGATGGCACATTGATTAAATAGTATACACATTTATTGCTTAACAAAGAGAGCAAAGTTAGTATTTTCAAACCGCTTGCAAATCTGGCAAACCATGAAGCTGTCAACTTTTCTTTTAATTTCATGAGCGAGTTTGCACTCTGTAAAACAGAGCTCCTGTTAATAAAGTTTTTCTGTTCTGTAACTGTAATATAAGTCCGTGGCCTGACAATAACCTTTACCAGTTGAACCCACAAAATTTCTTGATTGACATATGATCTAGTGGCTCAATTCCTTTGTTTTACGATCGGGAATGTGTGGAGAATATGGACAGGACTTCATTACTCTGCTGTTGACACCAAATATCGCAGCGTTAGAGGAAGCATTGTAGCTTGTGCCATCTGAATGTTTACTCAACATGCATCTGCATTCTACTATCATTGGTATTCCTTGAGACCACATATTTCCGATAAGTTTTACATGCTCCACCTCTTCTGTCCTAGCCTCAACCATACGATGCACAGCCGCTTGTTCCCACTATTGGTAAATTTTACTACGCGGTGCTTCATACAACCAGAGAGTAAGATACCTCAATAGGCAAAAACAATATAAAGCTGGATATATGAGGCACCATTAGATATAATTCCTGCTATAACTTCCTGATGTATGCCCATTTTATTATCGCTAAAGAGCACTTATTCGAGTTTTAAATTCTCACCATATATTTTGCAAAGAAGTTCATCATTTTAATGAAGACCACTTCTTTTTTCTTTATTAATACTGCTGCTCAAGAAATTGCAAATATTCTCCATATCTTTTAGCTTTCTTTTTTTACTGCACATTATAGGTAGCTCTTGTAGTTCAATAAAGACAACATTAGTACCTAAAGTAAAATAATAAAACAAACTATCATTACTTTTAACCTTTCCCGTTCTTATCTCATCAGCACTTGGGATTTTCTTACTTTGAATTTTTTACTGAAGTTAAACCATAAACTATGAAGCACACAAACCTTACTGTTATTTATGTGCAATCAATAATCATGCATAACTAACTAGCTAGTATAAGATAAATTTACCAACATTTTAAATAAATGCTTTTATTTTTTTGTTTTCTTTTATTTGCTAAAAATTGCTTGGTTTTATTTCACATTTCGTCTGAATCATAATTTGTTGCCACTCTAAAATAAATATTGTCGGCCATCAAAACTAATAATAAAATATATTACTTTATAAAGGACTAAGACTTGTCGATAACACTATAATAGTGCACTATCCGCGTATGCACGGCGAACGTCAGGTAGAGCGCTGAGCGACGTGACCTCTCTCTGCTGGCTGTCTAGTTTGAATTAACCCAAACGCGAAGTTTTATTGTGCTTTTATAGTATACAACTTTGGACATCCGAGGTTGGTGCGTAAACCTGTAAGACGTTCAACAAATACCGTACGGTGATTCTGAGTATAAGATACACAACCCTCGTCGATCACTTCCAATCTTTACAACGTTGTTCACGAGAGATTTGTGGATGATAAATCCGACACCTCCTTGGGACAGATGGTCGCCCTTACGGTAATAGAGTAATTTGCTGGATTCGAGAATTACCGTGTCCACTCCCTCTCTTCGGACCTCAGATAATCCTATAATATCTCAGCGCAACTTGCCTATCTCTTCTTCCAGCTCTCCAGGATCTTTTCATTAGTCCTTAGGGTGCAAGCGTTAAATGTTTCCAGATTGAGTCGCCTTAGGTAGCAACCGAATCTCCACCGGGTTCTTGGCACCCCATGCCCGGCCTTTACCATGGTCGCCCACGTGACTAGGAATACCGGAGCCGTCGGGGACTGGGGGCCTTTGTCTCGTTGCTCGTGGGTGGATGATTATCAGAAAGATTATCAGAAATGTACTACTGCCCATCTTCTGTCTCATTTTCCCTCTTTCGCGTCATACGACACCTACGGGAATATGTGGGGTAGTGGATATTCTTACACCACTGCAACACGGCAATACTTTGTAGTAAAGTAAAATTATGAGGAAGTCTTTGAATTATTAATAAAAATAATCGACTACAGAAACGAAAGCATCATATCAAAATTTCTTACACTTTATTATAACTTTTCAAAATGGAGGCCAGTAATGGGATACTTTCTGTATTATTTCTAACAGTACCATTTTTAATATATTCATCCAACAATTAGGAACCCAAAGAATCTCATTAGGTAAGGAATTCAGTTACCTCAAAACAATACTAAAATTACGGTGCTCTGTAGGGCCGGCTTTTATAATTTTAATTTACTTAGCTACGAGTATATTAAAAATTCTCTCGTACATTTCCGTGAAATAATATCATTATATAGCAGGAAAAAATTCAGTGCTCCTTTATTAAGAAAAAAACAGATTAAGGAATATATACTCTAGAATTGAAAGCTATTTAAAAATAATTTGAATAATACAATTTTTGAAATAATATCATAAAAGACATTATTGTCTTGACATATATTAGCATAAATTCTAGCATATCCTAAGACTAAACTATCTGTTTTATTACAATATGCAGAACCGGCAAAGCCGAAACTCGGCAGCGACCTGCTAAACTTGCTCCTTGGAAAAGTATTCTAAAACCTACAGCACTTCGCGCTAGACGGGCCTACTAATATGGGAAATCCCAGAGGATCTCATAGCCTCCGGTAACTATTTTTACTGTATATTGAAGTGACAAATGAACATTTCATTTGTGGTTTTCTTTTTCAACATTTTGCAAAAATATATTGTGAATGTAAGTTATTTTAGCCCTTAAATGTTAGGTTTCTATAAATTAACTATAACGGTACCTTTTGGATTCAATTATAGCTATGAACCATTGTCTTCACAAAACAAATAGACTTGTGTGAACATAACCTCAATTGATCAAGCCGTTCAGAAGTTACACGATCACTAACAGACGCACCACCGATTTATGAAGATTTTGGTTCATGGGGTGATAGCGTAATTAAGTCCATGATTTTATTTCGTGCCGAGAGAATAAATATGGGAAACCACATAAAAAAATTAAAGCTTCCGATAGACGTCAGTTTATTCATTTCTTACACGAGGAATGATGCACCCAAACCCCCGACATGCAATATCGAAATTTGGCAATGTCCAGCATTGGAGTTTCACGGGGAGAAGAAGTAATAGAAAGGGAATGGTAGCATTATACATATACATATTTCATTCTTGCTTTTTTCAGCCTTTGTATCGAGAAAATATTTTTAAAATAAACTACAATAAAAATTAAAAGAATGTGTTTTATGTTATTATTCATAACCTTTAAGTCTTTTACTTTCACAACACGATGAGTTTTGAATGATAATATTGGTGTTTTTATTTAAAACTCTAAATCAAATGTAAATTTATTTTATTGAATATAATATACCTTTTTTTAATTTGAATTTAAAAACCATATGGCCAGATCCAAATCTTTGTTTCCAATTTTCTGTTCTAACTTGTTTGTAGTGATAAATGGCTCTAGATTCATTTTTCAAACTTACTGAGTGGTATAGTCATCCATAAATTGGTTTCGCAAACAATGCGGTTTCGCATGTGCAACAAACCCCAAAAAATATCAATAAAATAAATACGTTGGTATTTTAAATACAAAAATTGATATAAAAAAAAACTAAAAATTTTACCTACGAGGCCATCGTGGAGCATATTATTCAGAGTTAGTATAAGCATAGAGGGAATCTTAAAATAAGATCAAAATTCTTGTAGTCGAACTTTTTAAGTATATAACATTTCACGTGGTACAAAATAAGATTAAAGTTGGTTCTTTCTTATACATCGTTGTTACCTTTTGCAATTCTATAGACACCGCCATTACCAGACTAATTAAATATTAGAAGTAATTTGAATATGTAAAAGTTAAGAAAAAAGGATTAAAAAATTTCATGTTATGAAAAAATTATATGCTACTTAGCTGTTTTATTTAAAATAAGGATAGCTCACTCACAAAATGAAGAACTTATGGAAAATTCCTCAATTTGTGAGTCAATCATCAATACAAAGTTTCATGTGTCTAAACTAACTTTTCTTATTAAAAAGAAACAAACAACAACTTATTAACATGAAATTTGGTGAACATTTTAAATATAGGCTATAGAATATTATAGGATTATCCGAGGTCCGAAAAGAGGGGGAGGACACGGTAATCCTCGAATCCGGCAACTTGTTCTATTACCGGGAGGGCGACAATCTGTCCCAAGGAGGTGTCGGATTTATCGTCCACAAGTCTCTCGTTAACAACGTTGTAAAGATTGGGAGTGTGTTGACGAGGATTGCGTACATTATATTTAGAATCACCATACGGTATTCGCTGAAGGTCATACAGGTTTACACACCAACCTCGGCACACCCCGATGAGGAGGTGGAGGAAATTTATAAGGATATTTCTATAGCCATGCATTCCTCCAAAACCCACTATATGGTGTTAATGGGGGACTTCAATGCAAAACTAGGCACAAGAGAGAACGGTGAGCTGAAAGTAGGGAAATTTGGAATAGGGCAACGGGACCCAAGGGGCCAGCAGCTGGCCGACTTCATGGAGAAAGAGGGACTCTTTTTGATGAAATCTTTCTTCCAGAAGCGGCCCCACAGGAAGTGGACCTAGTCGAGTCCCGGCGGTTGGACAAAAAATGAGATTAACTTCATTATGACGAGCAGACGACAACTGTTCAGTGATGTCTCAGTGATCGCGACGGTGAAAACCAGCAGCGATCACCGAATGGTGAGAGGCACACTGAACCTAAACGTTAAGTTGGAGAGGTCAAGTCTAATAAAGTCAACGCTCCGTCCCCCTCGTGCTCTAATCCAAAGTCCGTTCCGTGTTCTAATCCGAAACCGTTTTCAGTGCCTAGAAGATTGCAATGAAGTGGACGATATGAATGACAATCTCGTGGACACTTTCCATGCGGTCGGAGCTAAGTTTTGCAAGACCCGCCGCAGAAGAATTCAAAAACTCCCTGATCACACTCTTAATCTCATGGCTGTTAGACGGGATTTAGTGGCTGAAGTCTTCAGTAGATTTGACAGCATACAGGCAACTGAACAGACAGATCTCCAAATGCATGCGGCGGGACTTACGCAACTTTAATACTGCTCTTATTGAAGAAGTGATCGAGCGGAACCAGAGCTCCAAAGTCTTTGCTAGAGATCTGTCTGCCAGAAAGTGCCAACTGCCAAAGTTGAAGACCGAGTGTGGCAGGCGTTATTTCCGGGACACCTGAGATTTTGAATGAGATTGAGAGATTCTATGGGCAGCTGTACACATCATCATTGGAGCCACACGCAAGTGTAAGTAACGATCCAAGAGCGAGTCTTATCCGACGTTATTCCAATGATATCCTGGACTTCAGCCTGAGCGAGATTAGAATGGCTCTCCAGCACCTTAAAAACGGCAAGGCCCCAGGCGAGGATGGAATTACAGCGGAGCTTCTGAAAGCGGGTGGAAAACCGGTACTTGAAGTCCTTCAGAAGCTCTTTAATTCCGTCCTCCATTGTGGCATTACACCGAAGGCGTGGAGCAGAAGTGCGGTGGTCTTGTTCTTCAAGAAAGTCGACAACGCTCTCTTGAAGAACCACAGACCGATTTCTCTTTTGAGCCGCGTCTTCGTGCTGTTTTCGAGAGTCATTACGAATCGTCTCGCGCGCAGGCTTGACGACTTCATGCTTCCCAAACAAGCCGGTTTCCGTATAGGCTTTAGTATCATAGACCATATATTCTCCCTTCTTCAAATTGTACAGAAGACAGAAGAGTATAATTTGCCACTTTGCCTTGCGTATGTGGACTATGAGAGAGCCTTTGATTCCGTCGAAATTTGGGCGGTGCTGCAGTCCCTTCAGCGGTGTCAAGTTGACTGTCGGTATATCGAAGTGTTGGAGTGCTTGTACAGTAGGGCTACGATGGCTATCCGAGTCCAGTACCAGAGTACGAAACCTATCCAATTGCAGAGGTGTAAGACAGGGTGACGTCATATCCCCGATATTCTTCACCGCTGCATTTGAAGACGTTTTCATGCTGCTGGACTGGAAAGGATACGGTATGAACATTAATGGCGAGTACATTACTCACCTTTAATTTGCCGACGATATAGTCCTTATGGCAGAATCGCTGGTGGATCTAAGCACTATGCTCAATGACCTCAATAGTGTTTCCCAACGGATAGGTCTCAACATGAACATGGACAAAACAAAGATTATGTTTAATGTCTATGTCACACCTATACCGGTAGTTGTTGGGAGCACTAAGCTAGAAGTTGTTGACGAGTATGTTAACCTGGGACAAATTGTCCGACTAGGTAATTCCAAATTCGACCAAGAGGTCAATCGACGGATTCAACTCGGTTGAGTAGCGTTCGGGAAATTACGGCACATCTTCTTGTCAGGTATACCTCAAAACTTGAAAACGAGACTGTACCACCAGTGCATGTACTAGTGATGACCTATGGAACTGAGACGTGGTTCTTCACTGCTGGCCGGATGAGGAAGCTCAAGGTCGCTCAGCGAGCTATGGACAGGGTTATGCTCGGAGTTTCTCTGCGTGATAAACTTAGAAATGAGAATATTCGCAGTAGAACCATAGTGACTGACATATCCCAACGGATTAGTAAGCTGAAGTGGCAATGGGCCGGCCAAGCTTGAAGAACCGACAACCCACGGGGAAAAAAGGTTCTCGAGTGGCAGCCTCGTACCGGCAGGCGAAGTGTAGAGCGTCCCCATTTGATGGAGTGACGACCTGGTAAGATATGCAGGAAGTCGATGGATGCAGGTGGCTCGGGACCGTGCTTTGTGGCATTTCTTGGGGGAGGCCTAAGTTCAGCAGTGGACTTGTGAAGAGCTGTAATGATGATGATGATGATGATGATCACTATGGTAATAATTTAAAATTTGTACAACCGGCTTCAATTTAAACAGACCAAGGTCAGACCTTAATCAATCCCTTGTCTCTCGTGTAGTCCCTATATATGGGACCACACGAGAAGCACCTGCTTCCAAATAAAAAAGAATCATTGAAATCGGTGCACCCAGAAAATTTTTTTTAACACAAATTAGAAAAAACATACAGTGAATAGAGAACCATATCCTTTTTGAAGTTGGTAGAAAACAAAAATGAAGATAAATTAAAACAACACAAAAGTGTTATTATAAGTGAATCTTACATGAATGATAATTACCGTTGGTGGCGGTGTAAAAGAACCACCCATGCCCATTCTCAATCGTCACTCAATTTCGCCCCATGCGAATAAGTTCTTGCTAACTGGAATTTAAAGAACATTTTTGTGATTGTGAGTGGCCTGATATCACTAAGGGGTCTTCTAAAAAAGATTATATTCACTGCCGGTCTTGGCATTTTACTTCCGACGTAAACGATATGTTGTTTATACCGAAATACATTGGAAACCATAAGATTTTTCTGACATATTCCATAAACATCTTTTACTACACAATCACGAGACGAATCAATGTATTTTTTTGCAAAGTAGCTGCAATAACGTATCGTTGCGTTGCCATGTCGCACAAACCGCTAAGCGTATAATGGAACGCAGTGATTTTGGTATGGCACTGTACTAATGCAACGCTCTCCAAGGTTCCTTTGCAAGTGTAGAAAGGAACTGTGATTAGAGTGAGGTGTAGCGTTCAGTCATCATACTAACACATATTCTTATTCATTTTACAGTGGCCTGTCCTGAGTAGCGCTAGCAAAAAATATTTGCTGAATGTGCTACTAGGCCACACTGCCGTCGGAACGCTTGGCACTCAGACAGAAGATTAAAATCTTTAAAACGTAGACTGCGATAACTTATTTCGTAGATTAGAAAATCCGTCATTGGACCAGTATCATATACCATTATTTAATATATCCCTGCTGCAATTCGCACAGATGAAAAGCTTCAAGTGAACGCGCAATCAATAAGTGATTTTCTCAACCTCTAACAAATGATAATAAGATAAGAGGTATACGGTCAGTAGCGAATCATAATATGTATCTTGTTAATCCATCACAACCTTGCATTGAAGGTTAAGTTAGGTTAGGGAAGGAAAGAAAGATTTTTTTCTTTCAATTGTGTGTAATGTCTTGTGATAGTAAAAGCATATTTATCAGTTTTTGTACTTAGTACATTTAGGCATAAACGCTGAAATGTGTTAAAAATAAATAGCAACTGAATAAAAATTATAAAAAAATGTGAGTTAAAATAACGTCTGTGAATTCGTAAAATATTTTTAAACAAACACTACATACTCGTACTAGCTTCAATGTCAGTAGGGAACATTCTAATCGTCATTTTAGCTATAACTCTTAGAACGAGGTCACGTTGCGACTATAAATTCAGCGACAGATGTGAAGACCCCATAACAAGTAATAGAGCAGATGTTACAGTGCAGGGACCAGATTTTAGTTATTCGAACCAACGTGTACATTTTAAAGCAAAGTTTGTGTAAAATATTAAAGTAATTATTCCTATATTGTTATACGTGTTTCCAGAATAATATTAAATGTCTACGTGATAGTAAAAATACTTAAAGCTAGTCATTTCAGCTCTTTTCGGTAACGGGTAACTTACTTAACATATATAGAAAAACAACATTTTGGAAAGGCTATTACACCTGAGTATAAGCGACGCGCAGTTTGGTTTTCGTTCCGGAGTTTCAACAGATTCTGCAGTCTTCAATCTTAAATTGACAGTTAACTACTACATAAACAAAGGTACATCTGTGTATACTTGCTCTTTTGACCTTAGTCGTGCCTTTGATCTAGTCAACTATCAGTGACTGTCGCAAAAACTAATATAATCAAATGTACCAAAAATGACTGTGGATCTGTTGAGATACTAGTACGAGAGCCAGAAAAACTTTGTGAAATGGGGCGGCACCATCTCTAATGATTATATATTAGAGTGTGGCGTACGTCAAGGTGGGCTAACTCTGACGCTTTAGCTTATTAGTAAACGACCTGATTGAGAAACTTAGAAGTACAAGAATTGGTTTTCATTTCAGCTATGATGATGACATGGTATTTCTGAGTTCCTCAATCAGGGAGCTTCAATCAGACATATGCGAACATTATGCGTGGGGTTATGGCCTGTACTATAATGTTAAAAAAATGAAAACCACATACATACATACATACATGAACACTCACGCCTGTCACCCAGAGGGCTAGGCAGAGACTACGGACTTCCGTTTGGCACGATCCTGGCACACCTCTCTCGCCTGCTCCACATCCATATAACTATGCATACATGCTCGTCGGTTAAGGGCACTCTTAATTTTGGCACATTTCCAATATATCGCCAATTTTCGGTCGATAAGCTTTCGCGTAGGGCGTCCCTTCCCGATTCTGCCGTTCACTTCTGCGACAGAAATTTTCTTTATCATTATTTCCTCATTCAGTTTTTCTACATGACCGAGTGACTTTCTAAATTACTATTATTATTATTATTTTGGGGTATTTCTATTGTTTTCTCGTCTGGCTGGAATACTTATAATCATAAGGTCGAGGAACAGTTTCTTCGTATTTTATATACAAATTCAAGACGGATTTTTTAAAGTTTAATTACATTTATTTATAAATATATCTGCCATTTTGTTCGATAACTAGTTTTCATCTTGTAAGTAGTGACATAATCCCGTTTCTGTAGAAATCTTGGGATTTTTGATCAGAAAAATGCGACAAGTAGTTTTAAAATTCTCTCTTGATGTAAAAATAACACCACCCAAAGAATTCTGAAGAGACCGGTGAAGGTGAAGGAAAGGTGAAAATATAAGGGTGCAAGGTCAGGACTATATGGTGGATGTATTAATACTTCCCAATCTAGCTCTGTTATTTTTTGCTGAGTGGCCAAAAATGAGTGTGGTCTGGCGTTATCATGATGTAAGACCACTCATTTTCTGTTTACCAATTCCGGCCCTGATTTTTCTAATTTTCTTGCTTGAGTCTCATTAGTTGTTGGCGGTAGAGATCCGAATCGATGGTTTTGACCGGCGGTAAAAGCACAATAAACTATGCCCTTCCAACCCCACCACGCATCACCCTATTGCGTGTTAATCCGGGTTACGCTACGGTCTGTGGAGCTTGATTACCCTTTTACCATGATTATTTCGCACGTTCTTGTCGTAAGTGATCTAATTTTTATCATCAAGGATCAATATTTTCAAAAATGGTTCGTTTTATTACGTTTCAATAGAGAATCGCAAATGAGTACACCAGATATAATAAAAGAAGTCTTTTTTATATTTTTATGGAGTACACAATTCATTAGATGTCTTTCAGTGAGCTCGTTTGGTACCCAAATATCAATCTTTTATGTATAGCCATACTTTTTCTAATGGGTCTAAAATGTTCTGTGGTTTATCCTCAATGCCTCGGCTATGTAGTAACTACTAATATGCCGATCTTACTCCACATTTTCAAAAAATAGCATCGAATTTATTTGTATAAGGGCGACCAGAGCAAGATTGCATTGACATCAAAATTTCCTGACTGAAAACGCTTCAACCCACTTTGTGCTATTCTTACTGATCCTGCATTAGGTCCATAATTGTCACAAATTTTTTTCGCAACTTGAGTCGCATTTTTCCCTTTTTTAAATTAAAACTTCACAATTTATCGAATTTCTTCACTAGATTCATTCATTTTGACGGACAGAAAAACAATTGAAAATGGCGGGAAAGTGTTTCTTACTTTTTATTTCGCTTTCTTAATGTCCTGCATGTATTGATATTAAAACCAGCCAGATACAAATAGTACAACCAAAGAGGTTTTTCTTCAATTTTATACGAATAAAATACGAACAAACTTTTTCCCCAACCTATTATATTAAAACATATTACCATACTATTAACATAAATAAAATAATATAGAATAAAAAATATATACTTAATAGGATATATTTATTAATAATATACAATATATATTACATTAAAGGAAACTAAAAACTAAAACTATTCTATTTATTTATTTAAAACTTTATACACGTAGTATCTAGGCGGACTTAAAGCCTAAGGCATTCTCTACCAGTCTGCCTCGATATGATGCAGATATAGAATGAAGTAGGTGTAGTAATAAGTTAATATGAGAATACTAAAGTAAAATAACCAAAAATTTTGTAATACATGAAAATAAAATACATAAGATATTAGTGATGCATCACAAAAAATATTTATTTTTTATTTATTTATTTACACACACATACAACATACACAATCATTACAGGGTGAGTACCCTAATTCGACAGTGTAGCCAACGATACAATATGATATGCCATTTTACTGAGCTCACTCAGCGAACATGAAAATAAATCAGTTCGCTCCGACATGGTGTTGATTACACGCAGCGCGCGCGTGAACGGTGCTTGCTGCATCAGTGCAGTACGCGCGTGTGGCACTGCCAGTAACGACGGCCGCCGCCGACGCCCCGCGCTTCCGTCAGGCGCATTCAGTCGCACCATCTCCAACACTCTCGGGCTGTGTATCCTACCCCTGAATACCTTCAACACGTACACAGCGAGAGTGACTTCTCTTCTGACTTCGAGCTTGTAGTACCCTACCATACCAAGTAAAAAAAGAGTAGGATACAACAAGGCATATCCCGGGTACACTCCGAATGGATTTAAGTATAAGAATCTAATAAATTTATTTTGGATCCGCTCTAACATATATTTGTATTTGGCTTCATGAGGATCCCAAATGACGGCGTTACACTCTAAGTGGCTCCTTACGAGTGTATCGTATAGCGCTCTCAGGGCCCCGACATTAGTGAAATTATTTGCAAGGCGCATTATCAATCCGAGATTACGGTATGCCTTTATACATACATTATTTACATGTGATCTAAAGTTTAATTCTGCAGTGAAATGTACACCTAGATCTCTAACCTCCGTTACTCTATGAAGCATCTTCCCGTCCGTCATGTATGGGTGATGAATTGGGGCGCGTGAACGGCAAAAGGACAGCACTGAGCATTTAGAGATATTAAAAAAAAGTTTATTATCTATGCTCCATTCTAAAACTTTATCAATATCATGCTGTAAAGAGTCACAATCATATTTATCTCTAATTTTTAAAACTAATTTTAAATCATCTTTAATCATCAGTAATGAAGTACAAAAATTTACTACATTGGGCAAATCATTTATCATTAAAATAAACAGCAAAGTTCCTAGATTGCTGCCTTGACTAACACCAGATCTAGTAGGGTAGGGTCGAGAAAAGTGCCCATTGCAATCAACAAACTGATGCCGGTCTCGCAGGTAACTGGTGAAAAATGATAGCGTGCGAGGTGTGCAGCCCACACAAGCCAACTTACAAAGTAAAACATCATTGTCGACCGTATCGAAAGCCTTTCTAAAGTCGAAGTAGGCTACGTCTACTTGCAGGCCAGCATCAACCGCGGGTACTAGATGCGTCATCAGCTCCATTAAGTTCCCAGTTGTAAAATAAACATACTAAAAAGTATGCATATAACTAACCTAATAAATATTTATAATACTTATGTCCATCTTATAGTATCAGATGTATGCTCGTTAAGTTTTGAAATATATGTTCATAATATAATCACAAAAAAAATTATTATAATATATAATAATAAAATATATATGTAATATGAATAAAAAATATGAATAAACTGTTACTATGATGATTCTGCCAATTTAATACGAGTATGTAGGTTCTTAACTTTCATCTTGAATGCACAACGACTGCTAGCTGTCCTGTTTTCGAGAGGGAGTGCGTTCCAAAGGAGAATAGAAAATAAAATTATCAAACAGTCCTACATCCCGCGTCGTATGCCAAGAACGCTGACTGCATTTACTCGATAAATGGCTCTGCGAAAATTTAACTATTCTGCAGCGGCGATGACCAGACTCGGAATAATTTCTTTTAGAAACATCACCGCATGTGAAAATTTTCAAAAGCAAATTTATTCTCTTTTCTAATTCACATTATTTTATAGTACCTTGTTATTTGAGTAATGTAATCTTCCACTCGATGTTTTTATTCGTCACTGTGCATATTTTAAGTAAGGTAACATATAAAATTGCAATTAATAGTGGTGTTAATACCGGGAATCTAGCTTATTAGCATACTATGTTCTTTCTTCTTAGGGTTCCGTACCCAAAGCGTAACTAACGGGACCCCATTACTAAGTCTCCGCTGTCCCTCCGTCTGTCTATCAGCGAGCTATATCTCATGATCCGTAATAGGTAGATAGTTGAATGTGTATTTCTGTTGCCGCTATTACAACAAATAATAAAAATAAAATTAAATTAAAAATTAAAGGGGGCTACCCTACTAGAAACGTGTGTGATGGTACGGAACCCTTCATGCGCGAATCCAACTCGCACTTGGCCGGTATTTTTTGTTTTGGTTATGGACTTGCACAATAATACTTTTGGCAGTGACATGTAATAAGCAAATATCGTAATATGTATTATTTTGTTTCAAAAACTTCTTCATAATATGCCTGTAGTTCAAGTACTTAAGACCTAAGCAGGGAAAAAAACTTGAGGCTTATATCAACATCGGAGCCCTTGTCTCATTGTTTCCACTAAGGGTTTACATGCGCAGACACTTTATACACAAAATGACTTCACTTTTACGCTTCAAACCAATAAATAAACGATAAAACAGGTGCAATAAACCGCCGGCGGTCAAGTTCCGCCGAAACCCCTACTATGTACTTTAAGACAAACAATCAGCTACCGTATTACCATGTTGTTTAAAAATACTCCTTTATATTACACAGATTTTTGGGAAACTTAAAAGCTTTAGTCTGCATCTTGTGACGTCTAACTTTAGAATAGTGGTCTCAATTAAATATTTTAAGACCAGAAATTGTTTTTCCAGAATTGTTAAACGAAATTTCATTCAATTTCCAGAATTGTCCAGAACAATTAAAGAAAATAGTAAATACAAAGTTGCCAACATAAAAGTTGTATTTAACAAGGTTGCTGACCCGCTTGCCAAGCGTGGCAATTATGGCAAATATCTTCCATATGAACGAATCTATCAGGGAGGCCTATGTTCAGCAATGGACTTTAATAGGCTGTAACGGTAAATACAAAAACAAAATCACTTCACATTAATTGTTTCTTTAAAACCATTTAACTACTCAGCTTTTTAAGAATGCGCTAATATATTTCATAATAGTACGGTAAGAAGCGACCATGCAGTTCCTTGGGTGGTAAACGGATTCTGTAGCCCCTAATATCCTATATCTATTCTCGATTAAGAATCAAAATGCAAATGCATTATCACCGCTGCAAATTAAAATAACTCGTCACCAGTAAAAAGTTTCTCTGATTATTTTAGGTAGTATTTTAAACTGTTGTAGTTGCGTGCGTGGTTCTTCTTCGGTCTAAGTAATGTTTTCATGTTTTAACCATATACATCTGCAGTTCGGCCCTACCACGATTGAAAAAATACCAACTATAAGTTGGAAAAAATCGCCCAAATTCAGAACGCCTTGGATTTTTTGGTAGGACTAGCTTTTACCCATGAATTCTTCAGCGTAGAACTTTAAGAAATACCCGCAGTTCTGTAATGGTTGTTTTAGGGCAAGTATTTCATTTATCAAGAAACACCATCCACTGATAACAAAGAAAAATTAATTATTGAGCTATTTCTCAAAAACTATGTAGAGAATATATGGTTTTTTTTTTTTAAATAAATATTGAAGATCTAGTAATAATAACATGTAATGAAATTCATTGATAGTTCTAACTTTCTACCGACTTCAAAAAGTAGTCGGTACTCAATTCAACTGTAAGTCTTTTTATGTGTGTGTGTAGTTATGTGTAATTTGACCAAGATCTGACCAATAGTTTTTAAGTTATTCTTAATAATTTATATTGAAGTTGGTTGTACAAAATTTTTAATTTTAAATTATGTTGCAAAGTAATAATATTGTAGCTCTGGGGGTTATTTTGCAAGATTTAGAGACATGAATAACCATTTCAAAAAAAATACCTCTCTGCCTGGACTAATCTTCTGATTAGTTGAACCGATTAAATATAAGAAATCATTATGTGAATCGATTGTGATGAAACTTCACTAAATAACAATGCCATGAGTGATTGATACTAAATTTTATCGGAAATACTTAAAGTACTTTTTACTGTAATGGAAAAATTGCTAAATTAGATGGTCAATTTGAAAGCTAAATAGCGCCACGTTAAATATATCCCAAGTACATTAATAAAAATGACAAACAATCGAATTGATATCCTGCTCAATTTTTTAATTCGTATAAAAATTTAGAGCGCGTCAAGCTCTTAAAAAAACGTCACCAAAAATATATATGAAGTTATCGTTTAAAATACCATTCCAAGAGAGAATACATTTAAGGTATGAATACAAATTAGATGAATGAAAACTTCTGGGAGCCCTTACAAGAATAACGTTTCACGTGTGCTATCGATCAATGATAGACTTCGAGTAAATGTTTGGAAATAAAAATTAAAGCTCCTATATGCTCCCTGAGGAAGCATTTGGGAAATAATGGTTTTAAAGATACTTACAAACAAATTTGTTTTTATCAAATGTTTGTTTTATCTTTACCATTATTACAGTTTATCAAAATTGACTGCTGTACATGGGCGTCCCCCATAGATAAGACAACTTATGGGGGGATATTTGCGTTTATTTTTTATTTTGAGTTGTTATTACGAAGATACTGCTTGCCCATCTCCTGTTTCGCCTCTTACTTTAAAGGATTCTCTTACGCTACCGCTACATAGCAGATTATATATTAATATTGATTATACGTTAATCTATAATATAAAAATGAATCGCTGAATGTGTTGCTAAGCGCAAATCTTGAGAGCAGCTGAACCGATTTCGCAAATTCTTTTTGTTATAATATTTCTTGAAGTACGAAGATTCTTACGGAGAGAAAATTTTTAAAAATTGCCTGAATAAGTCTAAAAACAATACTTTTCTATATTCCTATACAAAATATTCGTAATAATACTTAAAAGTCAATTTGAACTTTAATACCATACCATAAAGTTTACCGGGAAGGCTAAACAATTGAGTGACGTTAGTATCGTATAAATATTAATGTCAATATTTGTCAATATTTATAAGATAGTAACATTACTCAAAAACAAAATAAGGGTTCCGCGCAAAAAAATTGATATCCATGAAATCGTAGTAAATCCCACACGGGCGAAGTCGCGGGGCACAGCTAGTATTATATAAAAGTAACATTTCTTTTAATTTAAGTGACGTAACTTTGTTGGTTGGTGCGATTAAAAATCAAAATTCTGATGCGTTATCAATCAAACTTGAATAATACTTTTGCATCATCATTACAGCCCTTCACAAGTCTACTGCTGAATATAGGTATTCCGCAAAAATGCTACATATTTCATATTATATGAAGTACATTGTTACGTGTCGCCAATGCAGTGATGACTTTCGAAACCGAAATGTAATCCTTCTCCCTGGCCGTTTTGGAAAACTCAAATCCACTAAGCGAGCTTTGGGTGGGTAACATTTTTTTTAATAATGGTAATAACGAGCACACATTCTAACTCATGGTAAGTGGATGCAGTGACCCATATTCACTTAGATCTATTCTCGATTGAGAATTAAATGTGTTTAGTTCAGTTCAATTAGATGCGTTGTCACTGGTCACTACACACACAGTCTCTGGTTCTCTACACTCACTCACCTTAGGAACACAGTTTCATGACAGCATGTTCTTTTTATGGTTGAAACGATATATTAGTGCTTTACCATGTTAAATCAAAGCGGTAAACGAATGACTTAGTGTAGTTACTGTGGGTATCTCTTTGTGATGAAATCCGTGAACAACATATCCACAGCAAAAAAGATATGCACCTAATGAAACGGATCAGTGGGCTAAAGTGATAATAGGCCGGCCTTTTTTGAGTAGCAACCTCATGCTGGTAAGCAACATTGTTGAGCAACACGTTATACGTTACGTTACAATGCAAAACGTTATACCTATTTATTTAGAACTACCCAATTATAGAAATAACAACATGCTGTAGATATGGTTTAATTATTAATATTTATGAGTGGGATTCTTCCAATTTTGCCATTTGTTGAATCAAAGTATTTAAATAGAACAGAATATTTCTTTTAATTGGGAAAAACCTCGGTCCTGGGGAGTCCAGGAAAAAACCCAAAGAAACTTTTGTTTTAAAATATTATTATGTTGTGCAATACGAGTACAATAAGCGTGCAGGGGCGGTGTAGGAATACCCACTACCCCATTTCGTCCTGTGGGTGTCATAAGAAGTATTAGAAGGTAACAGACCTAGAAGATGGGAAGCAGCTTCTTTTAAATAAATAAAAAGCGTGGTAATTACGGCATTAATCCCCATATGAGTCAATCTGTGGAGGGATTTAGGTCCAGTAGTGAGTTTTGCATGAAGCAAATACAAAGAGGAGTCTGTTGTAATTATATTTTACTATGTAACAATGCGTGACAATTTGCGGGGTGAGGGGATGTTAAGCCCCGCCCACTTTACACTATCTACATCTACCGAAAAATAATAAAATTACTCGCATCGTTCCATATCGATGTTTCAATGTAGTTTAGCTACCTTGACGAAAGATGGCGGCCTGTTCACAAAATGATTATGAAAACTATAAAAATAATATTTTGGCGATTAAAAATTCTTTAGGACTGAATGCAAAACAAATTTCAGCACCTTCGTATGATTATTTTAAACAAAGTGTCGCCATCTAGTATCGAATATATTTAATTATATTTGAAAGCCGACGCAAAGAGATTTTTGTAGAACTATTTTAGTAAATTAGGTGTAAAATTACCAAACATCTAATAATAGTAATACACCCAAAGTATCAGAGCGTCTATCTGAGTAGTTTTTACACGACAAAATAGAACACTTCATCCTTTTCTTCTTAAAACTACAAAAATAAACCAATTTTTGTTCAACACATAAGCGCACAGGACAAATGGTGACAGTATATTAACTAAAGCCACGCCCACTATGATGACGTCAGGACCTACTTAGATCACAGTGCACAGTTGATTATGCCGTCTCCTCTTTGTATTTGCTTTATGGAGTTTTGATAGGCTGTAACGGTAACTTTAACCGTAATACAATATGAAAACAATTATAAGCAGCATGGTAGCGATCATCTCATTTTCATGGGTTCATCACTTATTATTTAATATTATATAGAATAAGTAATAACGCTACATAAACAATTTCTGCTTAATTTTTTTTACGTTGTAATAGATAGTACCTGCATATTTTTTGGGACACATTGCTCCCATTAAGTAATTTGCTTCTGGTTGTTTCCAGTATTTACTGAGTTCACGTGACTATCT
This sequence comes from Parnassius mnemosyne, assembly GCA_963668995.1. Taxonomy (NCBI): domain Eukaryota; kingdom Metazoa; phylum Arthropoda; class Insecta; order Lepidoptera; family Papilionidae; genus Parnassius; species Parnassius mnemosyne. The sequence goes on along the minus strand of CAVLGL010000002.1, from coordinate 13,478,990 downwards.
TCCATAGAACTATTTTTTTTAAATAAATAGAAAGGCCATACTTAATTCTATTGATTATTTATTTTCTTTTCACTCAATACATAATTAACCTATTTATACTTGTGTTCACACACATATTACAAAACTATACCGAAATAATATACCAAATGTACAATTCTGTGTTATCCCTAAATAGCGATCTTTTCCAGACCAACTTCGGTGAAGGAGATTATTTTTTACATACACAAACAGAGATGTTCTTAAATACATTTATGCTATACCTATAGAACGTAGGAATTCAGTAGAAACATTTCTTGATAGTTAATGGAAGTGAGTTTCATAATGTGATTGCTTTGACACATAAAGAGCAATGAAATATTTTTGATTTTTGAGTAGGCATTCGTAGAATGAGGTTATAAGCAACTAGAATTATCTTAACTTCTCTCTAAGAGACTCCTTCGTACTTATTTGCTGCCGATGCTTCTAATTTATTACGATTAGGTACATGAATACTTGCCCATGGTCCTTATCCTCGCAAGTACCATGGGCAGGTTGTATCGGAGAAGGATCACGCTCGCACAAAATACCATTGTAAAATAGCAGCTGCTTTACCACCTGCAATTTTTTCGGACCGATAAGACTTAGGGACCTTTAAGAAAAGAGCCTTCTCCTTTTTAAAAGGTCGGCAACGCATTTGCGATTCCCCTGGTTCTCCTGGTGAGCTCGTGGAGAGCGAGCTCGTTTGGCCCTCTTCTATACGAAAAAAGTTAAGGATGATTGACGAGAACCGGAGACTCCTCTTTCTGCTAACGAGGTATTCTACTATACTAGATTACAAACACAAATTTTCATGTTACCTCACGTATCTTGCATTAAAATTTGCTATATGATCGTGCCTATTGTTTACTATTATCAATGCATCTTCAGTTAAAATTTCCTTCTGTTGTCTCTTATTTAAGCCACGAGATGATACATAGAAGCGGATTCTCTTACGCTGCCACTAAATGGCGATTTTCATTTACTTAACCTTTAAACATTACATCATGGAAAGGAAGTTGTTACTCTCACTGCTTTGTTTAAAAAGAAACATAACACACTTTTACTTAAACTCAACAAATATAGGGAACACATGTTTACCATTTTATTGTTATAGGCTTTGAATGGGGCAAATAATCGACACGATACTGTAAAAATTGTTAATCGATAAAAAAAATTATTCCCAAAGCAAACGTCCCCTAAATTTGAAGTGTATTATGTGCTCTCTTTTCCTTTGGAGTTTACTATTCCACTACCTACGCTACCGCTATGCTGGCTGAAGGATAATAACTGCATATAAATACTGGATTTTTTTTTGTAAACGTGCATTTTTAAAGTAGTACGGGAGACAAACGACACACAGTACACATTATGGTAAGAGAATCCTACATTAATAATCTAAATGGAGTAGGGTTGACCATGCGGACTGAGATAAAATTTCTCGTCATTCATAACACATATAGCATTCTCTTCTTCTTTTTATTATTTGTATTTTTCGGCAAGTTACAATTAATAATTTTAGTTTCAGTAACTGTGATCGTATTCAATTTACATCGACATAATATGTTAATTAAAGTTTTGGTGCCTAAGTAAATACGGCCTTTGATAATTTACTTTTGTGTTATGTTGCTCCGTGTAGTTTTTAACTTTCTCTCAAAATGAATAGAAAATATTTCATGTTTATTTAAATTTTACAAACCAAATTAGTGACTGAGTATTTTCTAGGAGGTGAGACTCATTTAGTGCCTAGGAGGCCATATGGGTGGTAGATGCCAACCTCTTAACTATTTTGTCTGTAAATGGCAGTGTCATCACTGCGGTGTTCCGATCAGAATGGTATAGAGAGCCAGTATAATCACAGGTTGCTAGGCAGTCCATTCTAGTCCTCGGAGATGACAATGCAGGGTGAGTCTTCCTTGGTTGAAGTTCTTTGCAGATTGCCATGGACTGCAGTAGTCAATTACCATCAAGTCAACTGTCAGTTGATTTGTTACTTTAGTTTCATACAAAAAAGAGAGACCTTTAGCGAAATGGGAATTGTGCTCGGTAAATTTACGAGCATACCATTTTAATTTAAAAATATTCATTACATGATTATTATCGAATGGTATAATTGTTTTTCATCTCATAACAGCATGAGAGAAACCACTTCCCCGCGGGAAGATGAATTGGAGAAAAGCTTGGAAAATCTAATAAATTCTCACCATCGACATAATCATCATTACAGGCCAAGATTTTAGTTCAAATTTGCACAAATCACAATTTTGTGTTCGTTTATCCATCGATTTATTGCATGCCTCATCAGGTGGTCTCTGTTGAAATTTTCAGAGGAGTTAAAATTTTCATTACAGATTAATTTTAATGCATTAATTTGTGATAAATTCCGTTAACATTCAAGCATTATGACGTTAACAAAAGCTACTTGTGCTTTAATTATGCATGAAATAGGACCACAGTTTACTAACCCTTTCACGTCAAATAGTTTTCCAATTTTACTTCGTGTCTGTTAAAAGCACAACAACTGATTGTGAACAGATTCACAAACAAAATATTACAATGAACTACAGTCATTGTCACATTATATATCATTAAATTAATAAAAGATAATAATATAACACCGGATTTTAAATACTTGAATAACACGCATCAGTCATGAGCATTGACGATCCTTGTGAGATTACTGGGTTAGTGTCGAAATTATTGCATAACTTCTATTCTCTTACGTCTGAAAATTTTCAAACAAATCCGTCATCAGGAAGTTTACGAAAACTTCATTTAAAAAAATCCATTACATTTATACATACAATAACAGGTCAAGCAAATCATCATCATTACCATCATTACAGCCCTTCACAAGTCCATTGCTGAACATAGGCCTTCCCCAAGGAATGCCACAAAGCACGGTCCCGATCCACCTGCACTCATTGACTTCTTGCATCTCATACCAGGTCGTCACTCCATCTAGTGGTGGGACGCCCTACCCTTCACCTGGCAGTACTGACACTCGAGAACCTTTCATCCCCATCGGTTGTTGTTTATATGAGTTATATGGCCATGGCCAATTGCCACTTCAGCATGCCAGGGTAACTCTGGTTCTACTGCGGATATGCTCGTTTTTAGTCTATCACGCAGTGGAACCCCGGGTATAGCCCTCTTCATAGCTCGATAAGCGACCTTGAGCGTCCACATACAGCCAGCAGTGAAGGACCACGTCTAAGATCCATAGGCCATCACTAGTAAAATGCACTGGTTGTACAATCTTGTTGACGAGAAGATGTATCGTAATCTTCTTCTTTTATACGTGGTAGAGCCATGCTGCAGCTATATTAGTAGTATAGTTGCAGCACGAATGGGTCGTCTCGACCGGGGAAGGACCACGCTCTCACAAAATACCAGCGTAAAATATCAGCTTATCACTGCTATGTTTCGTATGGTGAATGTAGAGAACCGGAGACCCTTTTTACTGAAAAAGAGGCATTCCATCTTAGTACTCGTACTCACGGGTGACAACGCATCTGCATTTTGATTCGCAAACAAGGATAAATGTAGATGTCTATGACCCACAGCACCCACTTACCATCAAGTGGACTGTGTGCTCATTTGTCAACCTAGACTATAAAAAAAACACTGCTCAGTCGAGTTGGATCCATCGATTGACCGGTGGTGCTCCAACAACTGCAGGCATACGTGTGACATGGACGTGACATAGATTTCTTATATAGATTCTGCCATAAGGACAATATCGTCGGCAATTTAAAGGTGAGTTATGTACTTGCTGTTGATGTTTTTCAGTCCAGTAGCTTGAAAACGTCTTCCAATACTGCGGTGGTGAGTTTTGGGGATATTATGTCACCCTGTCTTATACCTCTCTGCAGTTGGATAGGTTTTGTACTCTGGTTCTGTACTCGGATAGCTATCGTAGCCCTACTGTACAAATACTTCATAACTTCGATATAATGACAGTCAACTTAGCACCGCTGAATGGACTACAGTATCGCCCAAATTTCAGCGGAATTAAAGACTTTCTCATAGTCGACATACGTAAGGGAAAGTGGCACATTGTACTCTTCGGTGTTCTGTACAATTTGTTGAAGGATATGTATGTGTTCTATGGTCTATTGAGCGCCACAATTAATGACTGGTACATGGCAACACTAGTTACCCGAGTGATGACTAGTGTCACCTTCTAGTATTGAGTTGCAAAACTAGGAAAGTCAAGATTCTTCTAGAAATATCCATGGAAGAACTTTTTTTTTTTTTTTTTTATAGGATAAAGGTGACAAACGAGCACACAGTCCACCTGATGGTAAGTGGTTGCTGCGGCCCATAGACATCTACATCTATCCTCTATTACAAATCAAAATGCAGATGCGTTGTCACCGGTGAGGACTAAGATGAAATGCCTCATTTCCAGTAAAAAGGGCCTCCGGCCACCTGCACTCACCAAGCGAAACGCAGAGGTAAACCTCTACTTCACGCTGGTTTTCTGTGAGGTCGTGGTACCACCCCGGTTCGAGCCGGCCCATCCGTGCGACAGCAAAAGCCGCCACGTGGCTCTACCACTGTTAACTGTTGTTACTTTCTAGAACTATCGACACCTAGTCAGTAGGGACCGGTATGTACTCGAACATTCTAGATGTTTCTACAGTACAAGGTTCTGGAATTATCTGGGGCCCTATATAAGGCCGGTAGAGTGCGACCCGAGTCTATAAATACTTCGAATACTTCGAAGCGATACAACTGCGAACTAAAGTGATCAGTAGTACAATTGTGTTCTGTTATTAGTGTGGTTTTAAGTTATAGTTAGTGTTCTGTAATTAAAAGTGTCAATTTTGGTAATTCACTCGGCAGTTTTTAATTGTCTCGAACCCCAAGCTCGTAACGGTACTAAATCCTTTTCGGAAACCATCTTTTTCGAGATTCTTTAAGTCGTCGAGTCTTCGTGCGAGAAGATTCGGAATGGCTCTCGAAAACAGCGCGTAGACGCGGGCCAGAAGGGAAATCGATTTGTAGTTCTTCAAGAGATCGTTGTCACCTTTCTTTAAGAACAAGATCATCGTATCTCTAATCTACGCCTCCGCAGTAGTGCCACAATGGAGGGCAGAATTAAAGGACTTTAAATACTGGTTTTTCACCCGCTTTCAAAAGCTCTGCTGCAATTCTATCTTGGACAGGGCCTTGCCGTTTTTAAGGTGACGAAGCCCACTTCATCGCAGGCTTTTAGGCACTGATAACGATTTTGTAACTCGAGCTAAAAGTTTTCGGGATTTGGCAGCACAAAGGGGTATGAAGCGTTCACTTCATTAGACGTGACCTCTTCAACTTAACGTTTAGGTTCAGTGTGCTTCCCACCATTCGCTGCCAGTTTTTACCCTTGCGATCAGTGAGACATCGCAGAACAGTTGCTATCTAGTCGTCTCAATTAAGTGAATCTCATAAATTGTCGAACTGTCGGGGCTCGAAAGAGATCCTCTTTCTCCAAGAAGTCGGCCAAACTTACTAACACGCACACACTCACGCACACGCCCACCCACACGCTCACGCACATGCACACGCTCACGCACATGCACACGCTCACGCACCCGCACACGCAAATCTATAAGGCACGCGCACACACACAAGCACACACATTCACACACATACGCGCACACGCAAACGCACACGAATCCCTTAATCGACCTGAGTCTCTTACGAGGTCTTCATTTCGCCTACTGGGACCCCCTCTACATTTATTTTCGCTGGGATGGGATGGACGGGGATTTATTTAAAAGTCTATCTTAACACTTTCATCTTAATGAACTAATGTTGTACAAATAATATCATCATTACGAAGTTTGTCACGGAGAGAAGTCAGTCATAGTAAATCAAAAATTCTAAACTAAACGAACCATGTAGAGGCGATTTAAGGATATCTTCTACCACATATCATCCCGTGGGTGTCGTAGGAGGCAACAGAGGAAAACAAATCGGGACTAAAAACAAAAAACTGCTGTTGCCAACCCGCTTGGCAAGCCCGGCAAATATCTCTGCTATGAGGCAATATATAGGGGAGGCTTATGTTCTGTAGTGGACTTGATAAGCTTTAACGGTAACAATAAACAAAACTGTCGAAAATGACGTCATGAGCACTGATGAGTAATGACAATATACATTGTAAACGTTCCTAACAGGTATTTTTGAATCGATCGTCTAAAATCGATATTGGGTAGACTAAATGTACGATAGCGCACTGATAGAGGTGCTCAGCAGCACCCGTGTCGGCTGCCATATTGACGGTATGTGTGTCAATAATATTAGTTATGCAGACTACATGGTGCTGCTGAGTACCTCGGTGTGTGGTCTGTACAGGTTGCTGGGAATCTACGAACGTTATGCGCTGGATCACGGGTTGCTCTATAACGCAAAGAAGAGTGAATGCATGGTTTTTCCGGCCAGGGGGCGGGGCTGCCCGAAGACTGTTCCACCTATTAGACTGAACGGTTTGGAGTTAAAAAGAGTCAAACAGTTTTAATATCTCGGGCATATCGTGACCCCTGACCTGAGGGACGATGCGGACATCGATAGAGAGCTGAGGGCGTTGTCTGTGAGGGCCAATATGATCGCCCGCAGGTTTGCTCGTCGCTCGAGGGCCGTCAAAATAACTCTTTTCGGAGCGTTTTGTACGTCTCTCTACACGGCCAACCTGTGGGTGTCATATGCCCAAAAGAAGTACAACGCACTCCGTGTGCAATATAATAATGCGTTCAGAGTGCTGTTGGGGCTGCCTGGGCACTGCAGCGCGTCAGGGATGTTCGTTGACGTCCGTGTCGTCTGTTTCTACACAACGATGCGAAAGCGGTGCACATCTCTTGGGCGCACACTCCGGACCAGCTCCAACACCATCTTGAGCGTCTTTGCGAACAAGTTTGATTGTCAGTACATTAATCATTGTTATATGATTATTGTAAGGAGAAACAAACAAATGACTCAGATGCAGTCATGTTATTGATTTTTATATTTAATGATGTTAATTTGGTTTTAAAGGTTTTAAGTCTGATTAATAATTTTAATTTAATATAATTCAATTTTATTTTAATGTTATCAGTATTATTATTATTAAATTTGTGATAGCTAATTAAATATGTATATATTTAATAAACCATCACTTGTAACTATATCTCAGAGCCCTGTTGAATCCACTGTTTCTTGGCATCACTCTCGAAGCATAGCTTCAGTGGGGCCACGCACACGCACACGCATACGCAAATGTACAACGCAACTCTTGCGTTGTACATTTGCGTGAAAAGCAAACGGAACGACACAAAAATGCTCCACTATTTACAATAACAAAGTCACAACTTATGATCTCGTGGGTATGATAGGTTGTGACTATGGCATATGCCAAAAAAAATCCGACGGTATCCCCTAGTTAACGATATTACCATCTCGTTCGATCGTTCGCACTGCGATTATAATCTCTCCTACACAGCTAAACGATGAAGGCAAGTCCTCCCTAAAATACGACAGATAGGTCCATATACATTGCACATGTATTGCCTCATATGCAGACTACCGAAGAAGAAGAAGAAAAACGGGCTGCATATCAAACCACACCTGTATCTAACCATAATAAGAAACGCTCATTATTACTAATGTTAATTAACACCACACAGATTTAAAAAATATCTTACCTTGTAATTATATCACAAAATATAATTTTATGCATAAAATAGGGAAAACAATAAGCTTGTTACGTATCTCTACATTTACGCCTAATTAGGCATTTATTTAAAGCTTGCTTTCGATAATCGCTCAGTAAATATTTATATTGGTGATAAAACTACACTTCGTGTTAAAACAGAAATTGGTAGCAAAGGTTTATTTTTATTTTTAACTGCCTATTAACATGTGCAACACCTGAGAAGTCGCAGGTGCGCTACCGGTCGTTGGGGCAAGAGTATCTAAGCTTTTTCTTCAAAGTCCCGCAGTCATAATATCATATTTTACATACATTATTGTGATTGATGAGTGATTCGAGAAATTGTTTCACATTAATAATGAATATCCTAGTTCATCGTTTTTGTGGCAATTATTTTTAGTTTGACTTTGACGTTTAATTTGTATTCAGAAACTTAGGGCATACTGTTGCTCTATGAATATACCATCTATACCATTTTCATATGTCTTTCATTATACCTTTGTCTTTATTATTAATTTTAAATTGTACTTCATAAACCTTCGTCACACACAACGGAAGTATTTTCTCACTGAACCGATTAAAACGAACGAAGCAATAATCTGAATGTTGTGGTTTCTTGATTTAACATCCCATATTTTTACCTCCTCCAACTAACGCTTGACGTGTGTGTGTGTGTGAGGAGAAGTTTTATATATATTATAAGATATTAGAAGAGATAAACGATCTTGCGGCTTGCGGATAAACGAATTTGCACTTGATAATAAGTGCCCAGCATCATCACATCTGCAACACTAGAGGAATCGCAGGGAAATTGGTGGATTTTTAGTAGAAAGTATGCATTTTTTATAAACTCTTGTCATACGGGTGCCAAAAATCCATTAGTGACAGTGAATTCCGCTAAGCTTGCAAAGTCAAAAAAGCTTTTATGTACGTTATTTTTAACAAAAAAGTCTTGTGCGTCATTGGTATTCTTATTTAACGTTGCACCCGCAATGTTAATATTTTTTTCTAAAATAAATAAAGAAAATGTCTCACAAACCATTTTGAGGTATACTGAAACATTTTTTTTTTGAAAATGGCTAAAAGTAATAAAGAGTGCTTTCTATTTTTCGCCGCATTAATGAAGGTAAAATCACGGATAATTTCAGTTCAATTGCAATTACCAATTTGTGTTTGCGAGTTAACGAGGTTACCCTGTCCCATTTGCAGCATTAAGTAAAACACATTTATGTCAGGCTATTTACAAGGAAATGCCGCGTGTTCTAATTTAATGTAAGTTGTAGTTCACGCTACGTTCCAAAGTTTGAAAAATGATTCTATTTTGTTTATTGTTAAAACTTCTTTAGTATCGTTGTGATTTGAAACTCGTTGGAATAAAAAAGTGACAAAGATATACAATACACATCTACTCATTTAATCTGCGAGAGAATGAGATAGAATACAGAATACATTGTTTCCTATTATGTATGGAGATTATACATGCGATCTATGAACAGTAAGAATTAAGGAGAACATTTGTTGATTAGAAAATATTTAAGTTCTTACGATGATGAAATTGAAAACTTGGAGTTTGTATAATATGTAACATAATAAATATATGTGGAATCATATTATATAGTTTTAAACATTGTAACAATATTGTTATAATTAAACCCTACAGTTATCCTACTCCTGATAATCTGCATTCGTCTCATTTTCTGGAAGTTTAGTTTTCTGAAGGTTCACTTCTACCGAGTGTGAAGTGCACCCATGTTTTTTTAATCTTTAAAGTACTGCTGGATATAGACTTTTCTGAGAATATGCCAGAATGCATGATCTGCTTTTATTAAAAGGCTTTTTTGTTTTAAATAAAATATGATAGCCCTATCATACTCTGATTGGATCTTACATTCGAAATTAGTACTAAGCTAAGACATTTGCTGTTGAGAAACCTCCGCAGGTGAAACAATAAGCGTAGAGTAGTAAGGAATTTGGTTTCGATATGTTTTGCATATCATCTGTTACCAGAGTGCACCACCTACATGAAAATTCACCTTTACCGTTACAGCCTATTAAAGTCCACTGTTGAACATAGGCCTCCCCCATACATTGCCTCATAGGGGAATATTTGCCATAGTTGGCAAGCTTGACAAGAGCGTTGTCACTTCTCTATGCATTTACAAGTACACTATTTCCATTTAGAAACATTCATTACACCATTATTATCGAATGGTATATAATATTTTCACTGTCATAGCATCATGATGCAAGGCAAAATAGCTTTTCGTCATTAGGAAGACACTGCTTCCCACCTTTTTTTATAGGATAGGGTGACAAACGAGAATACAGTCCACCTGATGGTAAGTGGTTGCTATGGCCCATAGACATCTACATCTATCCTCGTTTGCGAATCAAAATGCAGATGCGTTGTCACCCGTGAGGACTAAGATGGAATGCCTCTTTTCCAATAAAAAGGGTCTCCGGTTCTCTACACTCACCATACGAAACACAGAAGTGTTAAGCTGCAATTTTACGCTGGTATTCTGTGAGAGCGTGGTCCTTCCCCGGTCGAGCCAACCCATTCGTGCTACAACTTTACTACTAATATAACTGCAGCATGGATCTACCACGTACAAACCTTCTGATTTGTTTTCCTCTGTTGACTCTTACGACACCCAAATAAAATGTTGATTTTAATTTCAATTGTTATTCAATAAATGTCGAACTTTATATAATAATCACGCAACATTTTACTTTGAACTGCACATTAATATAGGTATATAAAACCCAAAATATAAAATAAACGCTGTTTTACCTCGACATACACACCGCATACTACGATAAAAAAGGAGCATTTTTAAATAAAACAAAAATTCACAGCTTTTTCAGTGAATCTATCACTTATTATTTTTTGGGAACATTTTTAAATGATCTGTGCAACTGATTGGTCACATACTATTTTGTGTTTGACACGTAGATATTTTATATAATTTTTTATTTGTAACACATATTATACTTAAATGTTAGGTTTCTGCACACTTTTCCATATAAACTTTAACTACGCCAAATCTCACACTCCTATAGGTGCGCAATATGCTTAAAAAGGGGTATAAAGATTTCTCTTCGCGTATTAATATAGAGATTTTTAATTTTCCACTTAGGCCGCGAGTCTTAAGACCAAGGAAAATGGATTCCATTATTTTGGAGAACAAAGAGGTGACGACGATAGGCCTGTAGATGGACGGTTCCGAATGGTCACCTTTCTTAGGGATTGGGTGCACTAAGGCTGTCTTCCATGAGCTTGGAACAACGACTAAAGAGTAAGAGAACCAAGAAAGATGCGTAAGAACCAGTGCTAAGCCTGGAGCACACGTCTTGAGTACAATTGCGGGAATTCCATCAGCCCTTATGGACGTTTATTAACAGTAGTGCTTTACGCACTGAGCACTGTAATAATAATAATAAATATTTCATTGTCTTAAATAAGTTACAACAGTTTATGAAGTCTCTTACTCCTAAACTAGACGAGTCTGTATCTTATGTAGTGCCCTGTAGACTCCCCTTTACCTCCGACAATATACATTTATAAAATTAGTATTAAGTATAGAATAGAACACAGTATAATTAAAGTTCTTGTACAAGCAACACGTCTCCTTCATTCAGCACCTTCCGAGTTCCGACATTACATGGCGACCCTGCCAGGCGGTGCGCTGCGACAATGCACGCGCACCGCCGCGGCCTATTACTTAAAAGGAAAAAAAAATATTATAAGAAATCTAAATTAAATTATGAAAAAAATATTAACGGCAATACCGGACGTGACGAAAAATAATAAGAATATAAGAAAAGGACTGATATTACTATTTTTTTAAAGAAAATTACAGAAAGTATTTAATAAACTAATGAAGATCAACTTAAAAAGATAAACTTTATGAAAATTTCAAAGGTAATATGAAGAATAAAATACTTAATATTGATAATTATGAGAAGTATAATGAAGAAAGGAACAGCAGTTGTACCCTAGGAAGCTTAGCCCAGAAGAATGTGAAATTTGAGTCAGAAAGTACAAAGAAGATATTAAGAGGTAACTTCCCACCTTTGTGATTTTATCTCCATCAAAAACTTTATTTATCAATTTGTGATTGTTTTATGTTCTTTTTGCTATTATATTTTATGAATTTAAGTATTAAATATTCTATATTTAATACACCTATGTTTAAATTGAAAGTAATTATCAGATAATTTACGATTCAATTGATTTTTTAATATCTTATTACTGTATCTGAAAAAATAATTAAAAAGCAATAATTATAAATTAAGTTATGTATGCACTTCTGTGGCATGTTTTATTAAGGTACAAGACGATTTTATATTCACTTTTTTCAGTTATTGTCTTATATTATTTTATAACTGTGTCGTGCAAAAATTAATGAAATAATGTGATTTATTACATTTTTATGTCCTTAAATTTACTATAGTTCATCATAAATTAATTTTTTCATATTTTATAGTAAAATAACACTTTTTCTTTTAACGACCACAAACTAATCTAGATAAGTTAAATTCAATTTCAATTCAAAATTCAAATGTAACAATCTTTACACAGTGAATATAATAAGTATGCTAAACTTTTCTTATGAATGATATATCTATAAATATGACATGTTATGCAATGAGCTTATCTTAAAACAATAGAGAGCAACATGCGATATATGAACAGGTGCATAAAAATAAATCATAACAACATTCTAATAAAGACGAAAATAATAATATCAAAAAATAAATAAGAAATGACCTGTAAACACGTGGATAATAATAAATATAAATAATAATAACGTGTAACATAAATATGAAAATAATGAAATACTGTAAAATAAAATAAAAATAATTTTTTTAATAATTTAAAAACGGCAAAAAAAAATAGACTGACAAAAATGTTATCCAATTTGTACAAAATTAGAATGTATGTAATTAAAAGATATGAGGAATGGAAGAAAAGAATGTTCGAAAGTGTGAATACGAATGATCGAGTTGCTAAGTTTCCTCAATATTGGACTGATCACCCAAATATTGATGAATGCTTAAACTCTTGGTATGGAACTCATTATGAGCGAGAATAATGCAAATTAGTATATGGAAGTGGAGCATGCAAGTGAATAAAAATACCCGATACACCCAAACAGACATTAAGATGTAAAAAAAAAAAAACACGGGTCATGTATAAATAAAGAAGCAAAATGGTTTATTAAGAGAATAGAAATAAAACATATTATAATGACCTTGATAAATAAATCATGGAGAGATACGGGAACGTCCATCACTGGTAAAGCATATAGTCCTCGAGCAGGGTATGTTTCCATGATTGGATGATAAAATCGGAAGTAACGGGTACTAGGGAACAATACCTTCAGTACAAATGAGATGTGAACGAGTTTACTCATATTAGTACTGTTGGGGACCAGAGAAGTCTTAAATTTGTTACCCTTGATAATGGTACATAGAGGTCACATCCTTCATTGGATCATAGTGTGAACTTAGTTTTCCTCCGTGACAATTGTTGGAGTCCTTTTAAAATGACTTAAAAGTTGACCTCAAGGTTGTGCGCACAACCCAAGGTACAGTTCTACCTTGAGATAGTATGATAAAAAAAAGTTAATGTACCAATAAAATGAAATGAATGTTATGAAAATGTAATATAATACCCAAGTAAATGGGGGGCCCATATTTATAAAGTACCCGCGTGATAAATATCACGAAATAAAATATAAATGAAGTGAATTAATACTCCGATTCCCGATATCTAATAAATAAATAAATATATAAGTGAATAGAATTACGAAAACAAATTAAGCTAGCTAAAAGGTCAAAAGGAATAAATTATTATGAAAGGAAAGAAAGTATGTACATACGAGAATTATAAAAGAAAATATAAATACATATATGTATAACTTAAGGCCTAATAATTTAAACAAAGTAAATAGGAGTAGTCGTACTGGTATGAAATTAAGTACAATGAAATGAGAAATTTTAAATCATAAAAGGACATGACAAAAAATAAAATGTGTTACATACAAGGTATTAAGGGGATCCCCGACCAAATCTATAAAGTGAGATAGGTAGTTATTTGCATTTCTTTACTAGGATGCTACCCAAAATGCTACCTACTAGTTGCACATGTAGTACCTATAGGATCGATCCACATAACTGCATGTATAATTAAATAAATACCTAATATAATACACGTGTTATAATCATATAGCAAATAATATACTTTATCCATAATCGCAATAATTTAGAGTATAGGGCTTAAAATAAAATAAAATCATAATATAAATTATTATTGCAATAGGTACATATTATACACGAAATAATAATAATTACGTTATAAAAATAATGAATAGTTATAAAAGATTGTTTCGTATTATATAGAATCAATGAATCAAAGTTCAAAATTCAACATAATAAAAAAAAAATAGGAAGGAGATGTTGAAATAAATTAGAGATACGAACGTAATCAGAGTAGAGTATAAATATTATATTTATACAATAAAGTACAGTGCATGGCGCACATTTCAGCCAACTAACAATTATTTAATACTCACAAATTAAACATGTTGTAATTATAGACACACAACCGCATGTACACAAAAACATCAATAATTAAATATGAAAAAAAAAAAACATTTTCGCGCATATATTTCGCGTATATTTTATATGAATTTACAAGATTTTTTTTCCTTAAAATAATAATTTAACCTTGAATTTTATATTTTATATTATGTTTTCTTGTTTATGTAAAAGTTGAACAATTTTCAATTAAATTTGGTTAATATATTGTTTTTAAAATCAAGTCGAAACAGTATCGATCCGCTATTACTTATATAAGTTTCATAATGTAATATTTTTTTCTTTTATAGACAATAAAACCAAATATTATGTTATTATATACCAAAAATACTATACAAACATATATTTTGCTATATAAACTTATATTTGTGTAATAACCTATGTTTTCATAAATCTATATTTCAAATGAGATAAACACATTTCTTAGGAGTCATGTAATCTTAAAAAGGTATTAATGCGTTTACGACTTTTAATGATAAATAACATTTATAATAATGAATACTTGGTAATGTATGTAAATTTATTATGACACAATGCAATGTAAAATATTTAATACGTAAATTAAAAGGTGTTTAATGCCAGAATTTTCAGATACATTTTAAGTGTATTCATAATAAAACATTTTGAAAGTTATGGTAAAATTTTGTAATAAAGAATATCTGATAAAGAAGTTAAATAAATACCTAATAGTTAACTAAATGTAAAAATAAAAAATAAATCAAGCTAAACTATTGAACCGAGTAAGCAAAACGTGTCCTTCTCATTGACACATTTCCTTATATCTCTATATCAGATGTTTTTTTTTTCCTATAGTAAATTTTATTTAAATGTAAGATTCAATTTGAAAAGAGTTAAAACTATTAAGTATTAATTATAAGTGTTAGCTTTTCTTTTCTTTTATAAAAGCAAGGACCTTAAATTTATGTAATAACCTACTTAAAAACAAAAATTGTTCTTTTGAATGTTTAAATTTTAATGTTTTGTTGTGTAAAGTTGATATGTGTTACAGTGATTATTCAATTATTTTCTGTAAACGATATAGTAAATATCATACTCCCAGAAATTGTAATTAAAAAAAAAAATAACGCATTTTTTTTGATGGATGTAAAAATAAAGTAACTATCTAAAATTATGTATAAATAAGAATCATAAAAATAAATCTATTATTTTACACGTATCCATATATGTATGTAATAATAACATCATACGATGTAATCGCAAACTTTCCCATAAACGTACTTTGGAATTGAAAACAAAAGTGTCACAAATCGCTTACGCAGCTGGGATCGCAATTTGTATTTTGATGTCTTTTGTTATGTGATTATGTTATTGTTATTGAAAATGATTACGTGGCTTAACATTGACTTCTTTGTTCTGTTCATCTTAATATGAAATGAAAAAATTAAATTTTTGGTTAAATTGAATGACCTCAGTAAATTATAAGATTTATAATATATTGAAATTATTCTTTTAGGAAAGCATTTAAGGGATTTAAATAGTTTATTTATGATATATGATTAAATAGTGAGCCTCGATTCTTAAAAATATGTATATGTAAAGGAAATAATTCTTCTCTCAAATGACATATAATTTTATGACTAAGTTAAGTTACTCGTACGTAACTATTTTATTAACTGAAATGAGAATCATAGAAAGGACTATATACATTGGCCATGTTCTTAATGATGTATACGCGAGCTGTGTACGTGAAAGAAAAGACACAATTATTTGATGAATATTATTATTAATGATATTTAATGCCATGCAGTAAAATGAAAAATAAATAATAGTTACCGAAGAATAAAGTAAATATATAAAGTTAATAAAAAAGTGAATTAAATAAAAGTATCTTGAAATGTAAAACAAAATATAAGAAAATATTTTTTAAAGTTTATAAAAAAAAAATGTAATCATTAATTTTTTTTTTATTTTTTGGTCGGTGGGAGGTGTAGACTCCCCTTTACCTCCGACAATATACATTTATAAAATTAGTATTAAGTATAGAATAGAACACAGTATAATTAAAGTTCTTGTACAAGCAACACGTCTCCTTCATTCAGCACCTTCCGAGTTCCGACATTACACTTAGGAATCATTAGCCTCTCTCAGAGTTATTACACAGGTAACATTTCAGAGAACTATATTTGTTTTCAAAAGAGAAAAAAATAGAAACAAAAGAAAAAGATATACAATTCCAAATTTAACAAAAAATAATTAAATTTACACATTACTTTCCTTTACTGTTTGTTTATTTATTTTGATTTTATAAATTAAATTATATTTTTCTGTATTGTTTTAATCTAATGATAATAACCAATTTCGAACTTTAATTTTACAATCGAGTTTTGAAAGAGGATAGAAATTAAGAATGTTGTTAAGTCTGTTATAGAGTACCATAGAGATATAATATGAACTTTTCCGTCTAGCAAAAGCAGTGCGGCATCTGAAAGGTGCCAATATATTGGGTATTCTACGTTTATTACGATAAACCTCAGGGTCATATGGAGTGCGATCGTGTTGCATGGTGATCAAATTCTGAACGTATATTTGTCTGACTAACAGCTACTTGCATTATCTATATAATAATTTTATTGGGTGTCTATAAGGTTTAAATGTCATAGTTTTAGTAAAGATCTTTGTATTTCGAGTATAATTAAAAATATTTGCACGATCCTCCCCAGACACTTATAAAGTAGCCTATAATTGATTATGCTAAAGCAAAATATACGGTGCGTAATAAATCAAAATCATCAATGAGTTTAAGATTACTAAATAATAATAATAAGTAAACGAGTTCGGGGTGAAGTAAGATCAATGTGTGGGAGCCAGCTAAGTTTTTCGTCTAATTACACACAGAGGTTTTACAGTTTTAAATTTAGTTATTTCAAGGCAAGAGCATTTGTCTGTTGACTTTAGGTCACAAGAATATAATTTTAGTTCAATATCATCAATAGCAGCAGTACTGGCAATACAGAACTGCAAGTACATTGTTTTAGATACGTTTAGTGTTAGTAAAGTATCCTCAAGCCATTGTGCCACACTTTGGAGACCCCTTTCAACAACCTCCTGACCCCAAGTCCTCAAGCCCATTAATATAAATTAAAAAGAAACTTGGGCCTAAGATACTTCCTTGAGGGACTCCAAAAGTGATACTAGCATCACAACTGATAAATTTTTTAATTTTAACTCTCTGAACTCGGTCACTTAAGAAGTCTTTAAAAATAGAGAGGGCAGAATTTCTAACTCCGATATTTTCCTATTTGTTTACAAGAATAGGGATCAAGACGGTGTCGAATAGCTTGGCTAAATCGAGGAAACCCCCTAAACATTTTTGTTGTTGATCTACTTTATTTGTTACTAATTTAGTCGAGCTTTTTACCGCGTTTTACGTGCTTACATCGGAAAGCCGAATTGTGTGCTTGATAAAATATTGTATTTGGTCCAAAAATTTTACTAAACGGTTATTCAACAGCCTTTCTATTACTTTTGAAAGAGCTGGCAGCACAGAAATAGGTCTGTAGTTTCCGATACTGTCTCGAGCTCCATTCATGCAAACAGGAGTAATAAGAGACATTTTATAGACTTTTGGAGAGCATCCTGAATAGATTCAAAACACAGCAATCAAAACAGATTTTCAAGACGTTGGTAAACGGCAATGTAATTATATCTTTCATCATTTTAGGAAACACGGCAGGGATGGAGTCCCATCCAATATCACAATCATTTTTAAGATAAGAAGAACAAAGTGGATTCTACCTCCGTTTCATGTGGTGGATCAAGCACAAAATAATTAACAGATCGGAGGGACGAACTTATAGCTGTATCACATCGGCAATAGACTCATCAACAATATTTTGATCATCTAGCGAGAAGCAAATCTGCCCCCATGGATAGGATGCATAAAAAGTCACCCATCCCAATCCGCTGACCAATAAAGCCACACACGGTGACAGTCTATAGATCAGGCAGTGATGCAAAGAGCCAAGAGGGGCCTGAAGGCCAAAGGGGGAAAGACCTGATATCTGTCCGGATGAAAGGTCAGCAGAAGCTCCAGCAGAGAAGGTGAATGATCCTCCACATCTAGAATCCGCGTGGTCGAAATGACCAGTTGTGACATACCATATCCCAAGGCTTATTTGTAAACGGATCTCCCCGCATGATTGGCAGTACGAGAACTAAACCGTTCGGCGCGGTGGGCGTTGAAATTGCCAAGGAGCACGATCTATATTATAAATTATAACAAAGGTTATTTGCAAAATACATACATAAGTAAACACCCACGCCTGTCACCCAGAGGGATAAGCAGAGATTACGAACTTCCATTTGGCACAATCCTGACAGACCTCTCTCGCCTCCTCCACTACAATTTACCTACAAGTACATGCTCGTCGGATAAGACTACTCTTACTTTGGCCCATTTTCAATATATCGCCAATTTGTTCGATAAACTTTCGCTTAAGGCGTTCACGTCTACAACATAAATTTGCCTTGTCACTCTTTTCTCATTCAGTTTTTCTATATGACCAAACCACCGAAGCATTCCTTTCTTAATCCTGGTCACAACATCATCTTGCAAACCACACTCTTCTCTTATCACGCAATTTCTTACCCTGTCATTCAGGTTTAGCCCTAACATATTCCCTAATGACCGCATCTCCACAGTATTTATTATATTCTCGTGCTTCTTTTGCCACACCCAACTTTCACTATCATACATTAATGTAGGGATTAACATAACATTCTGAATTACCATACGTGCCTTTTTGGACACATTCTGACTTTTCACAATAGAGTGTAGAGCCCCATTTACTCTATTTCCTACGTTCACTTGTCGTTCTATATCATTATCATATCTACCATGCCTGCTAAATACACATCCTAAATTCACAAACTCGTCTACTTGCTCGACCAACGACTACACTTCTATTCTTATAACACATATCGTTTTACTTTCTTCTCTTTTTAAAACCCTAACTTTCGTCTTACTTGCCTTCACTTTCATTCCTCTTTCTTTTAATTAGCTGTTCAATTATAGAACCATCATTTACAACTCGGCTGCCGAAAAAGCAAATATGACTTAATCATCGGCGTACAAAATCCATTTGACGGTTAATTCACCCATTTTTAATCTTCAACTTTCAAATTTTCCAAACAACTGTACATAAATAGGTGGAACAGCCACGGGGAAGTCATTCAGCCCTGTCTGACACCTTTATGGATGCTAAATCAGTCCGAGTAGACCCTGACATAAGCACTAGAGTCCTAGCTCATAAAATTTTATTAATAAATACGCAGTTATAATTTATAATAAATAGCTGCCAGAGTGACCGTGTAGTGGCGGTCTAAGAGTATCTACTACCCCATATCGTCCCGTGAGTGTCTTAGAGGTGACAAAATTAAATAGATACAGGTGATGGGCAGCAGCATCTTCCTGAAAACAACTCAAAATAATAAAAAACTGCGGTTGCCAACCCGCCTGCCAAGCGAAGCTACTATGGCAATCCTATGAGACAATCTATAGGGAGGAATAAGTTCAACAGTGGACTATTATGGGCTGTAATGGATGATTGATGGATAGCTAGCCTAGGGCGCTGTCAACATTTAATCCACCTCTGCTAACAGCATTAATATCACAGAATCTAGAAAATCTAGTTGATGCTACTATCAAATCTAATATATATTATATATTTATATATATTTATAATTTATATATTTTTTATTATATTAATTTTATAATATATATATTTTCAGATTTATAAAATTATCCATGTTTGTTAAAACAACGAATCAGGTAAGAGTGGTTTCCGATTTTCATTTATCATCTTGAAATATATCTTTAAATTTAAAATAATATTTTTGTAAATCCGCCGTTACATGAATTTCTTTTACTTGTAAAAAATTGCTTTTTCTTATAAAGTCTTTCGGGTTTTGTTAGTTGAATTTTGATAAAACAAAGGCATGTTTAACATTCGACTTTGTTTTACAACCTTAAAATTTCTTACAATTTCCTTTGATATAAAATCTATATCAATGAAAATAATAATAGTTCATTGACCAATATCATCCAGTTAATATCATAAAAGGCGACATAGGGAAACTGAAACAGCAGATGCGCAGCAGTTTCTTCCTAGTACCAACTCAATAATAATAAAAAACTGCGATGTTCAGCCCACCAAACGTGGCAACTATGGCAAAATAAGGCACCTATAGTCAATCCATAGAGGTGGCCTATATATTCGGTGGCGATATTTTCAGGAACTGTAATGAATAAATATATAAAAATCGGCAGAAACTAAAACTCAAGTTCTTTAACTGTCATACATTAGAGTACAAGCATGGGCTTCCAGACACTATAAGTAATCAACGGCCTTAGATTTGAGTGGAGGCAGCAATTATATTTCTTCTCTTGAGGATTGCTGTATTTGTGCATGTACAGCTTCTCTTACAGAAAAATCGTCTGTTGCTTTCTTTGTTTGAACTTGGGTGCAGGTGTCCATGGTAACAATAGTTACTTATCATTAGGTGAACTGTTAGTTCTTTTGTCACTTCTTAATAATAAAAAAGCGAATAAGAACGTAATACCACTCATCCGTTCTAGTGGATGTAGAGGAAACAAGAAAGGATCGAAGCGTAAAGGACACGTCATCTTCCATTTATCCTTTTTACTTTTAGCCCACTGCCATGAAATCCCTTCATTTCAACTGTATTGTTGAGGTAATTTTACTTAAAAATAATTATTATAAAAAATTGTTAGACACACACTACCACATATTACGAGGGTGTTTTTCTCAAATCACATCTTTATTTTCTCGATTCCGATCTTGTTTTTGTTCGTTTAAATTTTGATTAAACATAAACTAAAACTTCATTCAATGAAACTTAATAACATAAGCAATCCCAGGCTTACAAAGCAAACTATTTATGATTTTATGCAAAAAAATTATTAAGGAAAAGAGAGAACAATTTTCTAAGACCTCTTTGAAGCGTCATTTAATATTTACATATTTTAAATGGTTCAATATAACATGTTAAGGATTTAGAGTTTATCTATTGAAGTTGTATTATTTTCGTATTTTCGAAGAAGTTTTATAAAGATCTGTTATGTAACAAAGTAATATACCGAATACTTGCAATATAATTTGTCATATTAACTTGTTAGTCTTTTGCAACAAAAAGTAACTGGAAGACTAATTATATCAAAGAACAACAACAGTCCTACAATACTCCGGATTACGTTTTCTTTGAACCCTGCGCGCGAAACAAGTAGGCGTGCCGGCAGTCACGATAAATACAATTAATAAATGTATACACAATTTTAACAAAAAGTAATTAATAATATTCCTCATTATTATGAGTTTCTGTAAATTTTAAGGACCTTTTCAACAGTGAATATAATGGAAATAAAAAAAATGCTTCGATGGTATTTATACAAGAAATAACTCTAGCTGTTTTTGCAGGATGTCGCTTTTAATTTTTTTGATAATAATAACTTATATTGCCATAGTATTTGATTATACTTATTATTTCATTTTATATTTTTACTTTGCCATGCAATAAATATTTGAATTTGAATCGGTTTTACCTCAGACGGGGTGTGTGTAAGCCCGTTGGTGAAACACACTCGGTGAACGCAAATAAAACATCATTCACACACATCAAGCTTCGTTCTATGTCAGCGCTGTCGTAGCTCCACAAGCCACATGCACAGAAACCTGAATCGCGCTATCAAAGTTCCGAAGTTACCGCGCTATATATAGATCAGCTCCGAAATAACACATGGAGCGTTAGCTGCTCTACGGGCTGAGCACCTTGCCCGGCGGGAGATCTCCACTTTTCCTTCCACAGCCAAAGCTCTATAACCAAACTGATTAAGCACGTAGCTTGGTCGCTTTTCGAATATTTTCTCATATGGTTTAACTTTTTCAATCTTTTATGACAGTCTTGAAAGTGCCTTGCTGAACATAGGCTGCCTCTAAAAGATACCTCATAGAAGGCTATATATAGTTTAAATAGTGTATATATATGTGCCATAGTTGCCACGCTTAGCGCCTTAGTTTCTTCGAGCTTTTATCAGGGAGATGTTGCTTCCAAGCTCCTGTTTCATTTCCTTGTCTCGCCTTATGCGACGCCCTCTAGATGATAAAGGGTAGTGGATTCTTAAATGCCGCTAGTTAATATGTGGCGGGTGGAAGGAAAAGGGGAGATCTCCCGCGGGGCTAGGTGTGCTGCCCGGGGAGCGGCCAACGCTCCGATTGGTAGTTCCGAGCTATTCTATAAATGCTGCTTTAACTTCGGAACTTTGTTAGTGCGATTTAGGCTTCGATGTGTTTCGCTTGTGGCACGACGACAGCGCCGCCACATCACCCCCCTGCTCAGACCGGAGGTTGATAGTGCAGTCCAGATGTCGACGAATTTACAAGTGCCAGGGAATTGCCTTGTAAGTCTGCTGTGAGTCGAGAACAAGGCAAGTAATCTGCGAGAGTGCCGTGAAGCAGAAGCCAGCAGTAAGGCTCAGAGCCATGCCGAACACTGGAACGCAGAGAGTACCTTGAAGGAACAGGAAGCATTATTATTCCAGTGCTGCGATGAACCTTTGTAAAGCTAGATGACTTGCAGAATGTGAAGACTGCAGACAATATCTGCTCGAGAGCGAATGAATGGGGTACTTGAGGATGATTACAAAGGTTTTTGAAGTTGTAGTTACCGAAGCTTATTGGTTGCGTGTTCATATCACGTCGGGGTCACCACTATGACGGGTGGAAGGAAAAGGGGAGATCTCCCGCCGGGCTAGGTGTGCTGCCCGGGGAGCGGCTAACGCTCCGATTGGTAGTTCGGAGCTATTCTAAAATATATATAAATATAAATGCTGCTTTAACTTTGGAACTTTGTTAGTGCGATTTAGGCTTCGATGTGTTTTGCTTGTAGCACGACGACAGCGCCGCCACAAATACATAGCAGAATATATATTTATATTAATTTTAGATTAATGTATCCAATCAAAAGTACTTTTAAATTAATGTAACGTAATTTTCACAAATAAAAACAGTATGTTTATTCATAAATCTTTATAATCATTGCATCTATTAGTGATCATGTAACTTCTCAACGACTAGGCAATTGAGGTCATATTCATATTATATATCATATTTGTCGCGACGACAGTTCATAGTTATGTTAGGATCCAATAGGTAGACAAGTTATTGAGTAATGTAGTAAAGTTATTAAGTTTTTACATTAACATTGTAATAAAAATACGGAATGAATTATTAAGATTCTTATTATCAAGTATCTATTACAAAGTTGTGTTTGTAACAGACAGACAGACAGGCAGGTAGATACTCTAACATGCAACGAGATAGAGGATTTTTTATGTGCATGAATGATTTGTGGTATTAGATTATTTTACTCCGCCCCTATAGAATCTACGTAAGTGTAGTCTAGTTACAGCAAACTTTTAGATTTTGACTTGCACCAAATTGAATTCGTATCTATTTATATTTTTATTGTAATAACATTATTGTTGATTTTACAAATAAATAAATATAATGAAAAATAATCTGTATAAAACGTAACAATAAAACGAACAAACTGCTAAAGGAGAATTAGCCTGTGGTTCCGAAAGCGGCGATATCCGGAGAATCATTTTGAGCTATTATGGTAGAAGACAATAAATTTATTGTTGTATCCTATGGATTATGACGTCTATTGTACTGAGTGCGATTGTGAAATATCTTTATTAATTGGATAGGGGCTTACATGGACTGCTTTCAGGCTAAAATAAAGGTACTAAGTATGTGCAAATAAAACAAGACAAGAGTGGTCATTATGTGAGAGTGCGCTTTATAATATTTGGCTGCGGGTTGACAAGAACAGTTTGTTATTATTTTGAGTTATAATCAGGAAGATGTTGTTGCCAATTCTACAAACTCTGAGGTTGCAATGAAACGCATAAATTATAATTAAACGAAATTTCATTTTCTTTAACTTTGCCAACCCATAACAGTCCATTGCTGAACATAGAGTACCCATTCTAAAGAATTTTCCATAATCGCCATGCTTGACAGGTGCATTAGTGATCTCGTAAATGAATGCTGTGACCCATAGACATCTACATCTGTCCTCGATTAAGAATTAAAGTCACCCCTTAGACTAATGTAGAATGCTTCCCGTCTAGTTAAAAGGGTCTCCGGGTCTGTAGCTGGTATTCTGTGAAAGCGTTGTCCTTACCTGGTCGAGTCAATATATTCGTACTGCAACCATAATACAGGGTTCCTTTTCAAAAAGTAGCAAAATTTTATATTGAAGTTCAAATAAATAAATTATTATATACTGATATTACATTTTTTTAAATACGAGTAAATAGGGCTTCTACTTTTATTTGAATATATCCCAAATTGCATGTGATTTATGGGCAGCAACTACTCTTACGCGCGCTCCTGTGTGTGTGATTCAATTCACGTTTTCGTTTCTGGAGTTTCTGCCTACTGGTTACTTTATTAGTGACACGCTTATTACTAATTCCTACAATTTTCTATTTACTCTTGGATTCATCTTAGGATCATCGTAATAAATAAAATTAAAAACCTATTTTGGCTTATCAGCGACGAACCTTACGACTGTCTTTATTATGGCGTATTTAAAAAATTGGAATAAACTATTTACAACTAAATTACGGAAGTAGCCCCAATATTTAATATGGGTACCTCAAAATGGAATCCGTTTTTCTTTTGGGGATATTAATAATGAACACACCAGCACCACATATTAAATAACCGTTTATTCACAACGTAAATTAAAAGTAGCAGTTGGAGAGCAAACGAGTGGCTTAACGATGTCGGACGATCGGATCGACTGGCAAGGCGAGAATAACGAATTCGGTTGCCCCCGCGCATCTTAGAGCTTCCGAAGATTGCCGAACGGTTGAAAAGACCACTACATTCTTAATGCACGAACACTTATTACCTGTTCTTGAGCACTTTTAACTTCTGTGAACGCAGCAATAATCTTACTGTGACGGTTTTCATAACTTTGGGCCTCTTTGACGTAAATACGACTCTTTATACACAGATAAACAACGGTCAAAGTTCCCGCAAGTTTATATATCATACTAAAGGGCTCTTCGTGCACAATCCACATATCTTCATATTTACTACTAGCTGTCCCTCACGACTTCGCCCGCGTAAAATTTACCACGATTTTTTTTTTCTAAAATAAAAGTATTCTAAGTTACTCCTTATAACATCGGCTATCTGCCAGTGAAAGTTCCGTCCAAATCGGTCCAGCCGTTTCGGAGATTAGCCGGAATAAACAGACAGACAGACAGAATGACAGAGAAAAATGTTGAAAGTTGTTTTTTGTGTTTACCGTACCGTATATACTTTCATATGCATTTAATAAAAAGCTGTTATTTTAACATTACCAACAGAAACTTCAATTTAATTTATTTGTATAGATTTAAGTAATTGCACACTGCACTTTAATAGTTTGATAATCTGTCAACAGTTCCTTTCCTTGGTACGTTAATTTCTTGCCGCGGTAAATACTCGCTTCAGTATCTCTGCGCACCTTACGTGGTGCGTTTGTGTGCACCGTGCGTAATTTCATTACCTTAAAATGTATTATCGCACCATTTCATAGTTTCATAGTATCCGCGGTTCAAATATTTTCGTTATGTCATTGGTTACGAATCGTACGTAAAGAGGGTTTTTGCGAATGTGTATGTGCGTAAAATAGTACGAGTCAGATATTTATGAATGGCAATCAGTTAAAATAATGCCACGCATTTTGAATTTAAAAGATAAAAATGACAGATGATTTGAGATTTTTTAAATTAAGTTTTCTTCGCCATATGCCTATATTACTTATTCTGAACCTTCTTTTTTATAGGAGATGGGGAAAACGAGCATACGGTTCACCTGATGGTAAGTGATTAGCGCCGTCCATAAACAACTGCAACACCAGGGGAATTGCAGACGCGTTGCCGGCCTTCTAAAAAGGAGTACGCTCTTTTTTTGAAGGTCCCTAAGTCGTATCGGTCCGGAAAAATTTCTGGTGGTAGTTGATTCCACAAGGAAGTTGTGCGAGGAAGAAAACTTCTTTTAAATCGCACAGTGGTGGACCGCCAGTCATTCAGATGGTACGGATGGTATCGCGAGATTTGTCACGATGTGCAATGGTTAAATTGTGCGGCTGGAATAAGTCCGAACAATTCCTCAGATCACTCCCCGTGGTAAATGCGATAAAATACACAAACAGATAAAACATCTCTTCGCAATGCCAGTAAGTCAAACAGATCGGAAAGAGTTCGGTCGCGGATGATTTGTAAAGCTCATCGCTGGATGAGATCAAATGGAAGAAGCTGGCACTGGGGAGCCCCAGCCCAGCGATGGGAACAGTGTTCCATGTGAGGCCGGACCTCCGCCTTGTAAAGTTGCAGGAGGTGTGCCGGCATGAAATACTGTGCCGCTCTGCTGAGCACACCAAGTTTTTTTAGAGGCCAATTTGACCTTCTCTTCCAAGTGACCGCGAAACTGCACGTCACTTGATATATCGATGCCGAGGATTCCGATTCTGGCTGAGGCAACAAGGGGAATGCCTTGAAACTGAGGAGATTTTTAACGGTGGTAGAGCCACGCAGCAGTTTTTGCTGTTGCATGTATGGGCCAGCTCGAGCCGGGTTGGTACCACGACCTCACAGAATACCGGCGTGAAGTAGAAGCTTTGCTTCTGCGTTTCGTCTGGTGAGTGCAGGTGGCCGGATGCCCAATTCCCCCCCCCCCCCATCAACATGGTAGCGGAATTACACGAAGAACTACCCCAGGAGGGTACCAGCACCCCTGGAGAATCCCTCGCTGAGCATCCACGACCATGTTATTCCGATCCTGAGCGTGGGTGCTCAGGCTGCCCCGCGTATTCTGGGGGGGGGCAAAATTCCGCTCAAAAGCATTACTGCTAGGGGCAAACTGAGCAAGAACACCAAGGCGACCCCTGCCACGCTATCCGTGAATTTCTGCAACATCAGGGGACTTCACTCTAACCTAAACGCCGTCCACTACCATCTCGAGACGGCGAAGCCGGCCTTGCTCTTTCTGACCGAGACGCAGGTTTCCTCTCCGGCTGATATTTCGTATCTCTCCTACCCGGGGTAAAAATTGGAACATTCCTTTGTGCCTCGGGCTGGAGTTTGCGTGTATGTCAGAGAGGACATCTGTTCTCGACGCCTCGGCAGTCTTGAAGGTTCGGACCTGTCCATCCTTTGGCTACGCGTAGACAGCGACGACCATCCGCGCGTCTACGGGTGCCTCTATAGGTCCCATAGCGGTAATGCCGAAACAGACCGACTCATCGACCACGTCCAAATGGCTACAGATTTCTTGCTACAACAGGTCCCATCCGCAGAGATCGTGATCCTTGGCGATTTTAACGCCCACCATGCCGAATGGCTCGGTTCACGTCTAACCGATCATGCGGGGAGATCTGTTTATGACTTTGCCTTGGCATATGGTCTGACACAACTGGTTACTTCGCCTACGCGGATTCCAGATGTGGAGGATCATACACCTTCCCTGTTGGACCTTCTGCTGACCTCTCATCCGGACGGATATCAGGTTTCCGTCGATGCCCCTCTCGGCTCTTCGGACCATTGTCTGATCCGGAGTGTGGTGCCACTCACGCTCCCTTCGCGGTTGCGTTCTGCAGGTTGCCGCCGTGTTTGGCATTACAGGTCGGCGGATTGGGACGGAATGCGGTCCTTCTTTGCATCCTACCCATGGGTTTGCTTCTCGCCGGATGATCCCAGCGCTGTTGCTGACTCTGTCACTGATGTGGTGCTACAGGGAATGGAACTATTTATTCCATTATCTGTGGAACCCATCGGAGGCAGATCTCAGCCTTGGTTTGGTCGCTCCTGTAAGACTGCATTACGTAGTAAGCAGGAGTGTTATCAAGCCTGGGCTGCGGCTTCGGCGACTCGGGATGTAAATACCAGCACACTTAAAAAGAAGTATAACTTCGCCTCCAGGTCCTTCAAAAGAGTTATTGCCAAGGCAAAGTCAGAGCACATAGGCAGAATTGGCGAGAAACTAGTTCGCCTTCCTTCGGGAACCCGTGCATTCTGGTCTCTCGCCAGGCTGTCCAAGGGAATTTCTGTAAGCCATCACTACCATCTCTGCACAGGGAGGAAGACTCACTGGCCCATGACGCAAAAGACAAAGCCGACCTTTTAGGCTCCCTTTTTGCGTCCAACTCGACTCTTGATGACGGGGGGAAAACACCGCCGACCATCCCGCGGTGTGAGTGCTCCATGCCGGATGTGCTGTTCTCACAGCGCTCGGTTCGCAAAGCACTGCTCTCCCTGGACATCCAGAAGTCGAGTGGGCCTGACGGAATCCCCCCAATTGTGCTGAGGACGTGTGCTCTGGAGTTGGCACCGGTCCTAACGCGTCTTTTCCGGTACTCATACTCCCAAGGCGTACTCCCGAATTCATGGAAGACAGCTTTTGTCCACCCGATCCCTAAAAAAGGCGACCGCTCAGACCCATCCAACTATAGGCCTATCGCGATCACCTTCTTGTTCTCCAAAATAATGGAATCCATTATTAACTGCCAGCTCATCCGGTACCTTGAGGATCACCAGCTGATTAGTGACCGCCAATACGGTTTTCGTCGGGGTCGATCAGCTGGTGATCTTCTGGTCTACCTGACCCATAGATGGGCGGAGGCAGTAGAGTCCAAGGGGGAGGCGTTGGCCGTTAGTCTGGACATTGCGAAGGCCTTCGATCGGGTTTGGCACAAAGCGCTTCTTTCGAAGCTCCCTTCCTATGGGCTTCCCGAGAAATTGTGCAATTGGATCACCAGCTTCCTTGCAGATCGGAGCATCAAGGTCGTTGTAGATGGTGCATGCTCTGACTACAAGCCTATTAACGCTGGTGTTCCACAAGGCTGTGTGCTATCACCAACGCTGTTTCTTCTGCATATCAATGATATGTTGCTAACTGGTAACATTCATAGCTATGCGGATGACAGCACTGGTGATGCTCTATACACCGGCCGTGCCAATATTTCTCGGGAAAACGTCGCTGAGTACCGGAACAAACTTGTGTCTCAAGTCGAGTCTTTGCTGAACAAAGTCTCGGATTGGGGGCGACTAAATCTAGTCCAATTTAATCCTCAGAAGACACAAGTTTGCGCGTTTACCGCTAAAAAGAACCCCTTTGTCGTATCTCCTCAGTTTCAAGGCACTCCCCTTCTTGCCTCAGCCAGTATCGGTATCCTCGGAGTCGACATATCGAGTGACGTGCAGTTTCGTGGTCACTTGGAAGGGAAGGCCAAATTGGCCCCTAAAAAGCTTGGCGTGCTCAGCAGAGCGGGACAGTATTTCATGCCGGCACACCGCTTGCTACTTTACAAGGCGCAAGTTCGGCCTCACATGGAATACTGTTCCCATCTCTGGGCAGGGGCTCCCCAGTGCCAGCTCCTTCCACTTGACCGCATCCAACGCAGAGCGGCTCGAATTGTCGACGACCGAGCCCTTTCCGATCGGCTCGATTCATTGGCACTGCGAAGAGATGTTGCATCCCTTTGCATTTTCTTTCGCATCTACCATGGGGAGTGCTCTGAGGAATTGTTCGGATTAATCCCAGCCGCCAAATTTCACGAACGCACATTGCGGCAGAACTCCCGATACCATCCACACCATCTGGATGATTGGCGGTCCACCACTGTGCGATTTAGAAGATGTTTTCTTCCTCGCACGACCTCCTTGTGGAATCGATTACCATCAGCGATATTTCCGGACCGATACGACTTAGGGACCTTCAAGAAAAGAGCGTACTCCTTTTTTAAAGGCCAGCAACGCATCTGCGATTCCCCTGGTGTTGCAGTTGTTCATGGGCGGCGGTAGTCACTTACCATCAGGTGAGCCGCATGCTCGTTTGCCCTCACTCCTATAAAAAAAAAAAAAACTTGCGTCTTCTGGGGATTGAACTGAACTAACAAAGTCTCGACTTCATACACAACTTTTTCACGGTAATCGGCGACGTTTTCCCGAGAAATATTGGCACGGCCGGCGTATAAAGCATCACCAGCGTTGTCATTTGCATAGTAATGAATGTTACCGGCTTGCAATATTTCATGGAGAAGAAACTGGTTTGGTGATAGCACGCAGCCTTGTGGAACACCAGCGTTAATAGGCTTGTAATCGGAGCATGCACCGTCTACTAAGACCTTGTTGCTGCGATCTGCAAGAAAACTGGTGATCCAATTAAACAATTTCTCGGGAAGCCTATAGGAAGGAAGCTTCCTAAGAAGCGCTTTGTGCCAAACCCGATCGAAGACCTTCGCTATGGCCAAACTAACGGCTAAAAAAAGGGGGAGGCCTTGGACTCTACTGCCTCCGCCCATTTATGAATTAGGTAACCCAGAAGATCACCAGCTGAGCGAACGCGATAGAAACCGTACTGTTGATCACTAATCAGCTGGTGATCCTGAAGGTACTGCATGAGTTAACTGTTAATACTGGACTCTATTATTTTAAAGAACATAGAAGTGATGGAAATAGGCCTATAGTTGGACAGATTACAACGGTTACCATTTTTAGGGATCGGGTGCAGGAAAATTATCTTCCATGATTTCGGGACAACGCCTGGGGAGTAGGAGTACCAGAAAAGATGTTAAAACTGGTGCCAAATCTGGAGCACACATCTTCAGCACAATAGGAGAGACGCCATCAGGCCCATTTGACTTGTTGACGTCCAGGGAGAGGAGTGCTCTGCATACCGAGCGTTAGGTAAATAGCATATCCTGCATGGAGCACTCACACCGCGGGACTGTCGGCGGTGTGTTTCCCCGTCATCCAGAGTTAAGTTGGACGCAAAGTGAAAGCTCAGCAGATCGGTTTTGTCCTTTGCGGCATGGGCCAATGAGTCGTCCTCCCTGTGTTCCCGAAGTAAGGTGAACTAGTTTCTCGCCAATTCTGCCGATGTGCTCAGACTTTGCCTTGACAATGACACTTTTGAAGGAACTGGAGACGGAATTATAGTTCTTTTTAAAAGCGCTGGTATTTGCATCCCGAGACGTCGATGCGTGAGCCAGGGCCTGGTAGCACTCTTGCTTATACCGTAATGCAATTCTGCAGGAGCGACCAAACCATGGCTGGGTTCTGCTTCCGATCGGTACCACAGATGATGGAATCAATATTTCCATTCCCTGTAGCGCCACATCAGCGACAGTATCAGTAACAATGCTTGGATCATCTGGCGAGAATAAAACCAGCTACCAAGGGTTGGATGCAAAAAAAGATCGTATCCTGTCCCAATCGGCTGACCTATAGTGCCAAACACGGCGGCAACCTGCAATACGCAACCGCGATGGGAGCGTGAGTGGCAGCGTACTCCGGATCAGACAATGGTCTTAGCAGCCAAGAGAGGCAACAACGGAGACCTGATATCCGTCCGGATGAGAGGTCAGCAAAAAGTCCAACAGGGAAGGTACATGGTCTTCCACATCCGGGATCCGCGTAGGCAAGTTAACCAGTTGTGTCAGACCATATGCCAAAGCAAAGTCATTAACAGATCTACCTGCATGATCGGTTAAACGAGAACCAAGTCATTCAGCGTGGTGGGCATTAAAATCACGATGCATCACGATCTCTGCGGATGGGACCTGTTGTAGCACGGAGTCTGCAGCCATTTGGACGTGGTCGATGAGTCGGTCTGTGTCGGAATTGTCGCTATAGGACCTACAGAGGCACCTGTAGACACGAGGATGGTCGTTGCTGTCTACGCGCAGCCATAAGATGGACAGGTCCGTACCGTCCGTAAAACAGATGTCCTCTCTGACGTAAACACAAACACCAGCCCGGGGCACAATGGAGTGTTCTAATTTGTACACCGGGTAGGAGAGATACGAAGTATCAGACGGAGAGGACACCTGTGTCTCAGTTAGAAAGAGCATGGCCGACTTCACCGTTTCCAGATGGTAGTGGATGGAGTTAAGGATTGAATTAAGTCCCCTGATGTTGCAAAAATTCACGGCCTTTTTACATATTGCTCCGTTTGCCCTGAGCAGGAGCAGGCTCGAGCGGAATTTCGCTCAATTACCTCGGATGAGAGTAGGGTAGCTGAGCGTGGATGCTCAGCGAGGGATTCTCCGTCACCGGGGGTGGTGGTACCCTCCTGGGGTAGTATATTATTTAACTCCACTACCATGTTAAGGGGAGAGGGGGAAATAGGGCCTCCGGCCAATTGTACTCACCAGACGAAATGCAGAAGCAGAGCTTCTACTTCACGCTGGTCTTCTGTGAGGTTGTGGTATCACGCCGGTTCGAGCCGGCCTATACGTGCAACAGCAAAAGCTCCCGCGTGGCTCTACTACTGTTTCACCTTCTCTGAAAATTTGGACGGTTATCGTAAAATAACCCTGCAAGCTGCAGCATGGTAACACGTAAATTTAAAATATTTTTTCTACTTTTTGAAACACTTACCTGTTTAGCCGTGTTTTTAAATTTCAATTATCTGGTAATATTGACAACATTTTATTTTAATTAATGAATGTTATTTATCTTTAGTGTGAAACAGTCCTTACAAATCATTAGAAAACTGCCGATACGGTGAACAACGTAAACTATTTTGTTATCAGCAGTAAATTTTCACGCGTCATAAAATATTATTAGAAATTGAACGGTCTCGTGATCATAAACATACATTCCCTTAGAGTTAGGTGTTAGCTTTTTAGGTTAAAAAATGCCGGTAGACAATATATTATAATCAATAAGGATCGACCAGCTATTTTTCTATTTCTTATTGAGATAAAATTATAAAATTTACTAATAGATGACCACTCTTCTTCTATTTATTGTTGATTCAGATAAACAAAATTAAATTATTTTTGTTATAAATATACTACAAATTAAAATTAAAAAGTGCATGCTTTAAAATTCTATTAGAATATTTATAATAACATAAATACATATTATACGTAAACAAACCACCGAAGTCTTCCTTTCTTAACCTTAGTCATAACATTCTCAAACCATACTTTTTTTTATCAGACAATTTTTCACCCTATCATTCAGAGTCAGCCCTTTCATACTTATTAGTAACCGCATTTCAACAATATTAATTTTACTTTCATGCTTCTTCTGCCACATCCAACTTTTACTACCATATATAAATCCTATCATTTTTAATAGTACTGAGATTAAATTGTGTTCTACTGTGAAGAGTCTAGGGTTTATCAATTGATTCCACTTTGAGTTTGAAATACCAAGCAACGACCATTAGCCAGAAAGTCACCGGTACCCTGCGTTCTCTCTATCGCCTAAAAAATTTTCTACCATCTGCAATTAAGACAGTGCTTGTGCAAAGTTTAATTTTTCCCCTAATCGACTATGGCGTTGTGTGTTATTTCGACCTGAATGCAGATCTTCTCAACAAATATGACCGTCTTCTAAATAACTGCATACGATTCATTTTCAATTTTCGAAAGTATAACCATGTATCCACGTATCGTTCTCAATTGAAATGGTTGCCTATTCGTCAACGCCATAGTTTGCGTGCACTCACCACCCTTTATTCTATCCTGATGTCTCCAACTTCCCCTTCCTACTTATCTCCTTGCTTTCAGTTGCTTAATGCTAGTCATGAGAGAAACCTCCGCTCTACGAACAATCGTAACAGTTAATTGATATATATATATATATGCATATGTATATATATATATATATATATATATATATATATATATATATATATATATATATATATGTGTGTGTATATATAAGTACATTTTTGTGATATATGATTTATACCTTATGTATTTTATTTCCATGTATTTCAAATGTTGTTTTGTTATTTTAGTTTATTATTCGCATATTAACTTTTATTACACATATTCCATTCTATCTCTGCATCATCCCAAGGTGGACTGGTAGAAAACGCCTTAGGTATTAAGTCCGCCTATATACCACATGTGTCTATGAAGTTTAAATAAATAAATAAAGATAGGAACGCAGCATTATGAATTGCCATACGTGCTTCGATCAACAATACCAACTAGATATCGGGTCGGCGCAAAAAATACGTCCAAGTAAATAACAGCGCACTGGAGACGTGAGCTCTTATTTCGTTTGGTTGACTTGAAACACAGCCAATGTAATCACGTTTCACAATGCCGCAATGTATATTTAAAAGTTGCAAGAATAATGCCCGAAAAAGCAATTTAACAGCCGAAATGTCTTACTTTCGATAAGTACATATAGAATAAGTTATATTTTAAGCTCTAAACTAACAACTATTATCATATTTCGTTTCGTTTCGTTTCGTTTATCTCCACGCACAATCCCTATCGGGGTAGCCAGAGAGAACAGATCGCCAAGTGTCACGATCCTTACAAACCTCTTTCGCTTCTTTCAGATTCATTATCTTCTTCATGCATGCACGTCTAGGTATCCGAGTACTCTTGACCCTACCCTCTTCGAGCAATTTGCTCACATGGTCTTCGAAAGTTAGTCTCGGTCTACCTCGACACCTTTTAATATTAACTTTCGCGCTATATATTTTCTTCACCATTCGGTCTTCACTCATTCGCTCAACGTGCCCAAACCACCGAAGCACGCCCTTATCAATTTTTGTGATAAGGTCATCTTTCAAACCTGCCATATTGCGAATCTCTTCGTTTCGCTTTCGGTCGGCCATAGCAACGCTGCACATTTTACGAAGAGATCGCATCTCCACTGCATTCAACTTACTTTTATGCTACTTCTGGCATACCCAGGTTTCGCTGCCATATAACAAAGTCGGTACCAACACTGCGTTATGTATTGCAAGGCATGCACTCTTCGCTACGCCTTGCCTTTTGACTAACGCAGTTAGGGCACCATTGACTTTGTTCCCGGCAGCGACACGCCTGTCTACATCTAAATCACATCTTCCATCCCGGCTAAAAGCACTCCCCAAGTATACAATTTCATTTACCTGTTCTAGACATTCCTGATTTACCCATATTTCACACTTTGTTCTCTCTTCGTCCCTTTCAAATACCAGAACCTTAGTTTTATTAGCATTCAAACGGAGACCTTTAATTTCACATTCCTCTTTCATACACGTGACTAATGCCTGCAGTTCTGCCTCTGATGGTGCAATAAGCACTGCATCATCAGCATACAGCAGACAATTTACTTTTATGTCACCCAATTTCACACCCAAGCAGCTATCTTTCAGCTTCTGTAAACAGCTGTCGAGATACAGTATGAACAGCCAGGAAGACATGACACAACCCTGCTTTACACCCGTTTGGACGTTAAACATGGGTGACAGGTCATGCCCTACCCGCACACAGGCTTTACAGTCACAGTAAAGAGACTGCACAGCCCTTAGCAATCGACCATCCACACCATACCCCAGCAACAGTTCCCACATTTTCTTCCTTACAACCTTATCAAATGCTTTCTCAAGATCCACAAAAGCACAGAAAATCTTCTGGTTAGCAACCAGAAGCTTTTCCGTGATCATGCGGAGAGAAAACATTTGATCCGTGCATCCTCTTCCAGGTCTAAATCCGCATTGTGCCTCCCATAGAAATCTTTCCGATTTCTCTTTTTTTTTTTTTTTTTTTTTTTTTTATAGAATAGGGGGCAAACGAGCATGCGGCTCACCTGATGTTAAGTGACTACCGCCGCCCATGAACAACCGCAACACCAGGGGAATTGCAGATGCGTTGCCGGCCTTTTAGAAAGGTGTAAGCTCTTTTCTTGAAGGTTCCTAAGTCGTATCGGTTCGGAAAATTCGCTGGTGGTAATTGATTCCACAAAGAAGTTGTGCGAGGGAGAAAACTTCTTCTAAATCGCACAGTGGTGGACCGCCAATCATCCAGATGGTATGGATGGTAACGCGAGTTTTGTCGCGACGTGCGATGGTGAAATTGAGCGGCTGGAATTAGTCCGAACAATTCCTCAGAGCACTCCCCGTGATAGATGCGATAAAATACGCAAAGAGATGCAACATCTCTACGCAGTGCCAGTGTATCGAGCCGATCGGAAAGAACTCGGTCGTCGACGATTCGAATCGCTCTGCGCTGGATGCGGTCAAGTGGAAGGAGCTGGCACTGGGGTGCCCCGGCCCAGAGATGAGAACAGTATTCCATGTGGGGCCGAACTTGCGCTTTGTAAAGTTGCAAGCGATGTGCCGGCATGAAATACTGTCCCGCTCTGCTGAGCACGCCAAGCTTTTTAGAGGCCAATTTGGCCTTCCCTTCCAAGTGACCACGAAACTGCACGCTATTCGATATGTCGACGCCAAGGATTCCGATACTGGCTGAGGCAGCAAGGGGAGTGCCTTGAAACTGAGGAGATACGACAAAGGGGTTCTTTTTAGCGGTAAACGCGCAAACTTGTGTCTTCTGGGGATTGAATTGGACTAGATTTAGTCGGCCCCAATCCGAGACTTTGTTAAGCAAAGACTCGACTTCAGACACAAGTTTGTCCCGGTACTCGGCGACGTTTTCCCGAGAAATATTGGCACGGCCGGTCTCTTGCATCCGACGTGTCAAAACCTTCGAGTGAACTTTACTGCTGCTGCTCGCCTATCGGGCCGCAGTCAAAATGTGAACCTTTACCTTTATATAAAGGCACAATGACTGCGGATCGCCAATCATTCGGGACATCCCCCGTCCGCCAGCACAAATTGCACAGCAGATGGAAGCTGACCCAGACGCGAGGCCCACCATACTTGACCATTTCAGCGGTAACTCTGTCTAGTCTCGCATCCTTACCACATTTCAAACTTCGAATCGCACGTTCAATCTCTTTCATACTGATGACCTCAGTGTCATCGAGGTCCGGGTCTGGCGTACCAGTCACGGCGTCATCCCCGGATCCCTCACTAAGATCATCACACGCATACATTTCTCTATAAAATTCGCTCCATCGTTGCATGACGTCCGATTTTTCTGAGAGGACGTCATTAGTTCTCGAAAGCACTTTGTTCATTCTTAAGGCCGTCGCACCACTTCGGGTCCTTCCAACCTCTTTCCAGAAGAGTTTGGAGTTCTTCTTAAAGTTGTGCGACAACCTTTCGTCCGCTTCCATTCTACACCTTTCACGCACTTCCTCAATCAGTGCTTTAATGTGAACTTTTTGCAGCCTATATCTTTCTTTCATCTTCTCTCTCATATCCTTATCATTACTAGAGGCCAAGTAGTCTAACCATGCTTTTTTCTTCTTCTTTACAGCTTCTTTCACTTCATCATTCCACCATGCATCTCTTCTTTTACTACTGCCTCTTTTTATTGTTCCACACACTTCTTCCGCTGCACTTACCATTCCATCCCTAAGGTTCTGCCATGTTCTTTCTACACATTCTTTTCTGCCATCGATGGTGTCAAGCTTTTCGGCTGCCCTCGCATGATATTTGTCCCTAGTATCCGCTTCCTGAAGCTTCCAGCTTCGGATGCGACAGACCGACTGTGGTTCTGTCACTGTCGTCCGGTAGCGCCAACCCGCGAACAGACCCCTAAATCTAGTAATCACTAGATAGTGATCCGTTCCCAGGTCAGCACCCCTGAACACTCGCGTATCCATAACCTGTTTTCGCAGTCGGTCGTCCACCAGGAACAAATCGATCATACTTCTCTCATTCTTTCTTTCTCTAGTATACATATGGATTTTCTTGTGATTAAACATAGTGTTTGTCACAAGAAGACCCGTTTCCTTGCATACCGCCAGTATAAGCTTGC
This sequence comes from Parnassius mnemosyne, assembly GCA_963668995.1. NCBI lineage: Eukaryota > Metazoa > Arthropoda > Insecta > Lepidoptera > Papilionidae > Parnassius > Parnassius mnemosyne. The sequence goes on along the minus strand of CAVLGL010000002.1, from coordinate 13,440,961 downwards.
CAGCATCATTAACCCTTTTATCGCCAAACTTTCCAAGTACCGACTCGTACCCTGGTCGAGCGGTACCAACCCATCCATTCAAATCACCACATACAACAATCCTTTCGTTTCCCCTAGCCAAATCTAGAACTTCTCTTACATTCTCCCAAAACTCCTCCAGCTCAGCCCTGGACGACGAAGCCACCGGCGCATAAACAGCCAAAAGGAATAACTTCGTCAGTCCCAATTTAAAGCGAACCCAGAGAAGTCTTGAGTTCACAAACTTATATTCAGTCATAACATCGACCAACCGAGAAGACAGCAGCACCCCCACTCCCTGGCAGGCGTTCTCGCTCTCCGGGACTCCGGACCATAGAGCAAACGCCCCGCCAGGGAGCTCTTCAGTACCACTGCCCTTCCGTTTGGTCTCCGACATACACACGACATCTAATTCTCTTTCTTTCATTATTTCGATCAACTCATTCGTCTTATCTCTCATGCCTCCTCTAACATTCCACGTGCCAACTCTGCACTCCGTCCTCCACCTTCCGCCGTGTCGGGCTGTGCGTGACGGGTGGCGGTCCCCATCGCCGCTTTGCACGCTGCATTCCACACCAACGGGGACGAGCTGGTGTGCGTCGCCTTGGGGGGACGCCCTAACCCTCGTTGACATGGGTGCGCAGCTGAGTAGAATTGCAGCCCTGAAAAGGGCTGGCAGGGGTCGCGACGAGCACGCTTCTACAATGACCCTTCTTCTACAATGACCAATGAAGTTAATTAAATGTACAATAAAGTTGATAAACTAATATAGTGAAATAAAAGCAGAAGTTTTCATTTGGTGATCGCCCCCCTTGATAGATCTCACTTTTGGAGAGAAGCAGCGCATGTGGATCTGCGGTCCGACTTTACCGGTTAAGTCAGGTTGTACACACTACTACATACTACTTACATGCACATCACTTACCACCTGACTGGTTCCCTGTGGTCAACCCTACCTCCGGAGATCGGTAAGTTTTGTTTGATTATCAGCCGTTTAAGAATAATTGTCCATAGGCCATTGGGCTCCACTCTTGGTTGCTCGTCGAGTGTTCCGCTGTTGGGCCCCGGAATAGTCGGCCCTTGTCGGGGCAACTAGGGGCATGTACATAAGTTAACTTTTATAGCAACTTGACATGAAATGCAACTTGATTTCAACAGTGTCGCCTACGTGTCTTCACATTTTAAAACTTGACTTTTGATTTCTTGTATCTATAAAAATCTATCTAATTATACAGTGTGGTGCAAACAGTGAGGTTATATATTTTTTTTGATTCCTCACACCTAGGGGTATCCGAAAATACCCTATGTATGTTCCGCGATTTTTTGTAGTTTTCGAGTTATGATTTTTTTATCCTTTTTTTGAAAATTTCACCCTAAACAGCCTAAAATTAAAAAATGTAATTGTGAGATTTTTTTCCAAGTTTTTTTGTTTGTAGCATGATCTTTATGAGTTGCCCTTATATGCATAAAATAATTAGCTTCCTAACATTCACCGAAGATACAATAATTTTAATCGAAACTTAAAAATTTTCTGTCAGGAAAGTGGGGCTTGAATTTTCAACATTAAATGAAAAATAGTAATAAATGATTTCATACTCTCTAATTACTTTTAAAAACTTGGCAATACCTTAATATTTCATAATAACATTAAAAAAATGACACTTAATGGGCCAGTTTTTCTGTTACAGACTTCTGAATTTACTCAGGCAGGAAACTACCTGAATAGTTAATTTGATTATAAAATCTTTTTATCATTTCTAGGGCTAAACTAAGATAGTACATGCTTCAGGTTGGCAAAGAAAACTACTTATTGTTAAAACGTGACATTTATTTAGGTATCATTTTACTACAAACTACATGTTTTTTTTTTATTTCACTCAAACTAAATGATAGCACATTCAGTCACAAACACACAAAGTCATTTTGAACAAAGGCTTAGGTAAACATTCCTACTTTGCGCTCCATTTTGTTACCAGGCCGCACCCCGCGCCCCGCGCCACACCGACCGCGTCCCTTTTTCACCTCGCTCAGTCCCGCCAGTCGTTCACTGCTTTCCAGCGTGAAACCACTACTCACGTTTACGTTTATTTGGATCTCTTATTTGACTATCTTCGCTTTATTTCCCGGATTCTTGATTTGCCTTACGATTGACCTGTGATTGCTTTATGGACCTTGAGATGCTTAGTGATTTGGATTACTTTCAGCAATAAGTTATTCTCTCAGTCAATACGCAGAGATGCACTATTTCTACGGCGTTGCCCAAGGAAACGGCGCATTAACGGCACGGCTTTATCGAGAGCAACTGGAGCGGCGAGGAGAAGTGTTAGAGCATTACCCGGGCTACAGGGTTTTTAATAACACTCATGAAACCCTGATGCCTGGACGCGTTCCTGGGCGTAATCAACGTCCCGAGGGTCTACCCAGAGTGGATCCAGAAAGAAGAGATGTTATCATTGAAAAAGTAGAAAGAGACCCTTCTACTAGTTCACGAGCGATTACGAGAAGGACTGGAATCCCAAGAACTTCTGTTTTAAGAATACTGAAATCAGGTGAGTGCATTTTATTATTTTGTAGACCTCTTTATTCAAAATTCCAACACATTGCTGCACTGCCACTTCAAATCACACTCATTCAATTTAGTGTGAATTTTCGATTTCTAATGTGTTGTATGTGCGCGTAAAAGAGAGAGATGTAGAGACCCTTAAACAAGCGCTTGTAATTGAAAAATAGGCGCTAGGACGCCACTCTAGCGAGTCCCAACTTTTAGTTTCACGTTCACGTGCTCTATCGGTACGTACCTCTAGTATTGTGTACAATGACAACCTACAATAAAAATACTAATAATTTTTTCCAGAGGGATGTCACGCGTTTCATATTCAGCGTGTTCAAAAACTTAACGACGCAGACTATCCAAGGCGTGTTGCTTTCTGCCAAATAATGCTGGAAAGATCTGCGGAAGACCCGGATTTTTTCAACAAGATACTCTGGACGGATGAATCCCGGTTTGAAAGGACTGGCGTCTTTAACATTCACAATTATCATAGCTGGGCCATTGAAAACCCAAAAAAGCAAGGCAGTCAAATTTTCAGAACAGATTTAGTATCAACATGTGGTCAGGAGTCATAAATGGAGAAATGGTTGGGCCCTTTGAATTGTCGGCTAGGTTGAACGGGTTCCAGTACCTGAACTATCTACAAAATAACTTAATTCGTTTATTGTTTGAAGTTAATTTACAAACGAGGAGAGATATGATATTTCAAAATGACGGTGCTCCTTGCCATTTTGAAAGACAAGTGAGGGAGCACCTCAACAGAGCTTTCCCAGGAAGGTGGATTGGGCGTGCAGGGCCAATCAAATGGCCTGCACGCTCACCAGATTTAAACCCTATAGATTTTTTTATTTGGGGATTCTACAAAGAGAGAAATTAATTCGGAAAATGAATTAAGGGAAAAATTGGGACAGTGCGCAGAAACAATCAAAGAAAATACGAATGCTTTTCGAAGACTAAAAGCAAATTTTTTAAGACGATGTAGACTGTGTATCGAAGTTAATGGCCGCCATTTCGAAAACTTACTTTAAATAAATTTATCTTAAATTATTTACTAGTTTTATTATGAATCTTGAAATCATTTGTCCAGAACGTAATAAAATGATACCTTGTTGTTAAAAAATTTTAAACAATAAGTAAAGACACTGGATATTATTTTTGCTAACCTGAAGCATTTACTATCTTAGTTTAGCCCTAGAAATGATAAAAAGATTTTTTAAATCAAATTAACTATTCAGGTAGTTTCCTGCCTACTCAGACTTCAGAAGTCTGTAAAAGAAAAACTGGCCTATTAAGTGTCACTTTTTTAATGTTATTATGAAAGATTAAGGTACTGCCACTGGTTATTAAAAGTAATTAGAAAGTATGAAATCATTTATTACTATTTTTCATTTAATGTAGAAAATTCAAATCCCACTTTCCTGACAGAAAATTTTTAAGTTTCGATTAAAATTATTGTATCTTCGGTGAATGTTAGGAAGTTAATTATTTTATGCATAATAGGGCAACTCATAAGGATCATGCTACAAACAAAAAAACTTGGAAAAATCTCACAATTACATTTTTTTAATGTTAGGCTGTTTAGGCTGAACATTTTCAAAAAAAGGATAAAAAAATCATAACTCAAAAACTACAAAAAATCGCGGAACATACATAGGGTATTTAATCGGATACCCCTAGGTGTGAGGAATCAAAAAAAATATTATAACCTCACTGTTTGGACCATTCTGTATACAAGTTTTAACAGGAATTTGATCGCCGGTGTAATGCTGCTCTTCTATTATCAATTAAATAATGGTTTGAAGTGGATTTTTGTGGTGCTATTAAGTGTGATACAAAATTGTTCTTCCACTTCGATGCATTTCGATTTGAAATACTATCGACATCGACTGTGTGCTTGCTCAAGTGCTGTCAAACTTTCTCAAAAACTTATATTTAAAAAAAAATATTTATTTTATTCAAATTATGTATACACTTTTACAACAAAATTCCAAAATATATACATAATTTGACCTGCTCAAAGTTCAAAAACTTTATTAAATTAAGTTTGTATAAAAAGGGTTATTATAATATTAAGGAATTTATGGATGATAACAACCCCCGGAAATGAGGTGATCGCTACATACATGATTGTAAGCTGTTATTTAAAAAAAAAAAACAGAATTATTCTACACGATTACGGAATTTCAAAGCATCAGAATTTGCCACTCTATCTAAACGTACCCTGCAGATAGCTTATTATAGAAAAGTAAGAGGAAGTTACAAGTAACTACTAGTGTGTTTACGCGGAGACTGGCATGCAAATAATGTACACCAGTAATATGCAGTGTTTGAATATTACTTCTTTACCCACTTAGAAAATATCTACATAATCATTTTTATCTTCGTGTTTAAGTCGAAGGAGAATAGACCCACGCTGTGTAATTGCCACGTAAGAGAAATCTATTATATACTAATATTTTTTTTATTAGAATATGGGTGACAAAGTCAGTACAGTAGAGTGGCCAATTCTGATGCTTTGAAATTCCGTTATGGTCTAGAATAATGCTGTTCTATTGTTACGTTGTTATATCTTTAAGTGTTTACCCCACAGTACGATTTTCTCTTGAAACGCGGTATACATATATATAAAATGCACAAGGTCGAAAATCTGACCCTAGAACAATTATTTGTAAGCTTTACAAGCAATTGTTCCATGCGGGATACGAAACCTCGGCCCTGCAGCGCCGCAACCAAACGCTTACTTAATGCTCTATAGAGCCGTTGTATGTTACATGGATGGATATTACTTCTTTAATCTCAGATCACTGATCAAAAGAAGTTTTTTATATATATATATATATATATATATATATATATATATATATTTCCGTGATTTGTGAAGATCATAATTATAGTTTACAGTTCATTGAATATCAATAGGGGATGACTGAATAGAAACATATTATGCGTAATGGATTTCAATTATTATCAGGCATTTGAACATAATCATACAGGAAATTTTCTGAATTGCTATACAAGGTAAATGAAATATTGATATTGTATTTATGAATTTAGGATTTAGGATTATTGTATGAATTTAGGAATCACTTCAAAATGGCATAATTTTATTAACAAACACATTAAAAATGATAAAAATTATTAAAATTTTAATGTGTTATTTTATTCAAAGAATACTAATCTAAACTGATGGTTTCTTCTTACATATCTAGTATGATTTTCTGAGAAGTAGCGGTTTTTCCGTTATAAAGTCAAATAACGTCTTGAAGTTACACAGGGTTTTTAATATTTAATAATCCCTTTTAGGAATTTTACCAATACACTGCGACTGTAGTCTGTAATATTAGGACAGGGAAAAGTCTAATAATAAAATAAGAAATTAAGAAATAAAGTCAATAATGTAAAAATCCATTAAATTTGTTTTACCAAAATGACAGCTCCTTTAAACTATAACTACGATATAACTATAATAAATATATTTATTTTTTAATAATTTATATAAATTTTATTATATTCATTTTGTACGGTAAGTAGTTCGAACGCGAAATTGGCACATTTAAATTATGTTGTGATATTATAGCTTTAGTATCGTAAAATTTTATGGCTTTGTCGAGACATTATGAATTTAATGATCGTGTGTAATGAAATTACTATATGAAATGTTTAATAATGTTATAGTAGCTATAAAACTTTTATAAGTTCGTTATGCTACTTCATCCGTACTCATCTGTTGTTTAAACAATATTTCTAGTGTTATCACTCGTGAAATATATTTAACCAATAAAAACCCCAAAAATTAAATAGAATTTGAAATTCAAGCAGGCAGGTTTTATTAAATTTAATTTAATGTATTCGAACACATGTACATAAATTTTAGCTTTCTGTACACTTCTCCAAATAAACTTTAACTATGCCTAATTTCACACTCCTCCGCGCATGAAATATGCTTACATTCTTTAAAAAAAAACAATCTCTATACTATTTATAGCATATTTTAATGGATGAAACGTATCCGAATTTGGGATTTTTCAAGCCTTTAAAAATTAATCACACCGAAAATAATAACTTTTTTGAAAAGTCATAGGACCATAGAGTTATAATGTACTACGTACTAGAGAAGCTATTCCAAACAAAAATCTTGTGCTACTCTGTCTTCGCGCATGCACGGTACATAGTAGAGTCGCGTATGCGCGAAGAATTTTATTTAATCTATACATATAATAAAACTGTAAATAGCAGATGTCTGTACATTTTATATTTTTGTAATAAAAGTGATTGAGGGGTACTAAAAATAAGTAATTAAATACATTTCTACCATTTTTAGAATTTTCTGTCTGTCTGTCTGTTTGTTTGTTAACGTATCACGTATAAAGTACTAATTTATATCATATGAGTTGTTAAGGAAATTATAAAGTGTATCTTCGGGTTACATTTAGTCTTTATTTCATTAAAATCAGTTCATTCCATCAAAAGTTATGATAAATATTCTGAAGTATGGGTAGGGAAGTATAGGTACGAATTTGCTCAACGGTGGCTTTGTTTGAGTCATCAAGTGCATTTTAAACTAATATCATATCATAAATCATAGTTAAATTATTTAAAATAATGATATAATTATGTATATCTAAAACGCAGTAAACAAAAGTATTAAAGAACGTATTAAATATATTATACAAAAATATATTAACCTTATTAACTAAATCTGAAGCACAATAGTTTTCCCATTTCTTCGATAGATGGTGGTGTTGTGAAAATGTAATGCAATTGCAATGTGGTTTTTTCCTGTAGATGAATTTTCATATTTACTGCTAATCTTTATTATATTACTCGCTGCCCTACTGCGTGTTGATAAACTCAATTTATTCTTTACCGCCGAGTACTCTATGTGGTAAATAAAATTTTAAAAGAGCTATTAACAAATCGTTGGTTTTGGCGAGAGTCAAACTTTATTTTTTGCTTACTGTGCAGACACTGATTTATAAGCTCTCTTGCGTTTTATATAATGTATCAATCGCGTCAATTAATCTCTTTTATTTTTAGAAATGATGTTAGCAGCGCCATCTCTCTTTAAATATATACATATAATAAAAATGATGATAACATGTTGTGTCTCTTTCTGTACATTGTATAGGTATATATTTTGGTGGTTAAAATCATTATGGGGAACTGAAAATAATAAAATAAGAACATTTTATAATTTTTAGAATTGTCTGTCTGTCTATTTGTCTGTTATTATATGAACGCATCACGTCTAAAGTAAACATCTTTTATTTTCAAAGAAATCGATAAGAAAATCATAAAGCGTATCTTCGAGTTACATTTAATCTTTGTTTTATTAAAATTGGTTAATTATATCGAAAGTAATGATTATTATTTTGAAATGTAGGTTCGAATTTGTTCAATGGCGTCATAAAATCTCAGAAATAGTAATAAAAAGATTTGTGTGTAAAAAAAACGTTCCATAATAATTAATATATTTATACTTAAAACACAAAAAGAGATTTAAAAAGGATGTTTTCTCACACAAAGGACGTAATAGATGGAGTTGTACAAATTACAAACTTTTCTGAATTGCTGTGTTGAGATTTTTCGCCGATGAATCGTATTGAGACTTACTGAAGAAATTTGTATCCATCGAAGCCATACAACGGAATCCGACCAAAAATAAAAATTTTGCAACGAAATGTCGTGATATTGTATTTATAATATACGCAAAATCAGTACTGCTTTTTTGGAATGTATAGCGCGCATTTCGAAATTTTAGCACCTAGCTTAATCCAGCGCTTTTTGGTGTATTTAGCACACATTTCAATATTTTAGCGACTAGCGGGTTATTAACTCTTTTATAGCAGCACTGTTAGTCCACATTACCGATAATAATAATAATGACCTTTATTATTTTTTCCTACAAATAGTACATTGCAGTTTATCTTTTTCAAACATATTTTTTCCACAAAACAAAGAGCATGGGAGACGAGTCCAAACTAGGATACCCTGTGCTATGGATCTCCTGGCTTCCCCTTTAGGATGATTTTTTTACCGACGACTATAAGCGGGGAAATCCCCTTTATTAAAGTTTTTGTTCATAGTTTTGGCAACGCATTTATTTTGCTTTATTCAGTTTCAGTCAGTTGCTTAGAGCACAGCTAAGTTAAAAGTTACTTAGAAGTTATAACACAAAGAAACTGTGTAGCAACCGCAATCAGATGCTGACATCTGAAACTAAGTTGCGAAATACATCTCACTTTAAAACAATTAATGACATTTTTATTGTTCGTACAGTACTAACTACTGTTGACAGCAATTGCCATAATTATAAGTCGATGCCCTGCGAAGTATTGATACATCAAAAAAATATTGCCAGAAAAAAAACTTAATGTTGTTTTCTTTATTATGATTATATAAAAAACACAAACTTTGTTTGTAGTTAATTTAGCGCGAAATCTAGGGCGATTTTAAAGCGCTGTTTTCATGAAATCTAGCGCTTTTTGTGTTGTCCTAGAGCTGAATTAGTTTTTTTTTTTATCTGGCAGCACTGCCCAAAAACCCTCTATTAAGAAGTAACTTTCCCTTCAGTTCAGTTCCCAGTTACAGTAAGCGTGTGTTATGCGATGACCGTAAATAAAGCGCAAGGTCAAACTTTACGCGTTGTAGGAGTGTACCTTAGTACTGACTGTTTTGCACATGGCCAACTCTATGTTGCTTTTTCCCGCGTTAGTAGCCCCCGTAACCTTTTAGTGTACACCCCGGCTAAGCCTACTTCTCACGTCGTTTACACAGAAGCTCTATCATAAACGACTTAGAACTTTGATGATAATGATTTATTTAGTAACCACTTATTGATACAGTAATGAAATAAATCGTTTAATATTCTCTTACCTAAACGACAAATTGTTTATGTAAAACCTGTATACGCGAGCTACGCCGCGGGCACAGCTAGTATAAAATAAAATAAGATATTAATTTAAAATAAATATTAGAATTTAATATAAAATACTCCTATTTTAATCTAAACAAACATATTTCAAAATAAAATGTAATAAAAATTATCTAATGAAATTCACAAATGTTCAATCTACACCTTTCACGCACTTCCTCAATCAATGCTTTCGTGTGAACTTTCTGCAGCTTATATCTTTCTTTCATCTTCTCTCTCATATCCTTATCATTACTAGAGGCCAAGTAGTCTAACCATGCTTTCTTCTTCTTCTTTACAGCTTCTTTCACTTCATCATTCCACCATGCATCTCTTCTTTTACTACTGCCTCTTTTTATTGTTCCACACACTTCTTCCGCTGCACTTACCATTCCATCCCTAAGGTTCTGCCATGTTCTTTCTACACATTCGTTTCTGCCATCGATGGTGTCAAGCTTTTCGGCTACCCTCGCATGATATTTGTCCCTAGTATCCGCTTCCTGAAGCTTCCAGCTTCGGATGCGACAGACCGACTGTGGTTCTGTCACTGTCGTCCGGTAGCGCCAACCCGCGAACAGACCCCTAAATCTAGTAATCACTAGATAGTGATCCGTTCCCAGGTTAGCACCCCTGAACACTCGCGTATCCATCACCTGTTTTCGCAGTTGGTCTTCCACCAGGAACAAATCGATCATACTTCTCTCATTCTTTCGTTCTCTAGTATACATATGAATTTTCTTGTGATTAAACATAGTGTTTGTCACAAGAAGACCCTTTTCCTTGCACACCGCCAGTATAAGCTTGCCAGCATCATTAACCCTTTTATCGCCAAACTTTCCAAGTACCGACTCGTACCCTGGTCGAGCGGTACCAACCCATTCATTCAAATCACCACATACAACAATTCATTCGTTTCCCCTAGCCAAATCTAGAACTTCTCTTACATTCTCCCAAAACTCCTCCAGCTCAGCCCTGGACGACGAAGCTACCGGCGCATAAACAGCCAAAAGGAATAACTTCGTCAGTCCCAATTTAAAACGAACCCAGAGAAGTCTTGAGTTCACAATCTTATATTCAGTCATAACATCGACCAACCGAGAAGACAGCAGCACCTCCACTCCCTGGCAGGCGTTCTCGCTCTCCGGGACTCCGGACCATAGAGCTAACGCCCCGCCAGGGAGCTCTTCAGTACCACTGCCCTTGTGTTTGGTCTCCGACATACACACGACATCTAATTCTCTTTCTTTCATTATTTCGATCAACTCATTCGTCTTATCTCTCATGCCTCCTCTAACATTGCACGTGCCAACTCTGTACTCTGTCCTCCACCTTCCGCCGTGTCGGGCTGTGCGTGACGGTTGGCGGTCCCCATCGCCGCTTTGCGCGCTGCATTCCACACCAACGGGGACGAGCTGGTGTGCGTCGCCTTGGGGGGACGCCCTAACCCTCGTTGACATGGGTGCGCAGCTGAGTAGAATTGCAGCCCTGAAAAGGGCTGGCAGGGGTCGCCACGAGCACGCTTCTACAATGACCCCCCATTATCATATTTGAAACAAAATACCGATTTTAAAGATTTTTTTTTACGTGGTAGAGCCATGCTGCAGCTATATTAGTAGTATAGTTGTAACACGAATGGGTCCGCTCAACCGGGGAAGGACCACGCTCTCACAGAAAACCAGCGTAAAATAGCAGCTTAACGCTGCTGTGTTTCGTATGGTGAGTGTAGAGAACCGGAGACCCTTTTTACTGGCAAAGAGGCATTCCATCTTAGTCCTCACGGGTGACAACGCATCTGCATCTTGAGTCTTTATTGCGGATAGATGTAGATGTCTAATGTCTATGGGTCACAGTAACCACTTACCATCAGGTGGACTGTGTGCTCGTTTGTCACCCTCCGTTTAAAAAAAAACCCCTACAAATATTTTGCCAATGTTGACCAATACACGCGTAAACATTTGTGAAACAGAACACTAGAGTACATGGAGTAGATGTGTATTGTAATCAAATAAATTGCACTGAAATTTACTTATATTATAATTATTTTAAAGATATACATATATACATATATGTGGAATTTAGTGATTTTTTGCTTGTAACATAGAGCTATCAGCCTTTGCCAGCCGCTGACATTACATACATTTGAAAAACAAAAAGCGTACTTACAGTTTATTACTTTTTGTGTACGGCACATAAAAACACTGATATATTAAATAATCATATTATACACCAAACCTTCAATTAATAAGTATTTTATTTATTTTTATTTTTATTCTTTATTGCACACCAACACAATTAAGTACGAAATGGGCGATCTTAATGCTAACAGCAATTTCTTGATAACAGAATTTGTCAACCAATGAATGGACAGGATTACACGAAGATAACAGAGGTAGGGTGAATTATATATATATATATATATATATATATATATATATATATATATATATATATATATATATATATATATATATATATATATATATATATATATATATGTGTGTGTGTGTGTGTGTGTGTGTGTGTGTAAATAATATATAATACATACACTACAAACATATATACATACAAAAACTAAAATAAATATATAATTAATTATTTAATAAAATGCAACATTATACTATACTATATTTATTGGCTTGTGTGGAAAGTATGTATACTAACAAACATAAATGCCTAAAATATAAATAATTTCAACTAAACTTATGATTATATTATAAATTATTTTAGTGTTCACCGCGATTCCATAACTTTTGTAGCTAAATTCGAAGAAGCAAACAGAAACGAAACAAAACGACGTAGCTTGCAAGGCAATAACGGGAAAAAGTACTTTAATTTGTTATTACTTAAGGTTTATTTCACACTAAATGTTATTTAACCTATGTCTTTTCATTTCCAAGTGACAGGAGTAATGCATTGAATTGTTCTTTTTCATAACTAATGATCGCAAGATTTGTGACTTTCTTACTAGATGCCACGGTTGTAATTAAATTGAACATAAAGCTGTTTTAATTTTTTGTCTCAGTTCTTTAGTAAACAAATGTAGCTGTATAAGTATATATTCACGCGGACAGCATTTAGCTATGATTATGTACGTGACCCGTTATCTAGTTGGTATTGTTGATCGAAGCATACGTGCTTTTTTTTGACACTATATGACTTTCCATAATAAACTGAAAAGCCTCATTGACTCTGTATCCCGTATTTTTATTAGTTATTTAAAAAAAAAGTTACCGATTATAATCCGCTTCGACTCTTTATGTTACTGCAGATACTATAACTGCTGAACCCTTAAATAATTTAGTTATTTAACAATGCATTTTTAGTAATTTTATTAATAGTTCCATTCAAAATACAATAATATGGCTATGTAAAGAAATTATATTTCTTTTATTCAAGATGTCTTTTATTCAATATGCTACGGTCTGTAAACACAAAAATTCATCTTCGATTAGGAATCAAAATGCAGATGCGTTGTCCCCATAATTACTAAGATAGGTACATAGAAAACCTCCTTATCAGTTGATATGAATGTTAATGCTGTGTCTCTTCATAATAATTGGTTTTTTAATTGAAATTTAAGCAGCAGAATCAAAATGTATAAAAATGCGGTTGCCAACCCACTTTCAAGCGTGAAAATTATGGTAAATATCCGCTCTATGAGGCAATCTAAGTGAACGTCTATCTTCAGAAGTGGACTTTTACCAAAATATCAAAATAACAAAGTGCAATAAGAATCTTCTCTTCTAGAATAATTTTATGCTATTTATCTTCTTCAATATGTCACCGTGAATAAGGAGGGATTTAATATATGCGCGACGTGGAATATGCAAGCATTTTCGCGCACGTGCATTCATCGTCTTTGTTCTAACAACATGAGCAAATTGCAACGTCTGCATAAATTGACAGTTAACAGTTTAATGTGACACGTTTAGTGTGAACGTGTCACATAGTTAAACTCTAATCGTAACATAGAAGTATTATAACGTTATATACCACAACAACACTATATTTTTTTTGCTACTATGCATTAAATTTTCTGACATATTGTATAACATTATTTAACATTTTGTAACCATAAAATTGGATTTAACTTATAGAGAGCTTGTTTAAAAAAGTATTTTTACTGGATGTATCGAACAATGAATCAGCTTTCCTATCCACATAAATTTTATAATTAATAAAAGTTGTAATTTACTGTCGTATTTCAATTTGCTATCGTATATTTTTGTTAATTTCGATTAATATTATACAGCAGTGTTATAATTTATCAATTTTATAAAATGTTTTATAATAAATAATATACACGCGTTTATAACTGCTGTATGTAAGCACCTAAAGAACTACAAACAATATTCTTGCAAGGGAACTCACGTAGTGTTGCTTCGATTAATTCTAAGAACTACAGATAAACATTCTTGTACATGAAGTACCAAGTTACACAACACTCTTATAAAACCTTTAGGAACAGTTTCTTACAACTTCTAGTACATATTTTTTAAAGCAAACTATGTTGCTTAAAATAAGACTCAATTTTAGAGCAAGTAAGACGTGTTCTAAATAAAAATTTCCTATTCTAATACATGAATAGTGTTTTGTAAGACTATCTACATGTTTTTAAGCTAAAATATCGTGGTATATATTTTAATTAACATCAAAATAAAATGCTGCAAATCATTGTGGCATTCCTTTTCGAAGGTGTATTTTCAGCAATACACATTTATTTATATGTAATGATGATGATAATGATGTCGAAAGAAATTGTCATAAAATTTTTGTCACTACGGTGGTGTTCGAAAAAAGTATAGTATTAAATTGTTGTTATATGTAAACGCTTTAAGCAATACTTTTAAAAATGCCTTGTACTCTGCGGTATCATTCCAGTCCATCGAAATTCCACTGCTGAATATAAGCATCCCCACCCCATCGATCGATTGCATCTTAAAGGGGAATTCATCGTAGTGGGCATGCTTGGCGGACGAGTTAAAAATCACAGTTTTTAATATTATTAACCTCTTATAATGAAGATGTAGCTGATCTTCTCTTGTTTCAGTTTCCCTCTTAATTTACCTCTTATCATTGCCCACGTGATGACATGACGTATTGGGTTTTCTGACGCCTCCACAACACGGTAACATTCATTAAATTAAACAATACACAGGACATAAAACTCAATTCTTAGCCTCTTTTATTATTAATAATTAGAGTCATTTGAAGAAATGTAATAAAAACGACTTTAAATTACCATAAAACACATATTATACATAAATTCTCACGCCTACATCACTCACTCACTTACATTGAGACGATCCTGCCACACTACTCTCACTTCTTTCTCATCAATATTTCTACGCATGCATAACCATCGGTTAAGGGTACACTTAATTTAGTCCATTTTCGATATATCGCCATTTTGGTCAATAAACTCCACCACTCACTTTTGCACACACATTCATTTTAATGTGTGTTCCACGTCCATTTTCTCTACGTGTTAAAACCACTGAAGCATTCTTTTTTAATTCTAGTCACAACATCGTCTTACAAATATACTTTTTTCTTATCGCAATTTTCTCATCCTATCGTTCAAAGTCACGTCTAACATACTCGTACTATAGAATACTACTACATTTCATATTATTATAAATTCATCTTATGTACCATTCTCTTAATAAACTCAACAACATTTAATTTCGCGCAGCGAAGAGTTAAGAGGAGTTTAAAGAAATTATTATATACAATAAAATAATTTTAATAAAAATAAGTTCTTAAGTCTTTGTACAAAATTCAACTTTATTATTCAAATGTGACTACTTCAGTAATCCACTCTAAGCTTGTAATAATTTGTTCTACAGGGAAAACTTAGTAACTCAGTAAGCGCTTTACGATTTGTAAAGTAACATTGTACTGTCCACAAGATAAGTGTCAGGGGAAAAGGGTAAATACGTTTAAGTATTTACAGCTAAAGGTCGGCTCGAACAATGTACTTTATTTTTATTTAAGGTTGGATAAAAACCCTTGAAATATATTATTTCCTGAAAGGTTAAATTTGAATTTACGCAAACAATTTGATACAAACCTCAAGTTATTTTGTCCGCTGGGGCGCTTTAACAACTTGAGATACTGTTATCATTGACTGTCACGAAATTACCAAAAAAACGCCGCAATATGATGCATTAACATTTTAAGGGAAGTTTATGAACAAGTTATTATAAAGTATAATTTCCTATTACTTGACGCTGGCAAAGGTACAACCGCAGGAGTCCATTGCCATAGTAAAAATATCTCTGACCCGTCAATGCAAAACGAACTCGTACAAAGTCACCAAATGACAAGTAGGTTTTTCTTCTGTTTTGTTTTTAAATGATACTACATAATAGTATTTCCTCATGTATCGTGAAGGTGTTTTACATACATAAATATCGCGGGGACAAATCATATATAGATTATTATTAACATACTTGATTTATTCGACGTTTTTCACGCAGCATATTTTCATTTTTATATATTATTTTTAATTTAAAAATATATTTATACCGAAGTTGTTGTAAAACGTGTTACAGATTTTAGTTATATGATTTCATGGTCACGCTTTAGTCATGGATGTATCTAAGTAAAGGCGTGGGATGAATAGGTCTGCGGAGACCCTTTGCCATTCGTAGACTTAAAGTTCCGTAAAGTCGACGCCTTGAGCCATTCATACAACGGCCTGCTACATATAGCAGTATGAATGCAAAAAAGAGAAAAAGCGAAAGTACTGTCAGCCACATTTTACTTCAATGTAAATGAATAATCGTTTTGATATTGAAATTATGTACACATTCGTTCCATCGTTGAGGTTAACTGTTTATTGCTTTAACACTATCACCTTTTATAAATTCTGTTAATGCGTGGTCCTCACCGGTCCAGTTACGGCTAGATATGGCTACAGCATGGCTCCACCACGTTTCAAAATTTATTACACTGTTGTTTTTCTGATGCTAGGGGATCAAAGGAAAGTTAACTTCAAGTGGTGTGTGACAGTTTGTGTCCCAAAAATATAGGTGTTACCTTGGTGTGGCAAGCGACCAAAGTCAGGATCCTGCACCATCTTTGGCAATACGTTAATTCGGCACCGTACACTTTAGCCAGAACACTCAACTTTTCACCCGCTATATTCCAAACACCTTGTGATTTTTACTTGTTAAGAAATATAAAAAGGTTTGAAAGTATAAAAATCGCACTAGCTGCTTATAATATCTGAGAAATCTAAAGAATAATGATCTGAGATATTTTCCAAGTGGCTTAGTCGTATGAATAATTTTGAGCGTGCTCAATGTCAAAACTTTTGTAAGATTGATGCTAGTAATATATCAAATGGTATAATTTTGAGTATCTGATTTCTTTCGTAATTCTTGTATGCTGGTTTCCTTTTTAATAAAAACAAGACAATGTAAATGTATCAAATTCTATATTATACTAGCTGACCCGGCAAACGTTGTTTTGCCATATACTCGTACATTACGCGTATATCTAGGAAATATTTTATACTTTTAAAAAATCGGAATTCATAAACAGGGGTGATCATAGAAGGGTGGAAATTTGAAGTTTTATGTATTTTTCACTGCTAAATCATAATAAAATAAAAATAAAAATTTGTCAAAAGAATAAAAAAAATATTTAGGGATGGGTCACCCTTATCATTTAGGGGTTTGAAAAATAGAAGTTGGCCGATTCTCAGACCTACCCGATATACATACTAAATTTCATACAAATCGGTTCAGCGGTTTCGGAGGAGTTTGGTAACAAACACCGCGACACGAGAATTTTATATATTAAGATTATACTATATGATATGTTATAGTGAATATATCCTAATTTTAATAATGACAAGCAAAAAGATTAAGAAATATTAAGGTATATTGCACCCGATACTCGTAAACCAATTCACTCAAGTGCTTGAAAATGTAACGAGCTATTCGTGCTAATATTGGGTCTTGTAGAACGCTAAGGATATGAGTTTATAATGCGAAATCTCATTATATAGTATATACGGTATCTTGTTTCCGATAAACGATATTCGCACCAAAATATATCAGTTTTATCAAAAAATTAAATTAACACCAGTTTATTAATCTGTTGGTAGCCCGCATACCTAGGCTTAATGGGCTTAATTTAATAAGGCCATTAGGCTAGGTGTGCGGGCTTCCCTGAGATACACTGTTTTACTATTTTGAGTTGCAGAATCAATGTCCATTGTCTTTATTTTATGAACACTTTCCTTTGAAGCAATTAGCCACGTAATTTGTAATCATTCTGATTTACGAGTACGTTACACTTGTATAGGCCCGGGACTTCCTTTCTTACCGGGTAGGCGGATTGCTTGCTTTACGTAAAACTACTACGTTGTCTTAGTTTTACTGCTACTTGTACGGCAAGCAGTAAGGAATTTTATCAACCGTGTATATTTTGGCACATTATATATTTCAATATAGTTAGATATTTCTCGCTCCTGCTTTTCCTGTAAATATTTTTCCAAAACACCTGCCCTCATCTGAACGTTATTATTTTAGGTATATTATTAGTTTGTCTTTTTTAAGTTATTAATAGTACCTTGGTATGCCTCTAGGATCTCTATGACTTTACCCATTTTTTCACTATGGAGTTGTTACGATTAGCTTTAATCTCACATCTCTCATCTCTCGCTTTATTGTTTTCTTTATTTACAACTCTCTCGAGACATCTAACAGCGTTTGTATTTTTCCTACTCATCATTATCGCAAACAACAATTGTGTTAAGTATTTATTATAATATCGCATGACACTCTCGGCATGTTCAAGATTTTCTGCGTTACAAACAGCTGCCGGTTGTTTGTTCGCGAGCTCGGTACAAGTACTATTCAGATTTACTATTTTCTCACAGCGGCTGCACTTCAATCCAGGCTTATTTTTAACCGACTTCAAAAAGGAGGATGTACTCAATTCGACTGTATTGATTTTTTATGTGTGTTACCTCAGAACTTTTTTCTACGATTTCGATGATTTTTTTTTATTTGAAAGCAGATGGTAAGTTTTGAAATACTCGTATACTTAATAATTTATACTGAAGTCAGTTGTACAAAATTTTTAATTTTACCACTTGTTAGTAATAGCTTTTCTGCACTTATCACACAAAAAATACATACACTCACGCCTGTCACCCAGAGACCCCTCTGGGTGACAGGCAGACAAACAGAGACTACGGACTTCCATTTGGCGCGATCCTGACACACCTCTCTCGCCTTCTGTACAGCCATATATCTACGCGTACACGTATGTCGGTTAAGGGAACTCCTAATCTCGCCCATTTTCAATGTATCGCCGATTTGGTCGATAAACCTTCGTCTAGGCGTGCCTTTTCGACTCTGCCGTTCACTTCTGAAACATAAAGGAGAATGGGATTTTTGGGCCTGAAGTTACTAATTGGTATATACTTTAAAAAATTGAATAAAGAATTCACTAGTGAAATTCTCGTTTCTGAACGTTATTTTCCAATAGAGGACTTCTCATTTTGAAACTCGACTTAAGACTTAACAGTTCAGCCTTCAACCTTTAAACTATTTACTTAAAAGAAAAAGACAGATTTTCGATTCGATTTGAAACGAGCGCAGTATAATCGATTTTCGATTAAATAGAGCATTTTAATATCTATTTTCGATTATATTTCTGTGCTAACTAGGGAGATAAAAAAATAGCGTACATATCTGCAAAATAATAATAAAAAATACAAAATATCAAAATGCCAACAAGTAACAGTTACAACAACAATTCAAGTAATTGATCTCAGATCGATATCCCTAATATTCACTTCACTTAGCTGTTGTTGTTTTAACTTTCGTTAATCGTTTCACCATTTCGTTTTATTATCAACCACAGCTTTGGTGATTTTATACTGCTCCTGCTTTTATATCTTTAAGTAATTATAGTGAAAAATAGCCTGTTACAGTGTAATAACAGTGAAAAATCACCTGTTACAGTGTAGGTAATAGATAATCCTGCTTTTACTTATTCTACAATAACTCAGCTCCTAGATTGACAAATCGTGCCAGATTTTCAGCTATGAATTTATTTATTTATTGAGTCTACCAGCGATTTTACAATACATACGTTACATATATTTCTTAAAGTATAATTACTATATTACTTGCACACAGTATGTAAAATCATTTAAAGGTAAACACTACATGCTATTTTTGCTAGTATTAGTGTATAAATCTGAAATAAGTTAATAACAGAAAAAAAAACAAAAAACAAAATAGTAATTTTGGTAAAAGCCTGTAAAACCTTATCAATTTAAACAACAAAAGAGATGTAATCAAACTTATAATTAGTCTTTCAATTAAAATTACAACTTAATTTAACAACTATCACAATCTAACCCAACTAAATATATATTATTAGAAATTAAAACAAAATATACGTAATAATTAATATGAGAAAAAATCACACTCAGGATGACTGGCTGACTAGGTTGCTGATAATTAATTTGCGAAAGGTGTTAGGCGAGTTAATATTGATGTCAATTAACTGACTAAATTTATTATATATTTTACATAAACGAGGGATTGTGGAGTTTGCGCCGAAGACCGTCCTGGTGCGTGGAGGCATGACCAGAGTACGCGGATATCTGCGTGGTACTCGAAAATTAATTTTACTTAGTAAACTGGGGTAGTCTAACTTATTACTTAGTAATTTGTATAAAAACATTCAATCTAACAATTCTCTTCTTTGGTCAAGAGTCATGATATTAAAGTATTTTAGCCTTTTTTATAGGACACCAGCGTTTTGTTAATCTTCGCTGAGTGTGATAGATGCCACATGAATCGCTTCTGTACACGCTCCAGTCTTAAGTAGTGTGTAGAGTAATGTGGACGCCATACAACGCTACAGTACTCTAAGTGATTGCGGACAAGGCTGTTGTAAAGACAGACTTTTGTTTTAGCTTCTTTAAAAGTTCGACCTTGTCGCATAATAAAACCTAGTAATTTAGAAGCTTTGTTTATTACACTTTCTATGTGGTAAAGATAAGTACATTTTTTATCAATTATAATACCCAAGTCTTTCACGAGCTCAACTTCCTTAAGACTATTACCGTACAATTTATATGTCGTTGGGGTAATATTATTTTTTCTAGTAATTTTTTTTTATAGAATAAAGGTGATAAACGAGCACACAGTCCACCTGATGGTAAGTGGTTGTTGTGACCCATAGACATCTGTATCTATCTTCGTTTGCGAATCAAAATACAGATGCGTTGTCAGCCTTGAGGACTAAGATTGAATGCCTCTTTTCCAGTAAAAAGGGTCTCCGGTTCTCTATACTCACAATGCGAAACACAGCAGCATTAAGCTGCTATTTTACGCTGGTATTCTGTGAGAGCGTGGTCCTTCCCCGGTCGAGCCGACCCATTCGTGCGACAACTATACTATTAATATAGCTGTAGCATGGTTCTACCACGTATAAATTTAATATGAAGACATTTACTGCAGTTGAGTTTCATGCCATTAGATTTACACCAATTGGTTAGTTTATCTAGATTGCTCTGTAATAAAATCGAATCAATTGGTGAACAAATTGTTCTCGTTATTTTTAAATCATCGGCATATAAGTATGGTGTGGAGTTTTCAAAACAAGAAACAATGTCGTTTACAAATATATTAAACAAAATTGGGCCAAGATGCGAGCCCTGAGGTATACCTGACGTTACCAGATTGGTTGAAGAGCTAAACCCATTAACGACTACATAAAAAGAACGGTCGTGTAAGTATGATGAAAGCCATTTTAGCACCGGGCCTGAAAACTCATAATACGATAATTTTTCAATAAGTATTCCATGTGGAACTTTGTCAAATGCCTTTTTAAAATCCGTATATATGGTATCCATCTGCTTCTGCGAGGCAATAGCTTCTGATAATGAGGAAGTGAAACTAACTAAATTAGTGGTGGTAGGCCTACCTGGCAAAAATCAATGTTGATGCTCAGAAACAAAACATTTGAAATGCATTTGAATTATTGGACAAACTAAAGATTCGAACACCTTTGCAAAAACCGAGTGAATTGATATGGACCTATAGTTGCGTATATCTTTCTCATCATTACTCTTGAATATTGGAACTACTTTTGCTTTCTTCCATAAAGCTGGAAAAGTACCCGAACAAAGCGAGGCTTTAAAGATAAGATATATAGGTAAAGTTAGGCTAGTTGCGCTATTTTTTATAAATACCGGTGGTAAATTGTCCGGTCCTGCACCTTTGCTAATATCGAGACCCTTCAGCTTTTTGAAAATTTCATTCTGATTTATTTCTATACCTGCTAGATTTTCACTAAAGCCTAAATATAGGATTTTTCGTAAATGAGATGACGGATCTAAACGACAGAAACTATTTGAATCATCATATACCGAAGCAAAATAACTAGAGAACATATTGCATATTTCAACTCCGCTAGTAGAAGTTTTAACTCCGTTATTCATAGCAGCTGGATACGCGTTAGAATTATTGCGTTTACTCTTTAGGAACGTCCAAAATGTTTTCGGATTCTTCTGAATTTGCTTTTCCAGGTTTTTGTTATAATTGTTGTAGGCATTACGCGTAATTCTATTACAACGATCACTAAGCACTCTTAGTTCTATTTCATCCATTGGATTATTATATTTTTTAAATCGTTTTAGCATTTTGTGCTTTTCTTGAATTCTTTTTGCAACATTGTGATTGATCCATGAAGGGTACCTATTACTCTTAGTTTTTTAAGGGAACATAATCAGTGATAGCAATTTGTATACTCTCGTAGAATAGTCTAACCATTTCATCTATATCATCCAGGTCCAATAATGAATGCCAGTCGTTTCCTTTCAAGTACTCATTTATAGAATTATAATCGGCTTTATAAAAATTGTATCGCTCGTGTGAAGTATTAATCATAAGTATATTTTGTCTCACATTACGTATGTTTATTTCAAGGGGAGGATGGAATTGTTTATATATACGCTTTCAAATGGTCCTACTTGCATCTTGTTAACACTTGGGCCCAAAAATGTATGGAGACGTCTTCTTCTCCTTTGTTTTGTAACACTTTCCTCGTTCATGCTTTCTACATGACCAAACCACCGAAGCATTCCTATCTTAATCCTGGTCACAACGTCATCTTGCAAACCACAATTTTCTCTTATCACACTATTTCTCACCCTATCGTTCAAATTCAGCCACACTGCACTTATCACATTTATCCATTTTGAGATTAATCTCGCGACTCACTTTACAACAGAACGTAGATACGTGTAACCCATTTGAACACTCAACGAAAAATTTTGATAAGGACTATCTTGACATCATTTATTTATTATTAAAGTTAACCGTGTATTGGCGGTGTGAAAATACCCACTACCACATATCATCCCGTGGGTGTCGTAAGAGGCGACAGAAGGTAACTAAAACAGGAGACGGACAGCAGCATCTTCCTGATAATAGCTGAATAAAAATAAAAAACTGTAGTTGCCAACCCGTATGCCAAGCGTGGTAGCTATGGCGAAAACCCCCCAATGAGGCAATCTATGTTCATCAGTGGACTTTTATAGGCTGTAATAAATAGAATAAAGTGTAACTCTGCTAAATAACAACTCATTCTTTAACTTATTAAAACGATTTCACTAAACTTAAGAATCATGTATAATAATTCCCAAAATTATTTGTAATTTGAGTTATTTTTAAGCACAAAATCGTACCTTACTCTCGTAAATCCTTTCAGTTTTCTATTGAAATAGCAAAGAATATAATTAATCAAACGAATTTGTAGTAATTATTTGCATAACGATCACTAAATAACTGATTATAAATACAAAGATAAGAACTGAGCTTTATTTTGTGTGGTTATTTCATTAAATACCTAAAAATATATTGAATTCTCACTTAAAATCTGATGTTAAATATGTTTGAGTTAAACCGATAAGTTTAATATCTTCAAAACACTCTCAAACTTAAGATATTGGATTATTAGAATATCTTCTCATCTAAAACGAATCACGTCGTAAATTCGAAAATATTTCCAAAGTTACTCCATTAAGAACATTTAGGATTTTTGTAACGTATTTGATTGCAATTATAAAATATTCTTTCATTCAATATACAAACTTTATTTAACATAATATTATATAATAAAAAGAATTAAATTTATTGTGAAACTTTACAGAAGAAACTCATTTATGTAATAAAGTCATTGTAGTTGTTGCAGAGCTTTCCATTAAGATACTAAAATGATAAAGTATGCTGAATTTCTTATTATCTAAGTCAAGGTGATAAATATAACTTCACATAATATACTCACAATACAACACATCTGTATTTTATAATGGTACCCTTGAGAATTAATATATAATTTCTTGTTTCCAATAAAAACAGTCTTAGTCTTATCATATGAATAAAATGCATTTATTTGCTAGAAATAGGCGTACGTAAATCAAATTTACGAATATTCAAAGTAAAAAAGCAATAAACTAAATAAAAAATAAGGCGGGGGTTAATCTACTCCTAATTCTCAAATTTTTACCACCTATTCTGCTCCCCTGTCCTGTGAGCAGTCGTACGAATGGATCTGTGAGAGAGCGTAGGTCCTGTTGATCCCCAGGGCAAGTCTGATGACTTCTTCGGACTTGCCCTGAAGTCTATAGATATAACAACTGGCATAAAGTGGTTGCCGCTTGTTATTTGGTCTGGTCCAATAGGAAACAGATAGAACAGACACATAGAGACGATCTTTTTCTTTTCTTTTTATCCCACCCTCGTTTTCCTATCCTAACCCAATACAAGGGGTTTAAGCGTACCTTGCCGATGGATGCGTAGCTGGAGGGGACTCCAATCGGAAACGATGCCTGCTCGTGATCATACCAATTCAGGTAGGATTTTAGCCTTTCCCTGGGCATGCGGGGCTCTGCCGGGGGTGATCAAATATTTTCCTATCTAATCGTGGGAACAAAATGGATTGAGATCAATATTTTAAAAAACATAACTCTCCTTAATGAAACCGTCTGTAGGTATGGAAGAGGCTCTTTTAGCATCATCAACACCCTGCAACACAACGCCCTAACTTGGGACGAGCCGTGAAGTGGAAGACGTTTGCAGCCGAACCACAATCGGGAACGAACCAGGGAAGGGAAAAGAACAAGTTCGCTAGGCCTTACAAACTTAGTAGAACAACGAAAAAGAGGTACAGGAGGCTGATAGCAGCTGATAAAGGACCTGAAGAGGCTCTCTATATTTTCCAGAAGCCCTGGGCCAAAATTCCTTTGCCGTAACCTCCCCCGGTTCCAAAGGCGAAATAATGCAGTTGGTCTGAGGAGGAGTCTTCCAAAGACCAGCCTAGGAAATCTGTAAAGCTGACAAATGGAGAAAAGAAGCTCAGCTTCAGTGCCGTTGCTTGCCCCTAGGGTGTAGGAATTTCGATTTGCCGACGATATAGTCCTTATGACAGAATCGCTGGAGGACTGCTTAGGTCCTCCAGCGATTCTGTCTATGCTCAATGACCTCAATAGTGCTTCCCAACGGATAGGTTAAGATGAACATGGACAAAACAAAGATCATGTTTAATGTCCATGTCACACCTATGCCGGTAGTTGTTGGGAGCATTAAGCTCAAAGTTGTTGACGAGTATGTTTACCTGGGACAAATAGTCCGACTAGGTAAGTCCAACTTCGGCCGAGAGGTCAATCGACGGATTCAACGCGGTTGGGCAGCGTTCGGGAAATTACGGCTCATCTTCTCATCAGGTATACCTCAAAACTTGAAAACGAGACTGTACAACCAGTGCGTGTTGCCAGTGATGACATACGGATCCGAGACGTGGTCCTTCACTGCTGGCCGGATGAGGAAGCTCAAGGTCGCTCAGCGAGCTATGGAGAGGGCTATGCCCGGAGTTTCTCAGCGTGATAAACTCAGAAATGAGGATATCCGCAGTAGAACCAGAGTGACCGACATAGCCCAACGGATTAGTAAGCTGAAGTGGCAATGGGCCAGCCATATAGCTCGAAGAACCGACAACCGATGGGGAAAAATGGTTCTCGAGTTGCAGCCGCGTACCGGCAGGCGAAGTTTTGGGCGTCCCCCCACTAGATGGAGTGACAACCTGGTAAGATATGCAGGAAGTCGATGGATGCAGGTGGTTCAGGATCGTGCTTTGTGGCATTCCTTAGGGGAGGCCTATGTTCAGCAGTGGACTTGTGAAGGGCTGTAATGATGATGATGATGATGATACAGCCTAAAAAATGGCTTAGATCTCATTTCTAAAATTTAAAAATGTTCGTATTCCTCCTAAATCCATATTGTTATCTTTAGACGTTAATAGTCTTTTCACAAATTTCCCATCCCCTGACTGTTTGCGTATACTCGCAGATCTCTTTGATAAACTTCGTCTACATCCCAGGGAAACAAATGATCTTCATAACTTAACCTCTCTCTGTATAAAACAAAACTATTTCCGGTTTAATAACCGTTTCTATCGTCAAAAAGTAGGATTAGCTATGGGGTCCCCTCTAAGTCCCCTTATGGCGGACATTTTCATGGATAATTTCGAAAAACAACATATAGTTGTCAATCAAAATATTTTATAATACTATCGATATGTAGACGATATAATTATTTGCTGGACTGGGACAAGGAGACAACTGGATGTTTTCCTCAATAAAATAAATCCATCCAGAGTTCATGACAAAATTAAATTTAAACTTGAATTGGAACAAGATTGTTCCCTTAATTTTCTCGACTTAACAATAACAAGAAAAAAATCGTCCCATGTTTTCCAAATTTATCGAAAGCCAACTCACACCGACACGGTCATCCCCGCGTCATCGTCTCATCCGTGGCAACATAAAGTAGCCGCTTTTTATTGTTCCATTAACCGTTTGTTCACTGTCCCATTAAGTAAAGAAAATTATTTAAAACAACTTCATATAATTTTCAAAATAGTGGTCTCTAACGGTTTTTCAAAAAATCTCATTAACTATTTAATTAAAAAGAAACAAAAGCATGTTGTTCGGAACTCTCTGTACGCGGTTCAACCACAAAGTGTTCATCGATATGTGAGCAGTTTGACCTACTTAGGCCCTATATCTGAAAAAGTAGCTAATACTCTTCGACAAAACGGCGTTTATGTGGTGTTCAAAACAAACAATTTTCTTATAAATATCTGTAATAATAAAGATAAGTTGGATATTTGTCAAAAGTCAGTTGTTTACAAACTTTTTTGTGAAGAATGCCACGCTGTTTACGTGGGTCAGACTGGTCGCAATTTTGAGACACGTTATAAAGAGCATTTAGCCGCGTACAGGAATTGCAATCCTGATAAATCCCATTTCGCCAAACATCTTTTGGACACTGGACACAACCTAGCCAGCGACCACTCCTTTAAAGTCTTACATACGTGTAATAAAGGGCTGCGGCTGTGTGTGCTGGAACAGTTAGAGATATTATAATGTAATAATAGTACCGTTGCACTGCTGAATGAACAAACAAATGTTACTAACTCACCTCTCTTAAATATCTTTTAGCCTGCTCTCTAATAAAAGAGAGCCTCGCAATATTGTCATTTGTCACCCTCACGGTGATCGGCGATTGGTTGCGTGGTTGGAGGGTAGGTGGGCGTTGCGCGGCGGTTTGTTTTTAATTTTACAAACGACTGCGTAAGTCCGGCGGTGATTGGTCGCATGTTTTATCGCATGACGCAGTCGCTCGCTCCTTAAGTAGAGAGCGGATGCGTCATCGGTCTGTATAAAAGGCACTTGTTTTGGCTCGCCGCTCACTTAGCGGTTAGCCACCGTAGAGTCTATATCACCTGAGGATGCCTCGTGTAGGGGCGAAACACGTGTCGTATTGTCATCAGTTGTAAGACACACTACTGACGACAATACGACACGTGTTTGGCCCCTACACGAGGCATCCTAGTGAAGTGGTGTTGGGAGTAGCGGTGCTGGGATTAGTGGTGACGGGGATAGTGCACGCAATTGAGGGAGGGCGGGTGCTCTTCATACTAGGTAAGACACATCATTTTATTTTATAACGCGGATATTTGCGAAGTAAATTTTTCTAAAAGCTTTTTTTATAAGCTAAAGTAGCTTAGGGAAAAGACTAGAAAACAATTTAATAGTGCCAAAAAAACTAAAGAGTGGGATATTTATAATACAGCCCTAACCTAATATATTTAAGAAATTAAAAAAGATAATAGAGCATCGTCGAGGAAACTATGCTAGGAAGTTGAGTATTTGCCTCGCAGTGCAAGGCTACCAAAATACTGCCGAAAGCTAAATCTAATCAAATCGGGCTTCTTATAAAGCCTGATGGTAACTTCACTACTAGTGAAACAGAAACGTTGGAGTTAGTAGCGTCAACACATTTCTCGGGGTCACGGAAGATTCTTGCCTCGAGCTCTTTCAGAGCCCTACGAAAGCCTTGGAATGAGGACTGGAGTAGAGGCGCAAAGATAATAAATCCAAACAGGCGCAGACTTCCAGTCCTATCGGACGAAGAACTGTCGATCACATCTGTGCCGGAATCACCATTATTGGAAGCACCGGAAAAAAGTAGACTCAGCTTGCTTATTAACTCCAACAGGCGACTAGGGGTGGAAATGATATGGTGACAAAAGAAGCGAACGAAATGCTTGTGAGAGGGAAGGAGGCATTAGAAATGGCAGAGAATATGAAGAAGGAATGCAAACAAACAGCTTTAGAAAGTCTGCAGTCCCTCTACGAGATGGTCTTGGCATTGTCCGATTCCAGATCTAGACATAAGCATAATTTAGAAAAGGAACGCTCACGCAACGCTCATGAGCTACTGCGAGTGAATCAGGCACATAATAAGCTTATGACACAACTTGTGAAAGGAATAGCATCTGAGATAGGCCAAGCCAGGACTAACATAAAGAATACCCTCCAAGAATCTGAGGCGATAAGGGGCTGGCTGGACTTTGAAACCCAAGAGCCATTTCGTAGAACATCGGAAATACTTAGGGCTGTAACGGATTTAGATAGGCGCATAGAGGTAATCCAATAATATAGCATAGAGGTAAAAATAACCTGATTCAGCAGAAGTAGGGAGGTGCAGAGAACATCTTACCTCACATAAGATTGGACCTCACTGGAGTAAAATTCAGCGTGGAAACACTCAGATTGCAATTGGATGACATGCGCCTAATTATCGAAAAATCCGATAACAATACCAAGGAGGTTCTGGAGACTGGCTAGAAAACCTTATTACGCCTTAAATCACCGCCCTCCTGCCCCTCACAGGAAATAAAAAAAAGTTGGAGCAGGAGCTGGAAGGAATGAAGAGGTCGCTGAAGGAGCTAGATGAAAACATCAGATCTGGACTCTCAGTTTTATCTTCAGCGGACTCTGGCAAAACATTCCAAACCAGTATCAGAGAACAGCTTCAACCCATTGAAGAACATTTAAGTGTTATGTCATCTGAGCTGAGGAAGATGAGGAAACAGAAATGGGCTTCATCACCTACAGCCCCGAGTCTAGCAAAGGAGAATGTACAAGCTGGTTAAGCAGCAACATAATCAAAAAGGACATACGCCAGAGTGACTGCAAGCCCGCCCCTTCCTAAACCCAATCACACTCTCATAATCACATCAACTGATTCGAAGAATACAGCTGATAACATCTTTGAGAGAATCAGAGAGGCCCTAGATACTAAAAAGACTGGAGCCAAAGTGGATAGGGTAAGGAAGGCGAAAAACTAAAAAGTCGTCCTCAGTTGTAACACCAAGGAGGATCTTAACCTTGTCCAAAACAGGGTTAAGACAAACAAAAATTAAAAAGTAGAGGTTGCCAGGACAAACAATCCCTTGGCGATGATCGGAGACGTGCTATCGTATCACAGCGATGTCGAAATCGTCGAAAATATACTGGCGCAGAACCTTCTGCATGACGTCGATGAAAAAGAACGAACAATCAGAGTTCGATACAGGTAAAAGGCGAGGAATCCACATGAGTGCCATCCTGTACTCGAGCTCTCTCCACAAGTGCACAGGCGCTTCATTGGTGCGGGCAAACTTTACACTGGCCTCCAAAGGAGACCAATAATGGACCACTCTTCCCTAGTGCAATGCACTAAATGTCTTGGTTTTGGCCACACAAAGACAGTGTGCCATGAGAAGGAGGAACTCTGCAGTCATTGCGGAGAGACTCACTCATGGGACAAATGCCCGACCAGACTGGAGGGGAGACCCCCAAAATATAAAAATTGCCTAAAAGCGCACGGTGTTGACACGGATCTGGCACACAATGCATTTAGCTTTGATTGCCGGGAAAAGCAGAAGTGGGATGCCATAGCACGATCTCTCATAACATATTGCTAAGGGCAGCCAAAATAACACCATCTCAAACATTAGTAGGTCAGATACACACATTAAAATCATTCAGGTCAACTTGCAACGCTCCAGGGTAGCAACGGCGGAACTACTTCAGTTTGCAACGGATAAAGGAGCGTCGATCGCCATAGTACAGGAACCCTATGTGGGAAAAAATGGTGTTATTAAAGAAGATCCTGGCACGCGAGTAATTCAATGCAGCCTGAATAGACAAAAAACAGTGAAGGCCGCAGTCCTTGTCTTCGGTAATCAGCTGGAGATCATTCATGATCCACAGCTGGTTACTGAAACAGAAGCGGCGGTGGTTCCGGTCGCATGAAACCTAAAATTAGGAGTCGTGTCAGTCTACCTCGAGGGGGAGCAAGATATCAATCCCTACCTTAGACGAATCCAAGCAGCATGTGCAAAACTTCACAAAAACAACATCATAGTGGCTGGAGACGTAAATGCTTGGAGTCAATGGTGGAGAAGCAACACAGAAGATGAAAGAGGCGCAGCATATAACACCTTCCTCAATGAAATGGATCTCCATATCCTCAACACGGGTGACACACCTACCTTCGAAACCTACCGAAGGGGCAGAACTCGAGCATAGTAGACGTAACTGCTTGCAGTGCGCCACTTCCCGGCAATGTGGAGGACTGGAGAGTGGAGAGAAATCTAATTACATCAGACCATAATGCCATAAAATTTACGTTGCACACCAAAACGGCCTTAAAACCATTACGGCCCTGCACAACGTGCAAATACAACACCAGGAAGGCAAAATGGTCAGACTTCTCATCACGCTTCAGATCACTACTAGAAGAAAGAGCCATAACTCCCACATTAATCGAGGGGGTGGAAGCCCATGAGGAACTAGAATCCATCACAATAGCCTACACAAAAGTAATCCAGTCTTGCGATGAGACCATTCCGAAAGTGTTCATGAGGGTGGTAAATGCAACGCCTCCGTGGTCATAAACCCTCAACCAACTCAAAAACGAAGTCCAAAGGAAAAAAAGACGCATAAGAAATGCGGCACCAAGTCGAATACAATACGTTATAGATGACTACATAAACTGTAAGAAACAGTACACCACAAAAGTTGAGGAGGCGCAAACCGAAAACTGGAAAGAATTCTGCACGACACAGGAGAAAGAGAGCATGTGGGATAAAATTAAGAGAGTTATCCAAAAATCCTCAAGAAGATATGAGGACATGCTCCTAAGAAACAACCAGGGTAAAACCCTGACATCCGAAGAGTCAGCAGAACTCTTGGCCCAAACATTTTACCCTGACGACAGTGTGATAACAGATCAGCCGTACCACACCAAAGTACGAGAGCTGACGGACTACAACAAAGACCTAGGTTTGTCAGAAGATGATCCACCTTTTACAGAAGTGAAGCTTGATTCAGTGTTACAAACACTTAACCCAAAAAAAGCCCCTGGACCAGATGGGCTAACATCTGACATCTGCTTCGCCGCAATTCACTGCAATAGGAAGGTATTCCTAGCGATAGCCAACATGTGCTCGAAAATGGCATACTTTCCCAAACAGTGGAAAACTGCACACGTGGTCATCATTCTTAAGCCAGGGAAGGATGACTACACTCATCCAAAGTCATACCGACCCATCGGTCTCCTGTGAGTACTCGGAAAAATAGTCGAGAAATTGATGGTGGGCCGAATCCAGTGGCACGTCCTCCCAACTCTCAATAAAAACCAGTTTGGCTTCATGCCCTAATGTGGTACTGAGGACGCCCTCTATCATTTATTGGAACATATTAAAAACAAAGTAAGGAATAAAAAGATCGTCCTCGTTATTTCACTAGATATAGAGGGAGCCTTCGACAACGCTTGGTGGCCAGCATTGAAACTGCAACTAGCCAAGAAGAAATGTCCCACAAACCTCTATGAAATGGTTGTTGTTACCTTCAAGACCGAAAAATCACAGTCAACTACGCCAGAGCAACCAGTGAGAACGGAACTACAAAATGTTTAAGGATCTATTGGTGGACCAATCTTATGGAATGTTATCCTAGACTCACTGTTGCACCAACTTACACACGAAGGAGTATACTGTCAGGCATTTGCGGATGACGTTGCCTTGGTGTTCTCGAAACACTCAATGAGTGCCCTGGAGCAACAAGCCAACGACACTTTAAAGAGGGTAACGAAATGGGGAATCAAGAACAAGTTAAAATTTTGCAGCGCACAAAACAAATGCAATGCTCATAACGAAAAAACTTTAATTCGATTCCCCAAACCTGCATATGTCTGGCAGTAGAGTGAACCTCGTGGAGAATATTAAAGTACTCGGTCTCATCATCGACCGCGGACTCACCTTTAAACCGCATGTAGCAGCCGGATGCAAAAAAGCGACTGACGTATACAAGCAGCTTGCATGCGCGGCCAAGGTGACCTGGGGTCTCAATGGTGAGATTGTAAGGACAATATACGTTGCAGTCGTCGAACCTATAGTGATGTACGCTTCGAGCGCGTGGTCTTCAGCAACAGAACTACAGATGATTAAAAACCAACTTAACACGTTGCAAAGGGGCTTCGCGCAGAAGATCTGTAAAGCGTACCGCACGGTGTAGCTCACTTCCGCACTCGCCATTTCGAGTCTGCTTCCGCTAGACCTGAGAATACAAGAGGCATCTAGCCTGTACAAGACCAAAAAACAGGGCTCACTAGACTACTTACCACCAGAAAGAGAGCTTGAAAACCGTGTAAATCACTTGGACCAACCTCATCCCTCTAAACTCATCAAAGTGGATTATGAGTTATTGGAAACAATAGAAAAAACAAATCTCCACCAACTAACCGGCCCTCACATATACACTGATGGAAGCAAGATAGAAGGGAGGGTCGGAGCAGCCTTAACATGGTGGGAAGATGGCAGGGAGACCAGTAGTTACACCTTTAGACTGGACCCACCCTGCACAGTTTTCTAGTCAGAGCTCTACGCCTTGCTCAGGGCAACAAAGCTAGCAGAATCAAGGACAGAACCTGTTATTAACATAATCAGCGACTCAAGATCTTCGCTCGATCTGCTAGCGAACCCTAAAGCAAGCCATCCCCTATCGAAAGCCATACGAGAAATCATAGGGAAGATGAGGAAAGGGGGAAGAAAAATAAGACTGTTCTGGTTGAGGGCCCATGTAGGTACGTCCGGAAATGAGAGAGCCGACGAGCTTGCCAAGGCGGCGACACTCCGGGAAACAGCCACTCTAGACTATGACAAAATTCCCGTGTCTTATGTTAAAAAGAAAATCAGAGAGGAAACTGTTCGGATCTGGCAGGACAGATATGAAAACCCCACCACTGGGCATGACACCAAAACATTCCTTCCGGATACAGCAAAAGCATACCGGATAGTGAGGAAAACCAAGTTGACACCCACACAGGTACAAGCGTTAACAGGACATGGTGGAATTGCGGAGTACTTGCACCACTTTAAGTTAAAAGACACTCCAGGGTGCGAGTGCGACCCGAATGTTAGTGAGTCAGTGTGGCATGTGATTCTTGAGTGTCCCCGCTATCAAGCAGCACGTCTGGACCTTAAGTTCCGGATCTTAACAAATCTGACCTACATAAAATCATCGAAGAAGATAACAAAAGGCACAAATTCCTGGCATTCGTGAAATCCATCTTCCGCGGCGCTGCGAAGCGCAACGCCAAAATCAATCCATCCCCCAGACAACAGCAAACTATTGCGGAGTCTGCAGAAGTTTGCATAAAAGAGAAGAGCATCCCAGCCAATAAAGCAGAACATCAGCTAATTGCATGCGCTGAAAGAGGCAATCCAGGCCTTAGAATTCGAGGAGTAGCTCTCTTCATGGATAACAACACAGAGCGTTTCGGGCTAAGCTTTTGTTCAACAGTGGGCCAAAACTATGTCAAAATCTCTCCTGGTCTCGCAAGCTTAATAAACGGCAGTACCTTCAAAACGAGCATAAAATGCAAAACATACGACGCGCTAATTGACATAGAAGTCGCCAACCAACGATGTCGAATAGTAAAGTCGAAAAACAAAGTGATCTTACTATTCACATGGAGCGAAGAGAAAACTCCATTTGCCCAAGCATGCTCACTGCTCACGAGATTCGGTGGTCTATATGCCATGGTGGTCCTATATGAGAAAGGTGAGTCGTGGACCTCATTGGTTGCATAAAAGCCTCAAATAAACATGAGATAGTCGTGTATGAGGATAGGGGCGAAAATCTGAACTTCCTCAAACATCGCGACTCGACTATGGCAACTCAACACCTAACAGCAAACCCAGAAACACTTAGTGGCCCAGAACGCCTGCAACTGAAAACGGCCCAAGAAAAGGCCGCAGTCAGGGAAAAAATTACCAAAAGTTCTGAGTCTCAAAGCGGGGTAAGTGCATTAATTAATGCCATCAGTGCAGCGGCCTAAAGCATTCCAGGAAGAGCAATCCGTAAGTTAAGAGAGATAAGGCAAGCCGAAAACTTAATAAAAGAGCCTCCGAGAGTTCTAAAGAAATCCCAACCAACCCACACTAGACCCTGTTCGGGACGAGTCAGCCCACCAAAACTTCTACTGGCGATTGGGCCTAAGGACCACATAATCAACGCGTTCCTAGAGTTCAAAGCCCTCACAAAAGCAACTCTTGAGGTAAACCAAATGACTTGTAGGAACATCTTACAAAGTTTCCACCTTGGTAGTCATGAGTTTCTTGAGGTGCAGCAACAACTTAAGTAGCTAAAGACCTCAGGGGAAAATTAAGTAACCGCATTGGCACCGACGCAAAAACAAAATAGCGCACTATAGCCTCAATTTTAGTAAATGAGAGGAAAAAACAGAAGATGAGAAGGCAAAACAGAAGATGCACTCGACTTTTGGTCGACGAACCTCTCATGAACCATTTCGGGGCCATAGTAATGGCAATGCGACTGAGCGGAGCGGAAAAAATACTGCTCATCGGTGACATCAATCAACTTCCGTATATCGACAGGGAAAACCTCTTTGCGATGCACTATACTCACCCAAGCCTCGTGACCACAATCAGGCAAGAACTCCTGTGTACGCACCGGAATCCGATGGATGTGGCATATGCCCTAAGTGAAATCTACAATGGCATATATTCATTCAGATCTCAGGTGCACTCACTGGAAAGGAAAAGGTACACGGGAGTCGTCTACCACCGTTCCAGGTATCCTGCCAAATACATTATATTTTGTATATACGCAAGCAGAAAAGGA
Organism: Parnassius mnemosyne; assembly: GCA_963668995.1. Classification (NCBI taxonomy): domain Eukaryota; kingdom Metazoa; phylum Arthropoda; class Insecta; order Lepidoptera; family Papilionidae; genus Parnassius; species Parnassius mnemosyne. The sequence continues at coordinate 13,405,894 of CAVLGL010000002.1, read as the reverse complement.
GTCCCTTATCAGCCAGGGATATGGTTCGGGGTCGCGAATTTTAACCGTACATGAGGCCCAAGGCCTTACATACGGGACAGTGGTCATAATGAGGACAACAACAGAGAAGCACAAAATTTATGACAGCGTCCAACACACAGTAGTAGCAGTCTCCTGTGTATATTACACGGACGATTGCGACGATGCGACTGGAAGGCTGATTGAGAGCGCAATGGCTGTGACAACAAACAGAATTAAAGAATATAACTTAAAAATGGCACTAAGAAGCAGAGAGGCAGCTTTCGGAGAGGCCCTGACAACGGCGAATTGTTATAGCTGAAGACAGAGCAGTCTCCATGACAACCGAATAATTAAAAAAAATGTATAAATTATAAAGTTAGAAACTAGATTTTAAGTTAAAAGTTAGAGGGAAAAAAAAAGAACTAACGTGTCTGTAATAATACTTATATATAATAAAATAAGGTATTTACTATAAAAATTTGTATGGTAAGTTAATAAAGCATGTTAGAAATTAGAACTTAAGTTAAAAGTAAAAGAAAAAAAAGGCTATCTAATGATAATTAAAAAAAATTAACAAAAGAAAAAAAAAGAAAATAATAATAAAAAACGATTTATATATATATATATATATAATGATAATAATAAAAAAAAAGAAATATAATAAAAAATATATAAATAAAAAAAACTGTGAACTCACTGCTGAGGATTAAGTAAATTTACTATACTAGTAGTGTAAGGAGTACAATGTAAAATACAAAAGTTAATAAAGTAGGTCAAACCGTTCACATATCGAAGAACACATTGACGTTGAACCGCGTACAGAGAGTTGCAAACAACATGCTTTTGTTTCTTTTTAAATAAATTGTTAATGAGATTTTTTGAAAAACTGTTAGAGACCGCTATTTAATAAATTACATTAAGCTCTTTTAAATAATTTTCTTTACTTAATGGGACAGTGAACAAACGATTAATATAACGATAAAAAGCGGCTAATTTATGTTGCCACGGATGACACTATGACGCGGGGATGATCGTGTCTGTATGAGATGGCTTTTGATTAATTTAGAAAACATGTGACTTCTTTTTCTTGTTATTGTTAAGTCGGGGAAATCAAGGGAACATTCATGTTCCAATTCAAGTTTAAATTTAATTTTATCCTGGACTTTATTTATTTTATTAAGGAAAATATCCAGTTGTTTCCTTGCGCCTGTCCGGCAAATAATTATTTCATCTACATATCGATAGTAATATAAGATATTTTGATTAACAACTATATGTTGTTTTTCGAACTTATCCATGAAAATGTCCGCCATAAGGGGACTTAGAGGGGACCCCATAGCTAACCCTTCTTTTTGTAGATAGAAACGGTTATTAAGCCGGAAATAGTTTTGTTTCATACAGAGAGAGATAAAGTTAAGAAGATCATTTGTTTCCCCGGGATATAGACGACGTTTATCAAAGAGACCTGCAAGTAAACGCAAACAGTCAGGGGATGTGACATTTGTGAAAATGCTATCAACGTCTAAAGATAATAATAATGGATTTAGGAGGAATACGAATATCTTTAATTTTGGAAATGAGATCTAAACTATTTTTTAGGTTATAAATGCGGTTGAATTCAGATTTGTCTCGAAGGAAGAAGTTTAATTTTAGCAAGGAAATAAGCTGGTGCACCTATATACAACTGGACGAATAGGAACATGTTCTTTATGTATTTTAGGTAACCCATATAAAATGGATGTTTGAGGATTCATTGGAACAAGACTGCTCCGAGACAAGTTGTGATCGGGAAAACATAAGATGACTTTTGTGTACATAACTTAATATTTGAAGTAAACTTTTTGGTTGGGTCAGACTCCAATAGTTCAAAGTCATCAAATTGGATAAAATCGTTAACCTTTTGGTTGTAGCCGCTACTCTCAACCCGCTACTTACAACGGCCATCGCAGAGGACGCGAAGATGGCCATTGTGATCGGGAAGAAAGATAACATCGTTAAAAGTTTGGTATCTAATGAAATTTGGGCTATGCCCGCGACTTCCCATTTTAATCCTGAGTTCCCGGTTTTTAAGTCACTAAAGAAGAGAATAAAAGAAAACGACCTTATTGTCACTTAAGCCGATAAGGGCAATACTGTTGTCATATATAGCGGGTACAGCCAGATGGTTAACGATGTTATCCAAGGCTCGGCGATTGGTTGTGTGGTTGAATGGTAGGCGGGCGTTACGCGGCGGTTTTTTTATAATATTACAAACGGCTGCTTACGTCAGGTGGTGATTGATCGCATGTTTTATCGCATGATGCAGTCGCTCGCTACTTAAGTAGGGAACGGTTGCGTCAGCGGGCTGTATAAATAGCAGTTGTTTTAGCTCGCCGCTCACTTAGCGGTAAGCTACCGCAAAGTCTACATCACCTGAAAATGCCTCGTGAAGAAGCGAAACACGTGTCATATTGTCGTCAGTGGTGTATCTTTCCTAGTGTAGTGGTGTTGGGAGTAGTGGTGCTAGGATAAGTGGTGACGGGGATAGTGCACGCAATTGAGGTGTGGCGGCGCTATCGTCGCGCCACAAGCGAAACACCTCGAAGCCTAAATCGCGCTAACAAAATTCCGAAGTCAAAGCAGTATATATAGAATAGCTCCAAACTACCACTCAGAGCGTTGGCCGCTCCCCGGACATAACAACTTGCCCAGCAGGAGATCTCCCCTTTTCCTTCTACCCGCCACAATGGTGACCCCAGGATGACTCAACGAATTTAGACTGTCTAAGACTTGCTTCCTTAATATTTGAGGTACGTAAGGCTTTTGATTTCGAGTTCTGTCATCACAATATATCTTCGTGCCAGGTATTGGTACCTTAACTAATAGAAGTGGTGTACCACCTTTCAGAATTTCTTTCAATTTCATATTCACGTCCTGCATTTTGGCTAAGGTAACCAGATTAACAGGCTTAGCTAATTCTTCAACTCTTGAAAGCGTATCAGATACTATGTTATCTTTTCCAGAGATGTGTTGGATGTCGGTGGTGAATTGAGATATGAAATCGAAATGACGATACCGGTGAGGTGAGCACTTACCTTTTCTGATGTGAAATACATAACAGATTGGTTTGTGGTCAGTGAAAACAGTTAAATGTCTTGTTTCAAGCATGTGTCTGAAGTATTTCACTGACTCGTATATAGAAGGAAGCTCCCTGTCGTATGGCGAGTATTTCTGTTGCGCTGGATTCAGTTTCTTAGAGAAGAATGCAAGTGGCTGCCATGATCCATTCTTTACTTAGTGCAAGGTGGCACGGATTGCCTTATCTTTTTTTTTATAGGATAAGGGTGACAAACGAGCACACAGACCACCTGATGGTAAGTGGCTGCTGTGGCCCATAGACATCTACATCTATCTTCGATTAAGAATCAAAATGCAGATGCGTTGTCACCCGTGAGGACTAAGATGGAATGCCTCGTTTCCAGTAAAAAGGGTATCCGGTTCTCTACACTCACCATACGAAACACAGCAGCGTTAAACTGCTATTTTACGCTGGTATTCTGTGAGAGCGTGGTCCTTCCCCGGTCGAGCCGACCCATTCGTGCTACAACTATAATATAGCTGCAGCATGGCTCTACCACGTATAAATATATCTGAGGCGTCGGTTACCAAACCTAATCTTGCGTTCAGATCTGGATGTGCGAAAAATGCTGCTTAACAGAGGCTAGTTTTGCACTACTCAAATCCATGTAGAGCTTCTCCAGATATATCCATGAAACTTGATCCTTTTACGGACCCCGTCAGCAAAGAGTTTAATAGTGCCTGAATTTCGGCAGCTCCTTTGATAAACCGGCGATAAAAGTTTATCATCTCTAGAAAACGCCGAAGTTCTCGTACTGTTTTCGGAGTGGGGAAACCTTTGATGGCTTGAACCTTACTGTTACTGTAAGGCTTTCTTACTAAATTCACATTTGCTCGTGTTGATAACCAAACCGAATTCCTGAAGTTTTTGGTGTGTGTGTGTCAGTGGTCAAGATTGCTGACTTTGCCCTGGGAAAATATTAGAAAATCATCCAGTACGCGAAGCAAAAATCAAGTCCTCGAGTTATTTCGCCTACAAAGCTTTGAAAGGTTTGGCTCGCATTTTTAAGCCATAAATGAATTGGCTACCAAATGATACCAAATTCGAACATATCAAATAGTGTGGTGATGGCTGTCTTCGGAATATCATCTGGGTTGACTGGTATCTGGTTGTACGCTTTCACCAAATCTAGCGTAGAAAAAATTGTACAACCAGGTATGTAATGGGTAAAGTCTTGTAAGTACCTGACGGGATATTTGTCTGGAATTTTCTATACGTTCAACATTCTATAATCGCCACATGGCCACCATCCGTTATCTTTCTTTGGTAAAAGATGGAGCTGAGAGGACCACGAGCTCTCAGATGGACGTGCTATTCCATTGCCTCGAATTCTTGTTTCGCTATTTTCGGCTTTTATGGTGATAATATTCTTGGATTGCAAGACACAGGTGGTCCTGGCTTAGTACGAATGAAGTGGATGGTACTATGCTTAGGAGCTTGCGGTACACCTGACGGTCGGGTTATCTCCGGAAAGTCGCGTAGTAATTCAACATACTTTGAATGACCTCTCATGGTTTTAACTGAAGCTATCACATTAGCTGTAGCAGGCTCAGCAGGTGTTTGCAACGAAGTGCTGTTGTCTATTAACCGACGATTACGACAGTCGATAACGATATGGTAGAATGATAAAAAATCATTTCCGATGATTGCTTTGTTTACATCGGCTACTACAAAGCGCCATGAAAAATCTCGATTTATATATAGATTTAGTTCGAGATGAGCATAGCCGTAGGTGGTGAGGGGAGTTCCGTTTGCCGCAAAAAGTTCGTATGATGTTCGAGGTCGTCGTTGTTTAAGTGCTGTGCGTGGGAAGACACAAAGTTCGCTTCCGGTGTCGACCTAGAATAGCAACTTCGATCTGCGATCCGTGACAAACAGGCGACTGGATGAACTGAGGCAATCATTTGTCGCCATTAACGACTGCCCTTATCGTTTCCCTGTTGGTAATCACAAGATTTAACGCAATTTTTAGCCTTATCGCCGAATTTATAATGATAGAAGCAAAATGGAAATCGTCTATAATTTGACTGAGAACGACTACGAATATGGATGTGACTGTGACTATGGTTGCGGTCTCGTTTGTTGTCTCTATTTTCATTTCAGAAGGATAATGTCAAGTCGTCAAGTGCAAGTGACGAGTAAGTTCCGCGATCTGTTTCGAGATTGTGTCAAGTAAAGATCCTGGTGCTGCATCCATCGAAGCAACATGTGTAGATGCCGGAACAAGTTCGTGCACCTTTTCGGCTAAGGCAGCCAGTGCTTCCAAAATTGAGTCAGACTGTAATGCAATTACGGTTTGCAAATTGTTTGGGAGGCGACTAGTCTATATTGTCCTGATAAAGTCATCTGGAACGTTAGGGCCCGCTAAGTGTTACAAATGTCATAAAAATTGTGATGGAGTCCAATCTCCAAGTTCCTCATGCATTAACAATTGCTTCACTTCTTTTTCTCGAGATTTGTCTAGTAGTCTGCGGTAAGTCGAGAAGAAGGCAAGTAATCTGCGAGAGTGTCGTGAAGCAGAGGTGAGCAATAAGGCTCAGAGCCGTGCCGAATACTGTAGCGCAGAGAGTCTTGAAAGAACAGGAAGCATTATTATTCCAGTGCTGCGATGAAACTTTGTAAAGCTAGGTGGCTTGCAGAATGTGAAAACTGCAGACAATATCTGCTCGGGAGCGAATGAATGGGGTACTTGAGGACGATGACTAAGGTTTTTGAAGTTGTAGTTTTCTGAAGGTTGTTGTTTGCGTGATAACGTCGGGGTGGTCACCACTGTGGCGAGTGGAAGGAAAAGGAGAGATTTCCCGCCGGGCAAGGTGTTAAGCCCGGGGAGCGGCCAACGCTCCGAGTGGTAGTTCGGAGCTATTCTATATATATACTGCTTCAATCTCAGAACTTTGTTTTTGCACGATTTAGGCTTCGATGTGTTTCGCTTGTGGCGCAACGACAGCGCCGCCACATCAAGTTATTAGCACAAGAAGGAAGAAAAAGTTCAAAGCGAATAGCAAATACAAACAGTAGCCGGATGCAAGCGTCACAGTGATAAATTTTTACTGCCTGGCGGGTGCGCCGCTTCGATGTCTTCAATCTTTTGTTTGATCATTCGATGCATTATCGGGGCATCTTTACTACTCAACGACTTGATCACGATTTCTGCGACGATACTACACGACTCAAATACTTATTTATTTTTGTATTTTATTTTAATATTAATTGTGTAATGTAGATTATGAAGTTGTACATTGTTAATTTTAATTGTTTATTTTTATTTTTTAGATTAATGACGCCACAGAGGGAGGGCAGGAATCGCTCTTCAATCTAGGTAAAACACATCATTTTATTTTATCGAGAGGATGTACACAAGGTAATATTTACCAACTTTAATATAATGGATTTCCGCAAAGTAACGTCTGATTATATTAATTAACTTTATAGAGATACAATTTTTTGAGAAAAACTGTTGTCTACGAACTTTTGCTTATTAATGTGACCTAAAAGAGCGCTTCACACTAAAAGAATACAGTGAGTCCATAGCAATCTAAATTTAAATAGCCATTTAGTGGCAGGAATAAAAGTGAAGTATCACTCCAGCGGACTTCAAGACCATCTAACAGTAAGTTCTTCTACCACCACCTAGTATTAAATCTGGTAAAGGTGTATAGTTCAAATTTTTCTAAACAGACTTAAGTTTGGTTCCATTCAAACGATAGCAAACTACTTAAGCTGGCGAAGTGGAACAGAGTGAAAAGGTACGAAAGTAATAAACATTGCTGAAACATACATATATTATTTGTATTCTATCTAATAAGAATAATTTTAACGACCTAAATAAATTTATTCTGCCAAGAAACAAAGAACGTTAGATGGAAGCTCATCAACCAAATTGGCAATATATTTAGCATGGGCAAAATTAAGAATACCCGTAACCGACAAGTATGTATGCTTAGGTATATGGATGAGGAGGCTAGAGAGGTTTGTCAGGATAGTGCCGAAAGTCCGTTTCTCTGCCTATCCCTCTGACGTTAGTGTTGTATGAGAATTAGGCTTTTTCCCGCGCAAACAACCTTGAAAGTGTGAGCAGAACTACCATTTTTCACACCACCCGGATCTAAATATCGCACACACTTTCTCGCTACAAGATTGCCATTGCGTAGGTACGGAGTAAGGTTGCCGTATAATGACACGCTGGTGTCACAGAGTTGTAAAGAGTTATATCCTTATATTTTTTCACAAAGAAATATATAAAATTTCATACAGTTTAGATAAAAGTTATAGAAGTAATATGATTGCAACCGGAAAAATACGGCTATATTCAGATTTTTTCCACCGCATCACTTCTCATATCTTGTAGATTACTGTATTTTGTATTTCTGCCGATAAAATAACTCTAGAGTAAACTTAGAATATAGTTACAAAGTTACTCAGTTTTACGGTAGACAGTAAACAGTTACTACGTATATATATGGCAAGGCCTGCAAATAAAGTTTGTCTAATATTTTCCAGGACAATCTACGGAAAAAAACAGTGTAATATATGAAGGAAGCCAACTCTGTAATAAATTACCCGAAAATATAAAAATTGCAGAATCCGTAACTGAAAAAAATTGAATCTTAATTCGATAAAAAATACGTGGCAGAATTTTTTTTTAATAGATCGATATCAAAAGAATGTAATAAGCATAATAAAATACTATAAAATACGCGGTATTTTGCGCGCTGCTCAAACTCAAATGTTTAACTTGATGAAATTGACTTCTTGTGCATATATACGTATGTGGTTCCAACACGATGGAGTTCAACTTTGTCCTGTTGTTTAAGAATTTTTTTGAATAACTAATTCGGTGAAAGATGGATTGGCCGTGAAATACCAGTCAACTGGCTGGCGCGATCACCTGTTCTCACACCTACACATTTTTCATATTCATGTTCATTTATTCATATCCATTTATTGATAAAATATAAGCTAAAATATAACCAAATCGTTTATATCTATACTAAAATACCAAATAAAGTAAAATAAAAAAGAAAATAACCGATAGTTAATATTAACATACACAATATAAATTACAGACACAACAATTTATAATGAGATCTTTTTACTTTATCATAAATAAAACTTAATTACCTAAATTTATACTATTCTTCTTTCTATCTTACGAAGTTTTTTAAGAAAATTAACACATTTTTATACATTACGCTAGGTTTGTCAAAAAACATATCTGCTTCTGGATTGGCCCTGAGGAAACAGTTTATTAGTCTAACGGCTCTGGAGGTGGGACTGTTATCCGCGTGTGGGGAGCGCCACGTATGCGGACAGGAGAGGAGTCTACGCTTTCGTCTACCAGCGCCTCGCATATATTGGTCCGGTACATAAAGAAACGTGGTCTCACGTACTGCGGTGTTATCTACTTTGTTATTTAACAAAAAATAATAATGTATTATATGCATAAGTTCTCGCCTACACTTGAGGGTATCCAGACCAACCATGCCCGATACAAACATTGACGGATATAGAAATGGGTAGTAACCATTCTGGCGTTTGTACAAATATCTGGCGAACTTACGTTGGATTTTTTCCACCATCATTATATATACGGTTTCTCGGGGGCTCCATACTGAGGCATTATACTCTAACTTACTTCGCACGTAGGAGTTGTACAGGAGTTTTATCACATGGAAATTTTTAAACTGATACGAAGTTCTAATTATATAACCTAGAGTTTTATTCGCTTCTTTGCACGTTTTAATAATATTTTCATGGAAATCTAAATTACTATCTACTAGCTGTGCCCGCGGCGTAGCTCGCGAATATATGTTTTACTTAAAGAATTTGACGTTTAGGGTAAGAGAATATTAAACGATTTATATCATTACTGTATGAATAAGTGGTAACAAAATAAATCGATATGCTCAAAGTTCTAAGTCATTTATGATAGAGCTTCTGTGTAAACGACGATAGAAGTAGACTTAGCCGGGGCGTACAGAAAAAGTTTACGGGGACTACTAACGCGGGAAAAAGCAACATAGAGTTGGCCATGTGCAAAACAATCAGTACTGAAGTCCACTTCTGCAACGCGTAAAGTTTGACCTTGCGCTTTATTTACGATCGTCGCATAACACACGCTGAGTGGGAAACACACTTAAAAGTGTGTTAGATGATCATCGATGTTAAAAATTAAAACTTCGATGTTTTAACATCGATGTTGACATATGTCAAACATCGAAACATCGACGTCAATGAACCCATAATCGATAATTGGAAACGCGAAATCAATATCAACTAAATCTTGCATCTGCTCTGAAGATTAAAAATTTTGAATAATTCAGAATTTCTGAACGCATCGTTAACCTAAAAAAAAATGTCTGTATGGTGAGTCAAACTTAATTGTCAAGTGTCTCCTGTAATGTCACAATGGTCACTGCTTTCGCTTTATTTTGTAGTGTCATTGTCGGTTGTCGCATAATAACTATTCTACGTAAATTGATATTCAAGTTAATTGTTACTTTTCCCTTGCTGTGTATACCCACATAATTTTGAAACAATGTGTAAGTATCTACACATATACAAAAACCATCGATAATGGTCAACATCGATGATTTGAGTAGCCTAAACATCGAACATCGATGTTGAGCTATCGATGCCAACATCGATGTTGAGCTATCGATGCCAACATCGATGTCATCATCGATGTTATTATCCCTATCTTAAAACTGCAGCCTGAGCCGTGGTAGCTCAGATGGTTAGCGCTCGCTGTAAGCTTCACAGTAGTCGAGCAACCCGGGTTCAATTCCCGCCGGCACCAATGAAATTGTTAATTGCAATTTTAAGTGCTGATTTACCACGTGCTCGGCGGTGAAGGAAAACATCGTGAGGAAACCTGCATGTCTGAGAAATAAAAAAAAATATTTCGATGACATGTGAAGTTCGCTAACACGTATTGGGGTAGCGCGGTGGACATTTCCTTGCCCTAAAACCCTCTCAGAAATGAAAGAAGGCCTGTGCCCAGCAGTGGGACGTAAATAGGCTGCAACTTTACTTTACTTAAAACTGAAAGGAAAGTTATTTGGTATTAGAGGGATTCTGGGTATAAAACAATATCACTATCACCATCGCATTTATTGCAATTTTGCTACTTTTAGTCGGGTTTTGTTGAATAATTGAATTGAATATTTCAATATCTCTTTTTTCTGGTTTTTGTTTCTGATGATTTTTGTGGAGTGTTGTTAGCCTACACGGCTCTTACAGGTAGGCATAGATTATTGTATATATGCCTTACAGGATTGCAATTTCGTCAGACTCATGGACTTAAATTATTTCAGTGAGTCTTAATACGATTCACCTGCGAAAAATCTTAACACCGCAATTCAGAAAAGGTTGTAATTTGTACTACGCCATCTATTACGTTCTTTGTGAGAAAACATCCTTTTTTAATTTAAGGAAAACATATTTTTTACTGTGTTTTAAGTACTATAATAGAACGATACGAAATATATTATAATAGAACTTTTTTTTTACACACGAATCTTTTTATTACTATTTCTGAGATTTTGTTGAAATTCGAACCTACATTTCAAAATAATAATCATAACTTTCGATAGAATTAACCAATTTAAATAAAACAAAGATTAAATGAACTTGATAATACGCTTTATGATTTTCTTAAGGATTTCATTGAAAAAAATATGTTTACTCAAAACGTCATGCGTCTATAAACAAACAGACGGACCGTCAGATAGTTATGGATACACCCCGTCCCTCTGTTTTAGACTAAAATATTAAAATATATAATATTGTATTATTTAGACTAAGCAGTAAAACTAATGTATCAGCATTTGTATGTAAGTTCCTAGTACTTAGTTGATGAGTCGCATGTCTGCGCACAAACGGACTCTTTGAATATCGTTCATTATTAAAGCCACCTCCAAATCGGTTGGACATAGTAATCTAATTGTATTTTAGTTTTTAAAAAACTCCTTTCGACGTTCCCGAAATTTGACTGGCGCAGCCGGTAGGATTTGTTCGTAAAGGCTGTACCGTCTCTCGAAATATTCAGGTGTCCAAATTCGCCTGAATTCGTGATAGCGGCGCGAATAGCTGTTGGACAAATCCAAGAACCAAAGAAATTTGTCATCGAGGGAAGCGGAAGACATGGGAATAGCGGCTGGTTGGTGAGTAAAACTTTTCACCATCCTTGATACCACTATTATCCTTCATTTTTATTTAAATTTGTTATTATTGAGATCGGACTTCTCTCATTATAACGTATCTGGTTTTTCAATTAAATATATTTAGTAATAGACACTCTATTAGTGTAGGCGTAACGGTGATAAGAATAAGGGACACAGAGTGCCTTTTTGCACAGAGATTATTAAACGTTCTAAAAATAAGACATTTTATAAAATTAATAAATTAAATGTAATTAAAGCTTTACTTGATAACTAAAGAATATATGTTTTATTAATGCTAGAGATATAATACAGTTTTATTTCATTTAATTTTATTTTTCATTACATTTACATCTTTTACACATTTTATACTTTAAATAAACTTTTATTTTATAAATTATATTTTTATATGCTTTAGTGTGTTCTACCTTATATTTTGTGTTATTGCATAAAATTGCGCCCTATATTAACTGACTCCTCTGACGCGTGTATTACTCTATAACGATGGAACAACCAATGGCAGCAGAACGACAGACCGTTGTAATTAATCCCATTCCTACAGAAATGCTACGGCTTATTCCACTTTTTAATGGCGACAAAAGACAGTTAAATTTGTTTTTGAGGAAATGTGAATATGTCATTCGTAGGTATAGGGGTGACGAAGAACAAAATTTATACGTTTATCATTCTATAACTAGTAGGCTTACAGATAACGCGGCGTCACTCTTATCGGAACGGGAGGATGTCGTGTCGTGGTCGCAGTTGAAAGATTTGCTAACGCAACATTTCGGAGACCCCCGTAGCGAAGAGTGTATTAGTATTGAATTAGAATCTTTAAAGATTAAATCTGGTGAAAACTTTCAAGATTTTTGTAACCGCATTCAAAGTATTCGATCATTATTAATTTCAAAAGTAAACATATCGGATGATAGTAATCTTAAAAGCGCTAAATTGGCAATTTACAACAATACAGCTCTAAACGTATTCCTATACAATCTTCCCGAGAATATGGTTCGGATAGTGAGGTTAAAGAGGCCAGCGACTTTAGAAGACGCGCTGAGCATTGTACTAGAGGAAGTCAACTTCCACGATCAATACAATATGCGTAATCGTGTTCACGGTAGTAGTGGTTTAGCTTTAAGGCAGCCTCAAACATCAGTTCCAATACAAGGATTTAAATTCGGTAATGCGCCTCACACGGTAATGCAACCATACGGATACAAACCAGTGTTTCCAAATAACATTACACCAAAATTTAATTTCGGCATTCAAAATCAAAGCCAATTTAAGATGCCCCAATCTGGCTTTCGTCCTCAACCAATGCAACAGATAGGTTACCGTCCACCTCAATTTGGTTATCGGCCACAACTTGGCCAGCAACCACAACAGTTCAGCTATCGTCCACAACTCGGCCCTCAGCCACAACAGTTCGGTTACCGTCCACAACTGGGCTTTCAGCCACATCATTTTGGTCAAAGACCTCAACAGCAATTTGGCCATATGCCAACTACACAATTTGGTAATAAACCACAAACTCAGAAACCCAATTTTCAAGAGACTGACGTTTCCATGAGGACAGCTCCTCCAAGGCCACAACCCGGCTTTAGATTAAATGAGTTGACCTTAAGAGAAAATGACGGACAGTATAACGAGTATTATGACACAGACGAATATGTAGAGCAATATGATAACGAATTCACACCATCTCCGGAAGAAACTGTTGACGAAACAACTTATGACGAGTTTGCAGACGAAACTCAACCTCAAACTCTTGAAAATTTTCACATGAAAGCCTCCATCGGAGACAAGAAGTCATAGAACTAAATTGTGATCCGAATCTCAAGTTACCCTATATTTATATCCCTGAAATAGATGCAAAATTAATGGTAGATACAGGTAGTACTAGATCTTTTATCAGCCCTCGCAAAGCATATCAACACTTCTACCAATATATAACACACGAACCATTCGAAGTAGTCAGTACCCACGCCTCTAGCAGACACGATGAGGTGATAGAAATCCCCCTACCACCCACTTTTAAGAGTTCAGATTTTCATAAATTCTATCTATATGACGTCGACTCTCGATATGATGGTCTCATTGGTAATGACCTATTGAAACAACTAGATACAATTATAGACCTTAAAGACCTTGTACTTAAAACTAAAACAACTTGCATACCAATAGTTAATAATAACTTGAATTATGTTATAACACTACCACCACGATCAGAGCGGCGCGTAAAATTGCCAACAGACCAATGTTCTGGAGAGGCAATCATTAATTATAAGGAATTTGTCAGCGGTGTACGAATGCCTAGTGCATTGGTAAATTGCGTTAACGGTTATGCCGCAACCGTCATACAGAACGTTCTTGACAAAGAAATGATATTGACAGTAACACGACCTTTTACAGTTACTAAGTATGATATGACTACTCAATGTGACATAAACGTAACAAGTACCTATAGTGACTTAGAGATCGATAAGGTACTCGAGGATAATCTACTTAAACTAAGACTTAATCATACTAACGATGAGGAACGCGACAAAATTTTTAGACTTTGCCAAGAATTTAAAGACATATTTTACTGCGACAAATTACCACTAACTTTCGCTAACGAAATTAAACATAAGATACGCACAAAAAATGAAGACCCAATTTATGTTAGACCCTACCGTCAAGCACCAATGCAAGTAGACGAGATAAATAGGCAAGTAGACAAGTTATTAAAGGACAATGTTATTCAGGAGTCACATTCGCCATGGAATGCTCCTGTACACCTTGTACCCAAAAAAATGGATGCATCTGGTGAAATTAAATTTCGTATGGTTATAGACTACCGACGTTTGAATGACATAACCATAGACGACAAATACCCACTACCAAACATAACAGATTTATTTGACAAGTTAGGGAAGAGTTCTTATTTCAGTACAATCGACTTAGCAAGTGGTTATCACCAAATCGAAATAGAAGAACAAGACAGGCAAAAAACAGCCTTTAGCACTCAAAACGGCCATTATGAATTTCTTAGGATGCCATTTGGCCTGAAGACAGCTCCTGCAACTTTTCAGCGGACCATGGATAGTGTGCTCAGGGGATTACAGGGGATACACTGCATGGTATACTTAGATGATATAATTGTGTTTTCGACCAGTCTGGAAGAACATATACAAAAGTTACGGACGATATTTGACAGAATTAGGGCGACCAATCTAAAAGTTCAATTAGACAAGTCTGAATTTTTAAGGAAAGAGGTTTTATATTTAGGACATACCATTACAAAAGAAGGGCTACGTCCGAACACAGACAAAATTAATGCTGTGTTAAATTTTCCTATACCTAAGACAACAACGGAAATTAAAAGTTTCTTAGGACTGGTAGGGTACTATCGACGATTCATAAAGGACTTTGCTAAGATCACACAACCTCTAACTGCATGCCTTAAAAAGCGAAATAAAATTACCATCGATGAAAAATATATTAATGCGTTTGAAAAATGTAAAGAAATATTAACGAGTGTACCCTTATTACAGTACCCGGACTTCGATAAAACCTTTATTTTGACGACTGACGCCTCTAATATAGCTTTAGGAGCAGTTCTATCACAGGGACCTATTGGTAGTGATAGACCTGTTGCATACGCTAGTAGGACGCTTAGTGACACTGAAAGTAGATACAGCACCATCGAACGAGAACTTTTAGCTGTTATTTGGGCCGTAAAACATTTCCGACCGTACCTTTACGGACGAAAATTTGTAATTTATACTGACCACCGACCCTTAGTTTGGCTTTATTCATTAAAGGAACCAAACAGTAAGCTTACCAGATGGCGATTACGACTACAGGAGTACGATTTCGAAATCATTTATAAAAATGGAAAACAAAATACAAATGCCGATGCCCTATCCAGAATTAAAGTTAATGCCTTAAATTCAGACGACGAAGGTCATTCGATGGACGTTAATTTCGACAGCAAAGAGTATAAACTTAGAGAGCATCTGAAAGACGTAGTTAAGGAAATTGAAAAACTAAACACTCAAAATAAAAGACATAATGACACAACGTCCATTGTGACAATATCAGACTCAAGTACTGTTTCCGCGAGTCCTATGTCTCTTTCCGACACAATATCAATTTGTAGTTCAGAAAAGGTTTCCGAATATCCAATTCGATCACCTTCAGAATCTAGTAAGTCCCAAACTGTGCATTCAGCCGTAGAATTAGAATCAAATGGAATACCAATACTACACGAGGCTATCGATACAAAGCCAAATCAAATATTAATATTTTCATGGTTCAAAAATGAATATCAGGTTAAAGATATTTCTAGGGAAAAACAAAAAGTTTTAGAAGTATTTTTACCATTTGATAATTCCGAATTAATTAAAGAATTTTTAAAGAAATATATTAGGCCTAAAATTAAATATTTTATATATTTCGAACGAAAAGAACATCGAAGACAATTTAGCAATATTATTATACACCTTTTCAAAAAGGACATGGTTCAATTTTATGAATGCACGGAACGAGTAATTTTTGTTGAAGACGAAAAAGAACAAAGGGCGATTGTAATTAAGTATCACGAAGGAAAGACATGTCACCGGGGTATTAAAGAGACGCTAGTTAGAATCCGCAGAAATTACTATTGGGATAATTTACAAGAAACTGTTTCGGCAATAATAAATAGTTGCACTGCATGTAAAAAAATGAAATATGACAGAAAGCCAATTAAACCTATTCTTCAATTAACCCAGACCCAAGATGCTCCGTTTCAAGAGATATTTATAGACCTGTTTAATATCGAAGGAAAACATTATCTGACTCTCATAGATGCGTTTAGCAAATTAGGCCAAGCGATAGAAATTGCAAATAGATCCACCCCCGAAGTAGTCCGAGCTTTAATGAAGTACTTTTCTTTTTACGGGATACCAAAAAAGATAAGTTCAGATCCGGGCTCTGAGTTTAACAATGAATTAATTAAAGAATTCTTAAGCTTTTATAAAATTGAGCAACACATTGGCACCCCAAATAGCCCAAGCTCGATGGGGATTATAGAACGCTTCCACTCGACAATCATAGAAGTTTACAGATTGGCAAAATACGAAAGGAAACCTACTGATGCGGCATCAGTTATGACGTATTCCGTACTAGCATATAATAATACTATTCATTCGGTAACAGAACTTACACCCTTCGAGGTAGTTTTCGGACATACCGACACGGGTAGCCCGTTTAATACAGAATTTGATAAGCAGTATTTACAACACTTAGTAAGAGACCATGCAAAGCGAACAAAATTCTTATACAAATATTTAGCAGAAAATATGGTAGCAATTAAAGAAAAGATTAGGAAAAAGAAAGGCGGTGAAGATGAGATGGTATTTCAGTGTGGTAAAACTATATTTGCTAAAGATACAAACAAAAGAAAGAGTAAGGACAAACCGCGCTATGTTAAGGCTAAGGTAGTAGGCAAGGTCGAAAGAAATATAGTGCCGATACAAATAGGTGAAAGGAAGACTAAAGCTCCAATTAAAAATATCAAACGCCCTCCACAGGTGGTGCATACTGATGATTGCGAAGCCGATCCTGGCCCATCATCTGCAGTCACTTGAGGAAAACCCAGGGATACTTCCGGTAAAACAAGGACAAGCATATGCCCAAACAGATCACTGGACTATAATAAAGATTTTAAATTTGGAGAATATTTATGACGACCTAAATGTAATTATTGCTCAATATCATAAGCTTAGTAGACTAATTGAAGTAAAGGAACCATACCCTCGTGAATTTATCAGTGTTAAAACCCATGTAGAGTACATACGCGATATAACCGTTCAAAAATTCCAACAACTTATGCCGCGACGCTTTAAGAGAGGGATCTTAAATCCATTAGGTTCTGTTCTAAAAATTATTACGGGAAACCTCGATCATGAAGATGCTCTTAAATATGATAAACTTACTTCGGAATTAAGTCACAACCAAATTATCATTTCTAAGAAACTTACCTTGGTCTCCAAAATGTTAGACAGCTTTATTAATGCCACGGAAACCCTAAATAATAATTCCGTTATGCTGGATGCACGCTTGAAAAGTGTAGAGACAATGCTAAATCATTTAACGACTAGAGAAAATAACTGGGTTTTCTCTACGTATATTTTTGGATTATTTAATTTATTTATAAGTAATTTTCGAACTATATTTTATAAATTAAGTGAAATAGAGACTGCTCTAGCTTTTAGTAGAGTATCGATACTTCATCAATCTATAGTAAATTCTACAGAACTTTTAGATCATTTAAAACTAATATCGAATACCGAAAATTTAGTGTACCCACCAACAGAAACTAATTTGGTAAAACTAGAACAAACCATAAGTGTAAAATCGTATCTTAAGAAAAACCAGATAGCATTTATAATGGAGATTCCGTTAACTGATAATAATACTTACAATTATTTTAAGGTTTATTCCGTACCTATTTTCCGTGAATCTGTAAACGAAACGATTGCCATCTTCCCAAAATATCCTTACCTCCTGGTGAAAGGGATGAAATATTTACCAGTCACGAAACCGTGTCGTCCCCTTGCTGCTGGTAATGATTTCCTGTGTACCGAAGAAAATAGAGCGCTCTACCCTGGACTTACCTGCATAGAACAGCTAATGAAATTTGAGAATAATCTTACTTATTGCACGCAACATGCTATTACAATTGAAGACGTTAAGGTGCAGAGAATTAAAGCTGAAAATTGGATTGTTATTACAAAGTTAAAAACGACGCTGACAAAGCACTGCGGTAACGAGATCACCAAACAACCAATTTTTGGAACCTATATACTAACCAGCGATGAGCCCTGTGACCTGGAGATACACGGTACTTATATTCATCACCACCGTGTTTACACGGAATACGAAGTGGCGCCACCAGTTTCAGTCATCAACTTACCTCATTTACGTGCAAATATTAATGTAACAAGTACACGCGTAATTAACATGAATGGTGTCAACTTGGATGAAGTGAAATATATGTCAAATGCTTTAAAACACAGTGAAATATATTACACAGATTTAAGTGCTCTCAACGGAGAAAAAGACTCTAACTTCAGTGTTCTAACATATGTAATTTTAAATTTCCTAGCTTTAAGTTTCTTATTGTTCTTTATATACGTGTTAAGAAAAAAATGTATACCTTACATCCAAAATTATCGTAAAAGCATCAAAAATGATATTACCGATAATTTTGCTCTTAGGGAGGGAGGAGTTATGGATACACCCCGTCCCTCTGTTTTAGACTAAAATATTAAAATATATAATATTGTATTATTTAGACTAAGCAGTAAAACTAATGTATCAGCATTTGTATGTAAGTTCCTAGTACTTAGTTGATGAGTCGCATGTCTGCGCACAAACGGACTCTTTGAATATCGTTCATTATTAAAGCCACCTCCAAATCGGTTGGACATAGTAATCTAATTGTATTTTAGTTTTTAAAAAACTCCTTTCGACGTTCCCGAAATTTGACTAGATAGTACAATTCTAAAAATTATAAAAATGTACTTATTTAATGATTTACAGTCCCCATAACGATTTTAGTCACAAATTAATATACTATACAATATTCAGAAACAGACAACATGTTATTACCATTTTTATTATATGTATAGATTTAAAGAGAGATGGCGCTGTTAACATCAATTCTAAAAATAAGAGATTAATTGACACGATTTATACAATAAAAAACATAAAAGAACTTATAAATCAGTGCCTGCATAGTAAGCAAAAAAGAAAGTTTGATCCTCGTCGAAAAACGAAATTGTTAATAGCTCTTAAAATTTGATTTACCACATAGTACTCGGCGGTAAAAAAATAAAAAATAAATGAGATTGTCAACACGCAGTAGGGCAGCGTGTCGTTAATATAAAGATTAGAAGCAAATATGAAACTCATTTACAGGAAAAAATTTTAACCTGCCCTTTTGGATCACGTTTGTGCCACACCACCATCTATCGATGAAATTGGTTAACTATTGTACTTTAATTTAGTTTAGATAATAAGGTTAATATATTTTGTATATATTTATTACGTTCTTTATGTAATACTTTTGTTTACTGCGTTTTAGATATAATTATATCATTATAGAACATTATTTTACATCATTTAATTATGATTTATAATATGATATTAATTTTAAAATGTACTTGATGACTCATCCAACGCCACTATTTAACAAATTCGTACCTATAGTTAGTACCCATACTTCAGAATATTTGTCATAACTTTTGATGGAATTAACCAATTTTAATGAAATAAAGACTAAATGTAACCTGAATATACACTTAATAATTTCCTTAACTATTCTTATGATATAAATTAGTACTTTATACGTGATACGTTAACAAACAAACAGACAGACAGACAGACAGACAGAAAAATCTAAAAATGGTAGAAATGTATTTAATTACTTATTTTTAGTACCTCTCAATCACTTTTATTACAAAAATATAAAATGTACAGACATCTGCTATTTACACTTTTATTATATGTATAGAAGATGAAATTAGGCCTACATCGCGAATTGTATTTGTATATACACGTCCTAATGGAGTACCCGCTAGCTGGTATGTCGTTGTAAATGGATTGCGTGACCGAGAAAAAGTTAGAGTATTACACTTTGAATTATTAAGGGGCAATTTGTTTTTTTTTTTTTAATTTATTTACCATATTACAAAGCATTACAAAAAAACTATACTAAAAAGTCGCATACAGAAAACCACTAAGGTTTGTGATGACGCGACCAGAGTAGACGTTACATTAAGTATAATTAATATAGTTTGTAAAAAGGAAACATTACAGCCTAATTAGGACCTGAGCAAACGCATATACGCTGTTTCAAGTTTTTTATAAATTACACAAAAAGTACATTTTAAGTTTTTTTTTTTAATGTTTTTTATATTTAAGTTATCGCGGAAATCTGGGGGTAGCTTGTTTATAAGTCGTTGAACAATGTAACTTGCTGTTCGTTCCCCGTACATATTGTTTGCCTGGCTCGTCTGCAGCTTGCGGCTGCTTACGGCGCGCGTACACACGGGGTGCTTAATTTACACTCCATTCAACCACTGCGTCAATGTCGCGCTGTAATGCCATACAATCCCTTTCTTATTATATCTCTATGATACGATTATCCAAAAAATATGCTGTACCGAGGCGGAAATGCGTATACGATTAGTCTTTGAAAAATAAAGTCTGAAAAATCTGTTCTGCAACGCGTGCGTTCAAACATTATAATATAAGCCGATGTCGCAATTGCATAGAGCTACAAGGCGGAAATATTGAACAATATCTTCGTGGTCATCAAACAGACACAGTGATGAATTAGTCTTTGTGCATAATTATCACAATCGGTAGAAGTAAAATTTTATAAGTTGCGATAATCGATCCCCAAAGTGATAACAGCAGAGTGTCGTGACGATTTCATGATCTTAGTGCAGTTAGTGTAGGTACGACGGGCGCGCGCACGCACGCATGCATTCACGCACCCACTCACTTACGCCCGCTCGCACTCTAGACAAGGAAATTTACGCAAACTTTATGCTTACCTAATGAGGAACCTTTGGTTACCTAGAAACCTAAACCTTATTAAACTTACTATAGTTCTTGAGTTATTAAAATCTGAAAAGTGTCATTTTTATTACTCACTAGCTGATTCACTTACACATTCATTAAACACTGATATAGGGAACTTAACATTTGGTACCATACAATGAAAAAAAAATCTACAAATGATCCTTTTTTATTTAATTTAACATTTTATATTAAAAATAGAAAAAATGAAGCGTAATATTTCTTCATCTATGCATATAATAAAAATGTAAATAGCCGATGTCTGTACATTTTAGATTTATATAATAAAAGTGATTGAGAGGTACTAAAAATAAGTAATTAAATACATTTCTATCATTTTTAGAATTTTCTGTCTGTCTGTATGTTTGTTTGTTTGTTAACGTATCACGTATAAAGTACCAATTTATATCATAAGAATCGTTAAAAAAATTATAAAGTGTATGTTCAGGTTACATTTGTCTTTATTTCATTAAAATTAGTTCATACTTTTTTACCAAATTGAAATGTGTATATCTTTTCGCAAATTTTATATAATATAATAAACTTATTTTATATTTTGTTTTATAAACTTAGCAAAATCCTAATACATATCACCTTTATCGTCATCGTTAACTCCGTCGTCGACGTTATGATATTAAAAGCCAGAGACGATAAAAGCGAAAAATAATCTATCAAATGACGGTACATATGTTAGAAATTGCCGATCTCAATTCTAACAGATAAACTATGGGGATGTCACATCGGTGCGAAGGTGTCGTCTCTTTGCCTCCACTAGCCCACCTTCCCAGCCATAGCTTACCTCCTAGGAGATAATCTATGTACCCAGCGTACTGAGTATCAGCAAATCTCTAAAGTTATGCAAGCTAGACAATTTTTGAAAGTGTTTTAATCTCGCAATGGATTAAAAACTGATAATGATGGTAAAAATGTTAAACTACTTTTATACTTTTCAATGTCAGGTGTCAGTATTCTTTGACTACGAACATTTGTGAATTGTAAAGTTTATAGTGTAACGGTATTTTCTAAGCTAACTTGTTAAAAATCATTGCCACTTAATTTCAAATGGGATCTTGAATAAAGAATAATTAAAAATGGCGGCCGTGGAAACTCCGATAGTTAGCGCTCGCTGAAAATGTCACAGTATGCGAGCAAACCGGGTTCGATCCCCACCGGCACCAATGAAATTGTTCATTGCAATTTTAAGTGCTGATTTACCACGAGCTCGGCGGTGAAGGAAAACATCGTGAAGAAACCTGCATGTCTGAAAAATAAGTAAAAAAAATATTTCGAAAACGTGAAGTTCGCCAACACGTATTGGGGCAGCGCGACGGACACTTCCTTCCCCTAACTTTTTTTAACCTAGCTTTCCCGTAACCCTGCTTAAAAATGATTAGAGGCATGTGCCCAGCAGTGGGACGTATATAGGCTGTAACTTTAACTTTTTTATCTTTTAAAAATGGGACCGCTATTTACTTTAATCATAAAGAGCTCATCTTTTGATTTCGTTCACGAACCCGGAAAAATAGGTACAAAATATTAGTACTTATTTAGCGAAGAAGATTGCTCGTAGAAATTTATTGCAAATAACTTTTCTCTAAAATATCACAACGTAGCTCGAGATATTATTTTAATTAATCTATTTAATGCATTGCGTTGGTGCGGGTCGTCTGTTCGAGTCTAGCACGAGGCAAGTATTGTATATGGCCTTTAAATAAAGGACCGTGTTTTTTACCATTGCTTAGGGAAAGCGTTTGTACAGCAATGGACTTTTAAAAAGCTATAATAATGATGATGTTGATAATTTGTCAAATATCATGTTTCTATTTATTTCTTTTAACAAATGATTTTCGAAAATTGAACAGCCTTGATTTTCAAAATACTTTTACTATATTTACTTTTGTATCTTAAGTTATAAGTGAATAATACTTGATAAATTCAAGATTGTATCAACATCAACACACTAATATATTGCTCGGGCAATTAAGAGATTGAAATCTTATATTTGCTTGTTTGTAACACTAACTACGAATGCTTTAAGCAAAATGGAATTTAAAAGAGTGGATAACATTTTTGAATTTATTTATATTTTTGACTCTTATGATTTGAAGCAAAGCCAAGTTTACTTTCATCTTCATATAAAGGTTAATTATGACATTTTTTGACATTACTCAGTACAATGCTTTATTAACTAAAAGTTCTTAAGAAAATGATCCCGTAAATTCGTCATGGATCCCGAATGATCGATGACGAATTTTAATCATTAACGTGAAATTAATGTATTTTTTTTTAACTAGATCCATAATCACAGAATTAATAATAATAAAACTTTCAATAAAAAGTAACTTCAAAGACTAACAATTTAAAAAATTTCACATAAAACTGCTGAAATCGGTGCTAGGACATTGTAGCGAAGAATTACGGATGAACCCCCGACTTCAGAAGCTAATGTGGAATTTGTTTTTAAGTTGGTTTTACTTTGTATAAAAATTTTTATTGTTTGTCACAAGTTCAAAGTATCTAACTAGAACGTACCTTAATTTAATTTTTTTGTTGTTTACCTTAAGTATAGAAATTTAAATTTATTTGGGTAGCTCTTGAATGAGGGTTTACAATCTTCCTCTCTTTCCAGATGTCACTGGTTGACACTGAGGTGAAGTTTTTTACTACACAATGTCACTTAATTGGGAAGTCAATTTTATGTAAAAGTTTTTCAGACGTAGTAGTGAGTTTTTAAAGTAAAATATTAATACACACAACAATAAGTCAGTGGTTTACTCTTTAATTTTTTGCATATTTATGATTATCTATGGTTTGATTTATTTATTTTTAATCTAATTAATATAAAATATAACTAATACTACAGAAAGAAACATTAACCTTTATATTTTTCAAACAAATTAACTTCCCCGCTATGAAATCTGTCAAATATTATTATTTACATTACACCGCATTTCTGGCACCGCCCTAGTGGCAGGAAATGTTTAGAATAAAAAAATCATTAAATTGATTTAGCTCTTTCCGAGCAATCTGTGAATATACGTAACAAATACATACGCGTTGTTTTGTTAAAAAATCAAGCTTTATATTTCATAAGATTCTGTAATTATAGTTTTTTTATATATAGAATAAGGGTGTTAGGGTGACTAACGACCACACGGTCGACCATAGATAAATATATATGTAGCAAGCTACAGATACGACAGTTACTTTTGGTTACTTTTAGTCAAGTTTCCCAACTATGCGTTTTGGCGCTGCAGTCGCCCATTTTGACAGATGAGTAATAAAAAAAAATATAGCTTAGAGATTGCAAGCACACATCCTTCAAATCATCGATATCGATGTTTAGTGGTGTTCTTATTTTATCGATATCGACAGAAGTGCATTATACAGGAATAATAATATTACTTAATGAAACACTTATAATACATCAACATTTATTTTTTATTCAAGCACACCTACATCATATACATACGTAATTTTAGGATTAAATTAAAGGCACATTAAGTTATATAAACAAATTAGAAAATCGTACATAACATTGTGCATAAATAAGTACAATTTGACGAGAAACAGAGCAATATTTATAGTTCATTAAATAAAGCAAATTAAACCACATGAATCATATTTAAGTGCTTAATATTTTACTTTTCAAGTTACTTTTTTGGCCTGGCCATTTTTTTTACAAAATTATTTTAATTGTATTAATAAGAAAGTTATTTGTTTAACATAAAATAAAGGTTTTCAAATAGTTCTCTACAGTTTTAAAATAGATTGGACATTAAGCAAGTCTTTGTGAGGATTGTTCACCTACAAGTTACAACCTTTTTTTTAAATTTTAACATCTCTTCTTTTATTTCATTTTCTTCACCACGTAACCTGAAAAGAAATAAATAAAAATAAAGTCCAATATTCATATTTTATGACTGAATGATAATCATAAATCATATATTATTCATATTAAGGTAAAATAGCGCTTCATGGCAGTTGGCATTTTCTTTCGGTCAGCCATGGTGTGGTGAAAATAAAGTGATAGATGCAGTAAATAAGAAATAAAAAATATATAAATATTAACATTGTATACATCCATTATCAGGAGCTTTCTCTATGTCTTCAGGCACAGAGTTCCAAATTAGTGTAACCTTAAACTAAAGGAGTTGTTGATAAAACCATTGAAGTGTAGTGGAACTGTAATCTTTAGATTAGATGAAGAATAAAGAATTCTTATTGTGATTTGAGGATAGATATGCTGAATATAGATATAATAGATATGTTGAAATTTTGCCTAATTATGTATAAGAATAAACTGAATTTATCATACCATTTTGCCAATGTGTACATTTTGTATCTTCTGGCAACATTTGTCTCACCACATCAGCTTTTCACATCAGATTTCTATTCCTGAAAACAAACAATATTTGTGAATTTTATGCTCTTATACATAAACCCAAAATTAAAGAATAAATATATAATGTATACATCTATATTGTATGTATTAACTCTGTATGGCTACTGTTAACGACAGTTTAGTATAATCGTAATTAAAAAGTAATCTATATTATCATATAACTAAGTTATATGGTAACATAAATTACTTTTAAAAAGAACATTTATCTCCTTGGTGTTGGTACTTTCACTTGGAGGTTGTTCCATGATAAGCATCTGAAAAATAAACAAATATCGACATCAACATTAAAAATAACAAGTATGCTCAAGATGCTAATAGCGTAATATAGCATAAAATCGACTCCGCGCTATAGAAGCATATTCTAGGTTGCTACAGACCAGAGATTTTTAGGGAGTAACTTTATTTATTTATTTATTTATTTCTACCTCTGTCTTTACAGGCGTACCTAATACGACAGCGTAGGCATATAAAACTATCTAATTTAATAAGGACAGAACACAACTTATCTACTATTATAACATAATACATAATATAATGTCACTTAGGTAAATTCACCCAAGGAACAGCAGAATAAATCTACATCCTGAGCTACTTTATTTAGTGTGCAGCACTCGGGTCAGTGGGCCTCGTTTGGAAGGTACGTGCGCGCGGTGTCTCGAATGGTGGGGGCCGCTTCCGGCACCACACGTACCTGTCCGGCACACACAACATAGCTATTCGCAATATCGCCTCGTTATATACTTGGTTTGCGGGGACCTGAAACAGAGTTTACGTTTCAGGAATCCGAACATTCTATTTAACCACCGTCATCATTACAGCGCTTCACAAGTCCACTGCTAAACGTAGGCCTCCCCCAAGAAATGTCACAAAGCACGGTCCTAAGCCACCTGCATGTCCAGGTCGTCACTTCATCAACATTTTATTTACTTAAACATTTTTTTCTTAACCTAAGACTTTTATACTTCTTTAAGGCCAATTTTTGGGGTTCACCCATTTTAGATACATATTTTTCATCAATATCACCCTTCAATATTTTATTGTTTATGTTGCACCAATTGTGTCCATGTAATCTAATTAAAATATTGGTGAAAAAGTTTTTTACAATTAAGGCATGCTTATCACACCCTAGGCAGGAAAAACTCAAAGTGCTCAATATTTTTCTTTTCAAATTACTTTTTATATTACTTCCAATACAGCTATAATTCAAATAGTTATGAATAAAGTGAGTACCATCCCTGTACAAGATAAGGAATTTTTCGTTAGGGTATGCCAAATTATTATTTTTTAACAATTTATACTCTCTAAATTTAATGTAAGAGTGAATGTTTGTCTCCGTACTGCTAATATATGTTTTGATGCAATCCTTACAACGAATCGCTCTCGTTATTTTCCGACAAATGTATCCAGCAGTGTAAGCTGAGCAGTGGACTTTGATTTTTTCCATGACTACATCATTCACCAGCAACTTTTCTCTTGAACTTGCTTGTGAAGAAGATGGGAGATCTCGCGAAATACTGACAGTGTTTTCCGAGTCATTTTCTTTATTATTATGAAGGTTTTTAAAAAGAAGACTAACATTTAATAATGTTTCTCCATTATCCTCTTCACAGTTAGAGAATTTGGAATGTGGACTAAGCATGTTAGATAACATCAAAGATTTAAAGGCATATATAAATGTGTTTGCATCTGGGTTAACATTTCTATAATTTATAGCTCTTATACGGCCAAAAAAATTTTCTAATATTCCTCGGATAATAATATTCTACATTATACTGTTCAAATAACAATTTGGAGACCCTTATAAAACTTTCAAGAGTTGCAATCCATCCTTGTTGGGATGGCACTCGCACAAGTCGAGGTTTTTCTGCTTTTGTAGCATGTTTGCTACTGGTGTCTACAAAAACCATTTTTTTAATTTTATTAATGGCCTCAATCCAAAAAGTGTGATGTTGTGAATTTTGTTTGACCGCTCGTCTTAACTTTCCTCTTTGCACACCACCCGGGTAGCCATTGACGCTGTCAAACAGTGTGTCGAAGAATTCAACAACTTCTGCTGTTGTGGCCATTGTTGCGTCAGAGTTTGCAGTATGAAAATAATCTGAAAAGAAAAAAGTACTTTTTAATTTAATTTCTTTTACAGTTGTACCTGCAAATCTTTCGCCAAAAAGACACTTCTTATTTGGTTACAACAACAGACTTTTATAACCATTTTTTTACAAATTGATTTTTTTACAAATTGAGACTTCTGGTCAAATTTTACAATAGTATATACATAAATTGAATAAGCCTACAAATCAATATAGCAATCGTTACTTACTGAGTGCATTTGTATATTTGAGCATAGCAGCAGTTCGAGCACTAAATACTTGAGCAGCTACGCTGACCTTCATTTTTTTGATCTTTTGGCGATCAACATGATGAGCCGTTAACTTTGGTAGTGCCCTTGTGTGCCCCAATTTGCTATCCAAATCAAAAATGAACTCAATGTCTTTCCAAGAGGCAGTTTTTTCTTCCCAAATTATATCTTTATTTAAAAAATTATTCCTTAAACCCTTTAAGAGATGAGGTGGGTCAAAAAATATGCTTAAATCGTGATCAGCAATATTAACCGATCCATCTGTAAAATAATTAAAATTTATAATATTTGTCATGAAGTAGAACTAGTTTTTAAGTAATTAATAATGGTACACACCATCATGAACACCTTGAATATTCCGCCTACGAATTGTATCTTCCCTAAGTCTTCTTATTGCTGTTCGAAATGTGGACCCTTGGTCACAAACAAGACCTAAAGGTATTAACCCAGTTCGTATCACTTGGGGCACAATCTGTTTTAAAATGCATTGCAGCTCTGCTGCTGATACTGTGCCTTCACAGAAATAAAATGCTACACTCTGTCTCCATGGAGAGCATATTCCTCTTAGCATAAAAACTAAAGCATGATCACAATATTTCAGTTTTCTCTCTCCAGCTATATCTACAAACCCATTAATTATATCATCTTTTTCATTAAAAGTTAAATGTGGTGTTAGAGAGACTTCGTCAAAAACGATTGTACATAGCTTTTGTTTAGTGTCCCATTTTTTGGTTGTATTTGATATATGTTCAAATATTAATGGATTGAGTCCTGGTTGTATTGAAACCTTCTCAGAAAGTCTATTTAATGTCCGTTTACTAGGCAAGGCAAACATTTTTTCTAATAGTTTATAACTTTTGGAGCTTTGTTTCATTATGAGCAACGCTATTAATTTTTCATCTAAGGTAAACCTTCTGGCCATTTTGCTTTTATGAATTTGTTTTAATTGCATAAACAAGAAAGTCTGCGCTTGTTTGTTTAACAAATAAAAGTTTTCCAAAAGGTCTTTATTTCTTGATAGGGATTGGGCTTGATCAAGTCTTTGTGATACTGAGTCACTTAAAGTTTCAGTTGCAATATTAGTCAAAATTTTAACCAATTTTCTTTTCCTTGATACTATTTTCTTCACCGAACCTGAAGTGAAATAAATAAAATAATTAAGTTTTATATTCATATTTTATGACTGAATGATACACTTAAAAATATTAATTTATTATTTATATATTGTTATTTTAAACTTTTAATGTATTCACTTTGAAAAGATAACAAATAGTGTGGATGTCATCAGGGGAAGACTTCCAGAGAAATGTCACCTTAACAGTAAAGGAGTTGTTGATAAAACCATTGAAGTGTAGTGGAACTGTAATCTTGGGATTAGATGAAGAACAAAGAACTCTTATTGTGATTTGAGGTAGATATTGAAACTTTTTCTAATTATGTCTAAGAATAAACTGAATTTATAATACCTTTTTGCTTTTTTGTACATGTGCTACCTTTTGGCAACATTTGATTCACTACATTAACATTAGAATCAATTCTTGAAAAGAAGCAATAGTTATGAATGTTATGGTCTTAAACATAAACTCAATATTAAATAACAAATTTACAATGTATGCTTCTCTGTATTGTATGTCTACATTAAATCTAGCTACTGTTAATAAAAGTTAGTTTAGTATAAGCAGACAAACCTACGAGTTCTTCGAGAACATCTATCTCCATGCCTTTGGTACTTGCACTTGGAGGTTGCTCCAGGAATGTATCTGAAAAATAAACAAATATAATTGTTAGATACGATTTCATGCGACAAAACGTTGAAATCTTGATTTTTAGGCGCTAGTAGAACATACCTACGTGCTTTGCACTTAAGGCATGCAATATTATCCTAGTGTCTAGTATCAAATACACATAACTATCCTCTAGAACTGATGCAGTTCTAGGTATGCAGTGACACCTTCAGTCCACAGCCTGTTTATAAGCATTTAAAGTATTTTTTCTATTACCCGACATATAAGTACTTCTTTTGATTTGATCCCTACATAAATGTATAAAAAATTATGTCCAATACAATTTCACATACCTTTATTTTCTACAACTGTTGCAACAGTTGAAAAATTTGAACATGAAGGCTGTTCATGAGAATTTCCAACATCTGAAATTTGTTACAATTTTGCATTTTTATAGATGTCAGTATGATAAGGCAAACACATTATTAGAAAATGAACGGTTAGTAAATTTATGAAATAGTTAGAAAGCTTTTTTTGCTACTTAGTAACTAGTACTACATGAATATTAGTACACACCTGATGATCCAATCTCTACCGATGATTTGGAACAATCATTTTGCTCTTTGCAGTAATTGTGTTCAATCGTAACATCACTTCCTGAAAACATTATTCAAAATGTTGAAAAATTTGCCACTGACTGAAATTTAAATACATCAAATCACAGTGTTCATCATAATATGTTTACTATAATTTACAATTAACATCAATTAAGATATTTGTACATACCAGGCTTTCTAATCACTACCACAGCTTCTGTGAAATCATCGTCATCTTGCACTTTACAATAATTATGTTCAGTTGTGACATCCCATCCTGAAAACATTACATAATCATAGCAAATAACGATGCAGAGTCAATAACATTTGTACCTAACTAATCATAAAGTCAAAGAGTAAAAAGAGAGTTCTTAGTTAGCCAACCTACAAAATGCTTATTCTGGAAAAAATTACCCACATGCAATGTTTGGAAATTTGTAATAAATTGCTGCTTTTTCGATATTGTGATATTTTTATAGAATAGAATGATTTTTATTCAACATTGTTTATTACATAATATCTATAATATATAATAATCAATTCTCGATTAAATTGAGCATTTTAATATCTATTTTTGATTATTTTTCTGTGTTAACTAGGGAGATAAAAAATAATTGCATACTTGTCTACAAAACAATACATAGACATAGTATCTTATAGACTAAACATTCAGTGACGTCATCAGCGTGTGAAAGGAATGCACGTATATAGTTAGACATAAGAGTAAGGGAGAAGCAAATCTATATTTCATGTCTTTTTCTAGGTATGCGTTTTTGATTGTTTTCCCTCCTTTATTTGACATTAACGATGTCAAGCTCTTTTGAATAATATTGATATTATAAGCAAACAGGTAATTGAATTTAGTGTTTTTTGTGGATTTTATTTATTAGGTAAGGTGAAAAAGATGGTAAGTTGTAGCATTTTAGGATGCAACAGCATCAGTCAACGAAAAATTGATAATATTACCTTTCATCGGTAAGTTTGTTTTGTGCTTACATTTGCTATTTGTACTGATTAATATCTATTGTTTTGAATATAAAGTGTAACATTTCATGTTTTTAATGAACTTTGTGATGTATTTTGTCAAATATTTAGATTCCCAAATTGTAAATTTTTCACGATAATGCTCCTTAATTTGAACGGTCATTCGAAAGCTTAAAGTCATAACAAACGTGTACTTTTTGATTTAGTAGGATTATAGAAACTTTAGGGATATCAGCGAGTACAATAAAGTTTTCGCATTGTTCAATAATAATATTTATTGTGATTAGTAGTTATATCCATAAATATGAATCACATAATGTTATATGTATACACTTTTATGTTCAGCTTTAAAGGAAAGTCCTTATTGCCCTACAACTCTTCAATCATTTTCTATATTACATAGACTTCACAAATAATATGTAAGTATCAAGCTGAAAACATGTTTGGATTCAAGTACATAAATATTGGGCAAAGTATATTTAATTTCACAAAATATGTATTGCTTGAAATCAGATGCACAAAACTTTATTGCATTCCATTCATTCTATTATAGATTAGCAACAATTACATTACAATCTTTATTCAAAAAATGTCATGCTAATATAAAAATAGATATAAATATAGATAAAATAATAAATAAGTCTTAATCTTAATGTACACAATAACACAACAACATAAGATAATATTCTCAATTAATGATGTAGAAAAAATTTGATGATAATATACTTACCATTACCATTAGTCAGTATCAAAAGTTATAGGTTTTGTGATAGTTGCCTAGCTTGGCAGGAGAATTGGCAACTGCAGTTATTTGGAGACAAACTGTGTGGGAGGTCTATGTTCAGCAGTGGAGGACATTTGTTAGGCTGTAAATGTATTAATTAACAATATCTAAATCTTAATATGTACATAATTTTTTTAAATGTTTGGTATGAATAATATTATCATTACATTTACATATACTTGCTATTTAATTAAATCAATTGATATTGTTTTAATTGTTATAGGTATTGTGTTTATGCACAGATACACATACTTGATTTTTCTTTTGTTAAATACCTTGATATAAAAGTGTACTATATATTTAATATATTAATTTCTTTTAAATATATTATTTCACAACTTTCCTAAGGAATCAGCTATCAGTAACAGTTGGATAATCGCTACTGGTAGTGCTTATAGGTAACCAACAAAACTTAGCAGTGTATGCTCAAAACATTTTAAGCCTCATTGTTTTAGGTGGACTAAATATGCTTAACTTATGTAATTTATAATATAATTAAGATAATTTTTTAAATGTTATAATTTCTTGTTGTATCTTGTTGTTTCTCCATAAGTGATATAAGTTTGATCTTGTTGGTAGTTACGATTTTTGACATTGTTCTGTATGTATTAAAAATTGACTAGCATTGCTTATTTTATTTTCAAATGCTGACATTCTGTATTATTATGACTTGTAATAATTGGGGGCATGACAAAGACAAAATATTTATTTGTAGATGTATTGATTAAACATGAATCCTCATTTACAAATGTTGGAACTTTATCTGTACTACCATGTTTTATGCAAATAAAGATTTAAATAAAATAAATAAATAAGTAATTTAAAATCCTGACCTAAATATACAAATTAATAATTTATTATGCAATAATAATTGTAAAACTGACTGGGAATGCCTCAATG
The DNA here is from genome assembly GCA_963668995.1 of Parnassius mnemosyne. NCBI lineage: Eukaryota > Metazoa > Arthropoda > Insecta > Lepidoptera > Papilionidae > Parnassius > Parnassius mnemosyne. The sequence continues at coordinate 13,373,244 of CAVLGL010000002.1, read as the reverse complement.
GGACATTTAGTCCACCCTTAATCCCTTTTATAAAGGTGTTATAAACATTAATGTGTAAATAAATTAAGAAATAAGAGATAAGTATTACCTATCTAAGTATAGTTTAGGAGTTGTACCTTATTATTTATACCATTAAAATATATTGTATACAAGGCAAATAATATATATATATATATACACTCCTAATCTGATTCTAATGACCAGCACCCAAGAATTTCTGCCATGCAAAGGTATACATCAAGTTTACAAATGCATATTTTTGAGAAATTCTAAGGCTACTCAAACCAAGCATTACAACGAATGCTCTAGAAAAAAGACAAAAATTTTGTTAAGTTTGTTGTTTATTAATGTGTTGAAAAATTAATAAATAATCGTTTGTTTATTTTAATTTTATTGAATTATATTTAATATATAATTGTGTTTTCATTTGTTTTACTTTATGTAACATTGTTAATATTTCTAAAAGTTGTGTAAGTACGCAAAATTTAGTTCTTTTTCTTTTTAAATTTCAATATATTTTCATTTAAATAGAATATATATCTTTACAGTCTATCAAAAGTCCACTGTTGAACATAAACATGATTATAGTTATTTGGCATAGTTTCAACGCTTGGAAAGCGGGTTGTCAACCATTATTTAGCTGTTATCAGGACAATGCTCGTCGCTGATCGTCGAAATCCAAAGAGTTTATTGAATGTCCAGTAAAATCGTCGATGCGCCGTTGAATACAGAATGATGATTCTGTTTTTACGCCGTTTCCGCCAGTAGTTTTTGTCACAGAATGTATTTTCAAGAGAAATTAATTAATCATCTGAATTATATAAGAACTTTTTTTATGGTAACAATTAAGTTTTTTGTATGAATGTAAGTGCTGTGAATATAAATAAACCCATAACGGGGGAAATGGAACAATATCTGGTAACCCAGTGAAAGTACCTCCCGCCTATTTCTATCTCAAAAGCATACGCGAATGCTTTATCTAGTCAATCCTCTATCTACGAAACAATAATAAAAAATACAAAATATCAACATTCCAACAAGTAACAGCTGCAACAATAATTCAAGTAATCGATCTCAGATCGATTAGTGATGCGTTAACTCGAGTTGAATCTTCCTAACTTGAGTTTGGGTTGCTGTACATGAACGGATCAAGTGAGCTAGCAAAAGAGTAAAAGTGCAATTTGTTTGTTGTGTGCGCGCTTTGCGTTTCAAAGAGTATTTAGCTACAACCAAAACAATTTGTTATTTAGAATTTTATTATAGCTAGTTGTGTAATTTAATTCCCTATATAATTTTGATTAATTATGATCAATATAGTATCATCATACTTTAAATTAACGCCAAATGTAACACTTAACTCACAATAAATATATTGAATTTATTTAAGAATATTTTGACTTTAAACTTCAACCTTTTGTAATTAAACTAGTAATAGCTTATGTACCTACATCTTAAAGCTAGACTAATACATAAGTATATGATACATACTAAATATACCTTTTCATATCAATCCTACATAATAAGTTTTAATAGATATAAAAAAGGAAATTATAATTATCTCAACCCATCAAAGAGCTAGATAGAAAAACAAATTTATAAAAAAGTAATTTGTAACAAATCATTTACTCTGATTCGTACTGCTAACTCAAGTTGCGTGAATTTCAACTCGAGTTAAATAAAGTCAAAATTTTCTAAGTTGGCACATCTATACGATCAGAATCCCTAATATTCACTTCACTTAGTTGTTGTTGTTTTAACTTTCATTAATCGTTTGACCATTTCGTTTCATTATTAACCACAGCTTTGTTGGTGATTATTTAATGATCCTGCTTTTAAATATTGAAGTAATTATAGCGAAAAATAGCCTGTTACTGTGTAATAATAGTGAAAAATCACCTGTTACAGTGTAGCCAATAGATAATCTCACTTTTACTTATTCTACAATAACTTCCTTACAATAAGTTCCTAGATTGACAAATCTTGCCAGATTTTCAGCTATGAATTGTTTATATATACGCTTTATTATACGTACTTTCATCTTGTTAACACTTGGGCCCAAGAATGTATAGAGACGTCTTAAGTACCATGATTGAAAGTAATAAAATAACTCACCTGTTGCAATTAGAGGCACACCATGAGCTATTTCATTGTCAGTAAGCAAGGACGGGTAAGAGTATCGAAGTCTTCTACCTTCATTGTCGAACTGAAATATATCAAAATGTTTTTCACAGACATGTTTGTTAAGTAACTGTTCTTTGGAAAGTGCAATGAGCTGGGGATTTGTCGGCACTATGAAAGACATCCATAAATTTCTTAAATTATCGTTCCTAGGGAAGCTGAAAAGCCGGTGCGTTTCATGTGTTGTATTGCAACCACCAACACAACACTTTTTGTATACCATTATGTTAGTATATGCAATATTCACACGAGCAGCACAAAAACAGAATATTGTAATAACTTAGGAAAATTCGGATAAATAATGGCGCCAATCAATCAATATCGATAACTTTGACTTTTGACAATATGGTTTGACATTAACACAATATGGCGTGTCAACATGCTCAAAATGGCGTCCGTAGGCAGAGAACAAATTTGCGACGGTAGCGCCAAGTTGCATAAAATGGAACTAAGCTGTCACGGGCCTGCGGTCGACCTTATATTAAATGTATGCTGTTGCCCATAGACATCTACATTTATTCTCGACTAAGACATAAAACGTCGCTTTTCCGTACACGGTTGAAAAACGGTTTGACATGTGTGTGACAACGGTGTGACAAGTCCGTGAAATTGCATGACGTGGCGTGACAGACTCCTCCCCGCTCCAAAACTCTTTAAGAAATTAAAGGAGCTCAACGCCCAGCAGTGAGATATATGTTAGCTGTTACTTTACGTTACTTTTAATTCACTATATAAATAAGGAACATTTCAGTTTACAGAACTTCAATTACCAAAAATATATTTATTTAATTTTTAAGCGTTTTAAATCAGTATAGTCTGTCCCAATAACTTCAACTCCACAAAATAAGAGATCATATTAAATATTCATAGAAAATTATCAATTTTTAACTCTATAGATGTCTTTCCATCATCCCTAAAGCGTATTATGCATAGACTAATCAAGATATGCTAATGGCCACTTTGATAGTCAAACTCGTTGGGATCCCTAGTGGTTATCATCGTAATGTGTACATGCACGTCTTTTATACAACAAAACTGACGATATAATATTTTGGTCCATAGGAGGTAATAATTACAGTTTACGAAAAAAATATGAGACTCGACATTATTCTTTTTATCTTTCGACTAGTGTTATTTTTTTTTTCAAAATATATCCACACATACGTATTTAGGCGAGTAGTGGTAGCTGAGATGGTTAGCGCTCGCTGTAAGTTTCACAGTACGCGGGCAACCCGGATTCAATTCCCGCCGGCACCAATGAAATTGTTCATTGCAATTTTAAGTGCTAATTTACCACGTGCACGGCGTTGGAGGAAAATATCGTGAGGAAACCTGCGTGTCTGAGAAATAAGAAAAAAATATTTCAAATACATGTGAAGTTCGCCACCATGCATTGGGGCAGTGCGGCGGACATTTCCTTGCACTAAAACCCTCTCAGAAATGAGATGAGGCCTGTGCCCAGCAGTGGGACTAATATAGGCTGTAACTTTATCTTTTTAACTTTAACGTATTTATGCAAGATTTTTTTATCTTATACATAATTTAATCGTAAGCAGTTTTTGTCCGATTGCCTGTGCTTTTATGTATATTTATCTCCATTTTTTTGATTTTCTATTTGTTTGCGGCTTTGTATTTAAAGTAAACATCGGCTAACATTTTGTGTTTTTACAAACTATGTCCATTTAAATAAGTGTGAAAAGTGTCAGTTGTCCTTGGGCCGCGACATCACCAGTAGCTACTCATTTATTATAGTTGCAGTATGAAAGGGTTGGCTCGACCGAGTAACAACCACGAGCTAACAGAACACCAGCGTAAATAATTGCTAATGCGATTCGTATTGTGAGTGTAGACAATACAACGCATCAATATTTGAGATTCTGAATTGAGGATAGATATAGATATGATGACCACAGCATCTAATAACCACCAAGTGGACTGCTTGCTCGTTTATCACCCTTATTATTTAAAAAAATCAGACCGACGACGTAGAGCAACATCCCAGACTCAAAACTGTGTTAAGGAAATTATCAACACTCCATACGGTAAATGCCAAATCTTTACTTCTATATAAGACGCCCAAAAATAAGAGATATTTATTATGGTAATTTGACACACAATACAGTACATAATAGAACAGAGCTTTTTTATTATTTGAATTAAAATATTGAATAAATCAATTTTTTAACATTTTGCATAAAAACCACAATACTGTTTAAGAACATTTAAGAAACAAGAAATAAGATATTTAAAATATAACAATAAATATAATAATAATAATAAGCCGTGCTCGAAAATGACCGCGCCAGGCTCTACTGGGACCGGGCCATCATCACAGACAGGACCATTCTTGCAAATAAGCCTGATATTGTGCCGATGGACCGGGCACAGTCAAGGATATTTTTGGTCGACATTACCATTCCGTATGATGAGAACCTCGTGAAAGCCGAAACAGATAAGCGACCAAAATATCTGGACCTGGCTCACGAGATGACCGACATATGGGGTGGATTGCCGGCCGAAATTATACCTGTAGTCGTTTCTGCAAACGGGTTAATCCCAGTCAGCCTCTCGGGCCATCTGAGGCGACTGGGACTCCGTGACGGACCGCTCCAAGCTCAAATGCAGAAGGCGGTGCTCCTCGATACCGCCCGCATCGTCCGCCGGTTTCTTTCCCTTTCCCCCTAACCCTCGGCCGTTTGGTCTCCCCTGCCGAGGGCTTCCATCTGGTTGGGTTTTTATTTATTTATGTATTTTTTATGTATTTATTTTATTTTGTTGATATTCATGTATGTTTATCATTTTCATTTACAATTATATATTTATACAGCCCAACCAGATGAGTAAACTATATAGATGCCCCAAATAATAATAATAATTTATTTATTTTTCTCACCACAATACAGAATTATTGTACATAATATTATAGTATATGCCTCAATATTATACTGTGGGAGACTGGTGCCTAAGCATGGCTTTACGCCTGTATTTCAGGACGCCAGGTACGGACTTTATTTAGTATAAATATATAATAATAAATATATAATAATAAATATAAATATAATACTCGAGAGCATTAATTTTATTAAAATTACTAGCTACTTTCAAATTCAAATAGCCTTCATTTCTGATAATATAATAAATACATTTGGAGAATTATTATAATTGCAAAATTTAATAAATTACTTTACATACTAAATTATATTTTATAATAACATTTTTTATAATAACAATTCAATTTAATCTTTTACATCGGTAACATTATTATTAGCTTGCCCTTTGGCATAGGCCTTCCATAGGGTTTTCCATATTTCCTTATTTGCAGCTTTTCTTTGCCACGTTGTTGTGGCTATTTGCTTAATGTTATCCTCCCATCTTAATTTCTGACGTTCTTTACGTCTTTTTCCATTTCATGTCTAGGGTACCATTCAGTAATATTTTTTGTCCATTTTTCCCTCCTGTGTCTTATCATATGGCCTGCCCATTTCCACTAAAGTTTTTTCACTGTGTATGCGACATTTGTAACCTTTGTCTTACTTCTTATATTTGTAAGTTTGATTTTGTCCCGTGGCTTGATGTTTAGAATGCTTCTTTCCATTCTGTTTTGACACACTGCTAGTGCTCTACTCCGCTTCTTAGTGAGGGCCCAGGTTTGTGCTCCATATGTTAAACATGGTAGTATACATGAGTTGAACACTGCAGTTTTGTCTTTTAGGGATATGTGTGGGTTCTTCATAATTTCTTTGAGGGACCAGAATCTTTTCCAAGCTTTATTTATCCTGACATATATTTCCCTCTGCATCTGATTCTTTGGTGCAATAATTTGTCCTAAATATGTATATTCGTCGAAATACTCTATTTCATTAGAATTTAGAAAGATAGGTGTTTTTATATGATTTTTCATTACATTTGTTTTAACTAGATTCATAGTCAACCCTACAATTTTACTTTGTCTTTCTAACTTTGTCTAATTGGGTCAATATTATTCCTACGCCTTCTTGATTTTCAATGAGCAGAATCAGGTCTACTGCGAATCTTAGGTGGTTAAGCTTTTCGCCATTTATATTTATTCCAATTTTGTCCCAATTAATTCTCCTGAATATGTGCTCCAATACCGCCGAAAATAATTTTGGTGAAAGGGGGTCTCCTTGTCGTACTCCTTTTTTATTTTATCGCTGGACCTTTCATTTCTGTCTGAATTTTTGATGTTGATTTGTTGTATAATTTTTTTATTATCCTAATATACTTTGTGATCGCAAAGCTTCACAGATGTATGTGTGCCTCAAAGAGTCGAACGCCTTATTATAAGTCCACAAATGCCATATTGTATTTTTTCCATACTCATTGCTTTTTTGAATAACTTGTTTTACGACATGAATATGATCCATTGTTGAAAAAAGACTCCGGAATCCCGCTTGTACCCTTGGCTGATTTTCGTCCAATACTGAGCTAATTCTGTTTAGTATTACCTTTGCAAATACCTTGTACAGATTGGAGATGAGGCTGATTGGTCTGTAATTATATTTCTGCTTTGTCGCCTTTCTTATGGAGTAATATGATAGATGATGATGTCCATTGTTGTGGTATTATCTCTTCAGTTAGAATATTGTTGAACAGATTTGTGATGGCCTCTATAACGTGGTCTAGGTAACCTTTCAGAATTTCGTTTGTTATTCTATCGTCTCCGGGAGCCTTATACTTTCCTTGAGACAGTATGGCTTTTCTTGCTTCGCTTTCTAGTATTGGAAGTATAGCCTCTTCATTTTCTTCCTGAAGATAAGGTGTATTTGAGTAGTCCATATCATCATATAGTTTGCAATAGAATTCTGTTGCTATTTCTATAATTTCGTGCCATTTTGTTGCTATTTTCCCAGACGTCTTATTTTTTATACATAGGATCCATGAAGTGTTCTCTTTTACTCTTTTAGGGCTCTCTTTAATCCTCCTGATTTTTTAGTGTGGTATTGAATAATCCTGTTTCTAATTTGTTTCTTGTGTGTGTCCTGATTTTTTCATTTATCTGTTTACTTAACTGCATCATTTGAATTCTATTTTGTTTTTTAATTTCTAAAAGAGTTTTTCTGGCTTCTATAAGGCATCTTGCTTCCTTTCCGATTTTATCTTTCATGTTCTTTAAGGTGTACAGTTTTGTACATATTTTTTGTATTTTTTTTCATTACATTATATTTTTCTTGTATGTTTTTGATCTTCTTGCAAGTCAATGTTTTATACTTCAGCGTTGTCAACAAGTTTTCTGGGATAGAGAGAGGGATTTGATTTGGTTGGATTCTTTTTTTGGTGCACTATCTTCTTCTCTTGGGCTTTTTTAGATAGATTGTTCCCCTTACCATTCTGTGGTCAGTGTTAAAATTGAATTTATTAATTGTACCGATATCTTTGAAAAATTGGAGTTTGTTGGAGAGTATAAAATCTATCTCATTCTTCAATTTCCCGTCGGAAGATATCCAGGTCCACTTTTTGTTTGTGTTTTTCTTAAAGAAGTTATTTAGGATTTTGAGGTTATGTGTTTGTGCTAGGTTCACGAGTCTTTGCCCGTTATTGTTTCTTTTTCCTGTGCTAAACTGACCTACTATATCATCCTCATATGATAACCTTTTACCGATTTTCCCGTTGAAATCCCCCATCAAAACGACTGTTATTTGGGCACTTTCAAGCGTTTTCTCCAGGTCCTCATAGAATGAGTCCTATATGTCCTTTGGTGTCACTACTGTAGGTGCATATTTTTGTATTATTGATATAGTTTCATATCCCGGCAAGTTGATATTGAGTTGTGCAATTCGTTCGGAGATTCCGGGAAAGGACTGTACGCATTCTCTGTAGTATTTTTTGATAAGAAATCCGACACCATGTATGCCTGGAGCTTTTCCTTTATAATAGAAAATGTAGTTGTCATGTTGTTCAATTTTTTCGCCCATTCTCCTCACTTCACTTAGGCCGATGATGTCCCAGTTTATAAAATCTAAGGCATATTCAAGTTCCTGTAGGGATTCAACTGTTCTTAAGGTAAGAGTGTTAAGTGTTGATATGTAAATGCTGTTTATTTTGTTTTTTGTAAATCCTGTTTCTGGCTCTTGTGCTTGTATATTTTTCTTTTTGGAAGATAAACCTAGGGGGTTTTGGTCTCTTACCCCACGGTGACCAGCCGGGTTGGGATGATATTTATTTATGTAATGTTGTTTGCTGTTTCCTTTTCATTTTCAGTCCGGTTACCGATGTCTTGTCATTCCTATAGATTTAGTTTATTTGTTTCAGTCAAAAAGTGAGATCTAGACCTCATATATGCGAATGGATCCGTTCTGTGAATTTTTGCCGGAGCTAGGGTGTTTTTGTTATTACTGTCACTCACCTCTTGTTTGTGTGGTGATACTGAGGTCTCTCTTTTTCTTTTTTCATTTCCTTTTTTCTTTCATTACAACATTGTTGCCCTTAATATATACATCTTTTCCCTTTTCCCTCTCTCGTTGAAGCTCTTGTTGTAATGCTTTACGTTTTTCTAATGTTTTTTGGAGGAGAAGTATTCAGTAATGTATGTTGGTTCGGCCATTTTCTTTTTATTTCTTAGAATCTCTATCTTTTTATTATGTGTTGTTAGAGTAATCAATACAGGCCTTATCTTTCCATTTAATTGTTTTCTAATTCTGTGTAACTTATTTATGGCATACTCGTTGATTTTGATGCCCAGTTTTCCAAGTAATTCTTTTATATTGCAACCATGTATTATAATATTGTTCCTCTTTGTCGTATTTTCTAAGTAATTTATTTTGCTTTTTAGTGATTTGATTTCTGATTTAAGTTTTTCATTTTCTTGGATTAATGGTTTAATTTTATCGTCTATAGTCATCATAATCTTTTCTGTATTATGTTTAATCAAAGTAGCCTGTTTTTCCATTTCTAGTTTCATCATACTATAAAGTGTAGATATTGACATTTCATGCGACATTCTTAAGTATTTGCTTATTTTTGTGATGCGATTACACAACGTTTCGTAAATGTTTGGACATGAGCGTAGAACGATTCGGTAGAATTCACTAATTAGTCTGTGGTGAAACGAAACGTAATGTTCCGTTATGGACTTAAAGGACAAGCGTTCAACCCAAAAAAAAAAACACTACTACTTTATGTAACATTTAATCATCACGGATATTAAAATCTTCACAGTTAAATTACTGAAATGTTATAATTTTCATTTTCTTTATCTAGTTGAAAACATCGTGGCTTTATATTAACTTATAGTAAATTATTATATTAGTTAACTAACATTAATTTTACTACTCATTTCTTCTTCTTCGTCGTTAACACGTAAAAGCCCACTACTGGGTGGGGCCTTTCCAATTCTAGGGAGGATTTTCACCTTAATCATCGTACTTGGCAGGCGGATTGAAGACGATGATAGACGTCTGGCACCTTTGACGCTGCTGCCATAACTGATCTGGATCTGGATATTATACGTCAGAAGCCGTATGATTTTTTCTGGCTATAGCCCATTTTTTCCACATACTCGCCTCCTACAAACTCTCTTTTAAACCTACACCTATATTTATATACTTTATATTATTCTACATGACTATATTTATTAACTTTTGAACTTAACTTTTTGTTCTAAATTCCGAATTTGTTTTCAAATTGGATATGCAAACCATGTATCATGACGTTAAAAGTAAATTGCATACATTGCTTGCACATTTCAATTTGTGTGATTGCAAATCAATTATGACTGATTGCAACGCCATATCGAGATAAATTCAAGATAAATTTTAAATGAATTAAATGTCAGTAGATGACACTTTTTTGTAATAAGGAGGTAAAAAATACGAGTATATAAAGACAGTCACCAATCGAGGGACCCCAAAGGAAACTTTACTTCACGAGCTGGCAGCTAATAACTAATTCCATCATTTAAGAGAGCAAGGAGGTGATGGCGATAGGTCTGTAGTTGGACGGATCAGAGCGGTTACCTTTATTAGGGATCGGATACACAGATCCTAAGAACTTGGGACAACGCCTAAAGGTGTACCGGTAAAGATGTGTAAGAACCGTTGCCAACTCTGAAACATACTTACTCTGCCCAATTGATGGCATTCCGTACGGCTGGACTTGTGGATGTTCAGTAAAATGTGATTCATATATTCAGCATAGAGGACCAACAGTACAGAATAGATATCAAGAATCGGGTTGGACTTGATGAGAAAGCCTTCTCCTGTGCGGCCTGAGCCAACGACTCATCCCAGTGCAAAGATATAAGTAATGTCTGGCAGAAGTTCTCTTGAACAGCATTGGTAAGAGAACAGATGTACGGATTCCCGAAAGAAGAATTGGTTTCTCGCCTAAACTGCTGGTGTGCTTTTACTTACCCTTGGTAATAACTCTTTGGAAGAACCTGATTCTAGTTTACCATCCCACTAAATTGAGATAAAATTCTTTCATATTATTAATAATAATAGTATATTATTTTTTGAAAGTTACAAGATCATTCCCAGCTTTAAACGACAAACATTTAATGACAAAACTGATATTTTCAAAATAAGCTATATCTGTAAACAAATTGAATGTATTTGTGTATATGTTACAACTTAAATGGTACTACGAAACTCCTTTGAAGCCAAATAATTAAATATAGTCGTCAGCATAATTATATTTCATTACGAGATTAATTTTACGATATTTTCGCGAGAAATTTCAAAGAGATGATATTAAATACGTTCGTTAATGTGAAGCTGAATCATATCTACGTAATTAATTCGTTTGGTGGCTTACTAACATAAAGTGTTCATTAAAATTGATTACATAATTAACAGTATTATTTTAGTCACATAACAAAACTGAATTTTTATATCTTATCGTGCGTACTTAAAATTCAGAAGTCGATTATTAGAAACCTTTTTACAATATAAAAAGGTTTCTAATAATCGACTTCTGAATTTTTAAAAAAAACTGGCCAAGTTCGTGTCCAGCCACACATAATGTAGAGGTAGGGTTCCGTAGTTGCCCGTCACAATACTCGGGCTTTCTTGATAATGAGCATAATAAGTGAGTTCGCGGTTTGACCTTATGAACTTAACGAAGGATATGACCGTAACAAAGCTTCACTTAAATCACCACTGCCCTAAATTAGCCTGAGGTCGCCCGCGTATACCAAGAACGTGACGAATGAAACTGTATGAGGCTATATGGTTGTACGAATACTTTGAACGAGTCCTACAACTACCAACTATAAAATAAGTGAAAGTAGTTAAGTAAATAAGAAAGATCCTCCCTGCCTATCCCGCAAATGGAAAAGTAAAGCTATAGTAGTAATGCACATATTTTTTTGTTTATCTCATTTAAATTTGGATTTGCATTAGCTCTTCACTTAAATATGTAACGTTATAATGAGGTGGTAAGATTTAAGTTTTTGCTTTATTGTAAGATGTTATTTGTTACTTGTTGATAAATAAATAAATAAATAACTATAAGTCGTTTTCTTCACAAAATGATGAAATTTATTTTTACAGTTTACAATAACATTACAAAGTTATAATTCAGCTAGTTTTAAGTTCTTTTCTATGGAGATGTAACGAAATGTTTACTAATCCAAGTGCATTTTATAAGTTGGTGGACTATTACTCATTAACTTGTTAATTCTACTTAATTAGGATAGTTTTCAAGTTCATTATATATCCTACTATCGTGTGTACTTTTCATATTTCCAAAAACAGCTGTTTAGTTGTTAGAGAGGAGGGGGATACATAACTCTAATGAAAAATACCACTTTAAAGCTAAATATTTCGCAAAAGAACACCTGAATCGAAAAGATATAGTGAAACACCCCCAGTATTTTTGAAATACCTTTCCAAGGATACCCCAAACTATGTAATAGACGGGTAAAAATCATCCTCCATTTTCTTGTATTTACCCAAAATAAAAATGTATTTTAAAATTTATTTCACGTTTTTCTAGGCGTGATTAATATCTATAACTGTGCCACATTACATATTTCAAGCACCTACGGTCACTGAGTAAAAACGCAGACGGACGAACGGACGGACGAAACTATAAGGGAGGAACCCTTTTTGTGTAACTACGGAACCCTAAAAAAGGTTTGAAACTAATTTGTTTTAAATGCTCATATTTATGTTTACCACTAATTTAAACGAGATTAAAATATTAAATTATACAGTTAAATCAAAATAAATTTTAAATAGCAAGTTATGGTTGTTTCTTACACGTTCGCGTAAGTTTATAGTATACCAGGCTTGAAACTTTATTACTTTGAGCCTAATTTTAATTGCATAAATTACACGTCATAGCCGACATGGCCCAACGAATCAGTAATGGGTCGGCCATGTAGCTCGAAGAACCAACACCTGATGGCGAAGAAGGTTTCTCAAGTGACATTCTCCACAAGGTAAAGTGACAACCTGGTAAGAGATGCCGGAAGTAACAAAAAAGTAACTAATAAAAGAAAGGGCTTAACAATTACTCTGATTTCACATTAATGTTCTCTAACGTTTTTACATAGAGTATCGATATATCGATAAGGTTTGCAATGAGATAGCGGCGTAACAGAATCCAAAATCTCCTTTCGTTCCGAAGGTGACAAGAAGCGACCATGGGAAATGCCACAAAAGTTCCATAAAACCTTTTCGGCTTTCGTAAAATACCCACACCGACGACGAGCAGCAGTGCAGACTTCTGGTACTACTATCGACAATTCGCCTGCCAAGCGTGACTGTATCCAGAAGTGGACTCTTACGAGTCGATAAAAAGATAAGTTAAGTCGATAAAAAACGATAAAAAAGATAAAAAATAGTTTGGTATTATTAAAGCTTTAAAAATTGTATGTATTAATTAGCACAAGTATTTCCCTTTTTCTTTAACTGGGTATTTCAGGCATGAGTCTAATAAAACACAAATAAAAAAATAAATCCACAAAACAGCCAACTTTTACAGCACCGTAAGACGTAGAGAAAAGCACCATTCGTGAGCACTTGGTCAACGTATTCGTATGCGCTATGAATAATAACCAGTGCGACCTAGCGAGAAGGCTTTCCATCAGGCTGAATAATAAACAGGCAAGCGATAAAAGCCGAAAATAATATTTTTCTATAGCTTTATTTCGTATTTTCATTGACTTCATTTCAACTCCGTATATTGTCGTGAAATGCAAGCCATTTTAAATATTAAAATAGTTTTTAAAATATATACGTTCTGTTTGTTTTACTTAATGACTTTTCTGCAATAAGTACATAATGTAAAATTTTCTAACGGCTTAGATGAAAAACTATTTTCTTATTTTCTAACGCTTTTCAAATAATAAATAATTATGTAATAATTATATATAAAATTTTTAATTCCTATGCAAATATCTTAGATATTCAAAATTAGTTAATAATATATTAAAGTACTAATTATTGAGTGATCATAGGCCTCCCCTATAGATTGCTTCATATGGGGTATATTTTACATAGTCGCCACGCTTGACAAACGAGTTGGCTATTGCAATTTTATTACTATAAAATTTTCAGCTTTTATAAGGAAAATACTTCATCTTGTGGCGCGACGACAGCGCTGCCACATCAACCCTCTGCTCAGACCGGAGGTAGATAGTGCAGTCCGATTGCCGGTGCGTCCTTAATGCCGGTGGGGAATGCATGTTGTGTGCGTAAGGCCAAGTGACGCCGGTGCGAACGACATGCCGGTATGTAATGCATGCCGTACACACTTGCAGGTGATGCCGGTGAGAACGATAAGCCGGAGCAAGTGCCAGGGATTGCTTTGTAGTCTGCGGTGAGTCGCGAAGAAGGCAAGTAATCTGCGAGAGTGCCGTGAAGCAGAGGCGAGCAGTAAGGCTCAGAGCCGTGCCGAACACTGTAGCGCAGAGAGTACCTTGAAGGAACAGAAAGCATTATTATTCCAGTGCTGCGATGAACCTTTGTAAAGCTAGATGAATGGGGTACTTGAGGACGATAACGAAGGTTTCGAAGTTGTAGTTTCCGAGGGTTGTTAGTTGCGTGTTCATATCACGTCGGGGTCACCAGTGTGGTGTGGAAGGAAAAGGGGAAATCTCCCGCCGGGCAAGATGTTCTGCCCGGGCAGCGGCTAACGCTCCGATTGTTAGTTCGGAGCTATTCTGTATATACTGCTTTAACTTCGGAACTTTTTAGCGCGATTTAGGCTTCGATGTGTTTCGCTTGTGGCGCGACGACAGCGCCGCCACATATGGTAAACAAACTTTGATTACCACTATATTTTAATGGACTATAAAATTTCACATTTTCAGTTCTATAATTATTTAGTTTTGTTCATGTAGAAGACATACAAGGTCGGGGAAAAGTTTCTTCGTATCTTATATGAAAATTCAAGAGATTTTTTTTTTCAAAGTTTAATTACATTTAATTATAATATATTATATATGTGCCATTTTGTTCGATAACTAGTTGCCATCTTATTGGTAGTGACTTAATCTCGTTGCTGTAGAGACCTTGGGATCTTTGATTGAAAACATGCGACAAGTGGTTTTGACAGTACTCTCTTGATGTTAACGTAATACTACCCAAAGAATTCTAAATAGACCGAAACAGGTGAAAATCTGGGGGTGCAAGGTCAAACTAAGCTCTCTCAATGTTTGCTGAGTGGCCAAAGATGTGTGTGGTCTGGCATTATCATGATAAAAGACTACTCCTTTACTGTTGATCAATTCCGAACGTTTATTCTCAATTTCTTGAGTCACATTAGTTATTCGCAGTAGAGATCCGAATCGATGATTTTGCCCGGCGGTAAAAGCTCATAATAAACGATGCACTTTCAACTCCACCATACACACAGCATCACCTTATTGCGTGTTCATCCGGGTTTCGCTACAGTCTGTGGAGCTTGATTATCCTTTGACCAAGATCTTTTTCGCACGTTCTTGTCAAAGATGATCCACTTGTCGTTACCAGTGATCAATCTTTTCATTAATGGTTTTGTTTCATTACGTTTCAATGGAAAATCGCAAACGAGTACACGAATCGTTAGGTTTCTTGTAGTAAGTTTAATGTTGTAACAAAATATCGAGCTTTTTTGTATAGCCAGACTTTTTCAAATGGGTCAATATGGTTTTGTGGTCAATCCTCAATTCCTCGGCTATGCTGTTACTACTAATATGCCGATCTTGCTTCACTATTTCATTAAAAATGGCGGGAAAGTGTTTTTATTTTTATTTTTCTTAATGTGTAGTAATATTAAAATCATCCAGATACAAACAGTACAACCAAAGAGATTTTTCTTAAATTTTATGCAAAACTAAATACGAAGAAACTTTTTCCCCCGACTTATTAATAACACAATAAACGAACAACTCAGGTTGAATTCTCGCCGACACCAATGAAAGTGTTCATTTATTTTTATTAATATCTATTTAATTTATTTATATTTATGTATTGCACATATTTTTATAGCCTACTTTTATACACTTTTACTTAACCCGTCTTAATTTAGTTAAAGAAAGAAGCATCGATAATAATTTCATAAGGAATTTAATTTTGTTTTTCAAATTTAAAACAGTTAATATTCGTTCTTTATACTACAGCGTCAACAGGATTGTTGTTTGAATATTAAAACATATTCTTATGCTTACTGTTTTGTTATTTAAAATTAGATTTATTAGGGGAGACCGGGGATGGTTGACTATAGGGGCAGGTTGACTTGCTGGCAAAAACTCGACCTACTCAAAAGTGTTGCCTCATCCAACTAGGCGCGAGAAACCGTTTTCTACCCCCGCTCAGGTACCGTAAGAGCGGTATCGTTTACGCACGTCGTTTGGGAGAAGGAGCTTAATATCCAAAAACAAACCATGTAAGTAATTGTTTATTTTACCCCTTAATATATTTTGTAGTAACACCTATATACTCGTTGTTATTTACTTTCAAGTAATTTAAAGTAAAAGTTTGATTGATAGTTTTTTTTTATTACGTAACAGTATTTTTTATTTCGCGACAGTTTTAAGGCTATATCATGTAGTTAAAAATTAAAAAGCGATCCGGGGCTGGTAGGCTAATTTATTTTGGGGCTGGTTGACCACCTAGTCAACCTACCCCATAGTAGTCTCGGTATACTTAACATGGAAAAAATTCAGTTTTCTTTTTAACTTATCAAATGCTTGTTGTTGCTGAACCATGCGAACGTACAAAAAAAAGACTGATCGAGGAAGTACACTCAAAGATGTCGTTGATAGAGTATGTCAACCAGTTATTTTCGATAAAAATAAGTATTAACTCTGCAGCAAAGTAATTTGCTAAACTGTTTGAAACACCCAACGCCACGTGGTAAAAATGAAGAAAATGTTAGAAAGTAAACCGGCATTGACTAGATGTAAATTGACTTTGGAGAGCGCTGGCTGCACTAACAATAGACAAATATTTAGTGATGAGAAAGAACCCGCATTAGAAAATTACCTCAAGGGCAGCTGATATTTATTACGAATTTACTCCTTATGGAACTCGAAAGTTTGTACTATGTATACAGACAGACTAACAAGAGTAAGAGAAAAGGAAGAGGAAAAAAGATTTTCATGGGACAAATAGGAGGAATAGTGACGAAGAAGACAAAAGCGATGAGGAGTTTGGAGTGCACTGAATCTAACATTTTGAGTATTCCTGAAGAAACATGGATTAAGTGCACTAAGTGCAAGTTATGGGCCCATGCACAACACTGTACAAATGATAATATTTTCTTCCATGAATGCGAAAATTGCACCTCTTATTTAAAAGACTGATTAGATAATTCCAAAACTGTGATCTATTTCGTTAAAAATATATAATTATATTAGTTGAAATAGTCAAGACTGTTTTTTACTTTTGTATATTAAGTTAATAAAAGTTTCTAGTTTCAAATACTAAAAGTATTATGTTTTCAGTGTTTAGTTGACAAAATTTTAAATGTGTGATTGTATATTCTAATTTATAATAATTTATGATGTATATTTAAATTGTCAGGATTAAAAATTTAATTGTAATAAAATTACGACTACTTCTTATATTTTTTATCATATTTATTCATATAATGTATACTAATTATTTCATTGGTCAACTTACCCCAGTGACAAGTCAACTAACCCCTGGCATGGGGTAGGTTGACTCATATTTCGTGTTCTATAAGATTAAGCTTGTGCGCTATATCATAATTGATTGCGAGCTTTTTGTTATTTTTTTCAGACGCTTAATAGTTTACCTACCAGATGTAATGATTTTTACCATAAAATAAATCAAAACAATGAAAATACAAGAGTCTTCCATCAAATTTGGTCAACCATCCCCGGTCACCCCTACTTATAGCTTTGGTCTAATATTTCTTGTGCGAAATCGAAGCGTGACACTATAATAGATATTTACCTATGAAATTGCTGTTCTGCAGTACTGGCCATTTTAAATCAAAGTAATATTTATTAGGCTAAGAATTCTAATTACTTAATTAAAAAAAAATATATTTTATTTTAAAACCATGGAATTTCTTTTTCAAAATTAGTTATTAGTTTATTGTTAAGCGTTATGTTTTCATCGCATTTGAATGTTTTTCATAATCATAGATACGTTAAAAATTCGAGTAATTATGGAATATGAGTACCGTCCGGGCAGCAACGCGGCGCAAGCGAATACTACAAACGAATGCACTACCTGTTATTGGTTTTCATGCTTCCATTCTGAAAATTCTGATCAGAAAAATGCCTGCATAGGCACACAAACGTAGGAATTGAACCTTTGACGAAAAATGTATTATGTTTGGCAATCGCAAGCGCTCAGCAAGTTGGGTGGATACAGTTCAGCACCTAAACAATGCCCTAATCAAAAACCTATCTCGAGAAATGATGGTCACTGTTTGGGGGACTAGTGCCGGTGTCATTCATCACAGCTTCTTACCACATGGGATGAACATTACTGCAGATATGTATTGTTAAAAACTGAACACAACGGTGGAGAAGCTTGCACGTCTCCAATGACCTTTGGTCAATCGCTCGTCCCCGCTGCTCTTGCACGACAACCCGACCTCATACTGCACAACAGACGGTCTCGAAGTTACAAGAGACGGGGTTGCAAGCTCTCCGTCACCCGCTGTACTCACTAGACCTTGCGCCTACAGACTTCAACTTTTTTTAGAATTTGGATAACTTTTTGCCGGGAAAAATGCAATATTTATGAGGCAGTACAAAATGCCTTTGAAGAATTTGTTGCCACCCGTCCAGCTGATTTCTTCACGAAGGGCATCAATAAACTGCCATTGTGTTGCCAAAAATGCATCGATTATACGAGTGATTAGTTTCATTAATAGAAATACAATATAGAAAAAAATAACGTTAACTTATTTCATAACAACCGGCAATTTCATAGGTTATTTTTTTCTTTAAAAAACGTTACCACCACAATTTTCTTCTGTATCGTAAAGGCAGTTTACAAACATAAATTGCACAAGGACAAACATCCAGACCCGGAATAATTATTTCTAGGCCATACAAATACTTGTTGTGTGCGGGATTCGAACCCGCGGCCCTCAGTGTTGCAACTCATTGCTAAGCCACTGCGCCACGGAGCCGTCAATAAGTAGGCATAGGAGTTAAATAACTCTTTTCCTTTTTTATTTGATATTACGTGACAACTGTGACTCTATATGATTCTATTAATCCTCCATGAAGAATAAATATACCAGTGTTCTATTCCTTCTTATGATTGAGGTAGAAGGTTGTAAGGTTTCCAATTTTTCTTGCATTTTGGGATTATTTTCTGATAATCTATTACAAAAAAATATCCAAAGCAAAACAAGAGTAAATTGCCTAACTGACCAAAGAATCAGTATATAAACGCCATGTAGTGGCCAACTCACCTGCTAAAAGTGGCAAATATAGGTATATATCCCTTATGCGGCATTCTATGGGGGGCCTGGTTCAGCAGTGAACTTTTATAGGCTGTAATAGATAGATCCGTTGGGCTACTTCAGTTACTCTAGTCCCACTGATTTCTAAATCTATTACGCAGATAAACTCCGAGCACCGTAGCTCGAAGAATCGACAACGATGAGGAAGATAGGTTTTCGTACCGGTAAGCGAAGTGTAGGGTGGCCCCCACTAGATGGAGTGATAACCGGGTTATGGATGCGGTAAGTCTATGGATGTAGGTGGCTCAACATTGTGCTTTGTGGTCTTCCTCGGGGGAGGCCTGTGTTCAACAGTGGACTTGTGAATGGCTGTAATGAATAGATGAATGGATAATTGGAAGGATCAGAAAGCTGAAGTGCCAGATGGCTTATAGTAGCTCGACAACCGGTAGGATAGGTTTCCAACTATTCTATCGGTTATCGCCGCTCTAAAACTAAAGTTTTAGAGTGGCTCATAAGGAAGCTAATTGTCATCAGTTAGCTTTTCCAATATCAAAAAAAATCCGGATGTAAGATCCAGTGCTGAATGTAGGCCTGTCCCACAGATTTTCCATAGGACATTTTCCACAATTGCCACGTTTAGCAGGCAAGATGGCAACCCCATTATTTTATTATTTTGAATATTTATCAGGGAGATGCTGCTGAACATCTCCTGTTTCATTTATCTCTGTCACCTGTTAACACACCCACTGCGAGTCTCTAAATCCTCTTAAAGAAGTAGAAATACGAAATTGTAAAAAGGTATATCTACAATTCCTTATTTCATTTTTGTAATATTGTTTAACATTAAAAAAAGAAAAGCACAAAAATTACGGAGAGCTTTCTCCTGCGCAGTAGAAGCTAATCGCCTTCTTTTTTTATAGAAAAGGGGGCAACGAGCATGCTGCTCGCTTGATGGTAAATGACTATGATGGTGAATCGAGCTGATCAGAAAGAACTCGGTCATCGACGATTCGAACCACTCTGCGCTGGATGCGGACAAGTGCAAAGGAGCTGGCACTAGGGTGCCTCGGCCCAGAGATGAGAATAGTATTCCATGTGAGGCCGAACTTGCGCATTGTAAAGTTGCAAGGGATGTACCGGCATGAAATACCGCCTCGCTCTGCTGAGCACGCCTAGCCAAGCCAAGACCACGAAACTGCACACTATTCGTTATGTCGACGCCGAGGATTCCTATCCTAGCTTAGGCAGCAAGCGGAGTGATTTGAAACTGAGGAGATAGACAAAGGGGGTTTTAGCGGTAAATGCGCAAACTTGTGTCTTCTTGGATTTGAATTAGACTAGATTTAATCCCCCCTATGATGAGAGTAACAAAGAAACGTCCCCCAGTCCTTGGCGGCCCCGCTACTCCTGGCTACGGTGGCGACCATGGTAACGGCGGGGCAGGGGGTGCTAAGAATCTCCGGTGAAGGTTCGGTTCGGTCCAAACACGACTCATCCTGGCAACATACAACGCACGCATCCTGAGGACTGACGAGAAGATCGTGGAGCTGGAAGAAGAGATAGACAAGTTACGCTGGCATATAAAAGAATTATTCAAAGTCCGAAGAGAGGGGGAGGACACGGTAATCCTCGAATCCGGCAACTTGCTCTATTACCGGGAGGGCGACCATCTGTCTCAAGGAGGTGTAGGATTTATCGTCCACAAGTCTCTCGTTAACAACGTTGTAAATATTGGGAGTGTGCCGACGAGGGTTGCGTACCTTATACTCATAATCACCAAACGGTATTCGCTGAAGGTTATACAGGTTTACGCACAAACCTCGGCACACATGAGGAGGTGGAGAAAATGTATGAGGATATCTCTAGAGGCATGCATTTCTCCAAAACCCAATATACGGTATTACTGGGAGACTTCAATGCAAAACTAGGCACAAGAGAGAACGGTGAGCTGAAAGTAGGGAAATTTGGAATAGAGCAACAAAACCCAAGGGGCCAGCAGCTGGCCGACTTCATGGAGAAAGAGGGAATCTTTATGATGAACTCTTTCTTCCAGAAGCGGCCCCACAGGAAGTGGACCTGGTCGAGCCCCGACGGTTCCACAAAAAATGAGATTGACTTCATGATGACGACCAAACGACAACTGTTCAGTGATATCTCCGTGATCGCGAGAGTGAAAACTGGTAGCGATTACCGAATATTTAGAGACATACTGAACCTAAACGTTAAGTTGGAGAGGTGTCGTCTAATGAAGTCAACGCTCCGTCCCCTTCGTGCTCTGTTCCAAAGCCCTGAAACCTTTCAGCTCGAGTTACAAAAACGTTTTCAGTGCCTAGAAGACTGCAATGAAGTGGACGATATGAATGACAAGCTCGTGGAAACTATCCATGCGGTCGGATCTAAGTTCAGCAAGACCCGCCGCAGAAGAACACAAAAACTCTCCGATCACACGATTTCCCTTCTGAGCCGCGTCTACGTGCTGTTTTCGAGAGTCATTACGAATCGTCTCGCGCGCAGACTTGACGACTTCCAGCCTCCTGAACAAGCCGGTTTCCAAAAGGGCTTTAGCACCATAGACCACATACATACCCTTTGGCAAATTGTACAGAAGTCCAAAGAGTACAATTTGCCACTATGTTTGGCGTATGTGGACTATGAGAAAGCCTTTGATTCCGTCGAAATTTGGGCGGTGCTGCAGTCCCTACAGCGGTGCCAAGTTGATATAAGTATATCGAAGTGCTGAAGTGTTTGTATAGTAGAGCTACGATGGCTATCCGAGTACAGAACCAGAGTACGAAACCTATCCAATTGCAGAGAGGTGTAAGACAGGGTGATCTTATATCCCCGAAACTCTTCACCGCTGCATTAGAAGACGTTTTCAAGCTTCTGGACTGGAAAGGATACGGTATTAACATCAATGGCGAGTACATCACTCACCTTAGATTTGCCGACGATATAGTCCTTATGGCAGAATCGCTGGAGGACCTAAGCACCGTGCTCAATGATCTCAATAGTATCTCCCAACAAATTCGGATGAACATGGACAAACAAAGATCATGTTTAATGTCCATGTCACACCTATACCGCTAGTTGTTGGGAGCACTAAGCTCGAAGTTGTTGACGAGTATGTTTACCTGGGACAAATAGTCCGACTAGGTAAGTCCAACTTCGACCGAGAGGTCAATCGACGGATTCAACTCGGCTGGACAGCGTTTAGGAAAATAGGACACATCTTCTCGTCAGACATACCTCAAAACCTTAAAATGAAATTGTACAACCAGTGCGTGTTGCCAGTGATAACTTACGGATCTGAGACCTGGTCCTTCACTGCTGGCCGTATGAGTAAGCTCAAGGTCGCTCAGCGAGCTATGGAGAGGGCCATGCTCGGGGTTTCTCTGCGTGATAAACTTAGAAATGAGTATATCCGCAGTAGAACCAGAGTAATCGACATAGCCCAACGGATTAGTAAGCTGAAGTGGCAGTGAACCGGATATATAGCTCGAAGAACCGACAACCAATGGGGAAGAAAGTGTAGCGGCGCTGTCGTCACGCCACAAGCGAAACACATCGTAGCCTAAATCACACTAATAAAGTTCCGAAGTTAAAGCAGCATATATAGAATAGCTCCGAACTACAACCCGGAGCGTTAGCCGCTCCCCGGGCTTAACACCTTGCCCGGCGGGATATCTCCCCTTTTCCTTCCACCTCGCCACAAAAGGATCTTGAGTAGCAGCCTCGTACCGGTAGGCGAAGTGTAGGGCGACCCCCCACGAGATGGAGTGACGACCTGATAAGACATGCAGGAAGTCGTTGGATGCAGGTGGCTCAGGACCGTGCTTTGTGGCATTCCTTGGGGGAGGCCTATGTTCAGCACTGGACTTATGAAAGTCTGTAATGATGATGATGAGATTTAATCGCCCCCGATCCAAGATTCTGTTCAGGAAAGTCTCGATCGACTTTAGACACAAGTTTGTCCTGGAACTCGGTGACCTTTTCCCGAAAAATATTGGCAAGGCCGGTGTATAGGGCATAATTATAATAATAATAATAATGCTTTTATTTCAGACCTTGATCCATAATTTGTTAGTAATACAAATACTAATTGAAAAACATTCAAAAACAAATATTTGTAGCCATACAAACCCATGTTTCAAGCGAGATACAAACCCTGGGGCCTTGCAATACTTGCCAGATTTTTCTTTTTTTTAATATCTAATTTGTCTTCTATATGCAATATTTGAGTTATTATTTTAAACAACGTTATACTCACAAGCATGATTGTTAGTATTCGCGAAGTTAATACGAAAAAAGTGATGCTCATAACGCAACCATTTTGATAAAATTGAGGGATTAGACATCACGTCAAAACGTTTGTCTGAACTGAAAGACACGAAATCTGAATATGAATATTAAAATTACGTATTAGGCAAAGTATTTGTATTATGAAATGAGAGTCTTGCTTTATTGAAAGAAGGTTAAACAATTTTTTAATGTGCACAAGTTTAACAAATTACAACATCTCATTTAAAATCATCAAATATTTTAAACTACACATGTAAGTTTTCTACTTAAAAACTGGGATCACAGGTTGGCAAAGGAACTATAAAAATGAGAGTATTTTTATGAAACAACACATTACGAGTATTATACTGGTAGACCACGCGGTAGCTATATTATGGCTACAGCACGAATGGGTCAGCCGACCAAGGGGAAGGGAATACTTAGAATTCTTAGGGAATACTAGCGTAAAATAGCTAATAACATATGGAGGCCCTTTCTATTGGTAAACTGGCATTCTGTCTTAGTCTTCAAGGTTAACAACATATCAAAACTTTGCTTTTTAATGGAGGATATATACATAGATAGTAAGTGCCTATGGGCTATATCATAGACTTACCAAGATATGAATTGTGTGATCGTTTGTCACCCATATTCTCAAAAAAAAAACAAATTAATACTCGAAATGACAAATTTTCTTTTTAAATATAAATCTTACAATAAAATCGCTTACATAAAATCAATTAAGTTTATTACATAAATATTTACGCTCGTTGGAATGCAAAGTTAGGCTTGATTGAAAGGAGATTATCAATAATCGATAAAAACTCGTCTGAAGGACCAGAATGAGTTTCGCTGGAAGTATGATTGTTATTTTCTTTGTAACAGTTTCTATCTCGCCATCTCGTCAAATCTGCACCAGGTATATATGAACATGGGACAGGAGCATTACTGAAAATTAAGATTTTATTTAAGTCTTACGGCAATAGGAACAAGTCTTTTAAAATGTTTTATTTAAGTAGGGAGACACCGCATTTGAGTTGCCTTGCTTCTCTCCACGATGAAATTCGTAAAGGTCAATCTTCAACTACGATCACTGAGGAAAATGTGACTACTGTCAAGTACAAAAATGTTCTTGACCTCAGTTTCAAGAACATTTTTGTATTGATTTAAGCCAAATTAAAAAAAAAAGTAATATTAAAAAAAATGTTGCCGTTGGATGTTACATTATGATAACGGACGTTTAAATGCTATGTACGGCCCAGTTCCAGCAGATTTGAGGGCGGTCATTTTCAAGCACGGCTTCCAGTAAGTATTTATAATGATGAAATTTCTGGGCCATGAATCCATGCATCTCTTGGTGTAAGGCCCTGTCTGTGTGTGTAAATACTCAGAGGTAGAAAGCGCCGAAAAACGGACTTTACCGTGACGAGAACCGGAGATACCATGAATCCCCGGGATGGCGACAAACTGTAGAGAATATCGAAAGTGACATCTTTTAGGAAGTATCTCTATTAAATGTTTGTCTTAATCAGGTTATTGCCTCGTGTAGTGGCGTGTAAGAATACTCACTACCCAATATCTTCCCGTGGGTGTCGTAAAAGGCGACAGAGGGAAACTGAGGCAGAAGATGGGAAGCAGCATCTTTCTAATAACAGCAAAAACCAATAAAAACTGCAATTGCCAACCCGCTCGCCAAGCGTGGAACTATGGCAATATACCCCTCATGAGCAATGACATTAATAAACGGCCCCCAGTCCCCGGTGGCTGCTATTCCTAGCTACGGTGGTGACCATGGTAACGGCGGGGCAGTGGGTGCTAAGAATCTCCGGTGGAGGCTTGGTTGCCACCTATGATGACTCGACCTGGCAACTTATAACGCACGCACTTAACACGCACGCAATTAGTCCTTAGGACTAACGAGAAGATCCTGGGGCTGGAAGAAGAGATGGACAAGTTGCGCTGGAATATTATAGGATTATCCGAAGTCCAAAAGGAGGGGGAGGACACGGCATTCCTCGAATCCGGCAACTTGTTCTATCACCGGGAGGTCGACTATCTGTCCCAAGGAGGTGTCGGGTTTATCGTCCACAAGTCTCTCGTTAACAACAATGTAAAGATTGAGAGTGTGTCGACGAGAGTTACGTACCTTATACTCAGAATCACCAAACGGTATTCGCTGAACGTCATATAGGTTTACGCACCAAACTCGGCAGATCCCGATGAGGAGGTAGGGGAAATGTATAAGGAAATCTCTAGAACCATGCATTTCTCCAAAACCCACTATACGGTGTTAATGGGAGACTTCAACGCAAAACTAGCCAGCCACAAGAGAGAACGGTGAGCTAAAAGTAGAGAAATTCGGAATAGGACAACGGGCCAGCAGCTGGCCGAATTCATGGAGAAAGAGGGAGTCTTTATGATGAACTCTTTCTGCCAAAAGCGGCCCAACAGGAAGTGGACCTGGTCGAGCCCCAACGGTTCGACAAAAATGAGTGTTACGGCCTACGGCTGCTCCCATAAAGGTCAAATCCTCAGAGGGCCATTCAGCTGAGTTTTGACGAGCAGACGTAGGTCGGGCCTTCTAAGGCCTAAGTGGAAAATCTCTAGTTACACTAAACAATAAGGGGGAGCGTTCTGTGGTACGGCCATTCAACAGGGAGAATATTAGACGGAGCTTACTTACCTATATCCAAGGCGACTGGTCCCTCCGGAGTCGGTCAGGTCGCATGTGGTTGTGTAGTGCAAGGGAAATAAGGTGCTGTAATGTGTATCTGGGTGTGACTGATGGTGATTGACCTTAGTAGACCTTGGCCGTCGGCAGCAGCCCGGGCGTCAGCACCACTCCAAATTGAGGTAATCTTCCGCGACGCGGTCGGAGCTAAGTTTTGCAAGACCCGCCGCAGAAGAACACGAAAACTCTCCGATCACACTCTTAATCTCATGGCTGTTAGAAGGGAAATGAAGTTGCATTCTTCAGTAGATTTGATAGCATACAGGCAAATAAACAGACATCACCAAACGCATGCCATGGGACTTACGCAACTTTAATACTGCTCGTTTTGAAGAAGCGATCGAGTGGAACCGGGGCTTCAAAGTCTTTGCCAGAGATCTTTCTACCAGAAAGTGTCAACTGTCGAAGCTAAAGACCGAATGTGGCAGCATCGTTTCCGAGACACCTGGGATTTTGAGTGAGATTGAGAGGTTCTATAGGCAGCTGTTGTCGTTATCCTTGGAGCCAGACGCAAGTGTGAGTAACGATCCAAGAGCAAATCTTATCAGACACTATACAGATAATATCCCGGACGTCAGTCTGAGCGAGATTAAAATGGCTCTTCAGCACCTTAAAAACGGGAAGGCCCCAGGCGAGGATGGAATTACAGCCGAGCTTCTAAAAGCGAGTGGAAAACCGTTACTTGAAGTCCTTCAGAAGCTCTTTAATTCCGTCCACCACGGTAGCACTAAACAGGAGGCGTGGTGCAGAAATGCGGTGGTCTTATTCTTCAAGAAAGGCGACAACGCTCTCTTGAAGAACTACAGACCGATTTCCATTCCAAGCCGCGTCTACGTAGCGCACGCAGACACGACAACTTTCAGCCTCCCAAACAAGCCGGTTTCCGAAAGGGCTTTAGCACTATAGACCACATACATACCCTTCGGCAAATTGTACAGAAGTCCAAAGAGTACAATTTGCCACTATGTCTGGAGTATGTGGACTATGAGAAAGCCTTTGATTCCGTCGAAATTTGGGCGGTGCTGCAGTCCCTACAGCGGTGCCAAGTTGACTGTCGGTATATCGAAGTGCTGAAGTGTTTGTACAGTAGGGCTACGATGGCTATCCGAAAAAGAACCAGAGTACGAAACCTATCCAACTGCAGGGAGGTGTAAGACAGGGTGACGTTATATTCACGGAACTTCACCGCTGCATTGGAAGACATTTTCAAGCTACTGGACTCGAAAGGATACGGTCTCAACATCAATAGCGAATTCATCACTTAGCTTCGATTTGTCGACGATATAGTCCTTTTGGCAGAATCGCTGGAAGACCTAAGCACTATGCTCAATGTCCTCAATAGTGTCTCCCAACGAAAAGATCTTAATATGAACATTGACAAAACAAAAATCATGTTTAACGTCCATGTCACACCTATGCCGGTAGTTGTTGGGAGCACTAAGCTCGAAGTTGTTGGCGAATATGTTTACCTTGGACAAATAGCCCGAGTAGGTAAGTCCAACTTCTACCGAGAGGTCAATCGACGGATTCAACTCGGCTGGGCAGCGTTCGGGAAACTACGACACATATTCTCGTTAGACATACGTTAAAATCTGAAAACAAAATTGTACAACCAGTGCGTATTGCCAGTGATGACCTAAGGATCTGAGACATGGTCATTAAGTGCTGGCCGTATAAGGAAGCTCAAAGTAACTCAGCGAAATATGGAAACGGCAATGCTAGGCGATTCTCTGCGTGATAGACTTAAAAACGAGGATATACGCAGTAGAAGCAGAATAACCGACATAGCCCAAAGAATTAGTATGCTGAAGTGGCTATTGGCTGACCATAGCTCGAAGAACCTACAACTGATGGGGAAGAAAGTTTCTCGCGTGGCAACCTTGTACCGGCAGGCGAAGTGTAGGGCATTCCTTGGGGGAGGCCTATGTTCAGCAGTGGACTTTTGAAGGGCTGTAATGATGAATCAGGTTATAATGATTATAAACTGATGTGTCGTACATACAAATTACGGTTTCCGCAAAGAAGTGAAAACGTAGCCAGTGAGGGGAGGCAAATGTGTCTTTACTTGTTAAACATCGTGGATCTCGTGGTTAGATATGCCCTTTAGTGCACCGATATATATTACATCTTAACGGTAACGAATACAATAATAGTAATTTTGAAATAATAAACTACTCACAAAAAAAAAAGAATCACTTGTGGTAATATTATAAATGGGAGATGACAGAAAAAGTCTGAAGTTAAAATAAAATAATACATACTCTGCCCGCATGTTCAGGAAAGCCTGTGGTTGAATGTACATGATACCCTCCGCATTATCACAGGCAAGCCGAGCTAAATTAGTTTTCCTGACTTCGTGTAATTGGCCTGTAAATGAAAATACTGTTTTTTATTTTGTTTGTTATTTAAAAATAATTACAGTTTGTTGAGGGAAAACGGTTTCGTTCCGGACGTGAACGCGTTAGACCGAGATTTCACCCGGATTACATTGATAACGTCAAATTATACCGGTACTCACGTTTCAATCACAAAATTAAACAATCAAAAGTCAGTAACAGGATTATTACATATTGAACATTCTAAGGCAACTCACATTTAGTGTTTCGCAATGCATAGATATCGCTGTTAAAAATATTAGTTATTATTTTTAAAATTAGAGTGATTGAGTAATACTATCTGACTGTGTGTGATGAGTAGCTACTTCCAAATAAAAAGATTTCCAGATACATTGTCATAGTCGTAGACATTATTCCAAAAACTATATATGTACAATGTATGGGAAAACACTAATAGAACATAAAATGTGTAGTATTATAATTAAGTAACATTAAAATATCATAAAATGTATTAATAATTAAACTGCATGCAATAATTACTTCTTACAAAATTCAATGTAATCATTCACTGTATAGAAACGTTTCTTCATTAAAAACATATTAAAAACTTTATTTAAATAAAATATGCAATTTCAGATTTTGTTTGTCAATAACATGGGATCAATGTCAATAAAGTTCATTGCTGATAGGACTCCCCATTGAATGCATCATAAGTGGGATATTTGACATGCTTAACAGACGGGAGTTATTGTTTTTCTTCTAGTTACCATTACTGGTTTGCTACGACTCCTACGGAACGATATGTGGTAGTGAATATTCTAACACGGCCACTACACAGTTCGTTAAGATGTTTCTTAGTACGTAATTATACTTCTTCTTTATCTGCTCATGAAAGTCTACAGCTGGACATGGACCTCTCCCTTGTAGAGAGGACTTGCCTTAACCGTCACAGTCGGATTGAAGATCGTAATATAAGACGCGGACTTTGACACTGCTTCCCATCGCCGGTCTTTGTATTTAACGTATGGCGTGAACGAGATATATTTTATTAGAATAAGCACGACTATTTTTTATAGGATAAGGGTGACAAACGAGCACAGTCCACCTGATGGTAAGTGGTTGCTGCAGCCCATAGACATATTAATCAATACTCGATTACAAATCAAAATGCAGATGCGTTGTCATCCGTGAGGACTAAGATGGAATGCCTCATTTCCAGTAAAAAGGGTCTCCGGTTCTCTACACTCACCATACGAAGCACAGCAGCGTTAAGCTGCTATTTTACACTGGTATTCTGTGAAAGTGTGGTCCTCCCCCGGTCGAGCCGACGCATTCGTGCTACAACTATACTACTAATATAGCTTCAGCATGGCTCTACCACGTGAAAAAAAATTACAATCAAAAATTTCATTGGTGCCGGCGGGGATCGAACCCCAACTGGGACTCTGATATAATGTATGTGTAGTCTAATGTATTGTAAACTTACGCAAAGAAAAGCTATGTAATTGATCTCCCCTTTCAAACCAGAATCGATCTCCAAACCTGAATACATTCATTTGACAAGCCATGATGCAAAATAAAGTTGGGCCAACAAAATTATCCTTAATAAAATTTTCACTTATTATACCCCCGAGCAAATCCACATCATCAACATCTTCAAAGAGATGTCTTATCATCTCCACTTTCTGTAAAAGATACGGCATTTGTATCACAACATAATTATAAAAGTATTTGTAACATTATTTATTTTAATGAGATCACTATGCAGCCAATTACGACCGAGTATTTAGACTTCGTTATTGTAAATTAGGTAACTATAAATTGGAAGTATCTTTGATCATTAATTCGAATCCTTGTTCCTTTATTTCAAACAAAATAATTTAATTAATATTATTTCCATCTATTTCAGAGGCTTCTCTCAAAGATTAAATCATAGGAGGAATATTTGTCACATTTGTAGTAGGGTTAAAATCGCAGTTATTTGTTAGTAGGCGGGTTACAGTGTCATAAGGAAGTTGCTGCTGCCCATGTCTTTGTTCATTCTATATTTGTCGCCCGCGAGATGTTAGTGAATGAACACCACAACTACACGACTTATTTAATTTATATGCATATGACTATTTCTTGATGTAAAAAAAATTTTTTTGCAAAGGGATAGTTTTAGGGCCGGGAACGACATAGGCTACTTTTTATGCCGGAAAATGTGTGTTTCCTGTGGGATAGATTTGGAGCATAGTCCTTTAAGTTTTTTATGTACGTTAGGTCCTGGAAAACACATTGGCTGTGTTTTCCTTTGTTCATCTTTCGAAATAATATAATTTTCCAACCTCCGCGTGGGCAAATCTTCGTTCATATTTTATAAATTGAAGTTTCAGATAGCAAACTGACACAAATATTTTGATTAATTTTCAATAATTCCAAATTATTAAAATTATGACCAGGGAAGGTCCACGCTCCCACAATACCAACAAATATGATGATTAACTGAGAGACTTTCTTAGTGATAACGAGGAATCACTATGCATTTATATGGTCATAATCATATATTATATATAAGTTATTTTACTTAAAATTTTACTGAGTTGCCACGACCCTACCATAATGTGTAAGGAATTGCCAAACAAACATATTTCTTTTTTGCACGCCTTATAACTCGATGCGTTATTAGGTAGTGTATTATTCTCAAAACGTCAAGATCAAGCAATTTTGTGTTCTTAAAATGCTTCTATCATAACCATATTCCACTTATACAATAATATGAGTAGCCGTATATCAAGAAAACACTCTAATTAATCCATCATATATTTTCTAAAATATCATTTAATATTGCAATTTTGAAAAAACAAATTACGTAAACGTTTGGATGTTGAAATTGACGTATCGAGACCTGATTTTTTTTATTAGCTTCAGAATTACATCAACTAGTATACTATTTGATATTAATAGCCTAGTACGCGTACTTTGTCCACACAGTTAGTGTATATATTATTTAAAATCAATGTCCAAATAGGCACAGTTTGTAAATTGTATTATCTTTATTAATAGATAATGACCACCCTAACTATGCTCTATGCTTCTCTGGAATATTTTTGAACGCAAATAAGTTCTGAAGTCCTCGCAAATGTAACACATTTAAAACAACCGTGTTTAAATATTAAAGTGTAATTACCTCAATGTCAATTACATCAGAAAAATCTACAAAGATCTGGGCAGCTTTTAGACCACATATGCGCCTATATTCATTATATCCTCCAATTCCTAAGTCTCGGCCTCTTTGAATATCACTTGCGGTGAGGTCGTGAGGCTGAGGTTTTCTTTTTTTTTTAAAACGTTTTGGAAATCATAAGAAAAATACATTGTTACTATATTTATTTCTTCCAGTCAGGTTAGTGTATTCATTTAATAACTAAATTTAACCTACTTCTGGATCATGTATATCGTCCATTTTAGCTGCGTTCTGATAAAATGTTCCACGATTGATTTCTTCAAAATTATTATTTTGCTCTAAAATATCCTGCCTATATAAAGTGTCACTGTAAGGTAATTTATCAACGTAGTTATAGTTTTCATTGTATTTCCTGAAAAATTAAATTTTATTTAGAGTGCCGGATTTTTTCCATTCGTTCATTACAGCATATCAAATGTCCACTGCAAAACATATATCCACCGCATAGAGCGCCTCATTTGGGAGACATTTGTCATAATTGCCACGCTTGGCATCGGCAAAGGTGTGCTGGTTTATTTCCCTCTGTCACCTCTAACGACCGACTCACGAGACGACATGAGAGAGTGGATATCCTTACACCGGCACTATACTAATCTAAATTTATTTATGGGTTTTTTATTTCTCCTCTTATGTTTGTATTTATTTTAAGTACTCATATTACTTGATTCTTCCGTCGAATAACTTGTGAAAGAAACGTGTTGCTATCTCGTACTCGGCAAACACGATAGGTAATGCGTCTTCATCGTACACATTGACTTGCTCTATGCGATTTGATATTAAGCCATAATTAATCATATTTCTATGACCTGAAAATAGAAGATAATTATCAAATTCATAGGTCTGTCTCATTATTAATGTTTTTTACAAAAATAAAGGATGACAATCTAGCACATAATTCACCTGATAGTAAGCGAATAATATATCCTATAGAAATTTACATCTTTAATTTAGTAAGAATCATAATTCAGACGTATTGTTTACCCTGAGGACTTCAAATGAGTGCCTAGTTACCAGTAAAAAGTGTTTCCTGGTTTTCATCACTCACCAGGTGAAAGACAATAGAATTTCGTTGCTATTTTATGATATTATTCTGTGCGTGACCTATGTCGTGTTGCAGGCATAATGCGCTACAATACAAAATACAAAATAAGTAAACTAAGAAAGATTCTTACAGAGATTGACGAGTATTTTCAGAAAACCGTCATGGCGCCATTGCATTAGATAATTACAAAGCTGTTAAAACCAACACTACGATGACATTGAAAGAATATTAGTTTTAGCACAATAGCTGCATATACAGCTATTATTTCTATTTCTAAAAATATAATAAGACCCTGATAACACCACAACCACTCAACAAAATTTCATAGTTGTTTCATACTCGTTGAAATTTGTCATCAGCTTTATGCAATTTACAGTTTTTTTATAAAAATAAATGCACAATATTTTATTATACACAATACTAAAAACTATAATAAAAAAAACTAAAACTAGAAACTTAATTATCATACAGTCCTACTCCCCTCGGTATCGTGCCAATAACGCTGGTTGCGTATCCCCGCGGAATAGCTATAATTAGTCATTGAGCGCGAAAAGAACCAGCCCTCTTATCACCAGCAGCAACACCAGCCGCGGATGGAGTTCCTTTAGGAATTTCACCGCAGGTGAACCCCACGGACCGATATTCTCTACAGCAAATGGCACAAATATATACTCATCTCTCAGAGACTCATATTTGCGCCACTTCTCAGTTCAGCTGCCTCTAATGCCGCCCGGCTTTAAACAAGGTACCCCTGAGATGACAGACCGCGAAAGTGTCTACGCAAGTAGAATTCCACACTATGGCATTACCTCTCTCCCACGGGACCAATTTCATACCGTCAGGTCTCTTGCCATCGTCTCTAAATATTCCACAAGGCTCCAAAACTGAAGGAACATTTATAGAGACAAGAGCCCTTCGGATGACATCGTTCAAAGAAACGTGCCGTGAAAACCTACCAGCACTTTTCTAACATGAAAGTCCGTGGAGACCAAACTTGTCGACGCTACTACCACAGGATCACTGATGGAGTTGACGGATTCCTACGGCGATGCGTAAGCTTTCCCCATCAAGTAATGTGACTAGATTCCTTAGTCGAAACGACTGTTTCTAACTGAGGAATCTAGTCGCCTTCAGCCTCTTCTGACTGAAGGCGTGCCTTACCTTGGTTACTATGGAAATTATGAAACAAATCTTTCTGTACGTTCTGTACCAACGGAATATCCCACTGTTTTTTTGGTTAACTTCCAGTTGAACATTTTCGGCGGGAGAGCGTTTGCCATATCTGCCCTACCTCCGAAGCAAAGCACAGGTCTACTTTATTATTTAAAATTATGTTACATAAATCACTGAGACTATACATGGGAGCAAGGAAAGTAGCTTGACTCCAGGCTGTTGTATTAAAAGTTAAATTTATAATATTTTTCTATAGCTATTTTAACATTATTATCAATAAATTTTAAAATATAATAAATGTTATTTAAAGTTTAATAATTTTTCTTAGTTTCAACATAATATCTGCAAGGTAACAAAAGTTCTAGGGTCCTCGAGAAATTAAAAGAGGGCACAGTTTCTTATATTATTCAATAATTAATATTAAAAGATATGCACCACTATTTGAAACCGTAAAGTGCATTAATTTACCGAATTATACGTGATTACCTCACCTAACAATACTGGTAGAAGTTCATACATAAATATGTTAGCTGCTGTAGCTATATTAATCTGCCTAGCAACCTTAAAAAGGCGGTCGTCTTTCCAGCATGGATTTAGTTCGTGCAAAATTTTCGCCAGTTGGTTATGTTCTCGCATAAAAAATATTGCTATGCTGGTCGTTCTTAAATCGAAGCTACAGGAAAACCTATAAAATTCAACGTGTAAGTATTTTATTGTTACAAAATGTCGTTAAAAATCAGAAAATAACTTACCAAAAATATAGCAATTTGTTTCGTTCTCATTTTGAAGATATAAATGCTTGGTAGTATTAACCAAGGGTACTGTGCGGTTGTTTCTTTCCTCAGTTTTCAACAAATCATCTTCCCATTTTCGAACCGAATTCAATGGTTTTTCATCAAATCCATAAATTGTTGATAAATCTATTACTGGTGTCTGTAGGTTAATCTAAAAACAATTATTCAAATTAAATTCAAAACACAACC
This sequence comes from Parnassius mnemosyne, assembly GCA_963668995.1. Lineage (NCBI taxonomy): Eukaryota > Metazoa > Arthropoda > Insecta > Lepidoptera > Papilionidae > Parnassius > Parnassius mnemosyne. Next base: position 13,338,452 of record CAVLGL010000002.1, on the reverse strand, counting down.
AATGGACAAGAAAGGGTCTTGTGTGACAACCTCGTACCGGTAAGTAAAATGCAGGGCGGTCACCCACTATATGGAGTGACGATTCTCTTTAGGTAGATATGCAGGAAATCAATAGACACAGTTGGTTAAGGACTATGCTTTGTGGCATTCCTTGAAAGAGGCCTATGTTCAGCAGTGGACTTGCCATGTACTGTAATGATGATGATTTCTTATAAGGAAAGTAAGTTTTTTCGTCAAGGACCATATTATGCTTTTTCACATTTTTAAAATGTGTACGAATTGTAAATGGTTTCTAGCTAAAAGTCGGAACGTGCAATGAACCAAAAATGACGGCAAAATTTAAATTAAATTACTTATAACTAATTAGGTCATTTATGATAATAATAATACTTAAAATCTATGTGTCTCTACGATTAAAAATTAATCTTCAAAAATTTACTAACATGTTCCGGGAGCATCGAGTTGGAAGCACAACCGACGTCTTGAAATGTTTCCGCACGGGTAAAGTTGAGATATCGTATATCTGTTACTTTAAGATAAGGATCGTCTTCGGGCACTTCTATAGGCATGGAACGCGAATTCTTTTCCTCCAATGAGTGACAGCAATCCTGGCCCTTAGTAAGATAATCCACTGGAAAAATCTCGATGTGTTTTGTCTGATTTTACAATACATAAGGAATACAATATAAATTTATATTCAATAACATCAAATTTTGTTCCTCAATACATGGCAGTATAACTAAGAGTGTATAACTTATTTCCAGATGTTCTTAAATACCTAATCGGCGATTGGTGCTGCTTCTTACTGCTCATTAGAAAAATCGAGTGTTTAATAATATTTTTATTAACATTATCTTTTAAAGGTAAAAAACAATTTTTAGCATAAAGTTAAAGCTGACTTCAAAGAACTAAACAGAATAAAATACTTTGAAATTATGAAGTCGGTGCTTAGATATAGTGTATAAAAGCAATAAAGCCCCGACTTAGAATGTAAAATTACTTTATTATTTTTGGTTATTTGAAGTCGAAAAAAATACATACAGTTGAACATAATACCTTCTCCTTTTTTGAAGTCAGCTAAAACGTAGATATTTAATTCTTAAATAATTAAAATAAAGTTAAAACCTATAATTGTATGTCCAACAATAGGACACATTCATTTTTTTTATAAGATAAGGATGACAAACGAGCACACGTGTGTGTGTAAGTGGTTGCTGCGGCCCATAGACATCTACATCTATCCTCTGTTACAAATCAAAATCTAGATGCGTTGTCACCCCTGAGGACTAAGATGGAATGCCTCATTTCCAGTAAAAAGGGCCTCCGGCCACCTGCACTCACCAAGCGAAACGCAGAGGTAAACCTCTACTTCACGCTGGTTTTCTGTGAGGTCGTGGTACTACCCCGGTTCGAGCCGGCCCATCCGTGCGACAGCAAAAGCTGCCGCGTGGCTCTACCACTGTCGATTCTGAGAGAGTTTCTGAGACTGTCATTCATTTCTGAGAGAGTTTTAAAACAGTAAAAAGTCCACCGCGCCCTTTCCACTGCGTGTTGGATAAATTCACGATTCCTCGGAATAATTTTAATTGTTTTTTATATTTTTACGTTTAATTTTTTTATATTTAATTATTTTCATTCACCGCCAAGCACGATAATCTAGCAACAGATTGCAATTACCATTTTTAGTGGTGTTGGCGATTATCATACTTAGATTGCTCACGCCCTATGAAATTTAATTGATTATGGAGAATGTCCAACCCCTGAGCTATCACGTGTTTTAAAACTTATAACATTATTTACTACTGACCGTAACCGTAACTTGTTTAGTTGCTCGTTTAAAATCAAATATTATATTCATATTCAATCTTACTTTGGTCAAATAAAACGCTGATGTCTCTGTGAATAAATTCAAGGAAGTGAACAGCTGCCACGTTAAAAACAGTTTTGTCTGTCACACGCCCGGTGCTCTGTAAGGATGTTCTCACTCGTCGCGCAGATGGCAATGATTTTCCATTTTTACTTCTCTTTACATCTCCATCTATTCAAATAATATTGAAAAAATATTTTACAATTATTCTCAAATACCACTGGCACTTTATGAAAATTATCTGTTATGATTTTATGAAACAAATTTTTTTATGTTCAATGCAGTATCATACATATTTTATTCTTTAAACTTAACTGACGACTTTGCTATCTTGAAATCAATTTTTGTCACACCGTCATGACACAATCGAAGATTATTATTTAATTTATTTAAAAAATTATAATATTTAACAAAACAAAATGACATTACAATTGATCAAGGGACACATGCAGCGGACAAGCTGACCAGGGGAGGATCTGCTGTGGAAGCCATAGGGCCGGTGCCAATTATACCGATTCCCTTTGGTAACGTCCGTTTACTTATACGTAAGCACTTTACTAAATCTAGAAGACTGCAGGCAAGAAAGGGAGGCCACACCAGCAATAAACAGTCACTTAACCAAGGTATTAATTAGACTAAACAAACCACTGATCAGGATAGCAACGAGTGCTATTACAGGGCACTGCTTTTTTAACAAACATAATGTATTATATTCACTATAGGTGTGACAGACATTTCTCTGTGCAGGACATGTATGAAGGAGGAGGAAACGGCAGCCGGCCGTAATTACAGCTGCAGCATTTCATATTTGCCCTCAGAGGTTTGTTTGTGCAACATATTTGTAACCTTCTTTTTTAAAGTCCATGGGCTGCAGTAGCCATATATACCTGGTGGTAGCTATTTACTGTAAGTTCGATAGTCAATTCAGTTTCATAAAAAAATATAGTTTGACAATGAAATTCCATGTTGCGCGTGATGGTAGCTATTAGGCGGTAGTATTATTAGGTAGTATAATCATGTGCTAATACTAAATAGTGTTGTTGTAAATATGGTTGTTGTATATTATAAACAATCAAAGAAACGTAGAAAACTACATCGATTTTAAATGACGCTGAAACCATTGTCATCTATTCGTACAAACACGCAATAACGCACAATCTATCAAAAATCATTTGGTTCTACATTAACAGGGTTTTAATTGCATATGTGTGCATCTAGTGGTGAACTTTTACTAATAAAGAAAAAAAGGAGAAAGACGTATGCGTGACGACGTTTTAATTAGTTGAGCATGGTTTAGGGGTCACTCTAAATGTACGAGTTGAATATGCGGATTTACGGTAATACGGTTTTTCCGCTAAGTATAGTAAATAATACATTCGCATGTTCAATGAATGTAACACCGACTTCGTAGTTAAATATTAAGAGATTGCATAAATAACAGAAAAACATAATTTCTACGGTATTTAAGTTCACCTTATCACCTTATAATTTAAAAAAAAATATTGGAATTGAACGTTGTATATTTTTACAAATTTTACAACTATAATTTGTGTTATCTGTAATAGTGTATAGTGAGTATAATACTTATAAATATAACATTAAAATAAACTAGTTTGTAAAAACGTCGCTGGAAAAAAACCGACTTCAATTTCAATAACTTACTTTCCGCATATTCGGACACAAGCAATCTTGAATATGGTCCTTTAGCTGTACCCAACGAAGGATATTTGTAATTATTGCAACTGCCGTCAATGCGTCTGCCTTCGTGTGGAGTACAAGGCTTAACGTCTATGGTGCACGTTCTATAAGCAATAATTAAATATTATTTTATTTCAAATTATTTCAATAAGGAATCATGTTAATACTAAACAATAAGTACACAGATCGACCATAGGAAATTGTGTCAAATGTACGTCTACGCAGCGTAGTGATTTCGGCCATTTTCTCTAATATGGATTAGGCTCTTTTTCAAAACTGTATACGAGCTAATAATTAGAAGGTTTCACTCGAAGAGTAGAACTAGTTGTGTCGAGTTCGGCCTCATTTTGTTAGTCATGATGAGAGCCTTCAGGTCATCCTATCAAGTTCAAAGGTAATGAGAGCCTACCTTTGAACTTAATAGGATGACCTGAAGTTGTACCGTAGGAAATGCTACCGCATCTCCTCGAAGAGTAGAACTAAGTATATGTGCCGAGTTTGGGATCGTTTTGTTAGTTATGATGGGACCTTATCTCTAGACTTAACGGAGTAACCTGAAGGTGTACTTCGGTGAATGTAACTGGAACTCCTCGACGAGTAGAACTAGGTGTGCCGAGTTTGGAGTCGTTTTGTTAGTTATGATAAGACCTTACTTAAGACTGAATGGAGTGACTTGAAGGTGTACTTCGGTGACTGCAATTGGAATTTTTTACAAATAGAACTACAATTCAATTTTTTTATAATATTTTCACGATCATATGAGCATTATTAGTAGTGCACTTTATGATTTTCCAAAAATTTTTATTGACGTTTGACATAAAATTATCGAAAAAATAAAAGTACGAGTATAGTAATAAGGTTATTAGTGAAAACTTGTGTATTTAAACTTCTTTAAAAAATTTACGTGTAACATGAGTGCTTAAGACATGCACATTTTGATTAACCAGTAGATTTCTCATGTAATATAACTGACTTTTGAGTCTAACAAAATAAAGTTCCATAGCCATAGCCATAATAGGCTTCAGAGTAGCGGTCTGTATACTATCCTAATCTAGAAGAATGGATACTTTTTACCTTTTTTTAAATATCTTTTTCCAATATTCAACTTCATTTATTCATAAAACCTTATTTACACAACATTTATTATATGGCGAATGCCATTAGGCATTTTCTTCTAGTCTAACTATGGGGAATAGTTCTGTTAAATTATATATTATTTATATGTATTAAAGGTATGTGTTTCAAAAGATTTCGCGTATTTTTGTAAAGGAATTATTAATGTATTTCAAAACCGTGAAATAAGCTTTCATTATCTCACAAAATATACAAATAAAGTAAAAACACATCCTTACTTAGTTGCATCAGACAGTTGAAGTTCTTTTAGACGTCCATTGTCGACCTTTTCGCCACTAAACCGGTCGTAGTGAATGCACTCAGTCCAACAAATAATGAGGACTAACATAAAAATATGTGAAAAATATTTCTTCATTTTCGAACGCTGCTATCCTAACAACTGCAGACAGAATAATATTTCCAACACAAAACTTGTCTAACTCAGGATGCTATTCGAGGATACGTTGTCTTTTCCTTCCAATTACATAAACTAACAAAAACAGCGATCCAATTAAGTAAAGAAAATTCATTTTAAAGCAAGCGATTTACCAATATTTTATTAAAGTTTAGAATTTTATGGTTGATAACGACATGATTGCTCTTGTTCAGAAATCATGTCGGTTGAGGCCCGTCTGTAACCAACAAGTCAGATAATTCTTGTTCCTGATTCTTGTCCTCCTCCAGTGTTTCGCCAATAGAGGACAACACCAAAAAATATAAGTTCCCTAAATATAGTGTCATGTGTTAATAGTCATATTTTTGTTTTTCTATATTTTTAATTTAAGATACCTATATAGGCCAATGTTATTTACTTTTAAGTTCTTGATGATTGAAATAAATATGTTATTGTATAAAGGATCAAAAATTTCACTTACACTAAGTTATTAATCGTATTCCTTTTCGTACCTTTTTTGTCTTTGAGTATTGTTATGCAAAAAGCTGTCTTTACTTATACTACTTATACTATTGTATGTTATTAAAAACTGGTCGCGTAGTGGCGGCGTAAAGAAATCCACTACGAAATATCATTGCGTCGGTGTTGTAAGAGCGACAGACGGAAATGAAACAGGAGATGTACCGCCAAGCGAAGCCAGTAAGGCCAATATCGCTTTATGATGCAATCTATGAAGGGAGGCCTATGTTTGATAGTGGACTTTTGTACTACTGGCTGTAATGAATAAATAACGTATAACAAAACAACATATATACAATTATTTTTATAATACTTCATTAAACAAATCATTTTTTTTGGAACAAAGTCAATGGTGCCCTGACTGCGTTAGTCAAAAGGCAAGGCGTAGTGAAGAGTGCACGCCTTACAATACATAACGCAGTGTTGGTACCGACTTTGTTATATGGCAGCGAAACCTGGGTATGCCAGAAGAAGCATAAAAGCAAGTTGAATGCAGTGGAGATGCGATCTCTTCGTAAAATGTGCGGCGTTACCATGGCCGACCGAAAGCGAAATGAAGAGATTCGCAATATGGCAGGTTTTAAAGATGACCTTATCACAAAAATTGATAAGGGCGTGCTTCGGTGGTTTGGGCACGTTGAGCGAATGAGTGAAGACCGAATGGTGAAGAAAATATATAGCGCGAAAGTTAATATTAAAAGGTGTCGAGGTAGACCGAGACTAACTTTCGAAGACCATGTGAGCAAATTGCTCGAAGAGGGTAGGGTCAAGAGTACTCGGATACCTAGACGTGCATGTATGAAGAAGATAATGAATCTGAAAGAAGCGAAAGAGGTATGTAAGGATCGTGACACTTGGCGATCTGTTCTCTCTGGCTACCCCGTCAGGGATTGTGCGTGAAGATAAGTAAGTAAGTAAGTACAAATCATTTAAATGTACTGTTTTTATAACTGATTCACTGATTATATATCAGTTAAGGACAAATATACAAACACATACTTTAGTATTTACTAATAATAAACTAATTAATGAAATTAAATCCCAACCCAAGCGTACAACTGTAAGACTTCAAGATACTGTAAATTCATACTGCGTAGATCGAAACAAAAATTAATAATTTTTAATCTGGAGGTAGCCATGGTTAACTATGACATTGGGACGTCATACACCTCAGTCCCCCCGTGACCATGGGTGCTGGAAAGTGCTCGAAACGTCGGGAATATAAAATAAGTTAATATACGCGACGACATCCGTAAAATTAGTTTTATTTAAACTTTATTAGTAATTCACCATTATAGATATTACAATTTTAGTTGTATATGTGTAGTGTAGGGTTTTAGTTAGTGCGAGTATGACATAACTCATCCTTGCCTCACGAGGCGAGTATGCGTAGGCATATCCCCATGTAAATAAATAAAGCCAGTAATTAATAAAATAATGTATGGTAACAGCCAAGCCTAATACGTATTACTGTTTGTTAGCGGACTTTACATGTCTTTGAAATATTTTTATAATTTCTCACACATATAGGTTTCCTCGTGGTGTTTTACTTCACTTCCGACGTAACAAGTCAGCACATTTTATTTTCCTTCACAAGTGGCAAATCAATTTAAATTTGCAATTAACAATTTTATCGTTGCCGACGGGGATCGAACCCGAGCTACTCGCGTACTGTGAAATTTACAGCAAGCTTTCTACTACGGTTGCAATGAATGAAACAAAATATTTCAAAGTTAATAAAAAACAGTATTTCAAGACAGCAAAGAAAGGTAAACCCACTCTCACTGTAATTGCCAGACGCCTTCCACGACCCAAAACTCCCGCAAGGCATTTCAAAACTCTATAAATAATTGGGTCATCTAAGTAGAATGAGAGAGCAATAAGTTCACCAATTAAAAGGGTTAGGATAGGAAGAGTTCACTTTTTTAAATTCATTTTTAATAATTGTTCAATGAGTTATCGTTAATTAAATACGAAATCGGAAAGGCAATTTGAGTTCTCGGTCTACGGGGACTCTTTTCCTACGAACACCATGATTTACAAGCGGGAAAACCTCTTATGCAAGGCAGACACTTGCTAGAAGACGATCCCAGGGCGAAACCACCTGTCAAGGTAAACACTGTTGCAGGCCAAAACAACGACACGTAGAGTGTTCACGCCAATTTTTGAAGTATTGAAGCAAGAAAAAAAGTTGAATTCATCATTATCATAATAAGCCTGAGTATAATCATAACTCGAAGCAGTAGCACAAAAGGGGAAACCAACGTTTAAGTGCCCAATTGATCGGACAACTCATGGCTACAGTTTTTGCGATTGAGAAAAAATCCATACGATACGAAAGAGAAACGTGTTTTCATGATGCGGGAGTACTATGCTGGAATAATTGAAAAGTTGAAAACGCCGTGATAGAAAAAGGTGGGGAAATTTGAGCAGATTTGTTGCTTTTATTATCTATCCACGTTAAATATTCAAAATGCGCGTGTTGCAGTATCTGCTGTACAAAGAATGAGCTTTAAATTTTTGGAAAACCCACCTTACGCCCGAGATTTAGCTTCTCGCGATTAGTTTTTATTTCTCAAAAGCTAAAAAAGTTTTTTCAATTCCCAAGGATTCAGACAAGGAATCTCAAAGAAAACACAATGAAGCCTAATTTCACTAATTATTTAGGCGCGTTTAACATCAACCGATCAATGCTCAATTATAGCCCCTTTGTAAGTCGTTGTTTGTATTAAACTGATTTCTAGAGTTTAAATTTTGTTGAAGCAAGAAATATCTACAAAGGATACTACTGCCATTGTTAGCGCGTATTTTCCACCCACTTAAAACGAATTTATATTGTGAATATTTTATTTAATCTAACTTGTAAATTTAAATAGTTTATAAATAGTTTTAATAGTCAAAAGATTATTAAAAAAAGAACCAGCTAAGTTTACTTTAATTAGGTAAGTTCTACATTTAATCCTTGAAAAGGTATTCATATATCATTATCATTTGATGGCGCCGTGGCGCAGTGGCTTAGCAATGAGTTGTTGCGGTGGGCCCGCGGGTTCTAATCCCGCGCGGAACAAGTATTTGTATGGCCTACAAATAATTGTTCCGGGTATGAATGTTTGTCCTCGTGCAATTTATGTTTGTAAACTGCCTTCACGACACAGGAGAAAGTCCTAGTTTGGGGGTAAAGTTTTTAAAAAAAAATCATTATAGCCCTTACTGCTGAACATAAGCCTCCCAAGTAATGCCACAAAGCACGGTCCTGAGCCACCTGCATCCAGCGACTTCTTTTATGTTTTACCAGACCGTCACTCCATCTAGTGAGGGGCCGCCCCAAACTTTGCCTACCGGTACGAGGCTGCCACTCGAGAACCTTCCTTCCCCATCGGTTGTCGCTTCTTTGGGCTATATGACATGATGATATCTGATAGAGTCTTTCAATCAGAGCGATTCTGGATTAGAGAGAATAAAAGTTGCACCTTATAAACCAATACTTAAAATGTTAAAATCTTTCGAGTGTTATAATAAGACCCTAAGTAGTATAACACATTTTAAAAAAATGACTTTCAATAAAAAGTAAAAGCCAACTTCAAAAAGATGAAATGAATAAAATAATATCACATTCTGAAGTCGGCAGCCACGACTTCAGAATCTTAAATTCTTTTATTCTTTCTAGTTATTTGTAGTCGACTTTTATTTCTCATTACAGATTCATTTTTTACCCATTTTAGTAGACTAAGGAATATCACAATCTTAATATTGTTTAAATAGTTTTATGAAAAAGAGATGAAGTATCCCTTTGTGGTGGTGATTTTTTTCTATATATATTTATATATAAAGTTCAGTATATATAAGTACCTATTTAGTAAAAAAATGTAAAAAAGGATTATCAAAATCGATTTACACTTGTCGAAGAATTGTAAGCCTTCTTCTTTTTTTGTAGACTTAAAAATGCAAGTATAAACAATAAGTCTCTATAAAAAAGAAGGAGACAATTTATAAACATTTATGTGAATTTTCTTCGAAGAAATTCACAGGAAAAGTTTGATATTTTCTATACATCCTTTTCAATGTTAGAAGTGATTTAAAGGTCAAAGACAAATTTTACAAGGTTTCACAATGATAAAAATGGAAAAATATCAAAATACGAGTATATATTATATGCTACATAATATATTGCAAAATTACTTACTTTTATTACTAGGTGCTAGTATTCCCTTTCTGGCTAGGAGTACATCTGGCCAATTAAAATGTAACGGCAGAGTTTGTACTTTGCCTGCACTTATTTCTTCCGCCAACTAGCACCTCTGTCTTCCGATCCGAATGGTATAGGGAGCCAGTGTAATAACAGGCTGTGAGGCATTTAATCTTAAACCTCAGAGATGAGAACGCATCTGTAGCTTATTTTGATTGAAGATAGCTGCAGGTGCAAAGACTGCACTTACCCCTTACAAAAAAGTGTCAAACGAAATTACAGCCTACCTGATAGCTGTAAATTCGTTTGTCACTTTAGAAAGAAAGAAAGAAACACAAACACACAAACACTCACGCCTGTCACCCAGAGGGGTAAGCAGAGACTACGGACTTCCATTTGGCGCGATCCTGACACACCTCTCTCGCCTCCTTTACATCCATATATTTACGCATACACGCTCGTCGGTTAAGGGTACTCCTAATCTGGCCCGTTTTCAATGTATCGCCGATTTGGTCGATAAATCTTCATCTAGGGCGTCGCTTCCTGACTTTGCTGTTCACTTCTGAAACATAAATTTGCTTTGTCATCTTGCAAACCACACTTTTCTCTTATCACACTATTTCTCACCCTGTCATTCAGATTTAACCCTAGCATACTCCGTAATGACCGCATTTCTACATCCTTTATTCTACTCTTATGCTTCTTCTGCCATACTCAACATTCACTACCATACATTAAAGTAGGGACTAACACAGTATTATGAATTGCCATACCTACGTGCCTTCTTTGACACATTCTGACTCTTCATAATAGCGTGTAGAGTAAAGAAACATTTATTGCAAACATGCCATACACATAAATTAGGCACTTAAATTTAAATATTTGTACACATATCGATTGAAGGAATAACAAAATAAGAAAACAACAACGTGGCAGATAAAAGTATGTATAAATAGGAATTACTTTTAAAATACGTTCGTCGTGTGTGTTTTGGCACGTGAAGCAAACGGACCTCACTCAGCTTATGCTGTCGCCGAAACAACAGCGCTAATTTTCAGTAGGCCCACAGAACACAATTACTCTCTACCGAGAGAAGAACGCCAACTTCATACAAAAAAAGGAAACACATGTTTCTAAGTGTACACTAAAAGCGCCACGGTGGACGCCCATGTAATACTTTTTAGCGTGAATTTAGAACCTTGTATTCTGTAAATTTCAAACTTTTTATATAAGACAAATTTGAGTAATTTTGGCTGGAGGCTCACAAACCCATTGTGTGAATTCTTAAATACTAAAATTACTCGAATTTACTTTAGAGGAGTATGTGGGATAAAATTAAGCTAAATAAATTAAAAGTTAAAAAAAGGTTTTATTTGAATGCGCTAAAAAGAATAAAATAAACTTTACATTTAAAACTTTTACTATCAACTTATACCGTTATTACTCAATTTATATGATATAAAAGCTTGTCGCAAAATTTAAGTTTCTACTCATTTCTACTTACTCGTAGTTACTTAGTTTGAAAATTTTAAAAATTAAAATCAATCAGATCCTGTTTATCTACACAGGTAAATCTCGCGACAAGCTTTTATATCACATAAATTGTGTAACGACGTTATAAGTTGATAATAAAAGTTTTAAAGGAAAAGTTTATCTTATTCTTTTTAGCGCATTTAAATAAAAGCTTGTTTTAAAAAAAGTTTTTCTTTATTTTTAATATATTTTTTATTTTTAAGTTATCGCTGGATTGCACGATTGCACGACGCATCATTGTTGCAAGGTCGTTTGTCGGTTAATTTCGAACAGTCTATCTCTTCTAATAAGGAGACCTTCTAATGATTTTACCCTACGTAAGGCCACGTATGCTTGACCAGCAGCGAAGAGCTTCGAGCCTAAGTATACAATGGCATGGTCGACAGTACTACCCTTGTATTTTGTGTACTGTGCAAGCCCAGCATAATATAATTGGCAGCATTCTTTGTTCTGCAGTGCCGTGACTATATTTTGCTGGAAATTGTACAGTCTTGGGTTTAAAGAGATGAACACCGTATTTCTCCGAAGTCTATACGGACGCATATAATATCTGTAATATGTCCAATGGCACCATTCACCAGACCTTTGGACAGTCAAAGTTTACCAACCAATGCTACAGACTCGAGCAATTCGACCTCAATATCATATTCGAGGACTCCAAAAACCCCAGTACACCAACATTTCAGATGGATTGATATCATGTTACACCCCGATGCTACTCAGTCCTCGGCACGGCCTCACCTTGACTCGGGTGTTTGGAGGAATGCACTACTTATTTCAGCTTGAAGCTTACTTGTGCCTTACGAAACACAGTTCCAGGTTTGATTTTGGAGTTACCCTTCTCCTAGACAGGTTGCAAACCAATGCTGTTGACGCCTATCTCGCCAAATTACACAAGTCAAAGTTAAACGACCGATGCTATAGACTTGAACAATTTAACCTCAATATCACTATCGAGGACTGCAAAAACCCCAGTACACTAAAATTTCAGACGGATTGGAGCAACCGAGTTTATGATCAACATCTAATTTTTGGTTAACTCGCATTCGTATCCTCAGCAAGCCCTTCCATTTGTTACCCATATTGCAGGAAAGCATAAAACACTTAGTCCGCCATCTTTAGAAGTCCGCCATCTTTAGAAGTCCGCCATCTTTAGAAGTCCGCCATATTGAATTTAAAGTGACGGCACTTTATTTTTCGAGTTACACTAAGCAAGACCTTTCATTTGATACCCATATTGTAGGAGTGCATTAAAAATAACTAGTCATCTTGGGTTGTCCGCTATGTTGGATTTAGAATGACGTCACACAACTAACCACGCATTGTCATCCATACTTAACGCGTATACCAAATTTCAGCTCAATCGATTGAAGATATCTTCTTCAAAATTGAGTTGCAAGATTCCACCCGAACAAACAGATACATTGAAAGTTAAATAAAAGCTTGTAAAATAGGTATAGTTACGTAATTTTATTTTTTGGAAGAGATTGTTTTATACACTATATATTTCTATTGATGCTTTTTATTGCTTTTGAAGGTAATATTTCCACGCGTAATATTGATTTATAACAAATGTAATCGTGGGATTTATTCTTCATAGAACATTAACGTAAATTTAAATCAGCAAAACTCTCATGGTGAAAACTTGAATGCGTACATGCAAACTTGAAAAAATGATGAAAATGTGTGGCATAACGTGTGCGCGGCGGTTTTGAAGCAAAATCTTGCACAGGTATTCTACACACATTGAATGAGTTTCTGGTGACGTATTAAAAGACGGGGATCATAAACTACATCAATGTAACTAAATTTAGAAAAAATCAGCGTATTGCATAGCCTGATTCGAATATCCGTATTCAGGAAAGTTCTAATTTTATACAGGACTTTAAGTCGGTAGAAGCAGTTTCTAGCGGGATTAAGAATGTGATTCTCAAAATGCAAACGATTATCCATAACCAAACCTAATTTGTGTATTTTAGTGTCACGTTCAGTTTGTTCTCCTTTTATGGTGACCTGAAATCGATGATTCGAAATTTTGCGTTGCTTAGCCGGTCCGAGAATCATATACTTCGACTTACTTTCATTAAGAACAAGAGCATTTAATTTCGACTAAGCAGTAATGCCTTCTAAGTCCTCATTTAATTTGATTATTGCTGATTGTGTTTCCTCGGGCTTATATGATATATAAATCTGTGTATCATCAGCGTACATATGATATCTACAATTTTCGATTTGGTCTACCATATCTGCACAGTGTACAGCAAACAAAAGGGGCCCTAAAATTGAGCCTTGAGGTACGCTTTGTTTGACAGCTTGGAATTCGGAAGCTAGCAAAAATCCATTTTGGTCACGAATTTCTACTCATTGTGCGCGATACTCAAAATAACTCTCAAACCATTTTACCGCAGTTACGTCGAAATCATAATAGAGCAATTTTTACAAAAGCAATGTCACTTCAGGCACAAAAGCAATGACACATTCTTTAGTTTTTATTTTATATTTCATAGTTAAACATTACCTAGGCAATCGAACATTAATCATCAGCAGAAAACAATGTCAGGATTTACACCAATATCATTTTTTCAGAGTTTCATCTTTGGAATCTTTTGCTAGAAACCAATTACATACTTGTATTATAAAATATACATCTACACTCTAACTATGGACTCCGTAGCATAATTAGCAATCGTATTGGGCGGGCAAATCAAGCTTCCCTTTGTGAATGAAAGAAGAATAAAACGAATTTTGCCAATAATGAGACATAGGTGGATCGAATTTTTGTCCCTGTTTACAACTAAACGTTACTACACGTAAAACGTTACTGAATTCTGAAATCTTTAGAGCCGATTTGGAGAACGCGGTTAAAAACTAATAAACAATTATATTAATATTGCTCGTATAAATAGAAGTATAGGATACGAATACGCATAGACATAAATTGAAATTATTCATAATTTTAAAGTAATTTGCTAATTTATATGCTGAATTAACACGTGCTCGGCGGTGAAGAAATCTATTGTAAGTACTCCCTTGTTTAAATCACGCAATATACAACTTCACCTTGATTCATACGAATACTTCTAATAGCTGTTTATTATTGATAAAATTGCTGATATTAAAGTCCTGAAATAGTTTACGGATTGCAAACTCAGACATGATTGTAATTTTCGAGGTCAACTTTTCGTTCACGGAGTGAAACATTTGAATATTAACAATTGAGGGAATTTCATCCAACGTGCTCTCACGAAAACTGCAGTGGTGCTCAGATGGATTGACAGAAAAGTAGTCCTAACACATAATAATAGTTAAGTCTCGAGATATTTCTGTTTAATTACTGTACGCTGACAAATCTGTTAAATATTGTAGGGCTATTTCCCGTCTAACAGCCATATAGGCGTGACGTGTAGCTGCAGTGTAAAAAATATACTACGCTATATCATCAGTGTTGTAAGAGGCAACAGAAGGCAACAAACCAGGAGATGGACAAGAGTGTTTTGCTTATAACATCTAAAAAAATTACCCCGCCGTTGCCAACCCGCCTGCCAATCGATGATGAACAACTATGAAATAAAAAGCGTGATCGGAGAGTTTTTGGATTACTCTGCGACGAGTCTTGCAAAATTTAGCGCCGTCCACAAGGACAAGGCACTAAATACAGTTTTTTTTAAATTCGAGCTGAAAATTTTTGGGATTTGATTTTTTTGATTTTGATTCAAAGTTGTTAGCGGACAATAAGGCTTCATACAAAAGATTGGGTACAATACGAATACATCGTGATCAATGTGTGCGAAAAATTTTGTATCTAACAATAGCGGTACTGAAAAATATGATTTATGTAGCATCGTTCACAGACTTGCTCTTTTTACATAGAAATATATATTGATGTTAATGAGGCATATTTATATTTAAAGTTAGTTGAGAAAATCACGAGTTGTATTAGTACTTACCACCAGGTGGAATTTCAGTAAACTAAAGCCATTTATGTCCCACTGCTGGGCTCAGGCCTCCAATCATTTCTGAGAAGATTTTTAAGGCAAGGAAATGTCCGCCGCGCTCCACCAATGCGTGTTGGCTGACTTATCATATTTTTAAAATATCTTTTATTTTTTAATTTCTCAGACATTCAGGCTTCCACGATCTTTTCCTTTACCATCATCGAACGCGTGGTAAATTAGCACCTAAAACTGCAAGGTAACAATTTCATTTATGCCACCGGCAATCGAACCCGGGTTGCTCGCATACTGTGAAAATTAGAACGAGCACTCAGCTCCTGTAATATTACTCCTAGCATGTCGCTTAAATATTATTGTAAAAGAAACCTCCTAACAGCATTTAAATAAACTATCATTAACAAAGTATTCTTTACAATATTTCGAAGCACAGTATATCTCAACAATGTAACTGATCACACACTAATTATTCAAATTGCAATATAGTTTCGGGGCTTGCAAATTGTTCAATTTGTAACGCTTCTCCTCTCTTAGGCGGGGAAACTCTTTGGCAGTAGTTTTAAGCTCACTTACAATGATTTCATGACATGAAACTTAAATGTTTTATGTTTGAAATGAAAATATCTTTCATCATTGATTTATGGAATGTTTAATTATTTTACCTGGTTTCAAGGAAGTAGAACACAATCATTGATTTTTATGTAATTTTTTATTACCTTAATCTTTAATGCTCATTGTTTTATTATAATATTAATGCTATATTTAAATGTATGCTAAATTTAAATTTATTTAGCAAATTATATGCAAAACAAACTTTTGTATGTATCAGAGTTTGTTGTTTATTATTCTTTAATATGTACAAATATTTGATTTTAACTCCAGTGTCGGATAGAGAAACTAATCAAAAACATCGCGATGTGCATTCATTTTAACTATTGTACGTACTTTGTTGAATTGAAAACCGTAGCTAGATCAGCCCAGATCGTAAATTACGTCGACCTAAAATACAAATAAATTTCCTTGTAACAGTTCAGTTCAGCTCAATAAATCCGAAAACGACGCTAAGTAATAAAATTAGATTTATTAGAAAAGTCTGTTAAGAGTAATTTTAATCCAAACGTTTGCATAGCGATTTCTTATATTTACGCGAATACTATAAATGGAATTAAACTAATTTTACGGAATTTATCGTGTTTAATTTTAGCTTTTTTACGTTTCGGACACTTTACTGCTCCCATTTTCATGGGGAGGACTAAGGCACATGAGTAGAGAAACTGTACAGAGGCAAAGCGTCTAAAAGCTGTTTGTAAAAATTTTCACCTATTTTGGTAGGGTTGGCATAGGAGGATAAAACTAAATAAACAAAACGTATATCAGCATTTAAATAGATATTTGAGATATAATATTTTTTATAAACTACGTATTCTAAATGTTTTACTTATATAATTATTGTTCTTCAACAATTAGCTGTGGCTTTTAATTAAATGGTAAATTATAAAATTAATGTAGTTTTTTTTAAATAATATATTGGAAAACACTCGCATTTCATAACAAATATAAAATCCTGCACAAGCTTTAATATTTCACTATCATTATTTACAATATTTCTTTCGACATTCACATCATTATAACCGGTGACATAAACATAGATATCAAATTCGGTTTCATAGACACAAAGTGCCCCAATTATTTAACCTCACTTGCTTACCATGGATTACTTCCTGCACATAGGCTTCTAACTCTCGACAAAATGTGCTACGATCATATAATGTTGAAAACAGTTCACCCAACAAAAGCTCTCGTATGAAATATTGCGCCTACTGATCATTCCACTGTTTTCTTAAACCAAATGTATAAGCTTATGCACCGCAATGTTTCGAAAACTAGGGTAAATTATGTAACAACTCTTGATGAAATAAAGCCCAAGCTTATAAAAATATTAGACATACAAGATCCAACATTGGCTGCTGATGATTTGGTTAGTACAATTTTGGTGGCAATGAAGAATAATCAATCGATAACCACAATACCTGTTAGAAAACGCTATATCCAGACATGGATATTGCGATTTCTTCGAAATCGAGATAAATTACATTATAAAATTAAAAAGAATTCTGATAGTCAAATTTTGAAAACAACGTATATACACGCTACAGAAATTACTGTCATAAACTTGTCCGGAAGCTTAAAATAATTATTAAAGGAAAATATTGGATAATGCAAAACAATAACCCAAAAATTCTATGGAAATATATTAAATCAATTTGCTATGTTAATAAAGATAAAACTGACGATACACAAAAACTTTTTTTGGATTTGACCAAGGCGTTTGACACCGTTTCTATTCCTATCCTGTTAGACAAACTATATAAATATGGTATAAGAGGTCTGCCTCATGCGCTTCTATCAGATTATCTCACTAAACGTCAGCAATTACTCAAACTTGGTGAATATCTTAGCCGTCCATCAAATATCTCTTATGGTGTTCCTCAAGGTAGCGTCTTCGGGCCTACTTTATTTCTAATCTAGGTTAACGATTTATGCAATTTAAGCCTACAAAATTGTCAAATATATACCTATGCAGATGACACCGCTCTTATTTTTAATACAAAATCATGGGAAAATCTAAGGGTTATGACTCTGGAATCCACCACATATCTAACTGGCTAAGATCGAACCTTCTGACCCTAAATATTAATAAAACTAAAGTCATACCTTTTTCTATACGGAAAAATACACAACCTAATTCTAATTTTAATCTAACAGTCCATACCTGCCATAATCCCTATTTAAATAGCCATAGTAATTGCTCATGTGATAAAATCACCAGGACTAGCACCATCAAATATCTCGATGTAACTATTGATCAGCATCTTACATGGAGTCAGTATATTGAAAGCATCGCTGACAGTATAAGAAAACTAACATAGGTATTCAAAAAATTCAGGTGTGTTGCTAATGAAACGACCCTCATTACCACCTACAAAGCTCTTGCGCCATCGGTACTGAGTTATTGTATACCTCTTTGGGATGGTGCAGCAGAAACACGTGTAATAGCTCTAGAAAGAGCTCAAAGATCTCTTATTAAGGTAATGTTCTTTAAACCGTTTTGATTTTTAACTTTTGAACTACATAAGTCTTATAAATTGCTTAGCACTCGCGAGATTTATATATTGAATTGCATCCTAAAAACTCATCGACGGGATCCTGCCTTCTAGCTGAAAATTGCTTGGCCAATTAAACCGTTTTGATTTTTAACTTTTGAACTACATAAGTCTTATAAATTGCTTAGCACCCGCCAGATTTATATATTGAATTGCATCCTAAACACTCATCGGCGGGATCCTGTCTTCTCGCCGAAAATTGTTTGGCCAATTATCACTTGCCAACCAACGGTTCGCCTATTTTTCACTTTGACAACTAACGATTGTCAAATTTTTGTATGACAACGTTTTACTTGGAAGAATTATTTTTAGAATTATTGTGAATACCAACGTAAAATAGCAGCTTAACGCTGCTGTGTTTCGTATGGTGAGTGTAGAGAACCGGAGACCCTTTTTACTGGCAATGAGGCATTCCATCTTAGTCCTCACGGTTGACAACGCATCTGCATTTTGATTTGTAATAGAGGATAGATGTAGATATCTATGGGCCGCAGCAACCACTTAACTTCAGGTGGACTGTGTGCTCGTTTGTCACCCTTATCTTATAAAGAAAAACAAACTTTTAGACGAATAACGTTTTGTCTGTGTAACAGTTCCCTTTTCGTACATTTATATTATGAAAAGAAATAAACAATTTTTTTTTATTTTCATATCTTTTGGCGAAACCCTGGCCTTGAACGTCTAAATTAAATAAAATATAAATTGTAACACCTGATTCTATCAATTATCTTAAAAAGGCTAGCACGGCCGACCAGGCAAGACTCTATGTCAAATTAACAAAACTCCATCGTATTGATGCCCAAAATATTTGGTTCAATCAGCAGTGCAAACAACTTCATGTTATTCCTAATTACATCCAACTACATTCTGGCACAAATAAACGAGCGGCCAATGTTGCTAAGGGCGGCACTGAAAATTTCGGGAATCAAGGAAGTGACACAACATTACTATTTAAAAATGTATTTATTGCTTTTCGAAGTATTCTCCGCGAAATTTGACACATTTTTCCATACGATGGAAACAATCATTGAAGCAATCATTCCATTCGGAAGTTGGGGTCTCCAAAATGGCCGTTTTGTAGGCGTCCACAGCTTCTTCAGGTGATGAAAATCTCTGTCCACGCAACTTATTCTTTATTTTAGGGAAAGTATAGAAATCATTAGGGCTTAGGTTGGGGCTGTACGGCGGATAGTCTAATAATTCTATGTTTTCTTGCTCTAAAACCTCTTTTGTTCTGTGTGCGGTGTGAGAACTCGTATTGCGTGATGGAGGATGATGCGGCGGTTGCAGTTCTCTTTACAGAGTTCAGAAACGACCTGTGGCAAACAAATGCTAGCATACCATTCTGCATTAACCGTTCTTTATCCCTCAAGAGGAATAGTCGTAACATTGCCGGTTTTGGAGACAAACGTGGCCACCATTTTTTTTGCAACACTCCGTGAACGAGCAATTTTTGTTGGCTTAAACTCATTTTCGAACACCCAAACTCGCGACTGGTTTTTGTTTCAGGTTCGTACGCATATATCCAGGATTCGTCACCTGATACGATGTTATATACAGCACTTGAGGATCCTGCGTGGAATCTTTCGAGAGTTATGACGCACCAAGTAACGCGAGCCGCTTTTTGCTCTTCACAGAGCGAATGCGGTATCCATCGGGAAAACAACTTTTTTACACCTAATTGTTCTTGCAAGATTATTTGTATTTGACTCATGCCAACGTCTAAAGTTGCCTGAATTTCGCGGTATGACACATGTCGATCTTCCTCAATCAGATTACGCACAGCATCAACGTTTTCTTGGGTAACTGCAGTTTTTGGACGACCTTGACGGGGATCATCACTGAGCTTGACACGTCCACGTTGAAATTCAGCAAACCAGCGATAAATTGTGGTTTTGGATGGGGCTTCATCATTAAATGCAGAAATCATCCGGTCAACACACTATTTTTGTGTTAAACCACTTCGAAAGTCATAATAAATCATCGGTCTTGAATTTTCTCGAGTCAATTCCATTTTCTCAACGACTAAACAAGTTTGACAAAACCTTGGGACAAGACCGAGAATCTTTTTTTAATAAATAAATGGTATTCGATTTTTAAAAGCAAGGAATTTTCAATTAAAAATATTTTAATATCACAGGAACAGTGGAAATATTCCATTCCCGATACTTTTAGTGCAGCCTCTGTTTTCCTAAAGCTCAAAACATTTGGCTTAATGAGGAGTCTCGTCATTGGTTTTCCAATAGAGATAATTTAAAAATCCACCTTAAAGTATAATATTCTGAACTTTCTTATAAATTACATAGTATTGAATTTGATATTTTGGACCGGAAAGCCAGAGATCTAGCTGCAATAGTTGTTTACGAGAAATATCAAATTCAGTCCTATAAATTATAACGACTTGTATCCTCTTCATCACATAACCGCAATAACAACATACTTACTGAATAGCATCAATTTTATCCCCGAGTTAAAAATCTTTCCCTAGTTCAATTTATAACGGATGAGTTGTCACTTTTACAAAAAGGCCTAAAGTACAATCTAACACCTTTGATCTCTCAAAAGTTGTTAGAGACTGTGGCCCTGGACGCGGTGATGACCGTTGTGATCGGGAAGAAAGATAACATTGTTAAAAGTTTGGTAGCGAAATAAATTCAGGCTGTACCCGCTTCTTGCCATTGCAATCCGGAGTTCCCTGTTTTTAAGTCACTAAAGCAGAGAATAAGGGACAATGATCTTATTGTTACTGAAGCCGACAAGGGCAATACTGTTGTTATTATGAATATTAGCGGGTATAGCCAGAAGGTTAACGATGTTATCCAAGGTGATGACTTTGAGCTTTTGGAGTCTGACCCCACCAAAAAGTTTACTTCGGATATTAAAGTATGTATACAACAGTCATCATATATTTTTCCCGACCACAACGTGTCTCGCAGCAGTCTTGTTCCAATGAATCCTCAAGCACCCATTTCATATACCTAAAATACATAAAGAACAGGTTCCTATTCGTCCATATAGGTGCACCAGCTTATTTCCTTGCTAAAAAGTTAAACTTCCTTCTGCGGGAGAAATCTGGATTCAAACCAACTTACAGCCTTAAAAGTAGTTTAGATCTCATTTCCAAGATTAAAGATACCCGTATTCCACCTAAATCCATGATTTTATCTTTAGACGTTGATAGTCTTTTCACAAATGTCCCATCCCCAGACTGTTTGCGTATACTCGCAGATCTCTTTAATAAACATCGTCTACATCCCGGGGAAACAAATGATCTTCTAAAGTTAACCTCTCTGTGTATGAAACAAAACTATTTCCGGTTTAATAACCACTTCTATCTACAAAAAGAAGGGCTAGCCTTGAGTTCCCTTCTTAGTCCTCTTATGGCGGACATTTTTATGGATAATTTTGAAAAACAACTCATAGTTGTTAATCAAAATATCTTACATTGTTATCGATATGTAGACGACATAATTATTTGCTGAACTGGCGTAAAGAGGCAACTGGATGTTTTCCTTGATAAAATTAATAAAATCCACACAAAATTAAATTTAAGCTTGAATTGGAACAAGATTGTGTCCTTAATTTCCTCGACTTAACAATAACAAGGAAAGAGTCTTTACATGAATTTCAAATTTATCGAAAGCCAACTCATACCGACACGGTAATTTCTGCGTCATCATGTCATCCGTGGCAACATAAATTAGCCGCTTTTTATTGTTATATTAATCGTTTGTTTACTGTGCCATTAAGTAAAGAAAATTATTTAAAAGAGCTTAATGTGTTTTATCAAATTGCGGTTTCTAACGGTTATTCAAAGAATATCATTGACAATGTAATAAAAAAGAAACAAAAACTTGTCGTACGCAATTCTCTGTACGCGGTTAAACCTCAAAGTGATCGTCAATATGTTGGCAGTTTGACCTACGAGTACTTAGGTTCCATATCTGAAAATATAGCTAATACTCTTCGACAGAGTGGAGTGTACGTGGCATTCAAAACAAACAATTCACTTAGGAATATCTGTAATTATAAAGATAAGTTAGATATTCGTCTAAAGTCTGGTGTTTATAAACTTGTTTGTGGCGAATGCCAAGCCGTTTACGTGGGTCAGGCTGGTCGCAACTTCGAAAAACGTTATAAAGAGTATTTAGCCGCGTACAGGAATTGTAACCCCGATAAATCACATTTTGCTATACATCTCTTAGACACTGGACACAGCCTAGCCAATGACCACTCCTTTAAAATCTTACATACTTATAATAAAGGGCTACGACTGTGTATGCTGGAACAGTTAGAGATTTAAAAAAATAATAACGGTAATGTTGCACTGCTAAATGAACAAACAGATGTTTCCAACTCGTCTCTCTTGAACATGTTTAAGTCTACTCCTTGATGATATATAGCCTCGCAACATGGTCGTTTGTCACCCTCACGGTGCGGTGGTCAGCGTTTAGTTGCGTGGTTGTGGGGTAGGCGGACGTTTCGCAATAGTTTGTTGTTAGTTTCACAGCAAATATCGGCGTACGTCAGGCGGTGATTCATAGCATGACGTATTCTCGCTCGCTACGTAATTGGAGCGCGATTGCTTCAGCAAGTAGTATAAAAAGCAGTAGTTTCAGCTCGCCGTTCACTTAGCGGCCAGCCTCCGGGTCAGTAGCATTGTCAGGTTACAGCGATGGTGTATTAAAATACGACAGTCGTCTGTTTTCATAAGTAATATATCGGAATTATATTCACAAATATTATTTTGAGGTTTCCCTAAGATATTATTGGTTAAAAACATCTTATTGAAGGCAATACTAACTAGAGGACATGTTCCTGGCAGTTACCACTCGCCTGTCCGACTTTTTCAAAGAAATTTTCGAGACAATCTTGATTGAGACGTCTCGTAAATATAAATGAATTTAATTTCTTCTAATTTTAATTCTTCATGAAGTTTTATTAAAGATTTTATAGAAACGTGAATGAAATTTACGCTATCACTTTTTATTGATTTTAAGTTTCCGAAAAATGTTAGCTCTTTTATATTTATTAGGAGATCGCAGTGTATTTGAGTTTATGAAATCACACAAATTAATTATTTTATTTACAAAATCAGCGGCATCATCATAACATTTAAATCTACGTTAACCATGTTTACAATTTTTTATAAAACAAAATTTGATACATTATTTTTACACAACCCTGAGTTTGAGCACTGACCGAGCTGGTTTAAAGCAGTTTCTCTCTGTACGTGACAAGCCTCCAGTGCTCACGCACATATGCGCCTCAAGCTTGTAGTAGTGTAACTATCACAGCGCGGTGGTATGAAGCTTTGCTTCTGTACGGTATGATTTCTTTACTCATGTGACTAAGGTGTTTAACGTTTTGATGTCATAGTTAACGAAGGTTTTTAATTGATTTTTAAACCCGCGTAAAAGAACATATCGACATTAGATTTTGCAGATGATTTATTTGACGCACTACAAAAATTTGGAATCTACTATTAACAGCGACATTTTCTTACCGAGGAACAGAAGTAGAGCTTACTTTTTTCTAAAACACCGACAGCGCTCCTGTGCTACTCTCCCTTCCTGGTATTTCAGCTGTTCTTGGGCAGTGGCAGTAGCTTACCATCATTTAAGCCGCATATATGGAGCAAACTGTACCCTCTTATAAATATCGTTCGCCCTGGCTGGCTTCAAAAGCTGCTCTTCATGAACAGTGTGTAAATTTGAAAACAGCGTTTTCTTTTCGTTTGCGTTTAATATTATGATATTATGGCTTAAAATATTCTACGGATCTAGTAACATTCACCATGCCATCATGAGTTAATAACAATGTCCGTTCATTGAATTATAGTTTGCTTCAGAAGACACAATATATATTTTTCAGCTATATTATGACAGCAGCACGAATGGGACAGCTCGACCAGGGTAGGATCACGCTATTACAGAATACCAGCGTGAAACAGCAGAATAATATTATTTCGTCTGAAATCTGTCTATTCTGTAGCTAGTTTACTGTCAAATCTGCTGAAGACTGCAGCTTCATTTCCCGTCTAACAGCCATGAGATTAAGAGTGTGATCGGAGAGTTTTTGTGTTTTTCTGCGGCAGATCTTTCACATTCTATGAAAAAAAATTAAAAAAAGTTAGCTACGACCTTATGGACAGTTTCACGATCTTGTCATTCATATCGTCCACTGCATTGTAATATTATAGGCACTGAAAACGATTTTATAACTTTGGCTGAAAGGTTCCGAAAATTAAGATTAGAGCACGAGGGGGACGGAGCGTTGACTTCATTAGACGAGACCTGTTCAACTTAACGTTTAGGTTCAGTGTGCCTCTAACCATTCGGTGATCGCTACCAGTTTTCACCCTCGTGATCACTGAATTTTCGCTTAACAGTTACCTTTGTCATAAAGAACCAGTTGTCATAAAGAATTCAATCTTATTTTTTGTCGGACCGTCGGGGCTCAACCAGGTCCACTTCAGTGTTCACATAAAGAGTCCCTCTTTTGCTATGAATTCGGCCAGCTTGAAGCTGGCCCCTTGAGTTCCGTTGCCCCTTTCCAAATTTCCCTACCTTCAGCTCACCGTTCTCTCTTGTGCCTAGTTTTGCGTTGAAGTCTCCCATTAACATCGTACAGTGGATTGCTTTAGAGATATCCTCATACAATTCCTCCACCTCCTCATAGGGATGTGCCGAGGTTTGTGCGTAAACCTGTATGGTCTTCAACAAAAACCGTTTGGTGATTCTGAGTATAGATACGCAACCCTCGTCCACACACTCACAATCTTTAATATGTTGTTAACGAGAGACTTGTGGACGATAAATCCGACACCTCCTTGGGACAGATGGTCGCCCTCCCGGTGATAGTACAAGTTTCCGGATTCGAGGATTACCGTGTCCTCCCCCACTCTTCGGACCTTAGATTATCCTATAATATCCTAGCGCAACTTGTCTATCTTTTCTGCAAGCTCCAGGATCTTCTCGTCAATCCTCAGGGTGCGTGCGTTGTATGTAGCCAGGTCGAGTCGTCTTAGATGGCAACCGAACTTTCACCGGAGATTCTTAGCACCCCTGCCCTGCTGTTACCATGGTCGCCACCATAGCTAGGAATAGCGGGACGCCGGGGACATGGGGCTGTCTTTTTGTAACTTTTGTCATGGGGAGTATATTAAGCAGCTCTTTTATTGTATTTTGCTGTTATCAGAAAGATGCTGCTGCCCATCTTTTGTCTCAGTTTCCCTCTGTCGGCTTTTACGACACCCATGGTAAGATATGGGGTAGAGGGTATTCTTACCCGCCACTACACGAGGGATTTAGTTATAATAATATGTTATTTCATATGTTTGAATATACAGAAACTAAATGCTTATTTTTGTCGCATACAATTTTTATGCAGCTTTAAAAAGGTAAATACTAGAATAGTTTGCTAGCAATTAACTTTATGGACGTTGTAAGGGTTAGTAAAACAGGTCATAGCTTTGCAGCTATATCAAACGTTTCGTTTCGTTCGCTTGAGTAATCAAAGTTTTTATTTTTATTTAATATGTTATGACTTTTTAAATACTCTACATACAGGTACCTATAGCAGAGCAATCCTTGGTATAAAACGAGTATGTCAATTAATATTCTGACTAAATTGGTAATCAAATATTAATAAATTATAGAAAAGACTTTCTAGTAAATATTACACCGTGTTAACTTTAAGGAGCTAAGTTCGATAATAATCTAAGTACTTACTTTTTAAGTAGGTGCTGATTCAGTAGTAAGTAAAGATATCTTAAAAAGTATTTTTAAGATATGTTTACTTACCATCAAATTCATATTGCATTATAATTTGGAGAAAAA
The DNA here is from genome assembly GCA_963668995.1 of Parnassius mnemosyne. Taxonomy (NCBI): domain Eukaryota; kingdom Metazoa; phylum Arthropoda; class Insecta; order Lepidoptera; family Papilionidae; genus Parnassius; species Parnassius mnemosyne. The sequence continues at coordinate 13,312,187 of CAVLGL010000002.1, read as the reverse complement.
AACTAACGCTGCCCATTTTAGCCCAATGCTGGATATTGGCCTTTACAGTAAGAAGTATTTCTCATAATCGTCACGCATTGCAGATGGATCGACAGTTGCAGTATCAGATATCTGGCAGTTTGATACTGCTCCCCGTCACCGGTCTGGATATTTTACATTATCTTGTAGACCGATTCTATCATCATTCGAATGATGTCTTACTGTCTTTTCTCACAGTTGCCTCTTACGACACCCACGTGACAGAATTTGGGTAATAAAGGACTAAAATAAACATAATTAATTTTAAACCTTGACATATTTATATCAGAATTATTTTAATTTAAATAAACACGAAATGTATTGTAAAAAGCGAAGGAATAAAAAATTGGATCGAATATACATATAAAATGCCGTCGGCAGATTGTGTGATTCGTCGCTATACAAACGACGCTGTCTGTTTGCAAAATGCCGAAGGCGAATTAATGATGCTTCTAACGTTATACATTTCACCAAAAGGCATATTAGATAAATGTAAAGTCCCAAATGTTCTTATTATGATTACTAATAACTAAAGATTATTTTTAATTATTTACTTATGTAAACAGTTTGATATTTGATATCCTTAGTAATTAGTACAATAGTTTGATTTGAATTGTTAGGCGAGATTTTGGCGAAAACGAGATTGCATTCTCTATCTGCTATGTAGTGATAGCATGGCAAAGTTACATCAGTTCCCAGTAACTGTTTCACAATTGTATTATTATTGTATTAATAATTTAATATTAAAACGCATAAGTATTGAAATTAAAAAATGTATCAAAATATTAGATTGTAATTTGCAATATGGTAAGTGGTCTTACATAACTTCATGAAGCAATGTATTCTACAATTTCCTGCAACATTCAAAATCTCGAAGCTCAAACTCCTGAAGCTCAATTTGTAACGCTATTCCTTTCATACGTGAAGATAAATTATTGTTAGAGTTTGAATTACAAATCTTTCTCAGATTCCTAGAATTATTAACTCTCCCAATTTCCCAGAAGTGGAAAACATGAAATAATTTTAAAGTTTTTGAAAGTCCAAGTTTAAATAAAGAAGCCAACATCGTTTCATACAAGTTTTTAAGGAATTTATGTCAAGGATCTTTTCACAATATTTTATTAACCAACACTAACTATAAGCTTGCATCAAAAATTTTATTTTTGATATAAGCTTATCGTTATTAACTGCTCTTGCCCTTCGCTCGAAAAAGTAAATGAAATGAAGTACTTAGCTATAATAATTGATATTAATCTGAATTTTCAAGCACACATTAATCTTCTAACTAATAGATTACGTAAAATGATCTATATTTTTAAAATATTCGACTTGTGGCAGATGAAAAATAATAAAATCAACCTACTTGTCACTTTTCCAATCATTAATTACCTACTGCATAACAGTTTGGGGTGGTACTTCCAAAACACATCTACTTAAATTAGAACATGCCCAATGAGCACTTTTTAAGGTGAGTCACTTTTTTCCATTTCTCTATCCCACTAAAGAGCTATACCAAAACTCTACCAAGTTCTCACAGTCCGCCAATTATTTATTTTACACACTATTATGAAATAACATTCTCTGACATATTACGATCCTTCTCGTCTAACAAATAAAAGAAACAAAGGTAAAATTTGTCCTATTGCACCATACAAAATTAGCTATACACATAACTTCTTCTGCTTTTTAGTTTCTCATCTATAGAACAAAATTAATTAAATGTTATGCATATATAAATTTCCCAACTTTAAATGCAAAAAGATAGTAAGCCTATGGCTATTAAGTCAAGATTGTGAAACGACAGAGGCATTACTTAAAATCATATAATAAATCCCATACGCTATACACACACACACACACACACACGCACGCACGCACGCACGCACGCACGCACAAGCACACGCACAGCACACGCACACGCACACGCACACGCACACGCACACGCACACGCACACGCACACGCACACGCACTCGCACACGCACACGCACACGCACACGCACACGCACGCGCACGCGCACACGCACATGCACACGCACACGCACACGCACACGCACACGCACACGCACACGCACACGCACACGCACACGCACACGCACACGCACACGCACACGCACACGTGCACGCACACGAACACGCGCACGCACACGCACCCGTACACGCCCACGTACACGCACACGCACACCACACGCACACTCACACGCACACTCACACGCACACGCACACGCACACGCACACGCACACGCACACGCACACGCACACGCACACCCACACGCACACGCACACGCCCACGCACACGCACACGCACACGCACACGCACTCACACGCGCACACGCACACGCATACGCACACGCACACACACACTCACACGCACACGCACACGCACACGCACACGCACACGCACACGCACACTCACACTCACATGCACACGCACACGCGCACACACACACACACACACACACACACACACACACACACACACACACACACACACACATACACACACAGACACACATACACAGACAGACAGACACACACACGCACACACACTCACACACACACACACACACACATACACACACACACACTCACACACACAGACACACACACACACACACCCACACACACAAACATACATACACACGCACGCACGCACGCACGCACGTACGCACGCACGCACGCTTACATGCACGCACGCACGCACGAACGACCGCACGCACGCACGCACGCACTCACGCAGGCACGCAAGCACACAGGCACGCAAGCACACAGGCACGCACGCACGAACGCAGTCACGCACGCACGCACGCACGCACGCAATCACGCAAGCATGCACGCACGCACGCAATCACGCACGCACCCACGCACGCACGCACGCACGAACGCACGCACGCACGCACGCACGCATGCACGCACGCTCGCAAGCACGCACGCACGCACGCACTAACGCACGCACGCACGCACGCCCGCACGCACGCTTTCACGCACGTACGCACGCACGCACGCACGCACTCACGAACGCACGCACGCACGCACGCACGCACGGTTGCACGCACGCACGAACTCATGCAAACACGCACGCACGCACGCACGCACACACGCACGCACGCACACACGCACGCACGCACGCACACACACATACAAACACACACATACAAACACACACATAAAACACACACTTTTGCTTATCGTATATTGTTTGTCATACACCTAATATTACCTAGATTATTATATTCGCTGTTCGCTGAGAAGAATACAAATAAAATAACGTCCACGATCAGCAATTGAAGGATATAGTGTACTACAGCCCGACTAAACGGTAAGACTTAGCGGAGTCGTCCCTTAACTAATATCATCTTACACCATGGGAAAATTCTACCGGTGGTGAAAAATATTCAAAATGGCGGAAAAAAAGATGGCCACCATACCAATTTTATAGAGTTATAGTTCGGCAAAGGTTAGGGATAATTTATTGGTCCTCGAATAAATGTTGTAGGGACCGGCAAGGGTCAGTTTCTGGCGATAACATTTTTCAAGATTGCGTTTCTAAGATGGTGTAGAAAAACCAACAAGGACGCATTTATGGAGGGTGGAGTTAAAGAGAACTATCTCGGTGTATGAAAAAGTGTATGTCGAAATGCGTTAAATTAGGGTGGCGCTACATGGCGACTAGTCTCAGCGGAGTTAAGCGCACTAAAATATTTGAAATGTTAAAATTCTAATTTAACACATTGCAACTAGCTGTATAAAATGTAACATTTAAAACTAGGTCTAATTTCTGTGACATTCATGCTGTTAGCCTATGCGGCTCTAACAGGTTCATCGGAATCAGGGCTCGCGGTCTGATGTTGCGATGTTCTGGGTGGTGAGAACCGCCTCGCCAAGGTTCTGGGACAAGTTGGTTCAAGGGACTGGCTTCGGTTTTGGAGCCTGGGAAGATGGCACTGGCCGTGAGGCAACAAGTGCCGGGGGCTTCACCCAAGCGCTGGATTTCGGTGCGGGAGGCACGTGTAGGCTTGCATCTTGCTTGGAAGCCCGGCTGACGGAGGTAGGCTTGGTATTAGTCTAGGGTGCGTATGTGGGCACTGAGAGTGATGCGCGTTAGGGGGCAGGCTGATGAGAATGAGACGCGCTGGCTTGGCTTGCGCGCCCGTGACGGCCTTTACCTCCGCGCTGCTTCCTTCGCGGCGCTTTGGAACACCTGCGATAGTTCGCTGGGTGTCCCTCTTTGCGGCAACTGACACAGCTTGGAGATTCAACCGTCTCAGGCGTGCGAGAGCAGTCAGTGGTGCCGTGATTACCTGGCCTGGCGTGGCAGTTACTGGTTGAGTGTCCGTACAGTTGGCAACGGTGGTACTGGCCAACAATGCTCCTATTTTGAAGTCTTCAACTGCAATTCCCATTAAAATCTCCTTGCCTTCCGGAGACAAGGCACAGATCTAAGAATCGTTTCTTGTTGGTCTGGTGGTGTATTCCATGTACCTCTCGGACCAGGAGTTTTTGGGCCTTGAGGTCATCTAAAATATGGACCTTGGGGAGTCTGTGGATGACCACCCGTAATTTTCGTTCCTCGGGGAGGGTGTACGTGTGGAAACTGACCTATTGGGCGCGCTGGTGATTTGTCACACTGTGGAAATCGTCAGTCGTCTCTACAAATATGCAGATGCCCTGAGCAGCGTTTTGCAACTTCAAGCAATATATTTTCTTAGAGTTTAACGAATCTTGAACATTGATGGGTGGCGGGGGCTTTCAGCAGGGGACCCTTTTTGCTGCGAGCTTGGTCGCGAGCTTAAAATATTGAGCGCGACGCGGGGGCTGGCTTTTTATCCGGGGTGGTGTTGGGAGACGAGGGGTCCGAGTTAGTGAACATAAGCTTGTAAAATATGAAAAATAAAAAATATATAAAGTTACATGGGCATTTTACTACATGGGCACCCCCCGTTAATAATATTTGCCATAAACGAATTGGCAATCACAGTACCAGACGTCTCGCATCTTTGACGCTCACTCTACGTACGGTCTACCACTTAACGAGTGGGATGATAACAATAGTGAAGACCAGGAATGAAGAATAGGAACATTCTATCCAGCAAACCATGTGGTTGAACCAAGTGGAACAGAATAATATGTTAAGCTGCTATGAAGTGGGAAAATAAGACACGTCTACCATTTCTGTCGACTTCCAAAAAGGAGACGGTACTTATTTCGACTGTATGTTTTTTATGTGTGTTTCCTCATAACTTTTTACTGGGTGAACCGACTTCGATGATCCTTTTTTATTTGAAATCTGGTACTTCTCGTGTGGTTCCATATGAATTTCATTAAAATCAAACCAATAGTTTTTGAGTTAACCTAAATAACTTATATTGTAGTCGCCTGTACAAAATTTTTAATTTTAAATTATTAAATAGAACAAGAGTGACAAATGAGCACGCGGTCTACCTGATGTTGATGCCTACATATACACCTAAATCTATCCTCGATTAAGAATCAAAGTGTAAATGCGTTGTTATTAGGAAAAACAGGCCAAGTGCGAGTCGGACTCGCGCATGAAGGATTCCGTACGATTTACACGATATAATACTATGTGTAAGTGTGGTCCTTATTTGTAAGAGAAAAAACATTTTTCTTTTATTTCACGGGGCGCCACATAATTTGATTCTATACCATAAGAATTGAATTCAATATTTTTGTTTTTAAATAACATTCAAGGGTTGCTACTAAGGGTTGAATTTTAAATAAAACTCGTAGTCTCTACATTTGTCGGATTCTTTTATTCATAAGTCTGAACATATGAAATACAAAATTATTGTCACTATTACAAATTAAAACACATGTAAGTATTCTAATCATTTATTTATAAGAAACAATTTATTAGTATTAGGGTAATTATTCTCATACTCTTTCACCAATAGAAGCAAACACAACTTTTCTTCTTCGTTGCTTGTAATCAATTTATTATATTCCTCCTTTAATGCAAAATCACGCTCAGCTTATGTCATTTACTACTCACATAGAATGAAAGACTTTTTCGGCAGCTACATAATCAGCGTCTTCGTTCCTCCCAGATACCCAGGATTTGGGAGAATCGTAAAGTGTTGCTACTCAAGAAGTTTCCTAAATTTTTACCTGTACATGTGTGATATCAAGTGTGTGTATTGAATCTTTTTGAGCAATATTTTTAGTGCTTCTAACATTTTCTTCTCCTCTTGAACTGAAAGTTTGTAATAAAAAATGTAAACGAATCCAGCTTTTCCGACTAATACTATAAGTGACCTAGTATTTTTTCAGCGCAACAGTTGCCATTTTTTTCTTTATGCTTTCAAAGGCCTTAAAGTGTTTTAATAATTGTAGATCATTTCTTGGTTCTGACCATCCGGAAGAGGCTTCAAACCAAACCGTGAAAATGCATATTTCTCTCACAGATTCCTCGTCCTTCTTCATTAGTTTAAGTTGGCAAATTTTCAAGTAGTACAAGGCTCTTGCCATCTATTTAGCTTGATGTTGACCAGCAGGTCTCCTTAATGAAAATGCCATTTACAACTCCTCCTAAGTAATTATCATGAGATTTAACAATTCTCTACAGTCATCTCAAAGTTGATGTACTTGTAGTAGTTTTTCCTCAAAAGAAATCCTGTCTAAGGGCACTTCTGCAAGGATATTTGCATCGGCATCATCAGTTATTGTTTTGTAGGCGCTTCGGTCGTTTGTGTTCCAATCGTTCTTAAACCTTTTGAATAATTATATATCAGGACTACTAGACAAGGCTAACGATAGATCAACTACAGCTGATAACATAGTTTAAGAAAAGTTAAATCTCGACGCGTAGGTGCAGGAGAGGTGACGAGGAAAGCGGAGGCAGGGAGGAGGTTGCAGTTAAAATGCTAAATAAACGCAAAAATGAACAATTTGTAAGACACTTATTCAAGCGGCCATAAAATGCTTTTTGTTTATAATTATTCATAATTATTGCCATACAAAGTTTGACGACTAGTAGTAGACTTCGATTATATACTTTAAATGTATATAATCGAATGACAGAGTGCCGCGATGATAATTAAAAATTCGAAGAATGAGGACCTGCATAGCCTAAGGCTATGTACGTCCTTTTTAAATATTATTTTATTTTATTATAATTTTAGCGAATATAGCAATACAAACTCTGTGAGAAAATAAAAAACTCAAAAAAGCCCAAAAAAATACGTTCTAGTATAGGAGCCCTCTTAATATTTCATTTATTTTTATTTTTGTTATTTGTTGTATGAGAAATACACATTCTGCGAAAATTTCAACTGTCATCATGAGATACAGGTCGCTGACAGGCAGAGAGACGGACGGACGGACGTATGAACAGCGGAGGCTTAGTAATAGGGTCCCGTTAGTTACCCTTCGGGTACGGAACCCCAAAAACTATCTCCAGTTTTCTACACTCACCATATTATGAAACAGCAGAATAAAGCTGCAATTTAACATTGATTTTCTGTAAAATAATAATACATGGATACCTCTAAGAAAATTCAAACAAAGAAGGCAGAGGTAACAACACATAATGTGTGTGTTGTTACCTCTGCGGACAATTACGAAATTTCTCACAGTCTAATTATACTGGCTCTCTATACCCTTCAGATCGGGGCACAGCAGTCCACTGTTCTGCAGAAATTGGTAGTACAGTAGAACTAAACCAGACGGACTCTTAGGAAAGGGGCGCGGGGGTTGTCTATAGACGTCCGGTACTTGATTTTAATTATGTTTTCAGTTTACGAGGCTTGACAGGGTTAAGATTGAACCTTTTACACTGATTTTGGATGCCGGAAATGCGTTTTAGATTAATTACGATAAAATAAATTTCACTAAAAATTGCGTAAAAATGTCTATTTGGTCTATTATAAAGTAGACGTCCAATACTTGATTCTAATTATGTTTTCAATTTAGGTTTGACAGGATTAAACTTGAACCTTATACACTGTTTTTGAATTTCGAAAGTGGTTTTTGAATTAATTACAACAAAAATAAATTTCACTAAAAATTGCATATAAAGAAACGCAGATATATTAGGAAACTAGCTGTGCCCGCGGCGTAGCTCGCGTATACAGGTTTTACATAAAGAATTTGTCGTTTAGGTAAGAGAATATTAAACGATTTATTTCATTACTGTATCAATAAGTGGTAACTAAATAAATCATTATCATCAAAGTTCTAAGTCTTTTATGATAAAGCTTCTGTGTAAACGACGTTAGAAGTAGGCTTAGCCGGGGTTTACACAAAAAGGTTACGGGGGCTACTAACGCGGGAAAAAGCAATATAGAGTTGGCCATGTGCAAAACAGTCAGTACTGAGGTACACTCCTACAACGCGTAAAGTTTGACCTTGCGCTTTATTTACGGTCATCGCATAACACACGCTCACTGTAACTGGGAACTGAACGCGCTTAAAACTGAAAGGAAAGTTACTTCTTAATAGAGGGTTTTCGGGCAGTGCTGCCAGATAAAAAAAAACTCATTCAGCTCTAGGACAACACAAAAAGCGCTTGATTTCATGAAAACAGCGCTTTAAAAAAGCCCTAGATTTCGCGCTAAATTAACTACAAACAAAGTTTGTATTTTTTTATATAATCATAATAAAGAAAACAACATTAAGTTTTTTTTCTGGCAATATTTTTTTGATGTATCAATACTTCGCAGGACATCGACTTATAATTATGGCAATTACTGTCAACAGTAGTTAGTACTGTACGAACAATAAAAATGTCATTAATTGTTTTAAAGTGCAATGTATTTCGCAACTTAGTTTCAGATGTCAGCATCTGATTGCGGTTGCTACACAGTTTCTTTGTGTTATAACTTTTAAGTAACTTTTAACTTAGCTGTGCTCTAAGCAACTGACTGAAACTGAATAAAGCAAAATAAATGCGTTGCCAAAACCATGAACGAAAACTTTAATAAAGGGGATTTCCCCGCTTAAATTCGTCGGTAATAAAATCAAGTTGATCATCCTAAACGGGAAGCCAGGAGATCCATAGCACAGGGTATCCTAGCTTGGACTCGTCTCCCATGCTCTTTGTTTTGTGGAAAAAAATATGTTTGAAAAAGATAAACTGCAATGTAGGTACTATTTGTGGGAAAAAATAATAAAGGTCATTATTATTATTATCGGTAATGTGGACTAACAGTGCTGCTATAAAAGAGTTAATAACCCGCTAGTCGCTAAAATATTGAAATGTGTGCTAAATATACCAAAAAGCGCTGGATTAAGCTAGGTGCTAAAATTTCGAAATGCGCGCTATACATTCCAAAAAAGCGCTAAATCTAGTTCCCAAAGCGCTAAAATGGCAGTACTGATTTTGCGTATATTATAAATACAATATCACGACATTTCGTTGCAAAATTTTTATTTTTGGTCGGGTTCCGTTGTATGGCTTCGATGAATACAAATTTCTTCAGTAAGTCTCAATACGATTCATCGGCGAAAAATCTCAACACAGCAATTCAGAAAAGTTTGTAATTTGTACAACTCCATCTATTACGTCCTTTGTGTGAGAAAACATCCTTTTTAAATCTCTTTTTGTGTTTTAAGTATAAATATATTAATTATTATGGAACGTTTTTTTTACACACAAATCTTTTTATTACTATTTCTGAGATTTTATGGCGCCATTGAACAAATTCGAACCTACATTTCAAAATAATAATTATTACTTTCGATAGAATTAACCAATTTTAATAAAACAAAGATTAAATGTAACTCGAAGATACGCTTTATGATTTTCTTAACGATTTCTTTGAAAATAAAAGCTGTTTACTTTAGACGTGATGCGTTCATATAATAACAGACAAATAGACAGACAGACAATTCTAAAAATTATAAAATGTTCTTATTTAATTATTTTCAGTTCCCCATAATGATTTTAGCCACCAAAATATAATATATACAATGTACAGAAAGAGACACAACATGTTATCATCATTTTTATTATATGTTTATATTTAAAGAGAGATGGCGCTGCTAACATCAATTCTAAAAATAAAAGAGATTAATTGGCGCGATTGATACATTATATAAAACGCAAGAGAACTTATAAATCAGTGCCTGCACAGTAAGCAAAAAATAAAGTTTGACTCTCGCCAAAACCAACGCAATTGTTAATAGCTCTTTTAAAATTTGATTTACCACATAGAGTACTCGGCGGTAAAGAATAAATTGAGTTTGTCAACACGCAGTAGGGCAGCGAGTAATATAATAAAGATTAGCAGTAAATATGAAAACTCATCTACAGGAAAAAAACACATTGCAATTGCATTACATTTTCACAACACCACCATCTATCGAAGAAATGGGTTAACTATTGTGCTTCAGATTTAGTTAATAAGGTTAATATATTTTTGTATAATATATTTAATACGTTCTTTAATACTTTTGTTTACTGCGTTTTAGATATACATAATTATATCATTATTTTACATAATTTAACTATGATTTATGATATGATATTAGTTTAAAATGCACTTGATGACTCATACAAAGCCACCGTTGAACAAATTCGTACCTATACTTCCCTACCCATACTTCAGAATATTTATCATAACTTTTGATGGAATGAACTGATTTTAATGAAATAAAGGCTAAATGTAACCCGAAGATACACTTTATAATTTCCTTAACAATTCTTATGATATAAATTAGTACTTTATACGTGATACGTTAACAAACAAACAGACAGAAAGACAGACAGACAGACATACAGAAAATTCTAAAAATGGTAGAAATGTATTTAATTACTTATTTTTAGTACCCCTCAATCACTTTTATTACAAAAATATAAAATGTACAGACATCTGCTATTTACAGTTTTATTATATGTATAGATAATAAGCTGAAGATAGGACTTTTACACAATCATTGAGTCACAGTGAAGAGCAGTCAAGAGATTTTTCAGTAAACAAAATTATAACAATTCACATTACATTTTTTCATTTACCACTATCATACCAGAGTTTAGGGCAACCTGACTTTATAGATAAGATAGCTCGAATCTGTACTAAAACTGAATCAGCACGCCCCGACTCCACGTAGTCTTATCTGCCCTGCCCCCAGTGTGTTTTTGTAAAGCCGTAGGCGCGGAGAGAGAGCAGACCCAGCCCACTGTGGCAAATAGCAGGCATCTGTGCGAGCAGTAGCGGATGAAGCTGGTCGCCGAAGGCGACCAATAAGCCAAAGCTGCTGAGCTGATTATGGTAGCCTGCGATTTGTTACGCAAGGGCGAAGTGGCGGCACTTCCCGCAGCACTGAAGCCGTTGGAGAAGTAATTTTGGGTCAATATTCCTGTGTAAAAAAGTGAGGTTATGATTTTACAAAAAAAAACATTACCCATAAACTATACATTTCCGCAAGGACCCTTGAGCTCCCACTGAGTAAGCTAGTAACGGATATCTATAGTTTTACCAAAAAGGCTCCTGTCACCTAGTTGGAATTATGATAATCTCCTTACACACGCACTAGTAGACGCGTTCTAACCTGACACCTGTACAAAGCAATAAAAGCATTCCAACCTAGTCGTGCTTGATGAAATTTTTTCATAATTTACCCGCACATCCAGCAGTAGTGATACCTAGCTACATAAACATCTGAATGTTTATGATAACTTGTAATTATTGAAATAATATGGTAATTGGTAGTTGTTATTACTACATTACAAACCATCGTCCTTAATATTAGCATATATTTCGTTTTATCTAAACATAACTAACAAAGGAGCTTCCATTCAATTATCAATGTTGTTTTAACAATGCTTCAACCCACAAAATATTATCATTACTTTATTGTGTTTGCAATGTAACAACCAGACGCAATTTGTGAATTGTTTATTTTGGCTGGAAGATACATAATTTTGCTCCTGGATAAAAATATTTAAATAAAAAGCCATCAGATTTATGAATACATTTAATTTGGTTTTTTTTATAGGATAAGGGTAACAATCGAGCATACAGTCCACCAGTAAGTAGTTGCTGTGGCCCATAGACATTTACATCTATCTTCGATTACGAATCAAAATGCAGATGCGTTGTCACCCGTGAGGACTAAGGTGGAATGCCAAGTTTCCAGTAAAAAGGGTCTCCGGTTCTCTACACTCACCATACGAAACACAGCAGCGTTAAGCTGCTATTTTACGCTGATATTCTGTGAGAGCGTGGTCCTTCCCCGGTCGAGCCGACCCATTCGTGCTACAACCATAATATAGCTGCAGCACGGCTCTACTATGTATAATTTTTGCTAAATACCTTATCCCGAAGGTTGTATTTTTTAAAGTGTATTAATATGAAAATTTCGTACGTTTTTAGGAAGCTTTCAAGTTTCAAGCCAGTTCAGATGAAGCAAAAACAAATGTTTAATATTTTTTCATTATACGAAAGACAGCACCATTATGCTGGTATTATGGGAAGCTATAATTCTGCTGCGGTCTAGCTAACTCATTATGTTATAGTCAGAACAAAGAAATATCGCTCTAACACCTTAAGTTATTAAAATATAAAAACGAAAAACTGTATAATAGAGCATATATGACGAGATGTCAACTGTAAGATTTTAATTTAAAGTTCTATCCTAGGTCTTGTTATACGAGAATATAATGCTCTTTTACAACTCTATAAATTTAAAGTAGGTTTGTAAGTTAAACTTGTGACTTGTTAAGCAAAATGTAAAACTTACTAGAAAATACAGCATTAATAATCATCATCAACCCGTAAACAGTTCATTAAAGACGTTGGCCGCTCCTATATTAGCGGTTTGTCATAATCATAAAATAGCAGCTTACCAGCTCATATTACCAGTTTCTACCAGCGTAAAACAGCAGCTTAACACTGCTGTGTTTCGTATGGTGAGTGTAGCGAATCGGAGAACCTTTTTATTGGAAAAGAGGCATTCCATCTTAATCCTCACGGGTGACAACGGATCTGTATTTTGATTCTTAGAAGAAGATAGATGTAGATGTCTATGGGCCACAGCAACCATTTACCATCAGGTGAACTGTGTGCTCGTTTGTCACCCTATACTATTAAAAATAAAAAGCTCGCCACGCTTGGCAGGTGGATTGGCGATTGCGTCACCACACCTTTGTTCTTTTCTTATTTATTATGAATTTTTGGATATTTTAAATAGAGTTTCATTTTTATAAGGGACCATTGTGAATTATAGTAATAATTATTATTATAATTCACCGTGTGGTGGCGGCGTCAGAGAATCAATCGTCTTTGTTTATCACGTAGGTGTCCTAAAAGGCGACTTTGCAAAAATCCATAAAGATCTCTTGCTCATAGATTTTTTATTTATTTTTTACTTACCATACAAGCCCGTTATGCTATAGATATAATTACCGATACAGCTTATCAAAAGTGCACTACTGAACAGCCTCCTCATAGACTCATCTCATAGGGCGCATATTTACCATAGAATTCACGCTTGGCAAATGGGTTGGCAACCGCAGTGTTTTATATTTAGTTTTATTAGAAAGACGCTGCTACCCACGCTCTGGTTTGTTTCCCTCTGTCGCCTCTTACGACTCAAACGGAACGATATTCTTACTCCACTACACACTATACTTGTAAATTTATTTTAGTGATTACCACGTTAAATAGTCATATAGGACAAAATTACCCAACTTTAATCGTCATCCGTCTGTCTCTATTAAAAGTTATATTTTATAGTATGCTAATTATAAAGTCATGAAAAAGTTCATTATAACTATCATAATATTATTATAGGTAATTGTTTATATATTTATCTTCGTATAATTTATAAAAGTTAGTGCATATGTTAGTGACCAAATGAGATCATATTCACACAATATATTTTTTGTTATAGGGATGGTTCATAGCTATGCTGGGATACAGTAGATAGGCGGTGTTGTAGTCAAATTATGAAAAATGCTATTTATATCGTCCAAAATGACTCAAATTCACGATATACATTGCTTTAGTGCCAAATAAAACAATATAACAAAGTCTGAATCCGAGAGGTGGCGATGTGGTCTAATTATTAGATATTAAATTAATTATTTAGTCTATAAAAAAAATTAAGGAGTTAGTTCGGGGCTGATAATTTTTTATTCCATTGAAGCGAAATGTCGTGCCTAAATCGAAAAGTATATAATATGAAATAGATGTTTTTCATTATTTTAACATTTTTTTAATCTCAACCAAGTCACTTAACTGTAATTAATAAATAAAACTCATCGTGCCACTTACCGGAAACGTCAGAACAAAGTGTGCCCGACCAGCGAACTAAGGAATATAATGTATGAGATTGCCACAAACGTTGCTCGTGCAGAGCTTAATTTATAATTGTGGCACATCTTAAACAAGTCATTGTTTAATTTCGAGAAGAAATGGGTAAATCTCAAAACAAAGTAACAAAAGCACATAAACATTTCTTAAAAATATATTTTATTTCTAGTTTACATTTATTTATTTTTAACCACATTTAACTTATAGTTAAGGCAATCTTGTAGTACGGTGTGTAGATATGAAAACGTTTCCTCACTTCTCGCTACTGTCGAGCAAAAATCACTAAGCACTATACATTTTAACAAATAACGTACAGCCATTCTCGAAAATGTTTCGGCACGCACTGCAGCGCTTGAACTATTCAATTTGTAAATTTTTTAAAAAGATAAAAAATTAAAACTACTTTACAAAATGTATTCTCATCATGACCTTAAAAAATAAGCCCTTTCGTTTGATATAATAATTATAATAATATTTATGATCCATTCTAACGAGCCTGTTAATATAATTCGTGTTTACGCGCAATAGTTAAAATATAATATTATACATTAGAATATTGTGTTATTTTTTTTTGTGCAATAGTTACATTACAGAATATTTACAGAGGTTTAAAAAAGGTTAAAAAGTACTACAACGTTGCCTTAAAAGTATTTTCTTTAGATATTTATATTTCTATTTGAAACACCCGCCAAATTTCAGCGATTTCTTTTCTTACCATTTTACTTATAGTAAATTTAATGGCCATTGTTTATTAATCCGTCATTGGTGACTAGACCTAAGCGATCTTGCCTTAATACTTCTCATATTACACAAAATCAAACAATTGACAATATCAAATTAAAATATTATAAATAAGATATATATTCGTGACAATGTTGTCTTAGTTAATAGTTAATAAATATTTAAGCACAAATTACAGGCAGTAATAAGTAATTATACACAATATGTACACATAGGTACTAATTGCTTTTCAATACCATAAAAACAGTTATCTTTATTAATCAGCAACAATCATTCTTAAAATATTAATAAGTACTATCGATAAATTTTATCATCGTGTGGTGGCATACTTATAAAATACGGTGCAGGTGGAGGTGGTGCTAAATAACGTACAGACCCAGGGCCTGAGTGCACCTTATGAGGCAAAGTTGCTGTCGAAAGCGAAGCTGGCGGTAATGTTGCTGCATAACCTGGCCAAGCCGGGCCCCACAAAGGAGCTGCACCCGCACTTGCACTATTTGCTAATGGACCACCCCTGTACGACGTTGTAGTCATTCTTAACCTTACGATGCATATTGCAACAATAAGAATTACTATAAATGCAACTACTCCTCCAACAATCCCTATAATAAGATTGTCGTCGTTAGAAGAAGAAGCTATTACAGGAGCTCCTTTTGGTTCACCTGGCAATTTTGTTCGTTCATGTGATGGAGCTACTGACCAAATTATATCGGGTTCCACTGAAGTCCTGTGAACAAGACGTGGTGAACTAGTAGTTGTTAATCTGCTTGAAGAAGACGTTATAGTAGTTCTTTTTCTCGTATCACATGACAGTTCATCATCACCAATTTCAACTAATAAATATCCAGCCAAATGATCAGGAGAGTGACATTGTACATCTTCTATTCCTACGTTTGGTAACCATCTACGCAATGCTCTTGCATTACAGTCACAACGTATAGGATTTGTATCTAAACCAAACATGGAAAGATCTGCTCTACGGTCATCAAGTGCTACCAATAACTGTGGTTGTAACGTTGTTAACTGACTACCAGCCACATCTATGGTTATTTGCGATGATCTTGGCAACGGAAATAGTAGGGCCGGTGGCAGACTTGAAACTGATGTATTTCTAAATCTTACTATCATAAATGGAGACTTCAAACCAGCTAATACCCCGGAAGAAATTGTTTTTAATCTGTCTCCACGTATCCCTAACTCTTCAAGTCGTGGATGTAATGCAGATGCAAGCTGATCTGCCCCAATATTTGTATCTTTTACTTCAACGTCCAATTTTTCCAAAGCAAATAAGTGTTGTAATGTACCTTGCACGTCAAAATATCCTAATCGTGGGTAGCCATACGCTCGAAGCTCAATAAGATTAGGTAAAGACCTAAAAGTATTCTTTTCTATTTTTGTGCATTTATCTAGATACCTCATGTCCAAAATTCGTAATGACGAGAGACCTTCAAAATTACCATCCACAATCATCTTTATAGGATTATTAGAAATGTTAAGTCTTTGTAAGTTTTTAAGATTCGGCCAAGAAACTGCTAGTGATTTAGAAACATCTTCTATTTCATTGAAGGATAAATCTAAAGATTCCAATAAAGTAGTTCTGACAAAAGTTTTTTCAGTTAATTTAGTTATATTGTTAAATGATAAATTCAATCTGTGCAAAAATGGAGTTTCTAGCTGTCCAACAAATTTTATTCCAGTGGCCGCAAGATTTAAATCCCTAACAGTTTTTGGTTCCGTTAAAACATTATTTATTGTTTTTTCAGAAAGTGGATTAAATGATAAATCTAACTTCTTGATATTCACCATAACACTATCTTCTGCTTGTATATCTACAATTCCGTTATGAGACAGATCAACGGACGATACAAAGAAATATTGCTTTTGCAATGCCTTCAGAGGAGGATGTTCAAATAAGTTATTACTCAAAATTATCGTTTCTAGCATATGCAAACGTGATCTATCAAATATATTTTCAGGCAGCTCGTTCATCAGATTACCACTCAAATCTAATTTTTCTAATCTTATTAATCCTTCGAATAGTCTATCTCCTAGACGATCAATTTTATTGAAAGATAAATCCAAATGTTGTATTTGAGTTGAATTATGGAAAGCCATTTCACTCACACTTTCGATTTCATTTCGAGCTAACAAAACTGTTCTTAATTTTGGTAGACGAGCAAAATCCAATTCATCAACATTTTTTAAAGCATTGCCTGATAAGTCTACCAATTCCAAATATTGCAGCGTACTAATTAGTTCCGATGGGAAGAAATTAAACTTATTATTTTTCAATATAATTTCCCTTAATCGCGGATGTATTTTAAATGAAGAAGGAAATAAATAACTTAATTGATTATCAGAAATATCTATCACTTCTAAGCTTGTACCCGTATTAAAGAATTCACCTTTAAATGCATTTAATTGATTACCTCTTAATGACAAATACTGAATAGACATTACGTTAACAAAGGCCGGTGTTTTAATGCTTACTATATGATTATATGATAAGTCAAGTACCGTGAGATTTCTAAGATTCTTGAAAGTGTTTTCTGATACCTCTTGTAAAAGGTTATTGGATATATAAATTCGTTCTAAACTAGGATTTTTAAAAAATAAATTTACCGGTAAAGCTTTTAAGCCAACATAACTTATATCAACAACTTTTAGAGCTTGATTTTGCCCAAAAACGTTTTGGGGCAAAACACTAATATGGGAATTATGACTCATATTTAAATGAACAAGGCTCGGAATCGATTGAAAAGCGTTTACAGGTATTTCAGATATTTGATTATTAGAAATATCTAAATACCAAAGATTAACAAATTTTAATTCTTCTCCCGTAAATCCTAAAATTTTATTTTGATTTAAGGACAAAAATTCTAATGTCATTTCTAAACCACCGAAAACCTCCGCTGATATTGAATTTAAGAGATTTCCAGACAAATCTAAGCGACGCAACGTCTTAAAATGCTCAAAAGCGGATGGCGGGAGCTCTCTAATAACATTCCGAGATAGAACCAAACTATCGATTCGATCGGAAACTGCCCTTAAGATATCACTTGAGAGAGCCGTTACTCGATTAAAGCCTAAATGTACTGAAACCAAATTAGGTAGGCGTGACAATGCCGTAGCAGGTATGAGAAGTATATTGTTATCGCGTAGAAGTAGCGTCTGTAAGCCTGTTAAACCATCAAAGGCATCATCTTCAACCTGCAAAAGATAAAATAATAGTTAAACCTGATGTAAGGAATTAATTACCAACATATTGTGAAAGTATTGTAAAAAATATTCTTAACTCTTCTTCATTGAATACAGATTTATTAAATCTTTGACATGAGCATCAAACAACTTCTAAAAAGACTTCAGTTTAAATTAGTTTATTTCGAGTAGACTTACAGTTGCAGTATAACTTCTTAGAAATATACTTACAGTTCGAAGAGAATTTACACCGACATCCAAATAACGTAATTCCGTGAGTCCCACGAATGTCCCCGGTGACAGTTTAACAATGTTATTTCTACTTAAGTCTAGTACTTGTAACGAGACCAGCGAGCTTAAGTGACTATTGTCGATATTCTGTAAAGAAAAACTCATTTAGTTTTGTGTTTGTAATTTTATGCCTTAATAATGCATTCTTTATACTTTATAATATTCATTTGGGTGACTTACGACTTTATTCAATTTTAAGTATATCATATAAACTTGCTTATACTAAATAAATAATAAAAGTCATTTAATATACCAATAGGTTTAGGTCTTTCCCCGGCTTGACTTTTTTCTTGTTTATATAAATATATTATAAATTATATTTCCCTCCCCGCAATGGGAGTGACCCACGTCTTGCCAAGTAACACTTACTTTACTTAACTTAGGGCTAAGTAAGTAATTGTAAGTATTATCTATTATAAGTATTATAATAGATAATACTTATAAGTATTATAAGTATTATTACAAATATTATCTAAGAACCATCACCGATGAATCACAAACCCTATACAGAAAACCATATTTAAATCGATCAAACCGTTTTGAAGTTAAATGGGATCATTCGTTTACGCACACAAACAACCTTTCACCCTAAAAGCATATACATTCTCGGTTACGTTATGAGAAAAAAGATGCTATTCTTTGCATGTCGGTCACAATTATTAGTTTATAAAAAGTGTCTTATGTCCAATGGCAAATTAGATTAGTATCCGTCTAGCTGTTCAAGAGTGACTGAGAGACAAACATCCATATAAACATATTTTTACATTTATAATATTATTATGATTATGTCATATTTTTTGAATTTTTTGGGGTAATAAAAATCACTCACCGTAATCATATTACTGGAAAGATTTAGCTGTCGCAACGCAGTGAAAGATTTCATGGCAACTGTAGGGAAATCTGTTATGAAGTTTTCCGAGAGATCTAACTTTTCCAAGTTTTCTATTCCCAGAAATACATCGCTGTTAAACTTTGATAGCCTGTTACGACCGAGATCGAGGACTTGCAAATCTCTCAAACTTACGAAGGCGCCCCCTTCTATCGTCGATATCATATTGCTGTGTAGATCTATTACTTCCAAGTTTTTTTGGGATATGAATGATGCTTGTCGAATTAAAGCTGAAAAATTCCACGTTACATTATTCTCAAATTTTAAGTATACCATGACATTTACGAATGGCTTAAATACTTCAGTGTTTTAATATTATTAAGGCATTTTATAATACTCAATTTCACATTATATTTTTCATAGCGAAAAGTAACATTTTAAAACACAATTTTAATCTAAAAATGTAATTTCGCAAGAAAAAACTTAAATAAACTTTGGCCATTTTACAAATACCAACTTCAACTTAACTATTCTGTTTTCCCGCAGCGAGAGAACTTTTAATGACTGCGGGCCGTTAAGGGACGATGATGGGACGGAAATCATATTGTTACGTTCGAGGCGTACGGTCTGAAAATGTCTTTTGCTATTAAATTATAATTATATACTTAAATTATCACGTTTGCAAATGTTCATCTGTTAATGTAGAATAAGTAGTAATCGACGTATTTGCTTACAAGATACGTATCTACCAATTTTTTTTTAATAATATAGGCGTTTATTTATGAATTAATATAGTCGTGTATAATGTTTGTGTTTGAGTAGTAATTATTTAAAAATTCATTGAAAATTTGATTCGAATGAAAACATTTATTGAAGGATCTAATCAGTAGGTATTTATGACTAATGAAGATTTGAGAAGAGTTTTTCTACTACACAATTGTATGTTATTCAACAGATGGCCAGTTATTCATTCCATAAAATGCCTGGCCTATCAAAGCGATAAATGGTGGAGGTATCTGGTGCCGCAATATTCAATCAACCTAAATTGCGATGATCACAGAAATTCCTCTCAAGCAAAACCCATATCCAGCAGTGAAATAAGTCATTAATCTCATTAATAACTACTATAACCTTTTTTACCTTATTTAAACCATGCAGTTCCATGAATACTAAACAATATTATACAATAACATAGTAATATATACGAGTGTAATACACAAATATAAAAAGATTGAAATCCCAGCCAAAATCCAATATTTGCTGCTTTCTGCTTTTGGCTTTTTTTGTCTGCTTTTGTTTTGCTTTTATCAATTAATAAAAATTAACACTTAAGTAAGGCAGAGCTTCTTTGCTAACGAGTACACTTGTGACATTAGAACAGTAGTTGCAATCCTGTGCAGTTACTGACTTATGACAATAATCAAAATATCAAAAGATATCGCTGTGTTCAGTCACAAAAAGATAATTTGCTCGGATTTCAATGTTATTTAATTTTTTATTAAATTTGCATAGTTATTTACAAGTTTATTTGAATTCCTTTAATGTGTAAGGCTGAACTGACCTTAAGAACATCACAGCCAATAAGTAGGCCCTCTTCTAAACCTCGAATACTGTTTCCACTAAGATCTAATTCTTCTAACGCTGGCAAATTGTGAAATTCCGTAGTTGAGAAGATTGGATTTAAATTGTCTCCAAGTAAGTTGTCGGCCAGTGCCAGTCTTGTGATGTTCCCTCTGACTCCAGAGAGTAGACGAT
The DNA here is from genome assembly GCA_963668995.1 of Parnassius mnemosyne. Taxonomy (NCBI): domain Eukaryota; kingdom Metazoa; phylum Arthropoda; class Insecta; order Lepidoptera; family Papilionidae; genus Parnassius; species Parnassius mnemosyne. The sequence goes on along the minus strand of CAVLGL010000002.1, from coordinate 13,291,081 downwards.
CAGGCAACCGTCTTAAACTATTATGCGAGAAGTCAAGTTCTTTTAGTGGAAGGCCATAGGATGAGAATATCTGAAAAGGATAAACATACATCACATCAATAATGCTATTTGGCAATATTAAAATCAGAGATACATTATATCGAACTACAAAATCTCCTTTCCTTGAGTTCAAATTGTATGTATTATTAAGAACATACACTCTTACCTAGGCATTTTATTATATTTGTCGAAGTTGACAACACGTTTTTGGCAATCTTATTTTATTAAGGTCCCGGGTTTGAGCCCCGGGTCTGGTCAAAACCAGTTATTAGGTATTTCTGTAAGAAATTCCCAGCAAGAAGTCAGGAAGTTGGCGGTGTTTCACCCCCGTCTCGGAAAGCGCGTAAAGCTGTTGGTTCTGCGTATAATCTCTCTCCGGTCCTGTCGGATCGCCATTCCATCGGAGTATAAGAGGGAATGAATAGACAGTGCACCTATGCTTGCGCAAACACTCGGTCAATATAATCCTGTCCTGCGCAGAAACAACGGCTAGTCTTCGTTTAGACTGGCTGCCGTGGCCGAAATCGATTTGCAGGACATTATTATTATTATTGCCATCAGGTGGACAGTTAGGTCTTTTGTTCATCATCATCATCATCATTACAGCCTTTCATAAGTCCACTGCTGAACATAGGCCTCCCCCAAGGAATGCCACAAAGCACGGTCCTGAGCCACCTGCATCCATCGACTTCCTGCATGTCCTACCAGGTCGTCACTCCATCTTGTGGGGGGTCGCCCTACACTTCGCCTGCCGGTACGAGGCTGCCACTCAAAAACCTTTCTTCCTTTTTTTATAGGATAGGGTGACAAACGAGCACACAGTCCACCTGATGGTAAGTGGCTGCTGTGGCCCATCGACATCTACATTTATCCTCGTTTGCGAATCAAAATGCAGATGCGTTGTCACCCGTGAGGACTAAGATGGAATGCCTCTTTACCAGTAAAAAGGGTCTCCAGTTCTCTACATACACCATACGAAACACAGCAGTGTTAAGCTGCTATTTGACGCTGGTATTCTGTGAGAGCGTGGTCCTTCCCCGGTCGAGCCGACCATTCGTGCTACAACTATACTACTAATATAGCTGCAGGTTGGCTCTACCACGTAAAATACTTTCTTCCCCATCGGTTGTCGGTTCTTCGAGCTATATGGCCGGCCCACTGCCACTTCAGCTTACTAATCCGTTGGGCTATGTCGGTTACTCTAGTTCTACTGCGGATATCCTCATTTCTAAGTTTATCACGCAGAGAAACCCCGAGCATAGCCGTCTGCATAGCTCGCTGAACGACCTTGAGCTTCTGAGCGACCTTGAGCTTAGTCTTATGTTACTCAAATATTATAAAGATCAAAAGGTGCGATATATTCGCGTTATCGCCCTTGCGGCGTAAGCTTTTCTGATAGTTGTGCTTATAGCATTTGTTTTAGTTTTTAATAAATAATTTATGTTATAAGTTGGATAAATATATTCAACTAGTCTTAGTTCATTATCGTACGAAATAAATGCAGCGAATATGTTATACACAAAACTATTTGTATTTTTTGTGTTAAATAATAGTAAAAGTTATCCCATGTTGATCTGGAGCTCTTAGGTACCATGTTTATGTGCGACCTATAACGTAAAATTTAATGCCTACTGTGTTACTTGCCTAGCATCTCGTAAAAGGCGATTAATTGGATGATGGGTTTGTGACTTGTTAGGCGATCGGCTAGAAACCTATCACTTCTACAAAAAATGTATAATTTGCAACATCTTAGCAACGTCCCACATTTCTCACACGTCTTTCTGAGAAACCTCTAATTTTTGAGATTGTTTTAAGGCAGGAAAGAATCCTCTTTGCTACCTCCTTGTGTTTTTCCCTCTTCCCTTTATATGTTATAGATTTTTTTAAGCAAATTTCTGACGATATTTTTCATAGTGGTCGAGCTCGGTTTGCTAGCGGACCAAAGGGTGCAAAACTGTCTTACATTGCAAAAGTTAAATTATTAATCACAATTAGAAAATATTATATCTTAAAATTAGTTTTGTTTATAACTTTTAAAGTTTTAAACTTACGCACAGCGCCCGAGGAACAACTAAGCCTTAAAGGAGCTTGGTATAATACGTTTATAGCTTACAAGCGTTTTATTTACATAATTCATAATCTTAAATCTGCACTTTTAAAATTTTAAATAAAAATTAAGTCAATTAACTTTACGTAAGAAAATGGTTTCATCCATGTCAAGACATAAGTAGTATAATGGTTGCGTTACGTAAAAAATAATACCGTCACTAAAAGCGCATACATTAATTTTTTTTTGTTCATACTTATTATAAAAAAAGGAAATAAAAATAAAGAAATAAAAAAATTAAAATGAAGTACTTCAGAAGCAGATGTTTTTGAGACCATTACGAATCGTCTCGCACGCAAACGACATCTTCCAGCCTCCCGAACAAGCCGGTCTTCTAAAAGACTTTAGTACCATAGATCACACTTTTCAGCACAATGTACAATAGACAGAAGAGTACATCCTGCCATTTTATGTTGCGTATGTGGACTATGAGAAAGCCTTTGATTTCGTCGAAATTTGTGCGATGCGATTCGAGGCACCGACGAAAGGGACTACCCTTTCGTCGGTGCCAAGTCTTCTGTAGGTATATCTAAAAGCTGAAGTATTTATACAGTAGGGCCAAGATGGTTGTGCTAGTCCGGAACCAGAGTACGCAACTTATCTAAATGCAGAGAGTTGAAAGTGAAGGTGACATTATATCCCCGAAACTCTTCACCGCTGCATTGGGAGACAGCAGTTTTCAAGCTATCGAACTGGAAAGGAGACGGTATCAATATCAAAGGTGAGTTCATCACTCACCTTCGATATGCTGACGATATAGTCATTATTGCAGGATGGCAGGAGGACCTCAGCACTATGCTCAATGACCTCAATAGTATCTCTCAATGCAAAAATCTGAAAATTAACATGGATAAAACAAAGGTCATGTATAATTTACACTTCACACCTATGCCGGTACGAGTAGTTATTGGGAGTACTACGCTCGACGATGTTGACAAATTTGTTTACCTATGACAAATTGTTCGACTAGGTAAGTCTAACTTCGACCGAGAGCTGAATTGACGGATCAAACTCAGTTGGCCAACGTTTGAGAGATAAAGACACGTCTTCGTATTATGTATACGTCAAAACTTGATAACGAGATTGTACAATCAGAGTGCCTTTTTGTTATCGTTCATAACTAACATTATGGATCTGAGACGTGGTCCTTCACTGCTGGCCGCATGTGGAAGCTCAAGGTCGCTCAACGAGCTATGGAGATAGCTACGCTCGTATTTTCTCTGCATGATAGACTTCGTTACGAGAATATTCCCAGTAGCACAAGAATTACCAATATAGCCCTACGTGATCCTTAGCGCTGAAAGTAAGCTGAATTAGCTATGGGATGGCCACATAGACCTAAGAAAGGCACTCGAATGGAGTGACGAAGTGATGGAAAGTTTCAGATGCAGGTCAGGCTCAGGACCATGTTTAGTGGCAATTCGTGGAAAGGCTTTTGTTTAGCAGTGTAATTGTGATGGCCCGTGATGATAATTACCAATTTGAGGATATTTTTTTTTAATTCGCGTCCGGTTGTCGTATATAAACATAAAATATGTGGCGGCGCTGTCGTGTCGAGAGGTGGACCGGGATAAGCCCTTTCGCAGAAACGACTACGGGTGTAATTTCGGTTGGCAGACCCCACCACATGTCGGTCACCTCGTGAGCTAGATCCAGATAAACTGTTCAGTTACCTGATTGGACGAGCTTCTCATCCTATGGATATCTAAGTCATACTCAACATCATGCTGGCCAAATATTTTTTCTTTAATGATTGTGTCCGGGCTATCAACACAATATCTGGATTATTCGCAAATCCTGTACTTGATAATAGCCCGGTCCCAATAGAGTCTGGCGCGGTCATTTTAAGTACGGCTTTCGGCAAATACATGTCAATTGGAAATTTCTACTTCAGCACTTCTAAAGCAGGACAGTGTTTTCTACTTCTCAATACGTAGTTATCAGATCAGGAATCGCGTCCGTAACTTGAACGTAAAAGGAAAATGGAATTTGTATTACAATTACGAGTATAACCAATACAAATTTAGAACATGGTAGAGCCATGCTGCAGCTATATTACATTTATAGCACAAATTGGTTGGCTCGACCGAGGAAGGACCACGCTCTCACAGAATATGTTTTTTTTTTTTATATAGAATAGGGGGCGAACGAGCTTGCGGCTCACCTGATGGTAAGTGACTACCGCCGCCCATGAACAACCGCAACACCAGGGGAATTGCAGATGCGTTGCCGGCCTTTTAGAAAGGAGTAAGCTCTTTTCTTGAAGGTTCCTAAGTCGTATCGGTTCGGAAAATTCGCTGGTGGTAATTGATTCCACAAAGAAGTTGTGCGAGGGAGAAAACTTCTTCTAAATCGCACAGTGGTGGACCGCCAATCATCCAGATGGTACGGATGGTAACGCGAGTTTTGTCGCGACGTGCGATGGTGAAATTGAGCGGCTGGAATTAGTCCGAACAATTCCTCAGAGCACTCCCCGTGATAGATGCGATAAAATACGCAAAGAGATGCAACATCTCTACGCAGTGCCAGTGTATCGAGCTGATCGGAAAGAACTCGGTCGTCGACGATTCGAATCGCTCTGCGCTGGATGCGGTCAAGTGGAAGGAGCTGGCACTGGGGTGCCCCGGCCCAGAGATGAGAACAGTATTCCATGTGGGGCCGAACTTGCGCTTTGTAAAGTTGCAAGCGATGTGCCGGCATGAAATACTGTCTCGCACTGCTGAGCACGCCAAGCTTTTTAGAGGCCAATTTGGCCTTCCCTTCCAAGTGACCACGAAACTGCACGCTATTCGATATGTCGACGCCAAGGATTCCGATACTGGCTGAGGCAGCAAGGGGAGTGCCTTGAAACTGAGGAGATACGACAAAGGGGTTCTTTTTAGCGGTAAACGCGCAAACTTGTGTCTTCTGGGGATTGAACTGGACTAGATTTAGTGGGCCCCAATCCGAGACTTTGTTAAGCAAAGACTCGACTTCAGACACAAGTTTGTCCCGGTACTCGGCGACGTTTTCCCGAGAAATAGTGGCACGGCCGGTATATAAGGCATCACCAGTGCTGTCGTCTGCATAGCAATGAATGCTACCAGTTAGCAACATATCATTGATATGCAGGAGAAACAGCGTTGGTGATAGTACGCAGCCTTGTGGAACACCAGCGTTGATAGGCTTGTAATCAGAGCATGCACCGTCTACTACGACCTTGATGCTCCGATCAGCAAGGAAACTGGTGATCTATTTGCACAAAGGAAGGGAAAGGAAGCCCATAGGAAGGAAGCTTCGAAAGAAGCGCCTTGTGCCAGACCCGATCGAAGGCCTTCGCTATGTCCAAACTAACGGCCAATGCCTCCCCCTTGGACTCTACTGCCTTCGCCCATCTATGAGTTAAGTAAACTAGAAGATCACCCGCTGATCGACCCCGACGAAAACCGTACTGACGGTCACTGATCAGCTGGTGATCTTCAAGGTACCTCATGAGCGGGCAGTTTATAATGGATTCCATTATTTTGGAGAACAAGGAGGTGATAGCGATAGGCCTGTAGTTGGACGGGTCTGAGCGGTCGCCTTTTTTAGGGATCGGGTGGACCAAAGCTGTCTTCCATGAATTCGGGACTACGCCTTGGGAGTAGGAGTACCGGAAAAGACGCGTTAAAACCGGTGCCAACTCCGGAGCACACGTCTTCAGCACAATGGGAGGGACTCCATCGGGCCCACTCGACTTGCTGACGTCCAGGGAGAAGAGTGCTTTGCGGACCGAGCGCTGTGTAAATCGCACATCCGGCATGGAGCACTCACATCGCGGGATGGTCGGCGGTGTGTTCCCCCCGTCATCTAGAGTCGAGTTAGACGCAAAAAGAGAGCACAACAGGTCGGCTTTCTCTTTTGCGACATGGGCCAGTGAGTCGTCCTCTCTGTGGAGAGATGGAAGGGATGGCTGACAGAAGTTCCCTTGGACAGCCTTGGCGAGAGACCAGAATGCACGTGTTCCCGAAGGAAGGCGAACTAGCTTCTCGCCAATTCTGCCGATGTGCTCAGACCTTGCCTTGGCAATGACGCTTTTGAAGGACCTGGAGGCGGAATTATACTTCTTTTTAAGTGCGCTGGTGGTTTACATCCCGAGACGTTGATGCGTCAGCCCAGGCCTGGTGGCACTCCTGATTATAGCGTGATGCTATTTTACAGGAGCGACCAAACCATGGCTGGGATCTGCCGCCGATGGGCACCACAGAGGATGGAATAAAAAGTTCCATACCCTGAAGTACCACATCAGCAACAGAATCGGCAACAACGCTGGGATCTTCCGGCGAGAAGCAAACCCGCCCCCGAGGGTAGGATGCAAAAAAAGACCGCATCCCGTCCCAATCAGCTGACCTATAGTGCCAAACACGGCGGCAAGCTGCAGATCGCAACTGCGATTGGAGCGTGAGTGGCACCGTGCTCCGGATCAGACAATGGTCCGAAGAGCCCAGAGGGGCATCGACGGAGACCTGATATCCGTCCGGATGAGAGGTCAGCAGAAGGTCCAACAGGGAAGGTACATGGTCTTCCACATCTGGGATCCGCGTAGGCGAAGTAACCAGTTGTGTTATACCATATGCCAAAGCAAAGTCGTACACAGATCTACCCGCATGATCGGTTAAACGAGAACCAAGGCATTCAGCGTGGTGGGCGTTGAAATCACCGAGTATCATGATCTATGCGGATGGGACCTGTTGTAGCACGGAGTCTGCAGCCATTTGGACGTGGTCGATGAGTCGGTCTGTGTCGGCATTACCGCTATGGGACCTATAGAGACACCCGTAGACGCGGGGATGATCGTCGCTGTCTACGCGCAGCCATAGGATGGACAGGTCCGTACCTTCAAGGCTGCCGAGGCGTCGAAAACAGATGTCCTCTCTGACGTATACACAAACTCCAGCCCGGGGCACAAAGGAGTGTTCCAATTTGTATCCCGGGTAGGAGAGATATGAAGTATCAGCCGGAGAGGACACCTGAGTCTCGGTTAAAAAGAGCAAGGCCGGCTTCGCCGTCTCTAGATGGTAATGGACAGCGTTAAGGTTGGAATGAAGTCCCCTGATGTTGCAAAAATTCACGGATAGCGTGACAGGGGTCGCCTTGGTTGTATTGCTCCGCTTGCCCCGAGCAGCATTAGTCACGAGCGGAATTTTGCCCCCCCAAGAAATACGCGGGGCAGCCTGAGCACCCACGCTCAGGAGTGATGTAGTTTGGTCGTGGATGCTCAGCGAGGGATTCTCCAGGGGTGCTGGTACCCTCCTGGGGTAGTCTTGTATTTAATTCCACTACCATGTTGATGGGGGGGGGGGGGGGAATTGGGCCTCCGGCCACCTGCACTCACCAAGCGCAACGCAGAGGTAAACCTCTACTTCACGCTGGTATTCTGATCTGATCTTATGTATTTTGTATAGTTAGAATAAAGAACCGGAGACTCCCTTCACTGGCAACAAGCCATTCCAACTTATCCTATTAGTGTTTACAACGCATCTGAATTTTGTAGGTCTTATGTTTCTTCACTTACTTCTTTAAAAAAAAGTTCATTTTCTTCTTTATCAACCTAGGAAATTGTTATTAGGTATTTTTGTGAAACAACCAGGCACGTATTACTTTGATTTTGCAATGCAGCGTTAAATTAGAGCCTGTATGAGGTATTCCATCTTATTCCCCAGAGGTAACAACGACATCTATAACATTCTTTTATTGAAGTTGACTGCAAGTGTCCATAGACTACTGTAACCACTAACCATCAGGTGGGCTTTGAATTCGTTAGTCACTTTAGTTTTATAAAAAACAAATCCAGTTAGAACCGCGAGCATCAATTAACACTTTGTTAGTTGATGCTCGCGGGAAAAAAAATTGAGATATTTCCCCTTACACTTATTATATTTTTATAATAATTTTTTCCATTCTTAGTTGTAATTATTTGTTCCTATCCTGTCCCTCATTTCATTACGACTAACGTTCCAAAAATAATAGAGGATGTAAAAACTCTGAGCAGATTTAAATTTCCTAGTGACCACCGTATAGTGAGAGCAGAGCTAAATCTGAATAGTAGAAAGAAGTCGCGGAAGCACTACAAGCAAAAACCTCAAGCCAACTTTGACCCTAAGATCTTTAACAATATTCTGACACAAGAATTAACACATTGCAGTGAAAACCCCCACTCTTCTTCTTCCTTAAGCCTACAAGAGTACTACAACAGAGTCGAAAACTGCATCCTCAACAGTGTTGCAGAAGCAAAAATACCAAAGATAAACGAGAAGAAAAACATAATAACAGAGGAAATAAAAGAACTCATCAACCAAAGACACAATTTAGCTAACAAACAGGGGAAAACAAAACAAGAAAAATACAAATTGAGTAAGCTATACAGAGAGATTAACGATAAAATTAAAGCGAACGAACAAAATCACAGGCTACAAACTTTGGAAAAATATATCAATGAGTCAGGAGCTATCAAAAAAGCCTACAAGTGCTTAAAGAGATCAAAAAGCCTCATGTGTCACTTAAAATCGAAGACTGGTGCTTTAGCAACCAGCAGAAAGGAGATAACATACATAGCTACTAGTTATTACGAAAACCTCTATGACACTCCACACCATACACTAAATATAACACCACCAAACTTGTCTAATGAAGACCTAGCGCCATTATTCGGAAAACGAAGTAGAGCACTCTATCAAGAAACTTAAACCAGGCGAAAGCCCAGGATCAGACGGAATTAATAACGAAATGATTATAGCTGGGAAAGATGCCCTCACTAAGTCACTAACGGAAATATTCAACCGGGTCATGAGAGAGAAAACAATCCCTACACAGTGGGCATCCTCAGATATTATTCTATTATATAAAAAAGGAGATCCCAAACAAATATCAAACTACAGACCGATCAGCCTAATGTCATGCTTGTACAAGGTATTTGCAAGTACACTATTACGCAGAATAACTCCCAAGATTGATGAAAACCAACCGATAGAACAAGCCGGCTTTAGGAAAGATTACTCCACAGTAGACCATATACACACCCTGAAAATGATAATAGAAAAATATAATGAATTTTCAATGCCATTATATATTGGTTTTATAGACTACTCTAAGGCCTTTGATTCCATAAGTCACGATTCAATATGGCGCGCTTTAAAGGAACAGGGAGTAAACAACGATTACATAGAAATATTAAAAGTGATTTATAAAAATAGCAAAGCGAGAGTTAAAATTGACTCACCTGGACAATTCTTCAGTATTAGAAGGGGGGTCAGGCAGGGCGACCCACTGTCCCCAAAAATATTTATATCCGTCCTCGAACACATATTTAGAAATCTTGAGTGGAACAAAATGGGACTCAAACTACATGGTAAGTATCTGACGCACCTGAGATTTGCGGACGATCTGGTGCTGCTGACTGAAGATCACAAAGAACTACAATACATATTGGAAACTCTCAATGAGTACAGTAACTCAGTTGGCTTAGAAATCAACATCGAAAAAACTAAGGTTATGACAAATGTAACAAAACTACCGGTCACACTGCAATCAAGAAACGTTGAATATGTAGATGAGTACACTTATCTTGGACATCAAATCTCATTTAGCAATGGAATGGACAAAGAGATCAATAGAAGAATAACAAACACATGGAAAAAATACTGGAGTATGAGAGATATATTTAAGGGTACCCTCCCCAATAAACTGAAAACTAAAGCTATGGAAGTATGTCTAACTCCATGTTTGACATACGCCTGTCAAACATGGACACTTACAAAGAAACAACTCAACAGAATAGAAACCACACAGAGAGCAATTGAGAGAAGCTATCTAGGGATCAAACTAAAAGATCGTATAAAAAACTCAGAGATAAGACTTCGCACTCAAGCAAAGAATATAAAAAAGATTCTGCTTAAATCTAAATGGAAATGGGCAGGACATCTTCAAAGACTTAAGGACGATAGATGGACAAAAATAACAACTAACTGGTACCCACTGGGAAGGAAGAGAAAAAAAGGAAGACCATTCAAAAGATGGGACGATCCCATAGTTAAAGTAGCAGGGAGAGTGTGGACAAGGTTGGCTAGAGACCGAGCCAATTGGAAAGTCTTAGAGGAGGCTTTTACCGCTTAGCGGTCCTTACATAGAATAGAATAATAGTCTTAATAATTGTAGCATATTACTCAGCACTAAGGCAACAGTAGTGGTGGTATAGATGTTTCATATGTGGTATGATAAAATTGTATAACTATTGTTAGACAAATGTTACAAATGTTGACAAATGTAGAACAGATTTAGACATAGAAAGTATGATTTTGCAAACAGATGCGTACAATTGGAAGCAAAAAGATGTAAGAATTAATAAATTGGTAAATGATTATTAAATCAACTTGTGTTTATTGAACTGTCATTAACGTTCCATCATACATTTGCCATAACTACTAAAACTGTACAACATCACCTATACTGTTTGCTAAAACTAAACATATAAGTATTAATTTTGTGCATGTTAGTCTTAAGCACCTAAATTAGAAATGTACTGCTGATTGTGTATTACTTAAACAAAATGTAAAAGCGAAATGTAAAGTAAGGAAACAATAAAAGCTATTTTATTATATTTTATTTTATTTTATTTATCCTGTCCCTCAAACCCCGACAATCAATTCCAGTCACGCCCATTTTCGCAAGTATCTAAAAAATATAAAATTTGTAGTATCATGTAGTCTATAGAACTCCACTTCGGCTGGGGCGGTGGGGGGACTGGACACCTTTTCGCCGTAATCCACCAACACACAACCGAAGTTGACTCGCCAAGCCCACTCGGGGTAGCCATTTGGCCAGTCCTTCACCCCAGACCAGCCATGTGGGTTTCCTTAGTCCACGGCTACTAAGCCCCCCGCCACGACAAGACGGGAACCCGTTCGGGGGTAACCTAAGCTACTAAGTTAACCAAATCTAACTAATATTACTATTTAAGACATTTCAAAAGATTTGTTTGAGTTTTATTCACATAATTAAAGTAAACTGTGAAAACTGTCGGTAAATTATAATACAAAATATTTTTCAACCTTGATTAAAAGTAAAACTAGATTAGTATTTTCAACATGGTGACATTTTTACTATGGTTTGTACTTTTTATTTTCTTCTAAATGATCTATAAATGTAACGTGTATGTATGTTATATAAAAAGATACTTTCCTTAATGTTTGATACACTGCACTTGACTGTCATTAAAAAAATTTTTAAATATTATTTATTTATTTATACTTACCAACTAAGTACATATGATAACATTTCGGCTACATTTTGTTATATCATTATATATATGTACTTAATAGGTGAGTACAACACTTTAACATTAACGCAATTATTTTATTTAAAACAATACTAAAAATGTATGTGTGAGATTTAAGTTTTGTTAGAAGAAAAGAAATATTTTTTTAAGTAAAACAATTCCATTAGTCCAGGGTAGAAGCTATAACCATACCAAGTTTCAGCTAAATCCGTCCAGTAGTAGTTTCAGATACTATTGTGTTCAAAGGAACAACAAAGAGACAGACAGATGGACAAAAAACAAAAAATAATTGTTTTGGTTTCTATATCGATAGAGAATAATGTATTTGTACTGATTTGGCGAAAAGTTTTACTATAGTGTGGATACATAAAATAAATTACGTGGATATTTGTCAAGATTCAAAAGTGATCCTCCGTTTTTTACATAGGAATGTATCTTATCGATCGAGGTAAGAGTTGATAACCTGCAAAAATAAAATTAGTAAAACGTCCTTGTAAAAACGGATCGCGATACTGGGATCGCGTTTTAACCTTTCTGAATATTTTTATAAAAAAGTAATCAGAGCATCGTTTTCAGACGTTTTTACGCAATTTTTTAAAAGATGAAATTATATATTGTATATATAAATTAGCTTATGTAAAAAGATTAATGTATTTGTAATATGCACGAAATTAATTTCGTTTTAAAAAAATGGCATTCGTAAATGTGAGATGTATTTCTTGTTCAGACAGCTAACGAAATAACTGTGTCGCATTTGCAAAAGATTTATCGACACCTTGAAATAAGCTGTTTGTCAACTGTTCCTATTTAAAAACTGTAAATGGCGATGATGAAGATAAGTCCTTCTGTGGTTATTAGACATGCTTGGCAATGGTAGTTTCTTATTATTTTTTGATTTGTCATCAGAAAGATGCCGCTGCCCTGTTTCAGTTTACGTGGTAGGGCCATGCTGCAGCTACATTTTGGTTGTATCACAAATGAGTGGCTTGACCGGGCTTGCCTGGTCAAGCCAACCCATTCGTGGTATGTGAACTCACAGGAATACCAGCGTAAAATAGCAGCTTAACGCTGCTGTTTTTGGTATGGTGAGTGTAGAGAACCGGAGACATTTGTTACTTGAAACGAGGCATTCCATCTCAGTCCTCAGGGCAGTAGTCACAATGCATCTGCATTTTGATTCTTAGTCCAAGATAAATGTAGATGTCTATGGGCCAGATCATCCACTTACCATCAAGTGGACTGTGTGCTCGTTTTGTCACCCCCATTCCATATAAAAAAGCTGCATTATATGGCAGAGTAGTCCTTTCTAGGTCACGCCTACCCCATCGTGATGCAATAAAAAAATAGTATACGCGAGCCTCGACCATGTTAATTACCTACTTTAAAAAAAGGCGAATTGAACAGGTATTCGAAGAGCTTTAGAGCACACTGTAACTAGAGTCCCGGTAAAACGCGCCGTTTAACCAACTACTACGCCACAACGTGATTATAAAGCTTACTATGAAAAGTATTTTTATAAAACTAACCTGTGTAGGCAGTGATTGCTGCCCAGCCCAGCGTTGACTGAATGAAACAATAGGAGCACCGTATGGCAGAGGTGGATAATCACCAGCGAACACCACTCTGTCACAATTCATCAGAATACCAAGTTGTAACGCGCGGTCAACCTGCACCTTGCAGCGGCAGGGGTATCGCAGATCGTCATTAAGTTCGGAACATGGGACCCAATTCTGCTGACCCATGCTGCAGGTCACCATAAGGAGTAGAAGCACCTTCTTCATTTTGTTCTGAAATTAAAAAATATTTCCATATTAAGAAAATATGCCTAACAATAATACCGTCGTAAAATTATTTTTTTATCTTTTTCTAATTGAAAAATAAACAAATATATTAAAAAATACAATACTCATATAATAAACTTCAATTTTATAATCCCTTTTACACAAAAAATTTAAACAATATTTTAAAGGTATAAAGTTATTAAAAAAACAACAGTTGTTTGAAATAATTTTAAGGAACAAATATATAGCGATTAATTAAAATCCCGCCGTTTCAAGTGCTTTATAACACTCGTTATCACTGAATTGCTCAACACCCTTACGTCATTATTAACCCGGCTACTCTTAGCTTATAATTTTTCTTTATAGTTGGATTTACGCAAAATCTTTAAATATAATGCTATGGCATGCTTTGGCTTGGTTTTAATTTTAATATTGTTAGATCCCAAGTAAATGATAGCACCCAGCCATTCGCTACTAATGAAATTTGAATGTTTTATTTAAATTTAATAGCATAAATCAATGTTTGTAGTACATAAAAATTGCACTTTCTATTCCGTCACTCCCATAGTCCGATGGAAAGGCAATCAAAACGACTGAAAAGGGGTCAGGTACAGGGCTCTACGTGTTATCCTGTTAAATTACTTACATACTTCGGCCATCTATTGAGAATTTTTGACTGAAAACCCAAAACAAATAATATGATTTTGACTCGCCACAGGATTCAAACCGGAGACCTCATAATCAGCAGTCTGGCTTAGCACGACTAGAAAAAGTTTATTCGTATTTTATTTGTATAAAATTGAAGAGAAAATTCTTTGGTTGTACTGTTTGTATTTGGCTGGTTTTAATATCAATCAATACATATAGGACATTAAGAAAGAGAAAAATAAAAAGTACTCGTAAAAACACTTTCCCGATAGTTTTTAATTGTTTTTCTGTCCGCCAAAATGAGTGAATCTAACGAATAAATTCGATACATTCTGAAGTTTCATTACAATAATTTAAAATAAAAAAATTTGTACAGCCGACTTCAATATAAGTTACTCGTATTAAGAATAACTCAAAACTATTGGTCTGACCTTGATCAAATTCATATGGGACCACACGAGAAGTATCAGCTTTCATATAAAAAAGAATCATCGAAATCGGTTCACCCAGTAAAAAGTTATGGGGTAACACACATTAAAAAAAAAAACAAAAAAAAACAGTCGAATTGAGTACCGTCTCCTTTTTCAGTCCGGGTATTTTGAAGTCAAATATGCAGCTCGCTCTAGTCGCCCTCATATGGATAAAGTTGATTCCATTTTTGAAAAAGTGGAGCATAATTGCTCAAAGTGGAGCAAAATTCCCGACTGTGTCGTAACCACGAAGCTAATACAAAGGGGAGACGGCATAAGCAACTGTGCACTGTGATTCTAAGTAGGTCCTGACATCATCATAGTGGGCGTGGCTTTAGTTAGTATACTGTCAGCATTCGTCCTGTGCGCTTATGTGTTGAAAAAATCGCTAATCGATGTATTTTCGTAGTATTAAGAAGAAAAGGATGAAGTGTTGTGTTTTATTGTGTAAAAACTACTCAGATAGACGCTCTGATGTTATGAATGGCATCACATTTCATTTGTAAATCATTTACACCTTTAAAATATAATTAAATATATTCCACACTAGATGGCGACACTTTGTGTCCTGTGAACTAAAAATATAAAGGTACGTAGAGCTCAGTAATGATAAAATAATCATACGAAGGTGCTAAAATTTGTTTTGCATTCAGACATAAAGTAATTTTAATCGCCATAAAATTATTTTTTAGTTTATAACATTTTGTGGACATGCCGCTATCTACCGTCAAGGTAGCTAAGCTACATTGCAACATTGATATGGAAAGATTCGAGTAGTTTTACTATTTATCGGTAGATGTAGATAGTGTAAAGTGGGCGGGGCTTTGCATCCCCTCACCCCGCAAATTGTCACGCGTTGTTTCATAGTGAAATTTAATTACAACGTCTCCTCTTTGTATTTGCTTCATGGTCGTAACTACTACTAATTTAGTAGTTACAACACAGCCGAGGATTGACCTAAAAACAGTTTTGACCCATTTGAAAAAGTCTGACTATACAAAAAAGCATATTTGGGTACCACACGAGCTCACTGAAAGAAACCTAATGAATCGTGTACTCATTTGCGATTATCCATTGAAACTTAATGACACTGAACCATTTTTGAAAAGATCGATCACTGGTGATGAAAAGTGGATCACCTACGACAAGAACGTGCGAAGAAGGTAGCGAAGTTTTTGAAGAGTTTGATTCTTAATCGAGGATAATAGTAGATGTCTATCGGGCACAGCATCCCCTTACCATCAGGTGGACTGTATGCTCCCCCTTTCTATAAAAAAAAGGTTCTCGAGTGGTTTTGAGCCACCTGCATACATCGACTACCTGCATTCTGCATCTCTGACCAGATCGGCCGTCCATTTGGTAGGTAACCCCTCGAGAACCTTTCCTTCAAACTAAATGGCTGCCCTATTTCACTTCAGTTTACTAATCGGTTGCTGTGGTTCAGCTGCGGATATCTTTATTATGAAGTCTATCACATGGCTCGCTGAGCGAACTTGAGCATCCTCGTACAGGCAGCAGTAAAGGATACCCTCTTAGATACCTGAGTCATCAATTATTTTAAGAAAAAGAAAATTGTATAAAAGCCATAATATAAATGGGCAAAAAGAGTCGCAATGCCTAGACTTAGAGATTTTAAAGGATATACGCTCCGAAAAAGATTACCCATCCTATATTTACAAAGCCGAACGTTTTGTACCTTAATAATACTATTATCTATTAAAGCGGCTCTAAGCCTCAAACCCAAACAACCGTAACATATGCGGATAAATAATAAAATAACGAAAAAAGGTCATATGGCAAGGCGTAAATTTTATTTTTATTTCGTAGTTAATGATTTCTTATATTTACGCGAACACTACACATTGAAAAAACTATTTTTACGGATTTTATTGCGTTTAATTTACTTATTTTTAATTCCCGACGATTCGGGTGCTTTGCATCACCCATAGCCACGGGGGATTGGAACTGAAGTGTTTAACATCCTGATGTCAAAGTTAACCCGGAGTATAAAAAAGCTTTTACAAAAATTTACTTCGCAAATATCCGCGATATTTGCGAAGTAAATTTTTGTAAAAGCTTTTATATAATGGATTTCCGCAAAGTAACGCCTGATTCTATTAATTATATTAACCCGGAGTACCTTCAGCTTTTTAATTATTACTTTTGGTCCGATCTACGCAGAATGGCTATATATCAAATGTCACAGGAATCACTGATAAAATTAGCTACATCTTGAAGCGAGCTTCTATTAGAATATTCTACAAGCCACCGAAGAAGATTAATCAGTTCTTACCATCCGTTAAGCGTAATATCCCTCCATAATATGCAGAAGTGTACAGCTATATATACATATATATCGACATAATTATTTTTATATTTTGTATATTGTACGCTTCATAACGCAAAGCGTTATTAGGCAGTGCATTACTCTAGACACGTCAAGGTCAAGCAATTTTGTGTGCTTAAAATGCTTCTATTATAACCATATTACACTTAATACAATAATATGAGTAGACGTTTATCAAGAAAACACTTGAATTAATCCATTTTATATTTTAATATTTCATTTATATATTGCTAGTTTGAAAAAAAATGGTTTGAAAAAAATATTACGTGGACGTTCGGATGTGAATTTTGTATGTGGCCACGATAACTCCCCAATTTTTTTAATTTTTTTTATAGAATTAGGGTGACAAACGAGCACACAGTCCACTTGATGGTAAGTGGTTGCTGTGGCCCATAGACATCTGCATCTATCTTCGCTTGCGAATTAAATTGCAGATGCGTTGTCAGCCTTGAGGACTAAGATAGAATGCTTCTTTTCCAGTAAAATGGATCTCCGGTTCTCTACACTCACCATACGAAACAAAGCAGCATTAAGCTGCTATTTTACGCTGGTATTCTGTGAGAGCGTGGTCCTTACCCGGTCGAGCCGACCCATTCGTGCTACAACTCTACTATTAATATAGCTGCAGCATGGCTCTACCACGTGACATATGAAGTATGCAGGCCGTTTTTTTTTGTTAGCTTCAGAATTACGTCACCTAGTTCCCTATTTCATATCAATAGCCTAGTACGCGTAGTTTATTAATAAAATTATTTTCAAGTTTTATTGTAATTAAAAATTTAAATGCGATTTCATAATTTTTTAGCTCTTGAAAAATAAAGAACAATGGTACATTTGTTCTTTATTCTTCTATAGCCTTCATCGATTTTATACTCTGTGAATCGATTTTGGTGAACATTATTTTTTTCCCTTTAGGTGACACTGCCTATTAAAATAATAGAGCGCTAAATTTAAACACGAAACTAGTATATTTTAAAAGTCAGGTATATGTACAATTCATTTTTTTCATCAAAATTAAATGAAACACTCATGTGGCGTGCAATTTTAGATTTTCCAAACTATATATACATACATTATATATATATATATATACATATATATATATATATATATATATATATATATATATATATGACGGCACGTGCGGCGACGTCGGTGTAGCTAGACAGAATTCTTGTAAATAACACGTGCTCCGCACACCTGCACCATTGCACCTGCGGTGGCGCCCGTTTAGCTTGTATAAAACGGACGGAGCTGCCGCCGTTAGGACAGGCTTGGCTCTGACGTGGAACGGTGCGCTTGTCGTATTCCTTTACTAGCTTATCCTCGACTCGTTGGATAATTAATTCGTGTAATCGAATTAATTATTATTCCTAACTACAAAATCAGTCTCTGTACTATACCCATTATACTTCCTATATATATATATATATATAGGAATACATATATATATATATATATATATATATATATATATATATATATATATATGTATTTGTATATATTTAATTTTACTTTTATCATCCCTTTATATTTTGATTATTGTTGCACCGCCTCTTAATTGCCTATCGCATGAAAATATAAATAAATAGATAAATAAGTAATTGGGTATTTCCCACTTTAGTCGAAGTACTGTATAAGAGTTGTGTAAACTACTATTTCTATATAAATTATATAAGAATGTATTAATTATGTATGCATAAATACTTAATATGTAATAACGGCATGATATTCATAGTCTAATAATCATAATATTTTTATAGTTTTTAATGTTATGAAATAAAAATAGCAAATTAAAATATTTTAATTTATTAGGGGATGCTATTGAGTAGTTGTGGTAGTCAAAGGTTGTGACCTAAAATAATTACAATTATATCAAGTGTCACATGATACATATTATTATTATACCAAATAAAGATGTGTATAGTTTGTATTAGTTTTATTTTAATTTTAATAACATAAATAAACAAATATTTATTGTGTCTAATTATAAAAATATAATATATATCATACAGTACTACTCTCCGCGCTATAATGTCAAGAACGCTAACTGCGTTTCCTCGCTGAATGGCTATGCGAAGTGTGTAGCTTTGTAGGAGAAAAGAACCGGCTCTCTTATCACCAGCGTCGATGACTAGTCCTCACTAGGGACAGTTATTTTAGGAACTTCACGGCACGGGGACACGGAGACGGACCCATAGTCTCTACAGCTAATGCCACAAGTATGTAGTCGTCTCTCAGAAACTCTTACTTGAGCCATTCACTCAGTTCAGCCGATATGATGCCACCACAACTAAATGAGGTATCCCTGAGACGGGAGGCCGCCAAAGTATCAAAACGCATTTAAATTTTATAGTTACTTTTTTTATAAAAGAGGGGGCAAACAAGCATGTGGCTCGACTGATATGAAGTGTGGACCTCCGCACATAAACAACTGTAACACCAGAGGAATCGCAGGTGCGTTGTTGGCCTTTTTTTGTTTATATTAAATATTACCTCCACACTAGAATTTTCTTTTGTACCGTGGGGGCAGATTACACACATACATTTCACAATACATCCAGACATACATCCATACCCAGAACAATAATTTTTAGGCCATTATATACTTGTGCGGCCCTTAGCGCTGCAACTCATCGCTAAGCAGTAGCGCCACGGATCCTTTCAATATTTGTAATTGGTGTTTAATATTTCGATTGGATTAGAGTGGACTTACATTGCTTATGAAGAGCTCATGAACAGAAAATCTTAAAATATTAATTTGAGATATGAGTGCTACATAACTATTCAAGGAATATTCTTTACTTTCACAACTTTCTTAAATATATTATTTACACTTTCACTTTCTATTATCACACGTAACACGTATTAGTTAATATTGACCATTTCTTACTGACATACTACGCGAATTGACAACAATAATTAATTTATGATTTCACACAGCGTGAGCTGCCTTGTAACTCTCATACAATCATTCAACAACAATAACAACATAACGTTATAATTACTTCTCGGCAATAATCTTTTTTCAAATTAAAAAAACCCAGTGGTTAGGATGTGTCAATCGACGGATCCATTTTGGTTATGCAGCGTACAGGAGACACACATCACGTCTCGTACCACCTCATAACTTGAAAAGAAGAGTGTAGGTATAACCAGCGCGCGATGCCAATGATGACATATGGATTTGAGACGTTCTTCGTTGATGGCTGTATGAAGAAGCTAAAGCTATAAAGTCCTCTGTAAATGATGTTATTTTTTCAAATTTCATTATAGTTTCCTATTTTTAACCGACTTTAAAAAACAGGGACTTTAAGAAAGAGGCTTACAATTTGACGATGTTTGATGTTACGTGATATCTTTGCCAATTGTGAACCGATTTTGATGATATATTTTTTTTATTAAATAGTTATACTTCAGGGTTGGTCCCATATAAATTTGGAGAAAAACTCCTTCCCTAAGGGTGACAAAACATGGGGATGAAGTTTTAATGTAACTAATTAGATATCGAGATAGAGAATATCGAGATTCTGATATTCCTAAGTCCAATCAAAAGGTTAAAAAAAAACTTTTAACAAAAAGTAAAAGCCAATTTCAAAGAACTTAAAAGAATATTTTCACATTCTGAAGTCGCAGCTTTAATTATTCTATACACTATTTAGCTAAATATAATTATTTGAATACGGTTTATTAAGTATTTTTGAAAGTCTTTTAAAGAAAGACTTTTAAAAGTTAATTTTATCTCGATAAAAAATATGAAGGGAAATTTTCAATATTCAGTACATTTTATGTATCGGTACTTCCTATTTATCATTTAATAATATTGCAATTTGATGCCGCTAAACTGCATCGTTATCCACATTAGCAAAATTTATTGCGCGCTCTAATGTTCTAGATAATGAACCAACCGCTCGAGTCGTTAATAGCCTTACGATCATCCTTAATGAGTTCTAACTAGCTTATCAAACACACACAGGGAATTTACATGAATGGTTGGTAAGTGGGTGTCTCCTTTATGTAATTTTAGAAACGAGCTGATAGTGAGATTTAAGCCCGAGGATTTTAAGTGCTTACTGCAGCCTATGGACAACTGCAAACAACTTCAAAAAAGGCCCCAGCTACGTCATCGCCTCTGATGACAAAGGCTATTTCCCAAAAATTAAGTGTGACTAATATGCATACAGGTCGTGGCTCGTGACGTCTATTTTGCATAATCCGTTATCTTAGTTTCGCGGGAACGCGTAACTAGTTTCGAAATCACTTATTTTTTGGAACTAGTTATTTCTGTATAGAGCGTTAGTTATTTTATTTAATACATTTGAGGTTATGATTACTAATTTCCAATTACCATTGAATATTACAGTTGTAATGGGGTTGTTATAAATTAATTTGCTTAATTCCGCGTAAAGAAAGAAAATTATGTGTCCCGCCCAGCTTTAAGGGGACCTCCCACCCTCCCTCAATCGCGCGCACTATACCTGTCGCTGTCAATCCCAGCACTACCATCCCCAGCACTATCACACTAAGAACGACACACCACTCTCGAAAATACGACACATGTTTCGCTTCTACACAAGGCATCCTCAGGTGAAGAAGACTCTGCGGAGGCTGGCCGCTCTTGGCGCCGGTGGTGGTCCTGGGGATGGTAGTGCTGGGATTGACGGCGACGGGTATAATGCGCACGATTGAGGGAGGGTGGGAGGTGCCCTTAAAACTGGGCGGGACAAATCATTTTCTTTCTTTACTCGGAATTAAGCAAATTAATTTATAATGACCCCATTATAATGGATTTCCGCAAAGTAACGCCTGATTCTATCAACTATATAACAGTTGTCCCCTCATCATCGTCGTTATAGCCTATCATAAGAGAACAAAATCTTTCCTCAGCAATGTTTTAAAGCAGTTAGTTACAAAGCACTTATCTACATGTTATGTATGAATGTTACGGTAATGTTTTTCTTCATAACTTAACCAGGCTTAGGATTGCATTACTTTTTTTGCATTAACATAGAATATAATAGTTTTTTTTTTTTAATATAGATTATAAATAATTCGTATTAAAAGTATGGATATAGTTCCGTTCTAGGAACACTTCCGATATGGACCAAATTTTTTTTACATGTTTACCAATATATAAACGATGAAAAACCCCAAAGGGATTTTTGGCGCAAATGCCCCTGAAATTTTTGCAGACAAGACTACGTAGAGTCGGGGCGTGCTGATCCAATTTTAGTACAGATTCTATCAGATCAAATATCTTATCTATAAAATCAAGTTTTTTCAGTGGTAGAGCCACGCGGCAGCTTTTGCTGTCGCACGGATGGGCCGGCTCGAACCGGGGTAGTACCACGACCTCACAGAAAACCAGCGTGAAGTAGAGGTTTACCTCTGCGTTTCGCTTGGTGAGTGCAGGTGGCCGAAAGCCCTTTTTACTGGAAATGAGGCATTCCATCTTAGTCCTCACGGGTGACAACGCATCTACATTTTGATTTGTAACAGAGGATAGATGTAGATGTCTATGGGCCGCAGCAACCACTTACCATCAGGTGGACTGTGTGCTCGTTTGTCACTCGTTTCTGAGTGTTCAAGTATTTCTGGGTTTTAAACAATTAAGAAATAAAACACAGTATATTATAATAGTAAGTAGTAGTAAGCAACTTTGGGTCAATATTCCTGTGTAAAAATTGAGGTTTACTCGATTTATCATGAAAAACTGCCTTAAAAACCCTCGTAAAAAATTTCAGGGGCATTTGCCCCAAAAATCCCTTTGGGGTTTCTCATCATTTATGTTGGTAAACATGTAAGAAATATTTGATCCAAATCGGAGGTGTCTCTAGAACGGAACTCTATCCGCGATCACCCCTGAGGGGTTATCAACCATATAATTATTTATATTACAATAACCCTTTTAATAAAATCTTTGTTTAATATAAAAATCAAACTCTGTAATAGAGAGCAATTAATTTTCACACATCGACATAGCGAGATGGAGTAATTAACACACTTGAATAAAACGCTTACTGGAAGCGCCTATCGTACATTAATAAAACTACATTCGTAAAACAATTGTTCTGAGCAAAAAAACTACGTAAGTATACGAATACTACGTCTTACTCACAACCCACCAGATAAGTGAATACTGTAATAAGTGAAAACAAATATAATTTCAGTGTCAACTGCGTGTCGCCATAGAAAAATACCATACGACATTATGCTATGGAAATAGCTAAAGTAAACTAGTCTAGCTGTTTCAACACTGGTTAGACTTCTAATCTTTTTTACAACATATGCTGCAGAACTAAGTGGATATACGAAGAACTCGATATTTGGGTACCACAACAGCTCACTGAAAGAAATGCACGAGTATCATGAATTAAAAATCAAAATGGACCAAAATGCAGATGTGTTGTCACCTCTGGGGTTAAAGCTTTGCCACAACATGATGAAATCGTTGATCGATTCTTACCAGGGTTAAAAGGGTTTTCGGTTCTAGTCACTCACCATACAAATGACAATCATAATTATGTTGCTATTTAACGCTGGTCTTCTGTGGGAGCATTGGTCTTCTCCGACTATGGTTTGGGAATTCCCGACAATTTCAAAGTCTCGGGACACGGGACAGTCTATAATCACAGTCCCGGCAATCACCGGGACTACGAGACTCAAGAAAAAACTATTTTTTTTAAGATGGGTAAGTCTTTTTGAAAAAATTTAATGAAACTTATTAAAAAGAGGCAATTTTTAAATTTTTTAAATAAAATAAAATTAAATAACTTTAACGTTTATTTCAGTCTTAATAATTGCTTTGTTTATTTCTTTTAGTCACACACAGATGCACTTCCTAAACAGTTAATTCTTATAGTTATGAAACGAACTTAGTTAAAAATCATACTAATTCTTAATAACTTTACTATTATCTAGTAATTCTAGTATATAATTTTTACGTGGTAGAGCCATGCTGCAGCTATATTAGTAGTATAGTTGTAGCACGGATGGGTTGGTTCGACCGGGAAAGGACCACGCTCTCACAAAATACCAACGTAAAATAGCAGCTTAACGCTGCTGTGGTTCGTCTGGTGAGTGTAGAGAACCGGAGACCCTTTTTACTGGAAATGAGGCATTCCATCTTAGTCGTCACGGGTGACGACGCATCTGCATTTTGATTCTTTATTGAGGATAGATGTAGATGTCTATGGGTCGCAGCAACCACTTACCATCATGTGGACTGTGTGCTCGTTTGTCACCCTTATCCTTTTAAAAAAAATCATTGTTCATAATCTCATTGTTAATTCTCATAATCACATATTTGTTTAATTTATTGTGTTGCGTACTCAGTAGTTACGTAATAGACCAAGTAATTAGTCATTAAACTAACACATGGCGATAGGCTCCTTCAATTATTTGAAAATAAAAATTATTACATAACAATTTCGACAATCTTGTCTCGTGTCGAGTCTCGACCCGAAAGTACCGGGACACGAGACAATTAAAATTACGAAAAGTCCCGGGACTTCGAGACACGTGACGTCCCGGGATCCAAACCCTAGAGCCGACTCATCAATGGTGGGGTTATGATACAGCTGCAACTTTTTTAAATACCGAAATCGTCAAATAAATTTATAAAGTAGAACATCCACGATTGAAGAAATAATAATGAACTCCAGACCCAATTTCCACCTTTACTCGCATTAACATATTTATACATTATCACTGTGTTTTCTTTGTTTGATGTTAACTGTATGTATCCATATAATATCATAGGTAGCTACTTACCACCACATGCATTATAATTGTAAAGAATTAAAGTATTATTAAACTAAAAATACTTGACCTCTCTGATTCTTAATACTTCATCTTTGTCTTTTTTTATTTTTGGTTGTCTTCAAACTTGTTAAATTGTATTTGTTCCATGCTGTGGTTGTCAGTTATTATATTTACAAATATCTAATTACTAAAGTAGTACATGTTGAATAGCAGGAAAACTGAAAGAGGAGAAGGGCAGCAGCATCTTTGATAAAAACTCAAAACAAAAATGCGGTTGCCAAACGTACAACTATGTCGAAATTCCCTCTACGCGGCAATCTATGGGGAAGGCCTATGTTCTAGGCTGTAATGGTTAGATGACATGTTAAATATGCTTACATTATTAAAATTAACCAGTAAAATCATATTTAATTTATTTAAGAATTCATCACAGAACAAACACAAAATAAAAATATTGCAGGGAAAACACCGACATTTTCACTTTAAGCTAACATTATTTAAGAAGAGTATCCTACTAGTAGGTCAACAAATAACATTTTCAACAGCAAGTTCTCAGATCCCCAAACGTAAATAAATTATGAAACGCTCCCACATAAAAACAAGTCAAAAGAGATTTGTTTTCCGTCCTTCATAGCAATATTTCAAACATTCTACGTGTTTTTGAGACTAACGAGTACAGATACTATTACTGATTGCAATGTCGTACAATATTTTTACTATATTTACGGTTTCCGTTACAGCTTGAAAAAATGAGATTGACTTCATTATGACGACCAGACGACAACTGTTCAGCGATGTCTCAGTGATCGCGAGGGTGAAAACCGGCAGCGATCACCGAACGGTGAGAGGCACACTGAACCCTAAACGTTAAGTTGGAGAGGTCACGTCTAATGAAGTCAACGCTCCGTCCCCCTCGTGCTCTAATCCAAAGTCCCGAAATCTTTCAGCTCGAGCTACGAAATCGTTTTCAGTGCCTAGAAGATTGCAATGTAGTGAACGATATGAATGACAAGCTCGTGGAAACTGTCCATGCGGTCGGAGCTAAGTTTTGCAAAACCCGCTGCAGAAGAACACAAAAACTCTCTGATCACACTCTTAATCTCATGGCTGTTAGACGGGATAAGAAGCTGCAGTCTTAAGTAGATTTGACAGCATACAGGCAACTGAACAGACAGATCTCCAAATGCATGCGGCGGGACTTACGCAACTTAAATACTGCTCGTATTGAAGAAGCGATTGAGCGGAACCAGGGCTCCAAAGTCTTTGCTAGAGATCTATCTGCCAGAAAGAGCCAACTGTCGAAGCTTAAGACCGAGTGTGGCAGCATCGTTTCCGGGGCACCTGAGATTTTGAGTGAGATTGAGAGGTTCTATGGGCAGCTTAACACGTCATCGTTAGAGCCACACGCAAGTGTGAGTAACGATCCAAGAGCGAGTCTTATCCGAAACTATTCTGAAGATATCCCGGACGTCAGTCTGAGCGAGATTAGAATGGCTCTCCAGCACCTTAAAAACGGCAAGGCCCCAGGTGAGGAAAGAATTACAGCGGAGATTCTGAAAGCCGGTGGAAGTCCTTCAGAAGCTCTTTAATTCCGTCCTCCATGGTGGCATTACACCGGAGGCGTGGAGCAGAAGTGCGGTGGTCTTGTTCTTCAAGAAAGGTGACAACGCTCTCTTGAAGAACTACAGACTGATTTCCCTTCTGACCCGCTTCTACGTGCTGTTTTTGAAAGTCATTACGAATCGTCTCGCGCGCAGACTTGACGACTTTCAGCCTCCTGATCAAACCGGTTTCCGAAAAGGCTTAAGCACTATAGACCACATACATACCCTTCGACAAATTGTACAGAAGTCCGAGGAGTAGAATTTGCCACTATATCTGGCGTATGTGGACTATGAGAAAGCCTTTGATTGCGTCGAAATTTGGGCGGTACTGCAGTCCCTTCAGCGATGCCAAATTGACTGTCGGTATGTCGAAGTGCTGAAGTGCTTGTGCTACGATGGTTATCCGAGTACAGAACCAGAGTACGAAACCTATCCAATTGCAGAGAGGTGTAAGACAGGGTGACGTTATATCCCCGAAAATCTTCACCGCTGCATTGAAAGATGTCTTCAAGCTTCTGGACTGGAAAGGATACGGTATTAACATCAATGGCGAGTACATCACTCACCTTCAATTTCGGACAATATAGTCCTTATGGCAGAATCGCTGGAGGACCAGTGGTAGAGCCACGCGGCAGCTTTTGCTGTCGCACGGATGGGCCGGCTCGAACCGGGGTGGTACCACGACCTCACAGAATACCAGCGTGAAGTAGAGGTTTACCTCTGCGTTTCGCTTGGTGAGTGCAGGTGGCAGGAGGCCCTTTTTACTGGAAATGAGGCATTCCATCTTAGTCCTCACGGGTGGCAGCGCATTCGCATTTTGATTCGCGGGCGAGGATGGATGTGGATGTCTATGGGCCGCGGCAACCACTTGCCATCGGGTGGACTGTGTGCACGTTTGTCGCCCTTATCCTATAAAAAAAGGACCTAAGCACTATGCTCAATGACCTCAATAGTGTTTCCCAACGGATAGGTATTAAGATGAACATGGACAAAACAAAGATCATGTTTAATGTCCATGTCACATCTATGCCGGTAGTTGTTGAGAGCACTAAGCTCGAAGTTGTTGACGAGTATGTTTACCTGGGATAAATAGTCCGACTAGGTAAGTCCAACTTCGACCGAGTGGTCAATCGACGGATTCAACACGGCTGGGCAGCGTTCGGGAAATTACGGCACATCTTCTCGTCAGGTATACCTCAAAACTTGAAAACGAGACTTCACAACCAGTGCGTGTTGCCAGTAATGACCTATGGAACTGAGACGTGGTCCTTCACTGCTGGCCGTATGAGGAAGGTCAAGGTCGCTCAGCGAGCTATGGAGAGGGCTATGCTCGGAGTTTCTCTGCGTGATAAACTTAGAAATAAGAATATCCGCGGTAGAACCAGAGTGACCGACATAGCCCAACGGCTTAATAAGCTGAAGTGGCAATGGGCCGGCAATATAGCTCGACGAACCGACAACCGATGGTGAAAAAAGGTTATCTAGTGATGGCCTCGTACTGGCGGACGAAGTGTAGGGCGTCCCCTCCACTAGATGGAGTGACGACCTGGTAAGACATGCAGGAAGTAGATGGATGCAGGTGGCTCAGGACCGTGCTTTGTGGCATTCCTTGTGAAGGGCTGTGATGATGATGATGATGATTACAGCTTATCAAGATACTGTCCTATTGAGTATGATACGCCTGGCATAAATACCCAGACTGCGTCTACCAAAACAGCAGATTTGTGTTCTGTTTTGAAGATTAAAAGCACAAAAACACAATCTATCTATCTATTACAGCCTATAAAATTCCACTGCTGCACTTACATAGGTCTTACTCATAGATTGCCTCATAGGAGGGATTTTGCATGGTATCGTGAAATTTGACGCGATGTGCATTCGTGAAATTTTGCGGCTGGAATTAATCCGAACAATTCCTCAGAACACTCCCCGTAGTAGATTCGATAAAAAATGCAACTTATTTGTCACTATAGTTTCAAAAGTTATCTCATAAGTAACCAACGAGCAACAGACTCGTATAATTTATATAACAATCGTCCATCGAAATGCAGCAAGGATCGAGGCGGAACGTACCACCGTTGTTTGCAAACTATTCAAACATTAAAGTTGCAGCCGTCGTTCGTATAGCTCAACTATTTCCAATTCTCTATTCACGTCGCAATCACAAAACAAGTAGCAAGCGCTATCATAATGAGGAACGTGTTCGATGCATCAACACTCATGAACGTTTCGAACGTCTACACCGCAGTTTTCATGCGAGCACATTGGATGAAACTCGTTCAGTTTTAATTTACAAATGTATCGTTCCGTGAACGAAACGTTGGCGTCGAAAATATAACAACGAGCTTATATTTACACTCTGCTGTGAAAATAAAATACATCCATATCAGAGTTCGCAATTTGTAAACTGTTTCAGCACTTTAATATCTGCAGTTTCATATATTGATAGAAAATGCCCAACAATACTAACTACAAACAAATACTCAAACAACCACCACAATACTAAATAGTTGTTGTTAGTATTCGTATTCGTATCGATCAAGGTAAAGTTAAATATGATATAATCATAAAAGTACGTGACTAGTTATCGTGTCGCCCTTTTTGCCTAGGAGTCTGTCTGGATATGTATTAAACTCTTGCCTATTTCTGTTCATCCACTGTTGCACCGAAGGTAGACTAAGATTTTTATCGACTAAGTGATAAGTGTAACCCTGTTACCTATTTCTGTCACTTAATAGTGTTGCGCGCCAAATATTAATGTCTTGTACATGGCAACACTAGTTACCACCAGCGCTCTCTAGTGTCGAGTAGCAGAACTAGGAGAGTCAAGATTCTTCTAGAAGTTTCGGGACCGACATGTACTCGAACATTCTAGATTTCGCTACCGTAGAAGGTTCTGGAAACTATCTGAGGCCCTATATAAGGCAGGTATAGACCACGACCTAGGAGTATTGAATTGGCGATACAAGAGAATACTTCGTAGCGAAATAACTGCCAACTTAAGTGATCAGTAGGACAATTGTATTTTATTATTAGTGTGGTTTTAGATTGTAATTAGTGTTGTGTAATTAAAGTGTCAATTTTGGTGATTCAATCGGCAGTTTTTAATTGTCTCGAACCCCAAGCTCGTAACAATAGCAATGCCTGTACGAGGAGTACAGGCATTGCTATTGCTATTGCTATTGTTCTGGTCTGATGGGTACAGAGAGCCAGACTGTGGAGCATTCCATCAATAATCCTCAGAGGTACAACTTATTTGTAGACATCTTTGTTTTAAGTTGGCTACAGGTGTCCATGAACTGCTTTAGCCACTTAGCATCAGGTGGCTTGTAAGTTCGCTTGTTACTTCAGTTTTATAAAAAAATATCAGCTTTATTTATTTAAAGATAGTTGCAAGTGTCTACTGGTTGCACTAACCTCTTACCTTTTACAATCCTTACGTGGAGAATTAGCTCGTTTGTCATTCAATCTTATGAAATTAATCTTTGTGCGGATAATACGGAATATTTATTGCAATTCACACACGACTTACAAGCTAATACTCAAAGATAAATATATTACACAGGTAGTGGATTAAAATTAACTTTGAAGGACCGCAAAGTAAACTTATCAGTTTATTTGGAAGTAAAAATAAAATAATTTAAAATTAATAATTTTGTACAGCCGACTTCAATATAAGTTATTAAAGAATAACTCAAAACCTATTGATCTGACCTTGATCAAATTCATACGGGACCACACGAAAACTATCAGCTTTCATATAAATAAAGAATCATCGAAATCGGTTCACCCAGTACAAAGTTATTAGGTAACACACATAAAAAAACATACAGTCGACTTGAGTACCGTCTCCTTTTTGGAAATCGGCAGAATGAGTTGGGGGGTGACTCGAACTTTAGGACTAGTCAGTTTGAATAGCCTATCGTGTAGAGAATGTCATGGGGGGCATGGTTGAATATGGGCAAAAAGTTCTTATTACACTCCTACGGGGTCCAAATGGCCAAAAACCAAAAAAATTTAAATACTTATTTCAACTATGACTCCGCCTCCTTCGGAGGTTCTTAAACAGTCTTTACTTCGCGCATCCCACTTTATCTTAGTAACAGATGTATCGCATATTTAAAATTACTTTACGTTGCCAATATAGATATTTTACATCTAGTAAATACAAGACACGCTGGACCTTGTGTTGTTATTAACTCCACAAATTCAATAGATTGCATAATTGTAACAACTAGGAGAAAAATTTGGCGCATCTCTCTGCTCACAAATTCGCAAGTTCAAGTTAGCGTTGTGAGTATGGAATCAACTTACCCTCAAAAGCAATTAGCTAGCACATTTTTGAAAACGTCTATATTCAATCTTGAACTTAAAAAGGTTTCCCATGTGATGTGAAGAAATATGCGAACTAAAAATGGAGCGAACATGGACGTAGGTATCACCACGATAGTGATAATGAAGTAAACGCATCTAAGAATGAAGATGAACTGAAGACATCGCTTAAGAGTACGAAGTTTTGGCAAACTGTCTGC
Organism: Parnassius mnemosyne; assembly: GCA_963668995.1. Classification (NCBI taxonomy): domain Eukaryota; kingdom Metazoa; phylum Arthropoda; class Insecta; order Lepidoptera; family Papilionidae; genus Parnassius; species Parnassius mnemosyne. Next base: position 13,260,497 of record CAVLGL010000002.1, on the reverse strand, counting down.
TAGGCTCCCGGATAAAAAAACCGTAACAACAAACATAATTAGGAGCGAACAGTCTGTAAACGAAGTATTGCAGATAAAATTGAAGTGTCCATTGGGCGAATGTACGATAATAAAAACAACAGGTATACAAGATTTCTATTGAAAAACAATAGATTTTCCATGCGATTGTTACGGTCAACTCTTACAACACCCAAGGTATAAGATGTGGTAAGATATATCAATAGATACTTCAAACTACTACGAAGATAGTGATATATTAAATAGTGACAGTAACGTAGTAAAGTAAGTAAAAAATAAATAGTCCGTATGAAAATTTTATCAATTTTTAATAGTATAAAAATGTTTTCATGCCATAACACACATTTCTGTTCAACAGCTACCAATAAACGTTAAGATATAACCGAAAGGCTCTAATTTCCTGATGTTAATACGTAGCAATAAATTTTTTGAAAGATATATACATAACAAGACATACTAGTGATAATGATAAATAGTGATAGTAATTTATGTAACATTTGTAAAAACATTCTAAAAATGTTCTAATACCATCACACAAATTTCTGTTCTTCACTTTCCAATAAACGTGAAGATATAACCGAAAGATTCTAATTTCCTGACGTTAATCCACGTCAATAATTTGTTCGAAAGGCAAATAAAAATTTTTCTTTCAAATATATTATTGACGCTAACACTCATTTCATCGCCATACGATGAAAAAAAATATCAAATTAATAAGAGACATTTTATAATACCTGTATAATTATCGCATGTTAAAATTTACGAAAAAAAAATGTTATCACTCTTATAATATATAAATACGTGAAGAGACTTGGTTCTTTTAAAAAGCATATTTCAATCATGGAGGATTGTTAGATTCGCTATAGTTAAAGTTTATTTGCAGAAGAAGTGCAGAAAGCTTTTAGCTTTATACATAATATGTTTTACAAATACATTTAATTAATTAAATAAAACATTCATTGTTTACTTTTATGCTGGCAATGTCAGTTCCTGCTTGAATTTCAAATTCTATTTTATTTTCGGTGTTATATTGGTTAATTCGTTCTTTTAATTATTTTTTTGATTCGTACGTAATCACGCTGGATATAATTGAGGTTAAACAACAGCTGAGTACGGATAAAGTAGCATAACAAACTTATAAAATTTTTATGAGTACCATAAAATATTATTCAATATTTAATATAGAAATTTTATTTTATGGTCTCCACAAGTCCATAAATATTTATGGTACGAAACCTATAATATCACGACACAATTTAAAAGTGCCAATTTCACGTTCGAACTACTGATGCTTACGAGCATCGCGCTAAAACCGCACAAAATGAATATAATAAAATTTATATGCAACGTGGATATAATAATTTTTCATAACACTTTTCAAATAAAAACAATATAGTTTTAAACGGTCTATAATTTTGTTAAAACAAACAGATAAAGCCATATTGTAAAAATTTACAATATTGCCTTTATCTGTTATATTCTCATTTTGAATACCTTCTATTAATAAACTTTTCGCTATAGTATTAGAGACTACAGCCGCATTGTATTGTTAAAATTTGTAAAAGGGACCGTTTACTAAAAATTCAAAAGTCTTCAACTATTTGTCCACAGATGCTTTGTAACCTCAAAACGTTATTTGACCTCATACCGGAAAAACCGCAATACCACAAAAAATTATACTAGATATGCAGGAAGAAACCAATGGTTTAGATTAATACTCTTTGAATAAATAACCACATATATCTACCGTTTAATAATTTTAATCTTTTTTACTGTGGTTGTTAATAAAATTATGCCATTTTGAAGTGATTCTCAAAACCATACAAAATTATCAATATTTTAATTAACCTTGCATGGCAATTCAGAAAAATTTCATTCATCAATACATTATGCATAATATCCCTTTAGATTTATTTTAGATTTTAGATAATAGATTTTCTTCAATTATCCCCTATTGATATTCATTGAACTGTAAACTATAATAATGATCTTCACAAACCACGGAAACAGAAAATAAAATGAAGCTTCCTTCATTTTATTTTCTGTTTCCGATCAGTGATCTTATCAGAGTAGGTAAGCGTTTGGTAGCGGCGCTTCAGGGCCGAGGTTTCGAATCCTAAATGGAGTGGTTGTAAATGTGGCTTATAAATAATTGTTCCGGTTCCGGATTTTTGATTTTGTGCAATTTATGTATGTAAACCGGGATACAGAAGAATGTGCTACTGTGGGGGTAGCACTTTATAAAAATATATAACAACGTGACATTATATTACTGCATTATTCTACGCCAATTATTCTACACGAAATTTCAAAGCATTAGAATTTGCCACTTCATCTAAACGTTCCCCTGCAAACAGCTTATCGAAAAGTAAGAGGAAGTTACGAGTAAATGATTACGAGTTTTTTACGCGGAGTTTTTGGCATTCAGATAATGTACTCGTACACCAGTAGCATCTACATTATCATTTTTATCTTTGTATTTAAGTTGAAAAAATAGGTCCACGCTGTGTGATTGCCACGTAATAGAAATCTGTTATTGACTAAGAGATTTTTTTTAGAATAAGAGTGACAAAAGAGTTCCCAGTCCATCTGATGGTAAGTGGATGCTGTAACTTATAGAAGTCTATCCTGGATTAAGTGGGTCCTCATTCATGAGGACTAAAATGTAATTTCTCGTTTCGTATAAGTATTTCGTAAGAGCGTAAAAGAATTAGTCTCTTACAGAATTCTTGATTCGACCTATTCATGCTACAACCTTAATTTAGTTGGAGCATGGCCCCACCCCGTAAAAGATAAGGTAAACAGACTACAGTGAGTGCGAAAATGAGCATGTGGCTAACAGATGATACAACTACTGTTCAGTATTCATATTCTTCTTCAATAGTATTTAAAGTCCACGGCTGGACATATTCAATTCCAAGAATTTAAGCTCATCAGTTTTTTTAGTGTACGACGCGTGCAGATAAATTTGACAGTTGGAGAAATAGTAGATAATCTCAATATTGCCAGAGCTAAATTAATCAAAATTTAAAACTTCGTTAGTTCGAATCCACTGCGAGACTACTGTATTGAACCATCTAATATTACCAATATCGGACAATTAGGTAAGTCTTGTTGTTCCTACCCAGGTTATGGGTACAAACAACGAAAATTAAAGATCGTGCGTTCGAATCTGCCATTCGACTTCTAACTGTGGAGTGGTTTAACGGGAATATTATTATTGTTAATAACATTGCTAGAAAATAAAATATGAGTTTTACTAGAGAAGTAACTATTAGGTATTTTATACAAAAAATATGTTTAGTACTACAATTACTAATTCGCCTGCCTGGTGATTACCAAAAGGCGAAATAAAGTAAGATAATCTTTGTTCCGTAGTGAAATGATTGCTCAGAATACATAAAAAATTGTACTCATTCTTGAAAACTTTTTAAAAATGAAGAATAAACTTTTAGGATCGTTAACTCTTCAACTCGAACAATAAGACGCCTATCAAATAGGCTATAAAAAGTTTTATTGGCAATAATATTGAGTAGTTGAACAAGCAGGCCTCAAGAGAGGTGATTACTAAATGCCAAGGTTTGGTTTAAATATGACAAGAATTTTTCTTGCTAAATACGTTCGAATACCATTCTATTTGATGGTTTCGGTACGAATAAAGTACGGCCTGTAGAATAAGATACGGGGCACTTATAAATACCGTTACTATAATAAGCTACCCGTTATACGTCTGACGAAAAATAATCACACATATTATTTAGAATTTTTTTCGACGGAGACGACGGGACTTAGTTTTCAAGGGACTACATAATTTCTTGTTTCTAAAACTTAAGTTTCAGGAAGAAGTGTATGTGTAAATATCTCTGACACTGAATCCAAGCTTACTTACGCCCTTATCTCATAAGCGTAATGCTTACTTCAAGCTACGATATAACCTAAACCTAATAGAAAATATTATAATATCGTGAAATAATGCTCAGTAGTCATTTTTATGATTACGTTCGTACTATGCTATACTATATAATATTGGCTGGTATGTTTATGAAACAATGTGTTATACTACATAACAGAATAGCATAGCGTAATCCGAACTGAACTTTACATCTGATATTGTTATTTTATAACGAGTGAGTGTGTAATGTGTAACTTTTGTGCGTGTAAACGTTTATATTCTGTTGTTACATTCCTAAATAGATGCCCTAATTTGCTACTGTTTACGACGGACGAAGAGGGACGATAGTTCGTGCTACCATGCTTTGCTTTGTCACCACAACGTGTTTATTTATACACTCGTGGCTCGGGGCTCTGCATTATGTCCAACAACTTTTGTACTACATAATATATTCGCAACTTGTCGCTACCTGGTGAAATATCATCACTGTACATAGTTATAATTACTAAATCATTAGAATTAGGACGGTATTGAAAGACAATCTCGAACTTAAAGTAAAGCTTTTTCAAAATTTGTGTAACATAATTTGGTTTAGATTTAAATTTTGACATATATTTTGAGGGCATCAAAGGAAAATAATAGCTACATATGACTGAAATATTGGCTCATCATCTCATTACTCTGGAATGGTTGTGAGTCTCACTACGATTCATCGGCGAAAAATTCTGAAGAGACCGCATTTCAGAAAAGGTTGTAATTTATACAACGCCATCTATTACGTTCTTTGTGAGAAAACATCCTCTTTTAATTAAAGGAAAACATACCTATTTTTTTGTTTACTGTGTTTTAAGTATAAATATATTGTAATAGAACTTTTTTTTACACATTAATCTATTTATTACTATTTCTGAGATTTTATTAAACAGATTTGAACCTGGATTTCAAAATAGTAATCATAACTTTCGATAGAATTAACTAATTTTAATAAAACAAATATTAAAAATGAACTCGAGGATACGCCTTATGATTTTCGACTTCTTTGAAAAAAGATGTTTATTAAAAACGTGATGCGTTTATAAGGACACAGAGAGTCCGACAGACAGACAATTCTAAAATATATAAAATGTACTTATTTAATTATTTTCAGTCCCCATAATGATTTAGCTGCAAACATACTATACATTGCACTTCGATCAACAAATGCACAGCAACAGACACAACATGTTATCACTATTTTTATTATAATGTACCTATAGATTTAAATAGAGATGGCGCTGTTAACATCAATTCTAAAAATAAAAGAGATTAATTGACGCAATTGATACATTATATAAAACATAAAAACACTTATAAAACAGTGCCTGCATAATAAGCAGAAAAGAAAGTTTGATTCTCGCCAAAACCAGAGAAATTTTTAATAGCTCTTAAAATTTGATTTACCACATAGAGTACTCGGAGGTAAAGAACAAATGAGTTTGTCAACACGCAGTAGGGCAGCAAATAATATAAAGATTAGCAACAAATATGAAAACTCATCAACAGGAAAAAAACACAACCTGCCTTTTTGCTTTACATTTGCACAACACCACCATCTATCGATGAAATTGGTTAACTATTGTTACTTTAAATGTAGATAATAAGGTTAAAATATTTTTCTATATATTTATTACGTAATACTTTTGCTTACTGCGTTTTAAAGATAATTATAACATTATAGAACATTATGTTACAACATTTAATTATGATTTACAATATGATATTAGTTTAAAATGCACTTGATGACTCAACCAATGCCACCATTGAACAAATTTGTACCTATACTTCTCACCCGTACTTCAGAATATTTATCATAACTTTTGATGGAATGAACTGATTTTAATGAAATGATAACTAAATATAACCAGAAGATACATTTTATATTTTCCTTAACGATTCTTATGATATTGTTACGCGCCACTATTAATGTCTTGTACATGGCAACACTAGTTACACTAGCGCCCCCTAGTGTCGAGTAAATGAAAGTATTGCGCGCCACTATTAATATCTTGTACATGGCAACACTAGTCACACTAGCGCCCTCTAGTGTCGAGTAGCAGAACTAGGAGAGTCGAGATCCTTCCAGAAATTTCGGGACCGATATGTACTCGAACATTCTAGATGTCGCTACAGTAGAAGGTTCTGGAAACTATCTGCGGCCCTATATAAGGCCGGTATAGACCACGACCGGGGCAGTATTGAATTGGCGATACAAGAGAATACTTCGAAGCGAAATAACGGCGAACTGTGTTTTATTATTAGTGTGATTTTAGATTGTAATTAGTGTTGTGTAATTAAAGTGTTAATTTTGGTAATTCAATCGGCAGTTTTTAATTGTCTCGAACCCCAAGTTCGTAACAATTGGTGTCAGAAGTGGGATCAAATATGCCGATTTTACCTAAAGACGACACGGAGGGTATTCGTACCCGAAATCAACGCCAACAGGAGACGGACCAGAGACGATTTGGTAATGCAACGCCGCAAACGTCGGAGGGCCAGTTGCTAACCACGGAGGCTGGCCCGTCAGCAGCTCCTGCATCTGCAGCACCTGACTTAGGTGCTCTGATGATGATGCTGCAGGATCAGGCTCGCCGACAGGAGGAACAGGCCCGCCGACAGGAGGAACAGGCCCGCCGACAGGAGGAACAGACCCGTCGGCTGGAAGAGCAGCTGCAGTGCGGTATGGAAGAACAGATGCTCCTCAGGAAGGACCTTCACGCTACCTTCGGGAAAGAGATAAAGGAGGTGAAGGATAGGGTTGCTCAACATGACAACCGCCTGTCGGAAGCTGAAACCCGAATCGACCAAGTGAACAATCGGGTTGACAACGTGATGGCTGATGTGAAGAAAACGCTGGACGACCTCAAACTTGGGGATGGAGTTACAGCTCCCGTGGTAGCTACAACACCTTCGCTACGTGGATTCAAAGTGCCACCGTTCGACGGGACTTCTTCCTGGTCGGCCTATAAAATCCAGTTCGAGGCTGTCATGAAAGCGAACGGCTGGAATAAAAGTCAGGCCATGACTGCTCTCACCCTAGGCCTGCGCGACCAGGCATTAACTGTTCTGGAAGCTCTCGGTAAGGAATTGACTTACGAGCAGCTCCTTGAGGCATTGGAGGCGAGATATGGCGACGCTCACCTGGAACACGTCTTTCGTGCGCAGCTCAAAGATCGCGTGCAACGCAGTAACGAAAACCTGCAGCAGTGGGCCCTTGAGGTGGAGAAGCTGGTTCGAAAAGCGTACCAGTCTGTACCTGCGCTCATTGTAGGGAACCTGGTGCAGACATTCATCGACGGCATCCGCGACCTTGAAGTCAGAGCTGCTGTGAGGCTCGGGCACCACGAGACGCTTAAGGACGCCTTGACCCATGCACTGGAGGTGGAAGCCGTGCGGCAGGATCATCGTTCCCACCGCGTCAGGGAGGTTGCAGCAGCTACAGTTCAGGACCGCAATAAGGGCTACAGCCCTAGGTGCTACGGCTGTGGGGAAAGGGGCCATCTTCGATCCAGCTGCCCTAAACGAACTGTAGAAAGGGAAGGTGATCGATATCGAGAGGGTAGTGTGGCTGACAGCACCGCCCAGCAACAGCAGGGAAACTGGCGGGTGCTGGCTGATGTTAAAAGAGCCCCAAGGATTTCGATCTCACAAACCCATGATGGGAACAGCCTAATCATCAAGGGCGAAGTCAACGGAACGCCGTGTAAACTGACCATAGACACTGGAGCCTCTCGCACGGTTGTCAGTTCCCAACTTATAAGTCGGTTCCTTGGGGACTCCGCATACAACCGAGAACGCATTAATTTGGTGACAGCCACCGGTCAGCGCATACCCGTCCGTGGAGAGAAGGAGATGGAGTTGAAGCTAGGCAACATGATCTACCTGCATAATGTCATTGTGGCTGATATAATGGACGACTGCATCCTGGGCCTAGACTTTATGAGGAAGAATTGTTGTGAGATCGACGTTAAGCAAGGTGTTTTGAAATGTGGACAAGAGGAACTTTTCGTGGAAGGGGCGTTACCAGGGAATGTGTACAGCCTTAAGAAGATTGTTCTTCCGCCGAGATCGGAAACGATTGTGCCGGTTAGACTTCCACGGAATCCTGGGCAAACTCTTCGTTGTGTACTCGTGGAAAGGGTAGACAATGACCTTCCATGGAAAGTGGCTCGAACCTTGGTCAGAACCGCCGACATCTCAGGAGTACGTGTGCTGAACCTTTGTGATCAGGAACAGACTATAGAAAAAGGCACATTGGTTGGTACTAGTGAGGAAGTGGATTGGTTGCGTCGGTGCGAATATCTATCTACTGGGACCCCCAGCAAGGATGGACAAACTAGAGTGACCACACTTTTAGAAGACTGTCGCTGCGTTCTCTCCCCGAATGAAACGGTCAAAGCGAAGAAGTTGTTACTCAAGTACGCCAATGTTTTCTCGTCAAACGAAGCTGACATAGGAAAGACTAGCTTAGTTCAACACAAAATAAACACAGGACAAGAATTGCCTATTCGTCAGCGGCCAAGAAGATTGCCTGTAGCACGTGAAAAGGAAGTGGAAACCTTGATTGAGGGAATGGTGAAGGATGGTGTTATTGAACCTTCATCTAGTCCATGGTGTTCACCTGTGGTGCTGGTAAAGAAGAAGGACGGCAGCATGCGGTTTTGTGTTGACTACCGCCGCCTGAACGACGTTACAAAGAAGGACAGCTATCCCTTGCCAAGAATTGATGACACGCTGGACATGCTTACAGGCGTAAAATGGTTAAGTACGCTGGATCTGAAAAGTGGCTACTGGCAGGTTGAAATTGACCCTAAGGACAAGGAGAAAACTGCATTCTCCACAGGAAAGGGTCTGTGGCAATTCAAAGTCATGCCGTTTGGATTGTGCAATGCTCCAGCAACGTTTGAAAGGTTGATGGAGCTTGTACTTACCGGGCTAATTGGAGATGCTTGTCTGGTCTATTTGGATGACATCATCATCGTAGGCCGTACGTTTGAGGAACACCTTCAAAACCTGGAACGCGTGCTCATGAAGATCCAGAGTGCCAACCTCAAGTTGAGTCCAAAGAAGTGCTCACTATTCAAACGGCAAGTTAGTTTTTTGGGGTATGTAGTGTCGGAAGAAGGTATCCGCACGGATCCAGAGAAAATTGCTGCTGTCAAGGAGTGGCCGGTCCCAAAAGACAAGACACAGGTTAGAGCATTTTTGGGTTTGTGCTCTTATTATCGGCGATTTGTGAAGAACTTTGCAGATATAGCCAAACCTCTGCACAAGCTAACCGAGGAGAAGCGACAATTCTGCTGGGATGAAAGTTGCGATATTGCATTCCAGGAGCTCAAGAACCGCCTGTGCAAAACACCTATTTTGGGGTACCCTGATGCGGGCAAGGAATTCATAGTTGACACAGACGCAAGTGATATAGGACTTGGCGGTGTGTTGTCTCAACGGAATGGTGATCAAGAGATTGTGATAGCGTACTTCAGCAAGTCGTTGTCAAAGCCGGAAAGGAACTATTGTGTCACAAGACGGGAATTGCTTGCTGTGGTAAAGTCCTTGCAGCATTTTAGCAAATATCTTCTAGGGTGGAAATTCCACTTACGAACTGACCATGCTGCACTGAAATGGCTATTGCAGTTCAAAAATCCGGAAGGACAAGTTGCGAGATGGATAGAACTACTGCAGGAATACGACTTTGTGATCGAACATCGCAGCGGGAAATCTCATGGCAATGCAGATGCATTGTCAAGAAGACCTTGCCCTGAAGATTGCAAGCATTGTACTAGGCAAGAGGGTAAGGAAGTGGTATCTGTGAGAATGCTCAGGACAGACCAGCTCAGCAATGAGTGGAAGGACAGCCTACAACATGCACAGCAGGAAGATTCGGACATTAAGCCGATTCTGGAATGGATGAAGGCCAGTGCTCCTAAGCCCAAGTGGAGCGACGTCTCAGCAATGAGTTCGACCACGAAAAGCTATTGGGCCCAATGGGACAGCTTGCTGATTCAGGATGGAGTCCTGTGCCGTAAATGGGAAAATGGTCGGGGAGACAGGTGTCATTTGCAAATGGTTGTCCCTAAGGCTAAAGTGCCGGATATTCTACAGCTGTACCATAGTGGTTGTTCAGGAGGCCACCTGGGAGTTAAACGAACTCTCCTGAAGATCCGAGAGCGGTTTTACTGGGTCCACTGTCGTGACGATGTCCAGGACTGGTGCCGCAAATGTACAAGTTGTGCGGCTGTAAAGGGACCTCAAATTCGTAGTAGGGGCGCATTGAAATTGTACAATGTTGGTGCACCATGGGAGAGGATAGCCATTGACGTTGCGGGGCCGTTTCCAGAAACTGAAAGTGGTAACAAGTATTTCATGGTCGTGATGGATTACTTCACTAAGTGGCCAGAAGTCTTCGCCATTCCAAATCAAGAAGCTTCAACCGTTGCAGATAAACTAGTTCATGAATTCTTCTGTCGTTTTGGAGTACCTTTAGAGATTCACAGCGATCAAGGAAGGAATTTTGAGTCTCAAATATTCCAGGAAACTTGCCGAGTTATGGGTACTCAGAAAACACGAACAACTTCTTACCACCCACAATCTGATGGAATGGTAGAAAGATTTAATCAGACATTGGAGAGGTACCTAGCAAAAGTTGTGGAAAAACGACAACGAGACTGGGATAGGCACATACAACCGTTCTTGTTGTCATATCGAAGCGCTGTTCACGAAAGTACATCAGTGACACCAGCTTACGTAAACTTTGGGAGAGAATTGCGGCTGCCTGCAGACCTGATCACCGGAATACCACCTGATGCCCCACGCAGTATAAGCGATTATGCAAATGACTTGCGGAACAAAATGAATGACATTTATGAGCACGTCAGACAGACGGGCCAGCAAACGTCTGAGAAGATGAAAACACGGTATGACCGCAAAATGAACAACAAGGGCTTTGATGAAGGTTCACTAGTGTGGTTACACAATCCAGTTCGCAACAAAGGGAAATCTCCTAAGCTTCAAGCTAAATGGGACGGACCGTACCGGATTGTGACAAGGATCAATGATGTAACCTACCGGATACAAAAAGGTGCCAGAGGTACTCCTAAGATTGTCCATGTGGATCGACTGGCGCGTTATTATGGGGCCAAAAATGCTCGGGACGAGCATGTCTTAGAAGGGGGCAGTGTTACGCGCCACTATTAATGTCTTGTACATGGCAACACTAGTTACACTAGCGCCCCCTAGTGTCGAGTAAATGAAAGTATTGCGCGCCACTATTAATGTCTTGTACATGGCAACACTAGTCACACTAGCGCCCTCTAGTGTCGAGTAGCAGAACTAGGAGAGTCGAGATCCTTCCAGAAATTTCGGGACCGATATGTACTCGAACATTCTAGATGTCGCTACAGTAGAAGGTTCTGGAAACTATCTGCGGCCCTATATAAGGCCGGTATAGACCACGACCGGGGCAGTATTGAATTGGCGATACAAGAGAATACTTCGAAGCGAAATAACGGCGAACTGTGTTTTATTATTAGTGTGATTTTAGATTGTAATTAGTGTTGTGTAATTAAAGTGTTAATTTTGGTAATTCAATCGGCAGTTTTTAATTGTCTCGAACCCCAAGTTCGTAACAATATAAATTAGTACTTTATATGTGATATGTTAACAAACAAACAGACAGACAGACAATTCTAAAAACGGTAGAAATGTATTTAATTACTTATTTTTAGTATCTCTCAATCAATTTTATTACAAAAATATAAAATGTTTGTACAGACGTCTGCTATTTACATTTTTATTATATGTATAAATAAATAGTGTTGTGTTATGTAAGTGTAAGCTATGTAAGTGCATGTTTGTATGTATGTAAGTATGAGGGATACTATTATTTACTCCTGTATCGTGGAGGCGTTTAACACTGTCCGGTTTTACCTATATGTGATGACCTATATGTAGTTCACGGGACAGTGAAAGGGTTAAGTTGCACTTGGATATGACCAGGACTGGCTCTGAACCCAGAAACAGAACAATTACTTGTAGGCCATACTATTAATTTTCATATGCAGGATTCATACCCGCGGCCTCACAACGCCACAGATGAAAGTCATCCCACACGCTACGGAGCGATATTCATTTTGTGAAAAGGTTTTATGGGGGAAATTCAATCGCAAGAAGAAATTTCACAGACTGATAATGCAAAGCAGCATTTCCCGAGTAAGAATATTAACACTGTACGGCTCGCACTACCTGATAAATATAGACAAAAATCTTCCAAGTAATGCAACGCGTTTTAACAAAAACATTTAATGTAACGTAATAAAGTAATTAATACCTTTATTTCAATCTGGTAGTACATTGGACCCCGCTAATTTGAGACCTATTTCAAATTTTTTGTTAATTTAAAATTTTTATAGTTATTTTTTATTAATTAAAAAAATAAATTACTCCATAAAAATCTATTTGGTTTCCCAAGGGTTGATCGACGACTGACGTAAGTATTAAGCTTATGAAATATATTTTCAATGCCTATGAGAATTCACAAGATGCCTTATTTAGTTTTATGATCTTTCCAAAGCTTTCGATTGTGTTCACCATGAAATGTTAATCAGGAAACTACAACATTGCGGTGTCAAAAATATTGCGCTTAGACTTATTATTTCATAGTTAAACAACAGAACTCAAAAAGTCGTTATCAATACTAAAAGTTTCACCGGATCGGTAGTATCATTGGGCGTTTGTCAGGGCTCGATTCTAGGCCCATTCCTGTTCTTGATCTATATTATTGTCTTACCTTATCTTGTAATGGACAATCGCGATATAGTATTGTTAGCTGATGATACCTCTTTAATTTTCAAACTCAATATAACTCAAACGATAGTCAATTAATTTTGACAATGTAAATAATGATCTATCAAAATTAGTACATTGGTTTAACGCCACTGATTTACACTAACACGGCAATAAGACAAAATGTTTTAAATTTACAATACCTAATGTTAAACATTTGTGTGCTCAAAGTGTGCACAAAGTGCTCTTAAATGGCGAGGACTTTAACCTTATGGATACCACTATTTTTCTTGGTATTATTATTGACACGAAGATTCAATGTGGCCCTCATATATCTAAATTAGCAAGCAGACTTAGTTTGGCAGCATATGATTTAAAAAGATTAGAAGTCTCACCACTGTTGAGACAGCTAGATTAGTTTATTTTAGTTACTTTCATAGTGTGATGTCTTATGGAATTTTGCTATGGGGTAGTGAGCATGACACTGAAGCCATAATTGTTTTGCAAAAGAGAGCCGTACGGGTGATTTATAACTTAAATTGTAAAGAGCACCTTAGATAAATATTTAACGAAATAAACGTATTAACTTTGGCATCGCAATATATTCATGAAAATGTAATATATGTACATAAAAACATAAATAGCTTTGATAAGAATAAAGATGTTCATACTTTAAACACTAGGAATAAACAAAAGCTTGTAACACCAGTTACTAGACTCCACAGAATTAGTAATTCATTCATGGGGCAAAGTATACGCTTTTACAACAAAATCCCAGAAAATATACAAGACATAAATGTAACTCCTGGGAATGAGGTGATCGCCACCAATCTGGTTGTATTAAAATTAATTTAAAAATTGTACACACAAAATTATTTTTAAGTCAAATATGGTTAAGAAAGTCCCGCTGGGTTTCTTGCTGTTTCTTCCCAGGACTGAGGTATTTTCAGAACCCTTGTTAAATAAAAAAATGACTTTTAATAAGTATTATGTGATAATTTATATTTAATAAAAATTACACCTACGTCGAGCTCAACTAAAAATAATACATAACACCATTTAATACATAATAAAATTTTTAATAAATCTGTTTGCAATATAAGTTTTTGAGGTAGTTTGACAGCACTTAACCTAGTAGACAGTCGACAATAGTATCTCAAGGCGCCGTAGTGGAAAAATATCTTTATATCACCATTGGAGCAGATTTAATACACTAAATCGTACTACTTTAACGTATCAAATCCACTTCAAACCATTATTTAAATGAAAATAGAAGAGCAGAATTCCGCCGGCGATCGAATTCCCTCTAAAACTCGTGTATAATGTGATAGCTTTTTACAGACAAAATAAATTAAAAATCAAGTTTTAAAATGTGAAGACACGTAGACTACACTGTTGAAATCAAGTTGCATTTCATGTCAAGTTGCTTTAAATGGTAACTTACTTAATTTAAAGTTAAGATCGTAACCTTTCCAAAATTGATTGATGAAAATAAAAATTGATCTTCTCGTATAAAGTTAAATTATGCAAATTTCTCAAAACCAACAAACAAAAGTCATCGACAGAATTCGTAACCACGACTGATGTAAGTAAGAACTGGTCAAAATTCGAACAAGAAATAATTCAACCCCAGACATAGCTTAATCCCTGTACTTTATACAAATAACGTTGACATGTGAGCAAGCACCACCTGATAGTAAGTGGATGCTGTAGCCCATACCTACCTCACGTTTCTCCTTGATTAAGAATCAAAGTTCAGATGATTTGTCACGAAAGGAAGAACGTGTGGTTTCCAGTTTTAGGATGGTTTTTTTTTCTTTCAATCATCCTAGATTTCACAGTAAAATAACGAAGGATTTGTTCACTGACTACGAAATACAGAACTTAATTGATTGTTTAATTTATTCTAGTCTAAGTTAGGTACAAGCTGTTCCACGCATGAGATGCGTCTCGCACGAAGCACGGCTTGAACTCAGCTTAGTCAACTTTTTAGTTGTAAGAGACACGACTTGTTAATTTCACATTTCCATGTCGTTTATTATTCGTGTGAATGTAAAATTTAAGGAAAAGTTTAAGTTTTTATAAATATATTTAAATATTAACATAACATGCTCATTTAAGATGGTGTCAGACCAAAATTAATTTGCAGCTAGGAGTCAAGAAGTTCGCGGTGTTTCAACCCCGTGTCTCGAAAAGCACAAAAGGTCCTGCGCCGTATCTCGCTAGGGTCGTGTTGGATGATCGGCCCATAGGACCATAGGAGAATAAGGAAAAAGATAGACATGCACCTGTGCTTGTGGAAGCCCTTGTGCACTATAAGTCTGTGCTGCGCAGATAGTTAGTCTCCTCTCCGTTGAGATTTGCCGTGACCAGAATTCGCTATGGAGGACATTATTTATTAAGCATTATAATTAATAAAATAAAAGCAATTAACAAGTATACTTAGCCCAACTTCGACTCGGTTAAATCTATCCAAATTCAAACTAAAAGGGCATGGATTATAAGGGACGAAGATTACGACACGGTGGTAAACTCTCATTTAGCTTAAAGCGTTCACGCGAAAAACAACGCACTTAAAAACAAAGGAGATTTATTATCAATAGTTACTGATTCCAAGCTACTTAATGGATTTATTAGAAAACGTAAAATAGTTTAGTTCGGTTTTTTTATATTCTTATTTTTTCAACAACATTTAATAACATTTCTTGGTCCACTACTCGATAGAGTTATTTCAATAAATATTCGTTGGTTATCGAGAAAGAATAGAAAAATATTTGCATAGTCTTGATGAATGCGGGCAAATATTTAGTTAACAAAGTTTCTGATCGATCTATTGGCCTTAATAATAACAAATTACCTAATACTATATATACTAATTATACATAATAAGAGATTAGAGTTAAATATATAAACATTCTTTAGTTACGAGTATTAAGGAGATAAAACACGTACAGTTTGTATGTCACCTCCCACAAGTTATTTTTATAACTATAAAAAATCACTGAAATCAAATATTTTTACATGATTCTTTTGACAGTTCCGCCTAATGGTGTCTAAATGTCAACCTCGTTTACGAGACTTTTTGCGGATTGATGATACAGGCTCTGAAGACGTAAAGATCCATCCGAAATGATGTTTCCTATGGTGAAAAACTCTATCTAATTATGCCATTGATTACCATCTTTATTGGATAAGTCTTCATCTAATAGTAGGCTAAAAATGCTGATGATATTCATAGTAATGATGAAACATAAAATATCTAATAATTAGTTAAAATTAATTCGTAGCCATTATTAGCTTTTGAATCATAGATAACAAAGAGATTAGAAAACGATTATAAATGTTACGTTTCATGTTGTCATATACACATACTATCACAGCAAGCAGTTACTTTCCACGACATCCTGTGTCTGGTGGCAGGTTCGTGTAGTTAATTACTAGAAAAATAGACTTCACCGTTGCTTTAGTTCTCGGAAATTTCTACTCGACTGTCCTTACAATACTCGACGAGCACGAACTTAAAAAGTCATCGGCAGCTGTCGGTGTCGGATCTGTCCCGTTACTGGCGACCTTCATAGCGGGCAGCTGTAAATTAGTTGTCTACTTATCAAATCACCATGTTGTTCTCTTTATCATTAAATATATTAAAGTATAAAGCAATGCAATTTCAATACACGACAGATTTATTAAAGAATTAAAAAATCACATATCGTTATTACTTATCCAATAATGTTATATAAATGAAGGAACTATACTTAAATTGAGGAAAATTATTATACTTTAAAATCGATTGAACGTTTTTTTTAACTTATTATAAGCCATTGCTTGACTACAATCGCACCTGTTGGTAAATGGTGATGTAACTCTAGATGGTAAAATCGCACTGTCTTATCGTAACAAAAGCCTATTCACTCTTGCCTTGAAGACGCCCAGATTGTATTCGGACGGAAAGATAGACGCCGGCAAAATATTTTTTAATAATAAATAATATTTTTTTATCTATTGGATGTATGGTGAGTAAAGCATGTGATTTATTCACCTTACATCCAGCCAGTCTATAAAAATCTACTGCCGAATATAGGCCTCCCCCATAGATTACTTCATAGGAGAGATGTATTCGTGGTTGTTTGCAGTAAACAACGCCTTTAAAAAGTATAACTTTCCAGATGCATCAACGAACTGCCACAAATATGAAGTCATCTTTCAGAAACTTATACTTGCCCCACTTACTCAGTGCTTTAGCCTTTGATACCATCCCGGCTCTAAACAAGGTACCCTTGAGATATGCGGCTAACTAAGGCTAAATTCAAAGTAAATTTTAGAAAATCTCCTAGTCCATTAAGTACTTATTACTGTGTTACCGTTTCCGTTGCAGACTATTAAAAGTCCACTGCCGCATATTATAGGCCTCACCCATAGATTGTCTATAGTCGTATCTTCATATTGACAGACGGGTTGGCACCCGCAGGCTTGGCGCTTTTTATACGTGGTAGAGCCATGCTGCAGCTATATTAATAGTATAGATGTAGTACGAATGGGTCGGCTCGACCGGGGAAGGACCACGCTCTCACAGAACACCAGCGTAAAATAGCAGCTTAATGCTGCTGTGTTTCGTATGGTGAGTGTAGAGAACCGGAGACCCTTTTTACTGTATAAAAGGCATACCATCTTAGTCCTCACGAGTGACAATGCATCTGCATTTTGATGCGCAAACGAGGATAGATGTAGATGTCTATGGGCCACAGCAACCACTTACCATCAGGTGGACTGTGTGCTCGTTTGTCACTCGATCCTATAAAAAAAATTATATGTGGTAGTGGATATTTTTCATCATTCTGTTAGGGGTATGTCAAATTAATAAATAGTCGTAGTATATTGTTAGAAAAATGAAAATGAAATATTGAAGATACGCCAAGCACGATCTTCTACACTTGAACAAACACCGTTTGTCAGTCCGTTTACCTATCCAGTTAGACCCCATAGCGGTAATTGGTCAAAGAAGATATGGTACATTTGATACGCGAGCGTCCTCTTTCCGTCTTTACACCATATTGTCTTTACTCCATTTGTTAAGACACTAAAATTATAAACATTATTGTGTAGTTACTGTCCTACGTAACGGTGGCAGTTTAATTTCGTAGCAATAAAATAGCATTTTTGAAAATAAAAAGTGTTGATAAATTCACAGCATTTATTTATTTTGAACCACGCCTATATGAGATTATGGGTATGTTCTGATATACACTGCGACACTGCTCAGTGCTCTCACTGGTGAAAAATTCGTTCCATTATGGACTGTCAGTATACTACCGCAATACCCTAGGGAAATATATGACATCATAAATTGTCGCCATTTTTGTACCTCAAGCACTGGCGATTTCGAGGAATGTGCTCTCAGTACTTTCATCACATGATCAAAAACATAACAGCGCCTGGATATTTAACAGCTTCCACGAATGATTGTTATAATTATTAATAATTATTGTTATTCAAATAAACTCGGACATTAAGTTTTAAACGCAACAACATTCAAATAACAATATTTATGATAAATATTTTCATTCGAAAATAGTGTTGAGAAATGGGGATGACAGTATACTGGACTGCGTTCCGTTTTAAATAGTAACCAGTACAGAAAACTAAAAATGAACGGCTTCAAATTATACTGAATTGACGTCACATCTTACAGTGATCACAGTGTATATCGGAACACACTCTATATACTTTACTGCAATATATCTCGAAAATATCATCATATTTTTTTTAAGTAATAAAATTACAACAACTTTACGATTTTTGAAAAGCTAAATAAATCAAAAATATTTCCAAAAATGCTTTTTTTCCATTCATTTAAAAGCCCTTAACAATATTGTGAAAATGATTCTCATCATAATTTCCCGTTATACGTTTAACTTGACATCAATTCCTAATTAGATGTTTTGTACTGCTCACAAACGTTGTTAAATTTTGAATAAATGCTATGATATTTCGAACGTAAAAATGCATATAACATAATATCATGCCACGACCCAAACCGGTCTGTGTACCAGACCTTGGTACGACCTACAATGACTGTATCAAGAAAAGAGTATAATATAATCACTATTTAAATAACTCCCACAAGCTTAGTAACGGCATTAGTGAGAAAGAGGAATGTAATTTGACATTCAAATTTCATTCATTCTGTATGAGTAACTGTACCTGTAAGTACTTACTTTAAAATTAAATTAAAATTAATTGAAATCTCTCAAATTCTTTTGTGTTTGATTCATATTATAAAAGTCACCATCGATTAGTATTTTAAAATATTTTCCGAAATCTCCTCAAGACTATTTCGTAACGTTCATGTAATATTTCGTAACTCGTAGAATAAAAGATGCCAACATGTTTTGTTGAAGCTTTCGTTTGTACTGCAGAAAATGTGTAGATTTTTAACTTTAATAAATTGTAGGCGCATTGTATAATATCGCTACATTTTATAAAGTTTTGCGCTTTTATTTGGTTAGCCTCGCAATATTTTAAAACTTTTGCTATAGAATAAGGATGACCAACAAGCACAGAGATTGACAAATACCCACCTGATTGTTAGTATATGCTGTAACCCCTAGATATCTACATGTATACCGAATCAAAACGTATTGTCACCCTAAGATAGATGACCTAAAAATGGATAGACAAGGATGGAATGTCTCGTTTCCAGTAAAAAGAGTCTCCGTTTCTCGAAACTCACCATACGAAATACAACAGAATTAAGCTGCTATTGAATAAAACTATTTTATCGCGTAACAATCGTTTTATTCAACGTGTAGTGTAGGCGTAAATATAAGATATCATTAAGCTACTATTTTACGCTGGTGTTCCGTGAGAGTGTGGTCCTACCCCTGTGTCGAAATGGAACATATTTTATTTTTATTTATTTTTGATTTTATAGGATAGGGTGACAAACGAGCACACAGTCCACCTGATGGTAAGTGGTTGCTGTGACCTATAGACATCTACATCTATCCTCAATAAAGAATCATAATGCAGATGCGTTGTCACCCGTGAGGACTAAGATGGAATGCCTCTTCTCCAGTAAAAAGGGTCTCCGGTTCTCTACACTCACCATACGAAACACAGTAGTGTTAAGCTGCTATTTTACGCTGGTATTCTGTGAGAGCGTGGTCCTTCCCCGGTCGAGCCGACCCATTCGTGCTACAACTATACAATTAATATAGCTGCAGCATGGCTCTACCACGTATGTGCCACACGTATGTACCACATTCGTGCTACAACGATAATATAGCTAAAGCGTGGCTCTGCCACGAATCAACTTCATGTTATGCTAATAATTTAGTAAAATAGAATGGATGCAAATCAGTACTCTTTTGAAATATTACAACGAATACAGAATTGAACATAAAACATGTTTGCTTATTATTTTCTTCTACTATTTCTACATAAATTTTATATCTATTAGTCATACATTACTAAGCACCAGAGGCAATGGCATGTAATTTACTATATAAATCATTATAAGTGAAGCTCTGTTTCTTATGAGTAAGAAATTCTTTAAGCCTAAAATAGACATCTAGTAACGGTGATGAAAAGGTGATTTTGGGCGTTTGAGGAGCATTAAGCCGTGTGGTGGCGGTTAAGAATATCCACTACACCATATCTTCCCGTGGGTGTCGTAAGAGGCGGCAGTGGGTATCAGGCAGGAGATGGGCAGGAGCATTTTCTTGATAACAGCAAGATTACAATTAAAAAACTGCGGTTGCCATCCCACTCGCCAAACGTGGCAACTATGGTCAACATACCATGAAAGTTTCGCTGGTGTTCTGTGAGAGCATGCTCCTATCTTGTTCAAGCCCAACACATTCGTAGTACAACGATAATATAGCTGCAGCGTGGCTCTACCACGTATCAAACTCGATGTTATGCTAATAATTTAGTAAAAATAGAATGGATGCACATCGGTACTTTGAAATATTACCACGAATAGACAATTGAAAATAGACATTTAGTAATGGTGATGAACGGTGATTTTCAAAGTTTGAAGAGCATTAACAATTTTTATTTCAAATTATGGGGTGGTCTAAAATAACCAATCATCCAATTTGGTAGTTATAGAATGCATAATTATCTTTTAGAAAATATTTGACAAATTCATTTTGTCACTATATCTTTTTTTTTAAATAATTAACAAATTTGTTTTGTCATTATATCTTTATATCACATACTGGCTGATTATCATAGAAAAATAATATAACAGACGATTTTTAGATTTAGTTGAATGATTTTTTATGATTAAAACACATAATTTAAAAAATGTTATTATTTGATGTGTAAAATCCAACCTATATCACAAAATCATGTCATACAGGTCGTCAGTTTAACGGAAAACTTGGTAATATTATTTTTATAAGGATTATGATCCACCTTCACCTTTAGCTCTATTTACACAGCCAAGGTAATCGCTTTCTTTACATTTGCGTTACGCTAGCTACGCTATAAAATCTCTTTTTTGATTAAAGGGAACCGTATAAAGAGCTCTAGATTTAAGTTGCATGAAAGTTTCCTTGTAAAGAATATTTACGTCTCAATAAGAAATTTCCCTAAGAAAAAGTCGTTTTTGTTCAAAAGTATTGTGATAACAGTTCTATACTGTATATCCTGACTTACCTTTACATATTTGCATGCTTATTTTATTTAATAATTTCAAATAGTTTAAAATATATTAATATAAAAACGGCTCACGCCTCACCGAAGTATTATTCTTCTTTCTTATCTCAATGTCCATGAACATAAAGTACATTGGTGTCAAAGTATGACAATAACGACTTTTCTAATACATTAAACAAGTCTTGGAGCTCAGATGTAAATTGACCTACTACCCGATTCGAGTATGGCAAAAACTTATCAACTGTACAGGAAATGGTATAGTAAAACAAGTGTGTTCCAAACCACATAGGCACTCCCTCTTCCTGACTTGTCTTTTCTCGTAGTAAAGCTGTAATAAGGTAATGGGTAAACTGGGATGCAAGGTCAGAACGCGGAGATAATCAACACAATTCAGTTTTCACAAATATTGGTTTCTGGCTCGAATTCCCCCAAGATCCACGGCGCGTAATACCCAATTACTCTCGTCTCTAGGCCGGTTGTCGACGGTTAAACTGTAAGCCTTATATTGTACATAGAACCTAGGTTAGGTCCTCGGAGAAAACATCACTGAAAATTTAATGCTCGACGGCTTAGAAAAACTTCCTTCAGACTAATTCTACGTTTAGTTGTAAGGAAAGTTTCATTTTATTATATTATGTGTGTAAAAATAATAAAAGAAGTGTTGTCTCCAAATTTTTAAGGGGCCTGAAGTATAACTGTTTAATAAAAAAGTGATCATCAAAATCATTTTAAAAAATCACGAATCGCTTATAACTTACACACAAAAAAATGTAGCCCTCCTTCTTTTTCTGGAAGACTAAAAAAATAGCCGACACGACTACGAAACAAAATGAGAGGAGAAGAGATGGGAGAGGAGAAAACGGAGGTCACAAAACCACATTAAACAAAAATGACTAACATTCTGAATCAAATACACCCATTTTTTATTATGTTTTCGTCAAGTTTAAATCAATAACACAGTGAAAATTATATTTATCTCATATCTAATATTTAAATATAACTTCAAATTACCTATTTTAAATTACTTTAATAAAACTATTATTTTTTTTCAACAGGCTCGGTACACTCCAATCTTTTTTAATTTTCTTCTACTAATTTACGTCACTATGACGTCACCGATGCGTAAAATTTTGCGTTAATACTGCGTCATTTATTATAAAATTCGCGACCTCACCCATTTAACAAGACTAAGACAGACTCACGAAAAAAATCATTCTAATTTAGTCAATAACTCGGTCGATATAAAGCGTGGCAGACTCTCCCTGTATTCCAAAAATCCTTTTAGAAATACGAAGAAGCCGTGTCCAGTCAGACATAACATAAGCTTTCTAGAAATTACCCAAGCTAACAATGAGTTCCAATTAAATGAGCTCGCTCCTGAACATTATTTGATATTATTTTCTTGAATATTTAATCATTGCTTAAAATTTATTTCTACTCTGAAATATATTAAACTCGTAATAAGCCTTTTCTACAAGATAATAATAAAAATTACATGATTGTCGCTCTCCGTTCAAAACAAGCAGGTTCAAAAATGGCCGCCATGTTTGTCAAAGTAAGAATGGGGCCCGCCTTTACGAGTACTGTTTACACAGCCAACAACATTGCGCGTAATCGCTTTTCTTACTTTCACGTTGTTTTAACTTTCCGATAAAATCCTGTTTTTTTTAATGTAAGAAACAAAGCTCTGACCTATTTGTTTTTAAAAAGAGTCTTTGTGAATATTGTTTCCGACGGTAAAAGCATCCTTTGTAAATAAATTTGGTATTTTTGATTCAAATAATACAGACCTTGTAATCATTTTAAAATATAAAGGAGGGGGTGGGCACTGCCCACTCCAGAATTGTTTGTGCCCACCCCAGGATGTTTATTTACCGACCCAAAATTCTAGGGATTAAGTAAATAACTTTAAATAAGAATGCTTTACATAAAAATAAATAATTTGTACCCGTGGAAGTAACATTTTTTATATAGGATAGGGTGACAAACGAGCACACAGTCCACCTAATGGTGAGTAGTTGCTGTGGCCCATGGACATCTACATCTGTCCTCGTTTGCGAATCAAAATGCAGATGCGTTGTCACCCGTGAGGACTAAAATGGAATGCCTCCTTTCCAGTAAAATGGATCTCCGGTTCTCTACACTCACCATACGAAACACAGCAGAGTTAATCTGCTATTTTACGCTGGTATTCTGTGAGAGCGTGGTCCTTCCCCGGTCGAGCCGACCCATTTGTGTTACAACTATACTAATAATATAGCTGCAGCATGGCTCTACCACGTACAACATATAAACTCCCACTTCTTTAATTTTATTGCGCATATTTGGGGTTCGGCTACATCGGCCATTAGTTTTTAGGAAGCAAGGTCACCCCTATAAAGAACCCTAGATATACCGATGGATACATTACTGCTTAGCGGCAGGAATATTTAAGCGGGTGTACCGACCCAAACGGACTCAGAGGCTAAAATGAAGCTCTACCAACAACTAAAAGTCAACAAAAGACGTGTCCGACCAGGTTCACACGCACACACATGCACACGTACACACATACTAACAACATGCGCGCGCTGTTGGCAAACATCACTTGGAAGATATTCCCATACTCATCATGCTGGTTAGATTGGTTAGTAAGCGCAAAGCAATACCTTCGTACAGCTAATGGTGTTGTCCATTGCCAGTCTGTGAAATTAGGGATCAGAGTTTTTTAATTAATTATCGCAATTATTTTGTCATCAAAGCCTCAAAGACCGTCAGTCAGTCAAACAAGTCACTATTTGGAAGTAAAGTTTGCATTTGAGGTAACAGGTGGTTAAGGTAGCATATTCCTGATATATTTTTAGGAAGTCCAATGCTATACAATAAGCCAATAAAGGCCGGTTTATAGCTCCCCCATCTGAATATGTCATCTTCGAGTGGTCATGTATCTGTATCATAATGAAATGGGATATAAAATAATTACACCCTTTTACATTCTATTGAGTCTTCGACAGTTGTCGATATAATTAATAGTAATAACCAGAAAAATAAATATCACTGTCACCACATGACGGCGCAAGAAAATCCATGAACCATAGATTAATGATAAGACTTATCATTAATCTAAGCCATGAACATATAATATTGCATTCCGTGAGGTACGAGAAATTATGTAAAAAACTATAAACTTATTACTTTGGTAACCACTTCACACAAACACATGATAATATAACTATATCGTTTACGTTTATACATTTAATATATATGTAGATATATATTTAATTCTTTTTTCTTTGTATTGAAATATCGTCGTAGATGATAGCGTTATTTAAGAACCTTTGTGGTTTATGGATGCTGGTTTTCTTGTATTTTGTAATCAACTTATAATTGATATAAAATAAAAATAAACATGAGATATTATAAAGTACGAGATGTCTGACACCGTGATCTTCAATCTCCCTGACAAGCATGATGTTTATCTTTATTTAGGCTGATGGCGAAGAAAGAAAGACAACTGTTAAAAATTGAGAAGATAAAAAATCCAAACATGATCCTACGAGATTACTGTAAAAACCAATCCACCTATCAAAAAGTATGCGGGAAATTTTTCAGAAGTAGAGTGTTCGCTTAGTAATAATAATGTCTAAAACTTTTCCTGATTAATCAAACATTTGATTGTAAACGGTGTTTTAAAGTTTTAACCAACTTTAATATTAATCGCGTTCTAGATTATTCCGAGAAAAAAATAAACTGGCATAAGTATTTTAGTTTAAAATTTATTTCTGAGCAGTAATGAAGATATTATTTAAATAACCACAGCGTATGTCTTCCATTAATTCTGAGAATCCGTAGATATTTACTAATCGCTGATATCGAACAAAACTTTTGCAATACGCAGCGCAAGTCCCGGGGGGATTCTTCGATTAGCGATTTGTAATCAATGCGAAGGTTCATTTGCGGTTTCTCTGGTATTAAATGCAAACACGAAGTTAAATGATCTTACATGATTTAAAATGAACCTAAAAGAACATCGAGTATTAGTTGAAAAACAACACAACAATAATTAAGGTATGTACTTTAAAACATCGTGAGGTAACCTACAGTTCTGAGAAATAAAATATTTCTAGAATATTTAAAGCTTTACTTTTTTCTAGAAACTTTAAGGCAGAGGGTGGTCCATAACCCTCTCAGAAATTAGAAAGGGACAGTGGACAGCAGTAAGTCGCATATAGGTTATAACTTTATTATACGTTTATAAGTAATGGTTAAAACATTTACTGGCCAGTTTCATAAATGCTGACCAAAATGATGATCTCAACTGTACAGAAATTTGAGCTTTGCTAATTATGTCAAATCTATAGCATCATATGTGATTGGCTGCGTCGCCGCGGGCCGCGAAATCGAATATTTTCATGTTAGTCGTTATTGCTCCAGGTCTTTAATGCGATTATGTATTTCTAGTAAAAACTACTCTGCAAGAGTTATGTGTTTAATTATAATAATATTTTGACACTAAATATAGGATATTAATATGAATACCGCGTCGACTTCAAATTAATACTGATACAATACACAATACAATGAAACCAGACGTCAATCATTAAAACAAAACCAACCACAATTCCCACCAGAAATACATTTTACAATGACCTTAGCACAACAGGTTTTTGTCCGTATATAATTTATAAATGTTAAACGCCAAAAAATACAGCCGTAAAAAAGCTATGGGGTAGCCTATGTTCAGCAGTGGACTTCCATAGAATGTAATGGAATATATAGAATGAAAGCAGTATACGATATAATAAACCATAAAAGTTAACATATTAAAATCTATGTATATAGTTAATTCATACCAGCATACAAATTAATTCACTTATTTGATTAGAGCCCATCAATGTCCACTGATGAATAAAGCCCTCACCCCAAGGCCATTACCTCATAAGGGGATATTTGTTATAGATATCACGCTGGGCAGGCGAGTTAGCAACCGCAGTTTTTATTTTCTAGTTGTTATTAGAAAGACGAAGCTGCCTATGTCCTTATTCTCCTCTGTCCTCTCTTAGGGAAAGGGGGGGGGGGAGGCAAGACAGGGTCCCTAACGTTTGGAGCCTAAAAAAACGCAGATCTTTTAGTATTTTGAATATTTATTTATTTATACATACTCTTACATCTTCTCACTCTTACATCCTTCATTAGAATAGAATAGAATAATTTTTTATTCAATATTGATTATTACATAATTCTTATTGAAAGTCATTTTTTATTTACCACTGGTTCGGAAAATACCTCTGCCCTGGGAAGAACCAACAAGAAACCCAGCGGGACTTTTTTTTCAAACATATTTCACTTAACAATAATTTCATTTATACAATGTTTAAATGATTTTTAAAAGAACCAGCATGGTGGCGATCACCTTATTCCCAGGGGTTATTTTCATTCATGTAATCCTTGATATTATAATAATCCTTTTTGTACAGTTTTTCTTTAATAAAACTTTTAAACTTGTTTATTGATAAACGTTGAATATGTTCTGGGATTTTGTTGTAAAAGCGTATACATTGCCCCATAAATGAATTACTGATTCTGTGGAGTCATTACATATTATAAGCTTATGTTTGTTCCTAGTGTTTATTAAAGCTATTTATGTTTTTATGTACATACATTACATTTTCATAAATATATTGCGATGCCAAAGTTAATATGTTTCTTTCTTTAAATTTTAGTCTGAGGGACTCTTTACAATTTAGGTTATAAATCGCCCGAACGGCTCTCTTTTGCAAAACAAATATAGCTTCAATATCGGTAGCATTACCCCATAGCAAAATTCCATAAGACATAACGCTATGAAAGTAGCTAAAATACACTAATCTAGCTGTCTCAACATCTGTGAGACTTCTAATCTTTCTTACAGCATATGCTGCAGAACTTACTCTGCTTGCTAATTTAGATATACGGGGCCCTATTGAAGTTTCGCATCAATAATACCAGGGGACAATCCCCTACAAGATAAGGCAAGGTTTATTTTCATTAGATTCCAAGTATTTTCCATGGCAGTAAAAACAAGGGATATTATCTTCTTTTTTGTCACATTCTGGTGAGGAATTAGGATTATTGTTAGTTTTCTTCCTATTCTTTTTATTAGCCATCATAGGAAGGATTTGCCTCAATCATGCTATTGCTATTAAGATAAGCAATTGCATTACCAGATATCGCAAATGATGTGTCCAAGATAACGCTTCTTCCCATCACCAGTCTGCATATTTAACATCTGACGCAACGAGATTTTCATCAAAGTGTCATCACTATAAAAACAAAAGTATAATTTTATTCTAAAAATAGATTAAAATTACTTAAAGCCGCGTTCTTATTCGAATTAACTATTTTGACTAATGACGTGAAACACTGATATCACAATATTATTACCAGTTAGTAAGTACACACTACTGTTTTAAAATATAAACACACTAACCTAAAACAGTTATTAATTACCTGAACGGATGGAATAACTAACGTCAAATACTTTTATATAAGCATAATTATGTTTTACCGTAATCGTTACTCAACGTTTCTTTTAAAATGTTTAAAGTGATTAACAAAACAAAAACAGCACTACCGTTGTAGAAAAGCAACCGCTACATCGAGTTTAATGAACATTTATTAATCAAATCACCGAGAAATTAAAACACATGTTAAGGCGTTCGTGTATAGAATCGACAAGGGAATTAACACGCTAGACTAGGCGGTTTCAGTTATTTTATATTCCTTTTAGTAGTTTTGTTGACACTGACTGCCTTACTATAAAATAAGACAATCAAAGGGAGGCCTATGTTCGGCAGTGGACTTCAATAGGTTAAAACGGTAACGGCAGCAAAAAGTGTTACAAACCGACAAAAAAGAAGAAACAACATCCAAAATTTAGTAGATTAATAATAATAAGATGAAATTATATTATAGGATAGGATAGAGGATAGATATTCACCACATCAAATATGATGAGAAGGAATTGTAATGCACAGAATTATAAAAATAAAGTGGAGCAACAAAAGGAAGAAAATTATCCTAGAGGGAAATACATCACTTGTATCTGTTAGTTGAATTCCCTAAATATAAAAAAGAACTATTTATGACAAGTTATTTTTATTTCAATCTGTTCCGTTCTATCTGAAATCAGCAATCTAAAAACGTAAATATCTTTGCATTGCGGCTTTCGTTCCGCTTCGTTCCGTTCTGTTCTAATTAGCTCTCGTATTAAGTTAGGGTTCCTATAATCGTTTTAAAATTCTGTCAGTTTCAAGATTTTATGCAGCATACACGACATAGATATTATATACCGTTGCCTCCTATTAAAGTCCACTGCTGGACATAGAGCTCTACCGTAGATTGCATCATAGGAGGATATTTGCCATAGCTGCCACGCTATATATATATATATATATATATATATATATATATATATATATATATATATCCAACCTGTGTAAATTCCACGTCAATAGATTTGATAGTTTTTGAATAAAACCACACCTACATCTATCCTCCACTATGTATCGAAATATAAATGCGTTGTCACCCCTGAAGCCTATGGTGGAATGCCTCATTACCATTCTCTACACTCGTCATAATTAAGTTCTTATTGAACACTTAGTGAGCAAATAAGTACTTGAATGCTTGAATACAAAACCTTGAATACAAAACACAGCAGCATTTAGCTGTTGTTTTACATTGGTATTTTGTGAGAAAAGGGTTGTTCCTCGTTTTGAGCCGACCTATTCGTGCTAATCTGCAGCTGGCCAGCACCTTAAAGCTAGCACCTTTAGGGGTCTTTTTGGCCACGCATGATTAACATTCCTCAATTTCTTCAAGATATGGTCAGCCCATTACCACCTCAGCTTATTGATCTGTCGGGTTCTGTTGTTACTCTGGTTCTACTGAATTATTTTACTATTATTTAAAGTAATACTTATGCTAGCAAACCCAGTATCACTAATACTATTGGCAAATGTAACTAAATATCGCGTTCTTTTTCTTTAGAAACCGCGTGGAAAGCACGTTAACTTTCACCTTGTGTTACACATACACCATTTAATTACTACTATAGGTGTGTTTGTATGTAACTCGTCAAAAGCCTAAACAGATCAGGTAAATTTAGTTTTAAAGTACTGTCTTCTCAAAAACAAATATTTACATGAGATTGAAACTAATTTGTAAAATGAAAAAGTTTCATAAAAATAACACAAAATTATTGTATCACAATGTTATAATTTTATAATAGGTACATTACATAATAATTAATAATACATTGTGTATAATTAATATCAGATTGTGATAGAATTTATCATTATGATATATTCAAAATCCATATTTTGGAAATAATTTATAATATATTTATTATTATTCACTATTAAAAATAAAATAATAATTTGTTCTTTACTTTAACAAATGTACAACACCTACAACACAACAGTAAATACTGTATTTAACTTTCAAGAGCTCTATGTTTTTCCCAAGATATTTTAGAAAAACTGAAAATATGTGCTGTAATGTACTAAGGTTGTTTTTAATACACACGCAATATTATATTCATTACATTCGCTACGTGATGGTGTAAAAAATCTATCGCTTCACTTCATTCGGCTAGTAGAAAAATCTTGCGAAATCAAACAAACAGACGATCGCAAAAATCATCGGATTTAAAATCATTCAACCTTAGGGATTCACAATC
The DNA here is from genome assembly GCA_963668995.1 of Parnassius mnemosyne. Taxonomy (NCBI): domain Eukaryota; kingdom Metazoa; phylum Arthropoda; class Insecta; order Lepidoptera; family Papilionidae; genus Parnassius; species Parnassius mnemosyne. The sequence goes on along the minus strand of CAVLGL010000002.1, from coordinate 13,230,405 downwards.
CTCAAAGGTGCGGGAACAATCGTTATTAAAAAGGAAACCAGGCATGGTGTTTACAAACACAAAAAGTTTTCTTGAAATAGTAACAAGCACAAGTAAGTTATACTAATTACTCGACTCCAAAGAGTCAGAATTTCCTTCATGGCCCGGAATATATTTAGACCTTATCTATCAAAAAGTTTACAATTTTTATTAGCAAAAATTGTTTAGTAAGGGTTATTATACTACTAAAGAGTATGTGATTGAGAATGAGTCGATCGCTACCATGTTGTTTCTAAATGTTTTCATACTAATAGTAGAAAATATTATATTGTATATTAATATTTTAAAACAAAAATAGAAACTATAACTAGAAACTTAATTATCATATAATCCTACTCCCCGCGGTATCGTGCCAAGAACGCTGGCTGCGTTTCCCTGCTGAATGGCTATACTTAGCCTTTGAGCGAGAAAAGAACCAGCCCTCTTATCACCAGCAAGCGACCAGCCGCGGATGAAGTTCCTTTCCTTTTTCATTTTTAAATGTCCCGCTGGATTTCTTGCTAGTTCTACCTTGGACTGAGGTTTTTTCTGAACCCGTGATAAAGTGTAAATGACTTTCAATAAGTATTCGTATAATCTATATTGAATAAAATCGATTCTAGTATATTCTATTCTATTCTATTGGCAAGTCCTACCAACTATATACGGTTAAGTATACATATAAGTATAGATCTATAACAGTGTACTTTTATCTTATACATATACATATATCTAATATACACAATATACACATATATATATACATATATCTATATATACATATATATATAGATATATGTATATACATATATCTAATATACAAATATTTATGTTTGTTTGTTCGTATTTTATGCGCTACCATACATGTTTAAAAAATCAATCTCCCCATCTCATCGTAAATGTCGATAGAGGTATAAGAGCGGTGACAAAACGAGCACAGAGTTCACCTGATGAAAGTGGATGCTGTGGCATATAGACATCCACATTCATACTCTATTAGGAATCAAAATGCAAATGAGGTGACACCCCTTAGTACTAAAATGGAATGTATTGTTTTCAGCAAAAAGGGTCTCCAGATCTCTACACCCACCATACGAAACACAGCATCATTGAGCTGCCATTTTACGCTGATATTCTGTGAAAGCATGATATTTCCCCGTGTAGTGGCGGGTAAGAATACCTACTACCCCATATCTTCCCGTGGGTGTTGTAAGATGCAACAGAGGGAAACTGAGGCAGAAGATGGGCAGCAGCATCTTTCTGATAACAGTAAAATAACAGTAAAAAAACTGCAGTTGCCAACCAGCTAGTCAAGCGTGGCAACTATGACAATATACCCTTCATGAATAAAATTACGAAGAAACGGCCCCCAGTCCTTGGCGGTGCCGCTATTCCTGGCTACGGTGGCGAACATGGTAAGTGCGGGGCAGGGGGTGCTAAGAATCTTCGGTGGAGGTTCGGTGGCAACCTAAGACGACTCGACCTGGTAACATATAACGTACGCACCCTGAGGACTGACAAGAAGATCCTAGAGCTGGAAGAAAAGATAGACAAGTTGCGCTACAATATTATAGGATTATCCGAGGTCCGAAGAGAGGGGGAGGACACGGTAATCCTCGAAACTTGTTCTATCACTGGAGGGCGACCACGTGTCCCAAATAGTTGTCGAATTTATCGTCCACAAGTCTCTCATTGACAACGTTGTAAAGATTGGAAGTGTGTCGACGGGGGTTGCGTACCTTATACTCACAATCACCAAACGGTATTCGCTGAAGGTCATACAGGATTACGCACCAACCTTGGCACATCCCAATAAGGAGGTGGAGGAAATGCATATATCTAAAGCCATGCATTCCTCCAAAACCCAATATACGGTGTTAATGGGAGATTTCAACGCAAAACTAGGCACAGAAGAGAACGGTGAGGAGATAGGGAAATTCGGAACAGGGCAACGTAACACAAGGGGCTAGCAGCTGGCCGATTTCATGGAGAAAGAGGGACTCTTTATGATGAACTCTTTCTTCCAGAAGCAGCCCCACAGGAAGCTGGCCTGGCCGAGCCCCAACGGTTCAACAAAAAATGAGATTGACTTCATTATGACGACTAGACGGCAACTGTTCAGTGATGTCTCAGTGATCGTGAGGGTGAAAACCGGTGGGAGACACACTGAACCTAAACGGTAAGTTAGAGAGGTCACGTCTAATGAAGTCAACGCTCCGTCCCCCGCGTGCACAAATCGAAAGTCCAGAAAATTTTCAACTCGAGCTACAAAATCGTTTTTTCAGTGCCTAGAAGATTGCAATGCAGTGGACGATATGAATGCACAAGCTCGTGGAAACTGTCCATGCGGTCGGAGCTAAGTTTTGCACGACCCGCCGCAGAAGAACACCAAAACTCTCCGACCACCCTCTTAATCTCATTGCTGTTAGACGGTAAATGAAGCTGCAGTCTTCAGCAGATTTTACAGTGTACAGGCAATTGAACAAAGATCTCCAAATGCATGCGGCGCGGCTTATGCAACTTCAACACAGCTCGTATTGAAGAAGTGATCGAGCGAAACCATGACTCCAAAGTCTTTGCCAGAGATCTGTCTGCTAGAAAGAGCCAGTCTTTCCTGCTAAGGAGTCTATCTGGGTCGCTCTCTTACCTATAATTAAGCTGTGAGGCATTCCGTCTTAATCCTCAGAGGTGATATGAGTACAACGCATCTGCCTTGCATAGTCTTCCTTGTTTAAATTTGGCTGCAGGTGTCCATGGACTGCAGAAGTCACTACCAGGTGGAATGTAAGTTAATTTATAACTGTAGTTTTATAGAAAAAATAGATACATATAATAAATACGGGATAAATTTTATTTTTATTACAGAATTTTCATTCAGCTCTATGCTGAAAAAGAATTGTCACAATTCCCTAATCGTAAAGTGAACCTATCATACTAAAAAGACGCAATTCTCTGCCATTGTCTTTAAACAAAGACGTCTGTTGACTGTTATTGTTCGAGGGTAGTTTTCTACTACGATAATAAAAACAAAAAAGATTGCAGACTTTTCGCCTAAGCTGGCCCAAGTGTTAAAACCGTAACTTTTAAATTGCGACGTTCGACCTTATTTCGTTGAATAGAAAATGAAATATTATGGAATGTTGAAATTTTATATTGTACTCAATTTAAACCATTTACCAACCAACATATTTTCAGCTTTAGTTTCAAAGAAAATAATAATAATAATATGATTGTTATTTATAAAATTCAGAAATTATGTAGAAGAATTCATAACTAACACATATATTTTTCTTAAGAATTATATGAGTAATGTAAGTAGCACTCCCAAATATGTTAAATTATCAATGATTGGATCACCTGGTAGTGAAAATTAAAATTTTATATATTTCATATAAATACATAAAAACATACATGCAAACATACAAAATTACTTGTTTATGTTTCATCATTTCAGCCCTTCACAAGTCCACTGCTGAACATAGGCCTGCCCCAAAGAATGCCACAAAGCACGGTCCTGAGCCACCTGCATCCATCGACTTCCTGCATGTCTTACCAGGTCGTCACTCCATCTCGTGAGGGGACGCCCTACACCTCGCCTACCGGTACGAGGCTGCCACTCGAGAACCTTCTTCCCCATCGGTTGTCGGTTCTTCGAGCTATATGGCCGACCCACTGCCACTTCAGCTTACTAATCCGTTGGGCTATGTCGGTTACTCTGGTTCTACTGCGGATATTCTCATTCCTAAGTTTATCACGCAGAGAAACTCCGAGCATAGCCCTCTCCATAGCTCGCTGAGCGACCTTGAGCTTCCTCATACGGCCAGCAGTGAAGGACCACGTCTCAGTTCCGTAAGTCATCACTGGCAACACGCACTGGTTGTACAATTTCGTTTTCAGGTTTTGAGGTATGTCTGACGAGAAGATGTGTCGTAGCTTCCCGAACGCTGCCCAGCCGAGTTGAATCCGTCGATTGACCTCTCGGTTGGAAGTTGGACCAGCGATTCTGCCATAAGGGCTATATCGTCGGCAAATCGAAGGTGAGTGATGTACTCACCATTGATGTTGATACCGTATCCTTTCCAGTCCAGAAGCTTGAAAACGTCTTCCAATGCAGCGGTGAAGAGTTTCGGGGATATGACGTCACCCTGTCTTACACCTCTCTGCAATTGGATAGGTTTCGTACTCTGGTTCTGTACTCGGATAGCCATCGTAGCCCTACTGTACAAGCACTTCAACACTTCGATATACCGACAGTCAACTTGGCACCGCTGAAGGGACTGCAGCACCGCCCAAATTTCGACGGAATCAAAGGCTTTCTCATAGTCCACATACGCCAGACATAGTGGCAAATTGTACTCTTCGGACTTCTGTACAATTTCTCGAAAGGTATGTATGTGGTCTATGGTGCTAAAGCCCTTTCGGTAACCGGCTTGTTCGGGAGGCTGGAAGTCGTCAAGTCTGCGCGCGAGACGATTCGAAATGACTCTCGAAAACAGCACGTAGACGCGGCTCAGAAGGGAAATCGGTCTGTAGTTCTTCAATAGAGCGTTGTCACCTTTCTTGAAGAACAAGACCACCGCACTTCTGCTCCACGCCTCCGGTGTAATGCCACCATGGAGGACGGAATTAAAGAGCTTCTGAAGGACTTCAAGTACCGGTCTTCCACCCGCTTTCAGAAGCTCCGCTGTAATTCCATCCTCGCCTGGGGCCTTACCGTTTTTAAGGTGCTGGAGAGCCATTCTAATCTCGCTCAGACTGACGTCCGGGATATCTTCGGAATAGTGTCGGATGAGACTCGCTCTTGGATCGTTACTCACACTTGCGTGTGGCTCCAACGATGACGTGTACAGCTGCCCATAGAACCTCTCAATCTCACTCAAAATCTCAGGTGTCCCACACCTGAAACGATGCTGCCACATCCTGTCTTCAGCTTTGACAGGTGGCTGTTTCTGGCAGACAGATCTCTGGCAAAGACTTTGGAGCCTTGGTTCCGCTCGATCGCTTCTTCAATACGAGCTGTATTGAAGTTGCGTAAGTCCCGCCGCATGCATTTGGAGATCTGTCTGTTCAGATGCCTGTATGCTGTCAAGTGTTTATGTTTATCAACGTTTAATTAGTTAAGTTGCGACAAAGAGCGAAGTTAGGAGGAGGATTGGTGAAAAATTACTTTAAAAGATTCCGTTACATACTCGTAGATAGATAGATGTAGAGATATATGGATACACGCGGAGCATTAGCTTTTATTATTTTATTAAAAAGCGAATACCATATCTTCAGATAAACTACGTGTAATTTATTCAGCGTAGCTACAGCACTTAGCTTATATACCGAGCAAACAGTCATGGCACACTAATCGTTAAAAGAAAGAGAACAAAATTATCCAAAAATTGCTTTCGTGCTTGTTGTAAAATCGCTGAAGGCATAAAAGAAGTAATGCATGTAGATACGCAGCATATAACAATACGTGACCTGAAAGCTTTAAATTCGGGTCACGTGCACCTCGTGCGCCGTTTTCTAGCGCCTCTTGGCTAATGCCTCTTACTGATTTTTCTTACCTTGTCATTTTATAAGAATTCGATAATCCCTAACATAAAAATGTATATCCGTACCAAAATCCAACAAAATAATGAGTTTGGCGATTAATGCTTAATACAAGCAACTAAATTGACGTAAATTGGCGCGGGTTAATTTATCACCTTTTCGGGAATTAAACGAATTTAATTCATACAAAAACTGCGGGACGTTCAAGGGCAGTTATTATTTTTATCAAAAAATGGTATAGCGATAAGTGAATCCCTTACCGCGACAATAAAAGATTTGGCCAAAGGTATGAATTTCGCAATAACACCGTGAAAAATCCAGTATTTTTTTAAAGGATAGGGTGACAAACGAGCACACTGTCCACCTGATGGTAAGCGGTTGCTGTGGCCCGTAGACATCTACATCTATCCTCGTTTGCGAAATAAAATGCAGATGCGTTGTCAGCCGTGAGGACTAAGATAGAATGCCCCTTTTCCAGTATCTCCGGTTCTCTACACTCACCATACAAAACACAGCAGCATTAAAGCTGCTATTTTACGTTGATATTCTGTGAGAGCGTGGTTCTTCCCCGGTCGAGCCCACCCATTCGTGCTACAACTATACTATTAATATAGCTGCAACATGGCTCTACCACGTATATTGGTGGATGGTCCATTATTAAAACAATTATCGTAAGGAGAGTAGTGGTTTTAGATCTATCTAAATAGATATATCTATATAGAACACTATCGGAGCATGCTTGCAACATTACATGGTCAATACAACTTTCGTTAGGAGTGGGGAGAACATGAGCTGCTAAAAGTCCATGGTGCGCTATTAAATCTAAATATTTACTGCTGTTAAGGTCATTATTATTACGAAAGATATTTATATTTATATCTCCAATCAAGATTACAGATCTTACAGAACTAACGATGCAAGACAGAGATCGATCTATCACAAAATGTATTTATATTTCTTTGGGAAGGTGAAGGAAAATGGCATATATATTATTACAATTTACAACAAGACCACTCGCATCAGAAATTAAAGGTTGGAATATATTATGCTTTATTTCAGATTTTATATATAGGTATATATCGTCGTTTTTGTTAAAAAAGCATATTAATAAAAATTATTTATATAATTATACAGAAAAACAGCAATTATTGTAAAAATCCATTTAATTTTTCTACCGACTTCCAAAAAGGAGACTGTACTCAATTCGACTGTATGTTTTTTTATGTGTGTTACCTCTTAACTTATTACTGGGTTGACCGATTTCGATGATTCTTTTTATTTGAAAGCTGGTGCTTCACATGTAGTCCCGTATAAATTTCATCAAGGTCTGACCCATAGTTTTTAGAGTTATTCTTAATAATTTATATTGAAGTCGGTTGTACAACATTTTTTATTTTATATTATCTCTGGAAATACTTCGAAGCATGCAATAATATTTCGACGAAAACTTACTCACAATTTTTAAATAAAACTAATTTTACGGATTTTATCGCGTATATTAACTTATTTTATATTCCCGACGTTTCGGGTGCTTTCCAGCACCCGTGGTCACGGGGGACTGAGTTGTTTGACGTCCTGTTGTCATAGTTAGCCCGGCTACCTTCAGTTTTTTAATATTAATTTTTGATTCGATTTACGCAGAATGAGCTTACAGTATCTTGAATTCTAGCAGTGGTATACTTGGGTTTGGATTTGATTTTATTAATTATGGGATCCCAGGCAGATGGCAGCACCCATCCATCTTCTCTATTGAAATCAGGATGTTTTTTAATTTCAATAGCCTCGCGAATCATCCTTGGGAGGAATCGGTGTTCTTTTGCGAGGATTTGTGGTCTATCAAATCTAATGTAATGACGGGGACGATCCTGAACATGTTCACAAACTGCAGACTTCCCGATACGTCGGTGCTTCACGTCAGCTATATGTTCTTTAACGCGGGTTTTAATAGATCTTTTTGTTTGTCCTATGTACGAGAGACCACATTCACAATCCAGCTTGTACACTCCTGCATCTTGTAGAGGGATATGACACTTGACGTATGGTAAAAATTGACCAATCTTCTTCAGCGGCTTGAAGTACGTTTTAATGGAAGCTCGCTTCAAGATGTAGCCAACCTTGTCTGTGACTCCTCTGACATAGGGTAGTACAGCAGGCACACGCTCGACTGTGGCTGGCTTCACTCGGTCACTGTGATGTAGGCGCGGGACCCGAAGCTTGTTGTCTTGCAGTACTTGCTCGACGTGTTGAAGCTCGGCGGCCAGATGTTTTCTGTCACAGATCCCTCGTGCTCTCTGAAACAAAGATTTTCCCACGGTAGCTAACTGTGAAGGATGATGGTGAGATTCACCATTTAAATATCGGTTGGTATGGGTATTTTTTCTGTACACAGTATGACCAATAGTGTTATCAGGATTTCGGATGACTAAAACATCTAGAAAAGCTAAAGTATTGTTTGCCTTTAACTCCATTGTAAATTGTATTTTAGGGTTTATGGAATTAAGGTGGTTTAAAAATGCAGTTACTTTGTCAGATGGTAAAATTGTGAAAGTATCGTCTACGTACCGCTTGTAGAATCTTGGATTTACAGGAGCAGTAAGAAGGGCTTTCTCCTCAAAGTCCTCCATGAATATGTCGGCGACTACGGGAGATACAGGTGAGCCCATTGCCACTCCGTCTACTTGCATGTAGAACTCTTCTTTACACAATAAATAGCCAGATGGGAGGCAGTGTTTGAGTAATACTGCATATTCTGTAGGCATGTTGTTATCTTCTAGCTTTCTAGTAACAATTGAGATGCAGTCTTCAATAGGTAGGCATGTGAATAGTGACTGAACATCAAAACTGACCATAGTTTCATTGTCAGCGAGATGTAGGTCTTTAATCTCACTAACAAATTGGTATGAATCATTTGTGTGTGCTCTGGTATGTCCTCTTAGTGGTGACAGTATTTTTGCCAAGTGTTGAGCCAACTTATAAGTTGGTGAATCGATCTGGCTTACTATAGGACGTAGTGGAGCGTTTGGTTTGTGTATTTTCGGTAACCCATACAACCTCGGTGGTTTGGCACATGATGGTATTGTCGAATTCACGTCAAGATCTAATTTTTCGGAGTATTTCTTTATTAAATCAGTAGTTGTTTTGAGTGTATTAGTTGTAGGGTCTATTTTGATCTTTTTGTATGTACTTACGTCCGATAAAAGTTGTTGTATTTTGAAATTATACTCTGACGTGTCCATTATTACCGTAGCATTTCCTTTATCCGCGCGGAGAATCGTGAGGTCGGGTCTGTTGCGTAAGTTGTACAACGCTTAAATTCGTCTTTGGGAAGATTTAGTTTCGGGGCTGAACTTCGACGTAACAAGGACGAAATGTCTTGACGTATAGCCTCTAAATCCTCTTTACCTATATTATTCTTAAACAGACAATCCTCAACACTACAGATAATTTCCTCGTACGGGATTTTTTGCGGCGTTATAGTAAAATTTAAGCCTTTCGACAATACTTTTATTGTAGGTTCGTCCAGTGTTTCTTTTGACAAATTATAGACCGTGCGTTGTTTATTGTTTGCGTCTGTGGTCAACGGTTGTTGCGTTTCGTTTCTACGTTGACATGGATGTTTGGCATTTGATTTGATAGTTAATTTTTGGTATTTTTCTATTTGTTTGTCTTTGCATTCATTATATTTCGATATTTCGCGTTTGTTTAAAGTTTCAATGCAATTATTAAAATCAAATGTCGTTAAAACTGTCTTTAACTCACTGGACAAATTGTCTATGGTATTATTTATGATTTGTAAATCGAACCGTTTTTGCTGAATCACCGTTCGTAGCAACTTTTTACTTGCCTGATTTAAGATCTTAGCGCTTCCTCGAATGTCCTTTTTAGTAGATATTTTGACGCACGTAGGAATGAGCTGGTGGTCGCGGCACCTTTTCAGAAAATTCAATGATGTTACATATCTTGCGCGCTTGGTCATGAGATCTTCTAATCGGCGAATTTTATTTGCAATTACCAGTCCGTACTGGTTTACATAATGATTTCTTATATATACACGAACACTGCACATTTTTAAATAAAACTAATTTTACGGATTTTATCGCGTATATTAACTTATTTTTATATTTCCGACGTTTCGGGTGCTTTCCAGCACCCGTGGTCACGGGAGACTGAGTTGTTTGACGTCCTGTTGTCATAGTTAGCCCGGCTACCTTCAGTTTTTTAATATTAATTTTTGATTCGATTTACGCAGAATGAGCTTACAGTATCTTGAAGTCTAGCAGTGTTATACTTGGGTTTGGATTTGATTTTATAATTTATGGGATCCCAAGCAGATGGCAGCACCCATCCATCTTCTCTATTGAAATTAGGATGTTTTTTAATTTCAATAGCCTCGCGAATCATCCTTGGGAGGAATAGGTGTTCTTTTGCGAGGATTTGTGGTCTATCAAATCTAATGTAATGACGGGGACGATCCTGAACATGTTCACAAACTGCAGACTTCCCGATACGTCGGTGCTTCACGTCAGCTATATGTTCTTTAATCTTTAAAATAAAATCTTTGTTTCAGAGAGCACGAGGGATCTGTGACAGAAAACATCTGGCCGCCGAGCTTCAACACGTCGAGCAAGTACTGCAAGACAACAAGCTTCGGGTCCCGCGCCTACATCACAGTGACCGAGTGAAGCCAGCCACAGTCGAGCGTGTGCCTGCTGTACTACCCTATGTCAGAGGAGTCACAGACAAGGTTGGCTACATCTTGAAGCGAGCTTCCATTAAAACGTACTTCAAACCGCTGAAGAAGATTGGTCAATTTTTACCATCCGTCAAGTGTCATACCCCTCTACAAGATGCAGGAGTGTACAAGCTGGACTGTGAATGTGGTCTCTCGTACATAGAACAAACAAAAAGATCTATTAAAACCCGCGTTAAAGAACATATAGCTGACGTGAAGCACCGACGTATCGGGAAGTCTGCAGTTTGTGAACATGTTCAGGATCGTCCCCGTCATTACATTAGATTTGATAGACCACAAATCCTCGCAAAAGAACACCGATTCCTCCCAAGGATGATTCGCGAGGCTATTGAAATTAAAAAACATCCTAATTTCAATAGAGAAGATGGATGGGTGCTGCCATCTGCTTGGGGTCCCATAATTAATAAAATCAAATCCAAACCCAAGTATTCCACTGCTAGACTTCAAGATACTGTAAGCTCATTCTGCGTAAATCGAACCAAAAATTAATATTAAAAAACTGAAGGTAGCCGGGCTAACTATGACAACAGGACGTCAAACAACTCAGTCCCCCGTGACCACGGGTGCTGGAAAGCACCCGAAACGTCGGGAATATAAAATAAGTTAATATACGCGATAAAATCCGTAAAATTAGTTTTATTTAAAAATGTGTAGTGTTCGCGTAAATATAAGAAATCATTACTTACTCACAAGTTTAAAGTGTAAACTGAAACATATTGTTAGAAACAATTAATTATATAATTCAGTACCTATATCTACATTTATTTATATATTTAGTAGTCAAAACTGGTCTATAATACACAACATAACACAAACATTAATCATTATCGAAAAATAAACCATTAATTTATTTTGAATTAGCAGTAAACTAAAAGCAATAACTTTTCTTTTATACATTAATCATAGCAAAATAAACCTTTTTGGAATTCTTTAGCTTTCCATTAAGGCTAAATTAAATGTTTCGACACGTTCTCTCTCATAGTCACTGCCAATATTCCTGCAATAAATTACTTCTACAACGCAAACAAAGTTTTTTATTACTTTACTTTTGCTGCCTAAACCAAACAAGCTCACAATGAAAGTTTATTTTTTGATTTTCAAAGTATTCAAACAGAAACGTGGTTGCGGTTACGATTTTATTAAAATTAAAAATTAAACATGCGGTATGTGTCTAGGTGTGCGCGGCAATGACATAACACATGAGTCATAAGTTGAAGTCCATATATAGAACTTAATATTAAATAACATAATATACAATATTTTTACAATAATAAAAAAAATTAAATCTAAAAAATTTAAATATCATTTAATCCTACTTTCCGCAGTACAGTACCAAGGACGCTGGCTGTGTTTCCTCGTTGATTGGCCGGCTACATTTAGCTATTGAGCGAGAAGAGAACCAGCTCTCTTATTACCAGCAGTTAAGACAAATCGCGGATACAGTTTCTTACGGACCGAGAGTCTATACAGCAAATAACACAAGTATGTAGTAGACTCATACTTGTGCTACTTACTCCATTCAGCCGATACTAATGCCACCCTGGCTCTAAACGAGGTATCCCTGAAATGAGAGAACGCACGTAGCTTCCCAGACTAGGATTTTCCTCCCAAGGGACCAAATCTATACCATACCATTGGGTCTCCTTTCATCGTCTCTAAATATTCCACATGGCTCTTAAACCGGGGGAACATTTATAGGGATAAGAGCTCTTCGGATAACATCGTTCATATCATAATTTTTATGTTTAAACACTCATTACCCAATCATTCACTTTAATATAACATTGAAACCTCTCGATTATATTACTCAAAATTCCTTGTGTGGTTCTTCCATCGTAGGATTTTCCACCCTGTCATTTGTGAAGCATTAATGGACGGACAACATTGATTTAATATTTCACTTCTCGCTGTCGTCAGTATTTCGACGTCATCAATCTTTTCAAAGCTCAAGTAAAAAGGACTTCTCTTAATGTTAAACCAATGCGATTTTCACTTTCAGTCCTCAATCGCATTTAAAACCCAGTTAACTTATCATAATAAAACAAATGGGATATGACAAAAGCTTAGGTATATTTAGCAGTGGCCTATATTTTATCTTTTTTTTATTCATTCATAATTTCCTTTCATATGCCGTGTAGTGGCGGTCAAGAATACCACTACCCCATATCCTCCCGTGGGTGTCGTAAAAGGCGACAAAGGGAAACAGGCAGGAGATGGGCAGCAGCATCTTCCTGATAATAGCCAAAATTATAATAAAAAAACTGCGGTTGCCAACCCGCTCGCCAAGCGTGGCAACTATGGCAAATACCCCCCTATGAATGTAACAAAGAGACGGCCCCCAGTCCCCGGCGGCCCCGCTATTCCTGGCTACGGTGGCGACCATGGTAACGGCGGGGCAGGGGGTGCTAAGAATCTCCGGTGGAGGTTCGGTTGCCACCTACAACGACTCGACCTGGCAACGTACAACGCACGCACCCTGAGGACTGACGAGAAGATCGTGGAGCTGGAAGAAGAGATAGACAAGTTGCGCTGGCATATTATAGGATTATCCGAAGTCCGAAGAGAGGGGGAGGACACGGTAATCCTCGAATCCGGCAACTTGCTCTATCACCGGGAGGGCGACCATCTGTCCCAAGGAGGTGTCGGATTTATCGTCTACAAGTCTCTCGTTAACAACGTTGTAAAGATCGGGAGTGTGTCGACGAGGGTTGCGTACCTTATACTCAGAATCACCAAACGGTATTCGCTGAAGGTCATACAGGTTTACGCACCAACCTCGGCACACCCCGATGGGGAGGTGGAGGAAATGTATGAGGATATTTCTAGAGCCATGCATTCCTCCAAAACCCAATATACGGTGTTAATGGGAGACTTCAATGCAAAACTAGGCACAAGAGAGAACGGTGAGCTGAAAGTAGGGAAATTTGGAATAGGGCAACGGAACCCAAGGGGCCAGCAGCTGGCCGACTTCATGGAGAAAGAGGGACTCTTTATGATGAACTCTTTCTTCCAGAAGCGGCCCCACAGGAAGTGGACCTGGTCGAGCCCCGACGGTTCCACAAAAAATGAGATTGACTTCATTATGACGACCAGACGACAACTGTTCAGTGATGTCTCCGTGATCGCGAGGGTGAAAACTGGTAGCGATCACCGAATGGTTAGAGGCACACTGAACCTAAACGTTAAGTTGGAGAGGTCTCGTCTAATGAAGTCAACGCTCCGTCCCCCTCGTGCTCTGTTCCAAAGTCCCGAAACCTTTCAGCTCGAGTTACAAAACCGTTTTCAGTGCCTGGAAGACTGCAATGAAGTGGACGATATGAATGACAAGCTCGTGGAAACTGTCCATGCGGTTGGAGCTAAGTTCTGCAAGACCCGCCGCAGAAGAACACAAAAACTCTCCGATCACACTCTTAATCTCATGGCTGTTAGACGGGAGATGAAGCTACATTCTTCAACAGACTTGACAGCATACAGGCATCTGAACAGACAGATCTCCAAATGCATGCGGCGGGACTTACGCAACTTCAATACAGCTCGTATTGAAGAAGCGATCGAGCGGAACCAAGGCTCCAAAGTCTTTGCCAGAGATCTGTCTGCCAGAAAGAGCCAACTGTCAAAGCTGAAGACAGAATGTGGCAGCATCGTTTCCGGGACACCTGAGATTTTGAGTGAGATTGAGAGGTTCTATGGGCAGCTGTACACATCATCGTTGGAGCCACACGCAAGTGTGAGTAACGATCCAAGAGCGAGTCTCATCCGACACTATTCCGAAGATATCCCGGATGTCAGTCTGAGCGAGATTAGGATGGCTCTCCAGCACCTTAAAAACGGTAAGGCCCCAGGCGAGGATGGAATTACAGCGGAGCTTCTGAAAGCGGGTGGAAGACCGGTACTTGAAGTCCTTCAGAAGCTCTTTAATTCCGTCCTCCATGGTGGCATTACACCGGAGGCGTGGAGCAGAAGTGCGGTGGTCTTGTTCTTCAAGAAAGGTGACAACGCTCTCTTGAAGAACTACAGACCGATTTCCCTTCTGAGCCGCGTCTACGTTCTGTTTTCGAGAGTCATTACGAATCGTCTCGCGCGCAGACTTGACGACTTCCAGCCTCCCGAACAAGCCGGTTTCCGAAAGGGCTTTAGCACCATAGACCACATACATACCCTTCGGCAAGTTGTACAGAAGTCCGAAGAGTACAATTTGCCACTATGTCTGGCGTATGTGGACTATGAGAAAGCCTTTGATTCCGTCGAAATTTGGGCGGTGCTGCAGTCCCTTCAGCGGTGCCAAGTTGACTGTCGGTATATCGAAGTGTTGAAGTGCTTGTACAGTAGGGCTAAGATGGCTATCCGAGTACAGAACCAGAGTACGAAACCTGTCCAATTGCAGAGAGGTGTAAGACAGGGTGACGTCATATCCCCGAAACTCTTCACCGCTGCATTGGAAGACGTTTTCAAGCTTCTGGACTGGAAAGGATACGGTATCAACATCAATGGCGAGTACATCACTCACCTTCGATTTGCCGACGATATAGTCCTTATGGCAGAATCGCTGGAGGACCTAAGCACTATGCTCAATGACCTCAATAGTGTTTCCCAACGGATAGGTCTTAAGATGAACATGGACAAAACTAAGATCATGTTTAATGTCCATGTCACACCTATGCCGGTAGTTGTTGGGAACACTAAGCTCGAAGTTGTTGACGAGTATGTTTACCTGGGACAAATAGTCCGACTAGGTAAGTCCAACTTCGACCGAGAGGTCAATCGACGGATTCAACTCGGCTGGGCAGCGTTCGGGAAGCTACGACACATCTTCTCGTCAGACATACCTCAAAACCTTAAAACGAAATTGTACAACCAGTGCGTGTTGCCAGTGATGACTTACGGAACTGAAACGTGGTCCTTCACTGCTGGCCGTATGAGGAAGCTCAAGGTCGCTCAGCGAGCTATGGAGAGGGCTATGCTCGGAGTTTCTCTGCGTGATAAACTTAGGAATGAGGATATCCGCAGTAGAACCAGAGTGACCGACATAGCCCAACGGATTAGTAAGCTGAAGTGGCAGTGGGCCGGCCATATAGCTCGAAGAACCGACAACCGATGGGGAAGAAAGGTTCTCGAGTGGCAGCCTCGTACCGGTAGGCGAAGTGTAGGGCGTCCCCCCACGAGATGGAGTGACGACCTGGTAAGACATGCAGGAAGTCGATGGATGCAGGTGGCTCAGGACCGTGTTTTGTGGCATTCTTTGGGGGAGGCCTATGTTCAGCAGTGGACTTGTGAAGGGCTGTAATGATGATGATGATGATGATGAATAGCCTTTCACAAGATTATTACTGAACACTGGCCTCACCTGGAATGCAATAAAAGACGGTTCTGATCTATCAATCAATCGACTTCTTGCATGTCTGACCAGTACTTTATACTTCGCTTAGAGGTACGAGACTGCCGTCGAAAACCTTTCTTTACCATCAGTTGTCGCTGCTTGTTCGAGCTTATGGCTAGCCCATTGCCATTTCATCATGATGTAGTTTTTTTTACTGCTGTTATGATGTTTATTTTATACTACAACTAAATTTTATGTGGTTCTAATACTGAAATTACACTTAAACAATTCAGAGCTCGCTGCAAAATAATTAATTCATGCCTAAATTTTAAATAAATTTAAAAGTTCATTTTACCCTAATCTCGAACATATTTAAAATTGTAATGGAATAGATATTATAACATAGCCATTTCAAATTATCTAAAGTAAGCATAAGGAATCAACTAAGGAATCTAGTCACTGGTTACACGCTTTACCATCCAGTAATCTCGGCACATTACTTGATGGGGACAGCTTGCGCATTGCCGTAGGAATCCGACTAGGAGCGGCGATTTGTCAACCCCATCAGTGCCCCTGTAAGAAAAGTGCTGGTAGATTTTCACGGCACGGTTTTTTGAATGATGTCATCCGAAGGGCTCTTGTCTCTATAAATGTTCCCTCGGTTTTAGAGCCTTGTGGAATATTTAGAGACGATGGCAAGAGACCCGACGGTATGACATTGGTCCCTTGGGAGAGAGGTAAAGCCTTAGTGTGGGATGCTACTTGCGTAGACACTCTGGCGACCTTTCACCTCAGGGTGAAAGCTGAGGCGGTATCAGAGTCAGCTGAACTGAGTAAGTGGTGCAAATATGAGTCTCTGAGAGATGACTACATATTTGCGCCATTTGTTGTAGAGACTATCGGTCCATGGGGTCCACGTGCGGTGAGGTTCCTAAAAGAACTCCATCCGTGGCTGATGATAAGAGGGCTGGTTCTTTTCTCGCTCAAAGGTAAGTATAGCCATTCAGCGAGGAAACGCAGCCAGCGTTCTTGGCACGATACCACGGGAAGTAGGACTGTATGATAATTAAGTTACTAGTTTTAGTTTTTTTTTATTATTATAGTTTTAATATTGTATATAATAAAATTTTGTATATTATGTTATGTAAATAAATATTTTTAAGTAAACATTAAATATAACAGTTTGTTGGAAAACATTTACAGTAATTTCCCACGTAACAAATTTATAAAGGTGTGTAAATGAGTATGATAGCGCAACATTCAGTTCAGCTAAAGCAGTGAGAAGGTCATGGTTGTTAAGCATCTCAGTCTCACGTAGTTTCGTAATTCGTATTCAGAATTCGTACATTCTTAGAATTATATATAACTCAGCATGAAAACTCTTTTAGATAGTTCTTCTATTAGTTTTGTTAAGAAAAATACCGATTGGCGTCTCAATCAAATTATCTTTCTTTATCATTATCATTATTACAACAACAAATCCACTGCTGAACATATGCCACCCCGAGTAATGCTCAGGACCGTGCTTTGTCTCATCCCTCGTCGCAGAAATATATTAAAATAAAATAAAATTATATACCCTGCCTTATAAATGTAATGTAGAATGTACATCCTAATAAAAATGGAAAGCATAACGAAATTTCTACCCAAAATCAAAACCTAAAAGCAAATTCAATTTCTATGAGTTTTGTGTTTGTAGTAAAGCTTATCACGTTTCATTAACGTAATTTTCGATACAGTTCACATACCGCCGTGATTCGACTAAAAACACGAACACTAATTGTGTAACCGTTGCCAAATCTCTACTGACAACTTTATTTTGGAACAAAATTACTTATCGCTCCATTAATTATTATCATTATCATGTTTGACATCATGAAAAAAAATATTATCATGTTTGTTCGATCCATTCATAACAATCCATGATTTCAAAACTTACCAATTAAATTTTTTTGGGTTTATGCCTTTGAGCATCTTAGTTTATTATAATTAAGGGATTAATTTTTTGCAACAAACTGAAGCAATCTACTGTCAGTCAATACCATAAATATTATAAGTGGTATAGCAATGCTGCACCAATTTTATCGAACACGAATGGTTCACTCGACTAGAAAAGGACCAAAGAACACCTAGTTTAAGATACTCTACACTCACAATTCGAAACACAGGAGCTTAATGCTGCTGTGTTTCGAAATGCGAGTGTAGAGAATCGCAGAGCTTTTCATTTGAAAACGAGGCATTCCATCTTAGTCCTCAGGGGCGACGACGTATCTTCATTTTAATTGCTTACTAATATAAAGATGATAAAAGAAGTAAAAAAGACAAGTATAGATGTAGATTATTTTTTTAGTAGCGGGGGCAAACGAGCTTGCGGCTTAACTGATTTTGACCTGAGTTTAAGGGCGTTATCAACATTTTAAAAAGGAGTAAGCTCTTTTCTTGAAGGAATTTATTTTTTTAATATTATTAACGCATTGTAAAGTTGCAGGTGGTGTGCCGCCATGAAATTCTGTCCCGTTCTGCTGAGCACACCAAGCCTTTTAGAGTCAAATTTAGCTTTTCCTTACAAGTGACCACGAAACTACACTTCGATATGTCGACACTGAGGATTCCGATGCTAGCCGAAGCAGCAAGGGGAACGATAATTTAAGTCCTGAAATTGAAGCGATATGACAAAGGGGTTCTTTTACCAGTAAACCTATAAGTGTTAAACTGTACTATATTTAGTCGTCCCTAATCCGAGACTTTGTTCAACAACGGCTCAACTTCAGACATAAGTTTGTTCCGGTATTCGAGAAATATTGGCACGGCCGGTGTCAAAAGCATCACCTGTACTGTCAACCGCATTGCAATTAATGCTACTGGCATTACGGGCATTAAAGTATGTACGAGCCCAAAAAAATATCCAATTACATCCGATATATAGTAGTTTAACAATGCAGTTTAAGGCAGTAAATACTGGTGACGAGAAATAACTAGCAGTGGGCTCTTACGTGCTGATGAGAGGAATACTTTAATTACAGTAGTAGGGCAGTAGAAATTTCAAACAATATAGCACGGTTAAAATGTCGACTAATTGACGGCTCCGTGGCACAGTGGCTTAGCAATCAGTTGTTGCACTGGGGGCCGCGGGTTCGAATCCCGCACGGAACTAGTATTTGTATGGCCTGCAAATAATTGTTTCGGGTCTGGATGTTTGCCCTTGTGCAATTTATGTTTGTAAACTGCCTCCACGACACAGGAGAGAGTCCTAGTGTGGGGGTAACGTTTTTTTTACCGAAAAAAAATTAATAGTCTTAGTATACCGTGTAGTAGCGGTGTCCGAATATCTACTACCCTACATCGTTGTGTGAGTGTCGTAAGAAGCGAGAGAAGGAAATTGAAACAGATGTTAGGCAGCAGCATCTTCCTGATAACAACTTAAAATAATAAAAAAACTGCGATTGCCCACCCGCTTGCCAAGCGTGGCAACTATGGTAAATATCCTCCTATGAAGCAACTTATGGGAGATGCCTATATTCAGCAGTGGACTTTAATAGGCTGTAACGGTAATAGACTTTATAAATATTTCATGTGAATATGTGTTACGATAAATTAGATTAAACGCTCAATCTACTACTCTATTTCGTTAATATCAAACGAACAGTCGAAGTACAAAGACGTCCAAAGTAAATTCGTATTTAACAAATTGTGTTAATACTATAGAGATAATCTACCAACCACCAACTTACTATAACAAAAGCTAGTCACGAACGATATTGCTCAACTATTCGCAAAGTTATGACGTTCGAATATCATGTGAAGAAAGTACGTACAAACTATCGCATGAAGTTATTCATTCTGAATCAGCTCATTAATACAATGCATTAAATATATTGAACGGTAGCGTTGGATGTAATCATTCTAAATATAAAATTTAAGATAAGATTAGAGGTATGAACAAAAAGCATTAAATAATATATTTTTATTGGTGTGTAGTGGTGGTTAAGAATATCCACTACCCCATATCTTCCCGTGAGTGTCGTAAGAGGCGACAGAGGGAAACAGGCAAGAGATGGGCACCAGCATCTTCCATACAACAGCAAGACTACAATAAAAACTGCGGTTGCCAACCTGCACGCCAAGAATAGCAACTATGACAAATATCCCCATATAAAATGAAAGTTACGAAGAGATGGCCCCCAGTCCCCGGCGGCCCTGGTATTGCTGGCTCCACTGACAACCATGATAACGGCGGGGCAGGGGGTGCTAAGAATGTCCGGTGGAGGTTCGGTTGTCTTCTAAGACGACTCGACCTGGCATTATACAACGCACGACCCTGAGAACTGACTAGAAGATCCTGTAACTGGAAGAAGAGATAGACGCTGGCATACTATAGGATTATCCGAGGTTCGGAGAGAAGGGGAGGACACGGTAATCCTCGAATCCGGCAACTTGTTCTATCACTGGGAGGGCGACCATCTACCCCAAGGAGGTGTCGGATTTATCGTTCATAAGTCTCTCGATAACAACGTTGTAAAGGTTAGTAGGGTGTCGACGAGCATAGAACCTCGGCATATCCCGATAAGGAGGTGGAGAAAATGTATGAGAATATTTCTAAAGCCATGCATTTCTCCAAAACCCACTACAAGGTGTTAATGGTAGACTTCAACGCAAAATTAGACACAAGAGAGAAAGTTGAGCTGAAATTAGGGAAATTTAGAATAGGGCAACGAAACCCAAAGGGCCAACAACTGGCCGACTTCATAGAGAAAGAAGGACTCTTTATGATGAACTCTTTCTTCTAGAAACGACGTCACAGGAAGTTGACCTGGTCGATGCCCAATTGTTCGACAAAAACTGAGATTGACTTCATTATGACGACCATAGGACAACTGTTCAGTGATGTCTCAGTGATTGCGACGGTGAAAACTGGTAGCGATTACCAAATGGTTAGAGACACACTGAACCTAAACGTTAAATTGGAGAGGTCTCGTCTAATGAAGTCAACGCTCCATCCTCCTCGTGCTTTAATCCAAATTCAAGAAACCTTTCAGCTCGAGTTAAAACCATTTTAGTGCCTACAAGACTGCAATGGAGTGGACGATATGAATAACAAGCTCATGGAAACTGTCCACGCGGTCGGAGCTAAATTTTGAAAGACCGATCACACTCTTAATTTCATGGCTTTTAGACGGGAAATGAAGCTGCAGTTTTCAACAGATTTGACAGCATACAGGCTACTGAACAGACAGATTTTCAAATGCATGCGGCAAGACTAATGTAACTTCAATACAACTTGTAAGCGATCGAGCGGAACCAAGGCTCCAAATTCATTGCCAGAGATCTGTATGCCAGAAAGAGCTAACCGTCAAAGTTGAAGACCGAGTGTAGCACCATCGTTTCAGGGACACCTGGTCCATCGTTGGAGCCACACGCAAGTGTGAGTAACGTTCAAAGAGCAAGTCTTATTCGACACTATTCCAATGATATCCTGGATGTCAGTCTGAGCGAGATTAGAATGGCTCTACAGCACCTCAGGCCCTAGGCAAGGATGGAATTACAACGGAGCTTCTGAAAGTGGGTGGAAAACCGGTAATTGAATTCCTTCAGAAGCTCTTTAATTCTGTCCTCCATGGTGGGACTACCCCGAATGTGTGGAGCAGAAGTGCGGTGGTCTTGTTCTTCAAGAAAGGTGACAGCGCTTCCTTGAAGTACAACAGACTCATTTCCCTTCTGAGCCGCGTCTACGTGCTGTTTTTGAGTCGACGAGTAATCAAATCGTCTCGCACGCAGATTTCATGACTTCCAGCCTCCCGAACAAGCCGATTTCCGAAAAGGCATTAGTACAATAGACCACATACATACCCTTCGGTAAATTTTACAGAAGATCGAAGAGTACAATCTTCCACTTTACCGTTCGTTATGTGGTCTAGAAGAAAGCCTTTGATCCCGTCGAAATTTGAGCGGTGCTACAGTCACTACAGCGGTGCCAAGTTGAGTGTCGGTATATCGAAGTGCTGAAGTGTTGGTAAAGTAAGGCTACGATGGCTATCCGAGTACAGAATCAGAGTACGAAATCTATCTAACTGCAGTGAGGTGTAAGAGAGGGTGACGCTAAATTCCCGAAACTCGTTACCGCTGCGTTGGAAGATATTTTCAAGCTACAGGACTGGAAAGGATATGGTATCAACATCAATTGCGAGTACATCACTGTCCTTCGATTTGCCCACGATAAAGTCCTTATGGCAGAATCGCTGGAGGATCTAAGCACTATGCTCAATGACCTCAATAGTGTCTCCCTACGGATTGGTCCTAAGATGAACATGAACAAAACAAAGATCATGTTTAATGTGCATTTTACAGCTATACCGGTAGTTATAGGGAGCACTAAGCTCAAAGTTGTTGGCGAGTATGATTTCCTTGGACAAATAGTCCGACCAGGTAAATCCAACTTCGACCGAGAGGTCAATCGACGGATACAACTCGCCTGGGTAGCGTTCAAGAGATCACGACACATCTTCTGTCTCTGTGTTTGAGGTATACCTCAAAATCTGAAAACGATGTCGTACAACCAGTGCGTGTTGCCAGTTATGACTTATGGATCGGAGACGTGGTACTTCACTGCTAGCCATATGAGGACGCTCAAGGTCGCTCACCGAGATATGGAGAGGGCTATACTCGGGGTTTCTCTTCGCTATAAACTTAGAAATGAGGGTATTCGCAGTAGAACTAGAGTGACCAACATAGCTCAAGGGATTGGTAAGCTTTTTTTTACGTTGTAGAGTCATGCTGCAGCTATATTTCTGTTATAGTTGTAACACGAATCACGCTCTCACAGAATACCAGCGTAAAATACGTATTTCTTATTTAATTCGTATGGTGAGTGTAGATAACCCTTTTTCCTGGAAACGAAGTATTCCATCTTAGTCCTCACGGGTGACAACGCATCTGCATTTTGATTCGTAATCGAGGATAAATGTAGATGTCTATGGGCCACAGCAACCACTTACCATCAGATGGACTCTATGCTCATTTGTCACCCTTATCCTATAAAAAAACTGGCAATGGGCTGGCCATATAACCTGAAGAAAGAACAACCGGTGGGGAAAAAAGGTTTTCGAGTGGCAGCCTCGTACCAGTAGGCGAAGGTGTAGGGCATCCCGCCACTAGATGGAGTGACGACCTGGTAAGACATGCAGGAAGTCGATGGATGCAGGTGACTTAGGACCGTGCTTTGTGGCATTCCTTGGGGGAGACCTATGTTCAGCAGTGGACTTGTGAAGGGCTGTAATATTGATGATAATGATGAAGGAAAATAAAAAAATGAAAGGAAAATATGAATAGTATTTTCCACCTAATGATTCGTCTCCATTACTAAAAATCAATAAAACATCATTTATAATAATTGAAACACTGACCAATGACGATATATTCGAAACACAATACAGATGGCTACTATTTGTTATGATTTGGCCGTCTGGTTTAATCCATCTCCCTTTTAGTACACACATCGTGCAAAGAATATGTTAGGATTTTATATAGTCATTTGACAGGTTAATTTCCGGGATCAGAGTAAGATAGTTTAATATCCGGTAAGGAAACTTGAGGTTTACTTCAAGTTGACACAAAGTAAAAGGGCTGTCATAAATAAAATAGTGTAAGCGCTACCCGAATAAGTAAAATACTTGAAACAAGCTGCAAAATATGATTAACTTAATGCAATAAAATCGGGCAATTTAAAAAGATATCATAGTAATGTTTTTCGGGTAGTAAATACTGTTTGCGACATGCGGAATAAATTCATGCGGTCTTATTACAAAACACGGTTTATTAGTAGTCCCGTGTTTAAAGATGAGACTGTGTCACGCAAAAAGTCCGTTAGCCGCAGCGTCACAGTTAAAACGTAGTGGTTATATACTCTTTGTCCAAAGTCTTCGGAAATTTGATGTTAATTTGCTATCAAATTCCATACCTTGTAAGGTACTACCTACTAAAATCGATTTTAGATCGCATATTTTCCACGGGACTTCTTTAATAAAACAGACTCTTGTTTAAACTTGAGACTTATTACGAACTTCTCTTTGTAATAATATGAAAAAATTAAGTATAAATGTAAGTAAGTTTGAGGACGAACCAATGGTACATAAAGATTATTTATTTTTAACAAGAGTCTTAGCTAGATAATGTAGACAGTAAGATATGGCAGCACTTTATGTGCCCTACCGTTCATCAGATTTGAACGTTAATACGAACAAACAAACAGTATTTTTTATATATTAGCTGTATTAATTATTAAAAACAACCGAAAAGTAGTTATTTAATCATTAAAAATATATCTTGTTACTTTTATTAAAAAGATTTAAATTGATTTACGTGGTAGAGCCATGCTGCAGCTATATCAGTAGTATAGTTGTAGAACAAATGGGTAGGCTCGACCGGGGAAGGACCACGCTCTCACAGAATACCTGCGTAAAATAGCAGCTTGACACTGTTGTGTTTCGTATAGTGAGTGTAGAGAACCGGAGACCCATTTTACTGGAAAAGAGGCATTCCATCTTAGTCCTCACGGGTGACGACACATCTGCATTTTGATTCTTTATTGAGGATAAATGAAGATGTCTATGGGCCGCAGCAACCACTTACCATCATGTGGACTGTGTGCCCGTTTGTCACCCTATCCTATAAAAAAAAACTTTGCTAAGTGTAAAGATGAAAAAGCTAATATTTGTCTATTTTTGTAAATCCCTCTAAATCTATTAAGATAAATCTATAGATTAAAAAATAAAATATTTTTTTTATTAATTTTTAATCTGGAGGTAGCCGTGGTTAACTATTGGGACGTCAAACACCTCAGTCCCCCCCGTGACCATGGATGCTGTAAAGTACTCGAAACGTTGGAAATATAAAATAAGTTAATAAGCGATAGAATCCGTAAAACTAGTTTTATTTAAAAGGTAAATCTATGTTGTGTAAATACTTCCCAAAGTATTTCCTCCACTTTCAACATACATAATTAAATACCTCCGTTGAAATAAACGTGTACTGTTTTATTATTTACGGTATAACTAACTAATTTTATAGATCTCTAAACAAAAGCATATCTTCATTTTAGATTATGAATAACATATCTAAAATTAATATGTATTTTATATTGAATTGAAAAATACTTCTATGAAGAATTCGCATCTATCTAAACGAATAGTTTCGTACTGTTTATTAAATTTTTGTTATAGACATAGTAATAAGGATTCCAATGTTCTGCAAGTATTATATAATAATAAAGGGATTCCCTAAATGATTTTTGATTTATGTTACATAACTTTTAGCAATATCAAGTTCCAAACTTAGACCTACAAAGAAAGATAGAACACTAAATATATATGTATTTCAAATCACCCTGAAACCAGGCTCAATTTCTTGACTCGCCCTCTCGCACACATCCTTTTACCACATTGCCACGATTTTATTAAGTCACTTTCTTGTTTGTCTGTTATTCCGGATGGAATTTAGTAACTGATTTTAAACTAACTTACCGATAAGCTGGAAACTATTGAACTTTTGAATATAGCTCAAATTCCGATGGCAATGAATGGCAAATAATAAAACTCAGATTAATAGCATTATACGTCAGTGAGTAATAGATTTTCTTCTCAGTTTAAAAAGCAAGTAACATTATTAGTAGAAATTTTAAATCGATGCAACTATATGATGTGTAGATTACAGCCGCTTCGATTTTCCAAATTATGAGAGCATGACTTATCGGAGTGCATAAAATGAATATAATGTGCGGATTTTATCGATTTCTACCACCAGCTCTTAGAGCGATTAAATGTAAAGACTTATAATCAAATAATTACTAGTTCTTTGCAAATAGTGCCTTACCTGAATTTAATGCAAGCAACTCTTTTGGAGAATAAATAAAATTTAAAAATCAAATTGTCACCTAAGACTAACAAATGAATGAGGCTCCAACAATCGAAAAAATCAACAAATGTTGTTATA
Source organism: Parnassius mnemosyne (assembly GCA_963668995.1). Classification (NCBI taxonomy): domain Eukaryota; kingdom Metazoa; phylum Arthropoda; class Insecta; order Lepidoptera; family Papilionidae; genus Parnassius; species Parnassius mnemosyne. The sequence goes on along the minus strand of CAVLGL010000002.1, from coordinate 13,204,792 downwards.
TTCATTTAATTTTATATTATTAAATGCGAAAGTGAAGTGTCATACTAATATAATAAAGCGGAAGAGTTTTTTTTGTTTGTTTAAACGCGCTAATCTCTGGAACTACCAGTCTGAATAGGAATTTGATCTCTTTTTAATAATAAAATGCAGTAATTTGCTCAATCGACCTTTACTTGATCTCTAAATTTTACAACGACGACCGGTACAACATTTTTTAAACATACCTACACAGCTTACGGACTAATATTGGCATGAGAACTGCTAATATAATTTGACAGGCGCTTCAACATGCCCCCCGGCGTTGAAAGTCTACCTTTCAACCAGATTCTTCAGGTTCAGGAAGCGGACAAATTTTGCTAAATGATCGGCGAACTATACCAGTCGATGTTTTGATATCCGCCACCCTTGATACGCCGTCCGAGCCTGGATGGACTGCGACGATGCGACCCATCTTCCACTTTAATGGCGGTGAATTCTCCTCTTTTAGGAGTACCAGTGAATTTAACTTCAAAGAGCCTTTACAGGAACGCCATTTCATCCGCAGTTGAAGCTCTGATATATATTCCTTGCTCCATCTAGCCCAAAAATGTTGACGTTATTGTTCTATTCGTTGAAATCGGGTTAAAGAGCTTACGGAATGATCTTTATAGTCTGGTGTCGGCAAGGAAGTCAAGGGGCGTCCAATCAAAAAATGACCGGGCGTTAGTGGTAGCAAGTCTTCAGGATTCGTTGACAAAGGTGTGAGTGGTCTGGAGTTAAGTATAGCCTCAATTTGTATTAATGTGGTATTTAGTTCCTCGTAAGTCACATTACAATTGCCCAGCACTCTAACTAAATGATATTTAATGCATTTGACACCAGCCTCCGCAAGCCCAGCAAAATGGGGAGAATAAGGCGGTATGAAATGGAAATTTATTCCTTCATTTGCCATTACCTCAGATAAAGAATTACAATACGTCCTAATAAATTTTGAAATGTCATTGTATGCGCCTACAAAGGAGGTACCATTATCCGAATAAATATTAAGAGGTTTCCCTCTTCTAGACATAAATCTGCGCAAAGCTAATATGAAGGTATTGCTAGTTAAATCACCCACTAATTCAAGATGAATTGACTTAGTCGCGAAGCAAATAAAAATAGCTATATACACCTTTACAATTTTACAACCACGGCCATGGCGAGAAACAGATTGAATTGGTCCCGCATAGTCTAGTCCAATATTTTGAAATGGAAAACCAGAAAGGATGCGTTGGTGTGGTAGGTTGCCCATTATTGGAGAGATGGTTTTTCCTTTCATTCTATTACATCTTACACATTGTCGATAACAAGATCTGGCCAAATTACGACCTCTAATCGGCCAGTACATCTCTCTTATAGTGGCCAACATTAGCTGTGGTCCCGCGTGCATTAACCTTATGTGCTCATAATTGAAGAGCAATTTGGTAAAATAATGAGTGGACTGTATAAGTATGGGATGTTTTTTCTCATAACAGTAATCGGAATTTTCAAGACGCCCTCCAACACGCATTATTTTATTATCATCGAGAAATACATTAAATTTATGCAACGGACTTTTAGTGGGTAAACTTTTATTTTTAATTAACATGGTGTATTCCTCAAATGATTCACTCTGAGATATTCTTATAATAACATTGAGTGCGGTTTGCAACTCTTGATTGCTTAGAGGACCGTGAACGGATTGCTTTCTACAATTATTAATAAAACGCAGCACATAAGCAACGGTCCGATTTAATCTAGTATATTTAGAAAAGCGTTTAAATTCAATTAATTTATTCCCACCTAAATCTTCATTGTTGCTAGAATGAAGTATTCCGTGGAGGATAACATTTGACGATTTAATCTCAGGCAACTCGTGATTAATACTTAAGAAATTTGCAGGCCAGTGAGAGACCTCTTTCTTTAAAAATTCAGGTCCTGACCACCACTTACTCATGGATGAAATATCCTTACAACTCACACCGCGAGAAATATGATCGGCCGGATTACACTCTGTTGGGACATGCCTCCACTCGCAATTTCCAGTCTTCTCTAATATTTCAGCAACCCTATTTCTGACAAAGGGTTGTAGCTTGCTAGGTAACACCTTTAACCATCCTAACACGATGGACGAATCTGTCCAAAAGAAAGTGCGCTTAGCCTGTTGTCTCAGCGATGCTACAACCTTTTAGTAAAGGCGAGCTCCAACAAGTGCACCACAAAGTTCCAGTCTTGGGATTGTTATAGGTTTAAGCGGCGCGACACGACTTTTCGCCATCAATAATTGAATTAAAACCTCACCCTGATCATTAACACTACGCACATATAAACAGGCGCCATATGCTCGCTCAGAAGCGTCCGAGAAAATATGAAATTCAAACAAACTAGGCGAGTCACAAATAACACGACGTGGAATACGTAGAGTATTTAATTTAGGTAAATCGACTATTATCTCAGCCCACATCTTGCTGATTTCTGGCGTCAACTGCTCATCCCATGACAGCTTGAGCAGCCACAACTGTTGAAGAAGCATTTTCATCTTAATTACACAGGGAGATAGAAGTCCTAGTGGATCAAAAATCTGAGAAATCACAGATAACATATCACGCTTTGTTCTACCTGAGAATAGCCCTCCTATAGGGAAACAAAGTTGGTCAGTATGTGATTGCCAACCAAGGCCTAAAGTTTTAGTCGGTTCAAAGCCACCAATATTCAAATCAAGCGGAGAAATATCATTTTCACTAACCAGTTGAGATTCATTCGACTTCCACTTTCGCAAAACCATATGAGCTGATGCAAGTGTGGAAGTCACTTTACGGCGCAAATCTGTAACCTCGTTAATATCATCCCCTCCCGTTAGCAAGTCATCAACGTAAAAATCGTGAATGATCACTTGAGCAACCTTGTCATCGGTACACTCTAAGCCTAATTGTTGGAGGCACCTAGTTGCCAAAAAGGGACCACTAGAGGTGCCGTAAGTCACGGTGTTAAGTTGATAAGCTTGAAGCTGTTCTGAAGGGTTATCACGCCAGACAATTTGTTGCAAATAGCGGTCATCGGGATGAATGACTATTTGCCGGTACATTTTCTCAACATCAGCTGTGAAAACGTATTTGTGTAGCCGAAAGCGTAAAAGAATGGACAAAAGGTCGTCCTGTACCACGGGACCTACCATCTGTATATTATTCAAGGAAACACCCGAAGAAGTCGGACTGCTAGCATTGAAAACGACTCTTAATTTAGTAGTAGTACTACTTTCCCGAAGCACACCGTGATGTGGTATAAAATGCATCTTACGTGGTAAATTATCATTCTCACATTTCTCCATATGACCCAGACTTTCATACTCTGACATAAATTCTTTATACATTTCATAGACCTGAGATTGACCTGCTAACCTGCGCTCTAGCGATAGTAAACACTTTTTAGCTCGTGGCCAAGAATCACCTAATACGTCAGGATTATGTTTTAAGGGTATCCTCACGCAAAATCGACCATTTGCCAGTCGCGTGGTGTTTTTTAAAAAGTGTTCTTCGCATAATTTTTCTTCGTTTGAATAAAGAGACGCAGGGCTTACCTCTTCGAGGTGCCAGAAGCGTACTAATTGTTTTTGTATATCTTCATCTAAATCTTTACTAGCCTCATCTTGAAATATTCTTGTAAAATTACATTTAATAAAGTTAACCCCTTTCTTTACATATCTATAATCTATCGGACCTGATACTAACCATCCTAAGCTAGTTTCACAAAGAATCGGCTGACCGTCCCCTAATTTTAATCTCTGCGTTCCTATTAAGTCCCAAAAGACATCAGCACCTATAAGCATGTCAACGGGAGCAGGTGAGTGAAAATTAGGATCTGCCAGAGAAATATTAGATGGAATTTTTAAGTTTGACAAATTAACATATCTAGTAGGTACATTTTGGGTTATTGATGGTAGGACAAAACAATGAAGATTACTAGAGAAGTTATCATTCAATGATTTTATCGATACCTTACAAATCTTCTTGATGTGTGCCGAAGCATTATTAATACCGACTACCGACTGATTTACATTTTGAGCGGGCAAACCTAGCCTTTGATATAACTCTTTAGTTATTAAACAAGCGTTACTGCCACTATCAAGAATAGCACGAGCAATATATGGACAACCATTCTTACCTATAACTTTAATTAATGCCGTCGATAACAATACGTCGCCTTGTTCACTACACGATGCAGTGCCTACCTTTGCGGATAATGACAGATGTGCGTTAGAATTGGATGACAACTGTGAGCCTGTCGAACTGTTTGTTTGTTCGAAATGACCTTGCATAACGGGCTTATTATTACCACTACTCGTGTTAGATGTATTAATATCTGTAATTGGTTTTGACTGGTAATCTGCGACGTGCACGAGAGTGTTATGCTTTCGGTGGCATATTTTGCATCCTGGCTTTTTGCAGTGATTTGCATAATGTCCTGAATTAAGACAATTGAAACATACTTTATACTCTGGCAGTAACTGTAGACGCACATCGTTACTTAATCCAAGAAACTGAGGACAACTGCTTAACTTATGGTCACCCTTACATTTAGGACACAGTTTGGCGGAAAAGGCCGAACCGTTTTTATTACCGGTATCCCGCACTGAAACCATTGCCTTAACTTTTGGAGCATATTTTATAGAAGAATTTAAACGGTTAGTAGCACCAGAATTAGACATTTCTAGTGTTTCGATTAAATCGGCTCGATTTTTTAAAAACATCAAAAATATATCGAACGTAATAGGTGTATCTTTCTCCAAACGACCTTTAGACTCTTCCCATTCACGATATGTCTTAGCATCTAATTTTTGAGTAATAATATGAATGAGAAGTGTGTCCCATTGTTTAGTTGGCTCACCGAGAGATTCTAGTGCACGTAAATTTTTATTTATTTGGTCAATAAGACGTTTTAAGTTGACAGACAATTCTTTATTAATTGGTGCTATATTAAATAAGGCTGTCACGTGATTTTGAATTAGTAGTCTTTTATTATCATATCTATCACATAATATAGTCCATGCGACGGTGTAATTAGCTGCCGAGAATTCGATTGACTGTATTACCACAGCAGCGGGCCCTTCCAACGACGCTCTCAGATAGTGAAACTTATTTATGTCATCTATCTCGTCATTTGAATGTATGAGGCTCATGAACGTGTCATGAAACTCTAACCAATTATCATAAGAACCATTAAATTTAGGTAGTTGAATAGTGGGCAGTTTAACAAATTTATGATTGCCGGAATGAGAGCCACCGTCACTGCTTACGTCATCTGACTTAATGCAATCTGCTAAGATCCTTTTTGCAAGAGAAAGCGATTTAAAATACAGGGATTCAAAATCAGTTCGTTCTGATATCTGGGCGTCTATATTATCAGTATTACACTCGATGGATAATTGTACCTCATCATATCGTTCATACATTGACTCAATCCTACTAATACGTAATTGCAACTCATTTACCTCAGTAGCAGCCAATGAAGATACCTTCAGTGAATTTAAATAATTTGAAAAAGCTGTTATTTGTCCCTTGTAACTAGCTCGTTTCCTAATTTGCTCCTTATCTTCTGGCATGCTGGCTGGTATTGGGAGACTAGTGCAAATGCCTGAAATTTATACAAACAAGAAGTTTATATTTTATAAAATATAATTCATAAGTAGTTTTATACAATTTTGCTTACAGTTGTAAAGAAATGAAAACTAATTCCCTTACTTATTTTTCAAACTCTTAAATAATTAAACAAAATGGTACATGTACTACCTTGATATTTAACTTTATAATTAACAACAATTAAGGGTAACAAATACAATTCAGACCATCAAACAGCTTCACAGGTATGCCTTAGTATGTAATAAATAATATTATGCAATTTTTTCAATTATACACTCTCTTGACTTATTTTTTTTAAAAAACAGTTTAAACCAATAAAGAGAAAAAAAAATTATAATATCGTCAATATAATTTAACTAAGCTTTATAATTTGATTTAATCATGATTTGACGGTTATTAGAAACTATATAAAACAATATTAAATGAATTTTAGCCGATTAAATACTTTAAGTTATACGTAATTATTTTATAGGTAATTTGGTACTAACCTGATAAATTAGCAGTCGATTTACACAAAATACTACCTGATAATGAGTGCTGGGTTAAATAAATTAAATAATAGTCCAATATCTAAGGGGCTAAGACTCCAGATTTCTTGGTTAAATATCTTCACTCCCTCGGTGGTATTTCCACAACGAATATTTAAGACTTCCCAAGCGTATTCCACTAAATAATATCTTGTCCAATTACGTTTTTTCAAATCCGGCTTCGATTTAGGACCATGAATAGGAATTTTTTCTCTTTTTAATAATAAAATGCAGTAATTTGCTCAATCGACCTTTACTTGATCTCTAAATTTTACAACGACGACCGGTACAACATTTTTTAAACATACCTACACAGCTTACGGACTAATATTGGCATGAGAACTGCTAATATAATTTGACAGGCGCTTCAACATTTTTTAACGATTTGAAAATTTTTTTTGTATATAATAGCCAGATTCGTGAGAAATAGTACAGGCTATCTAGCATTAGCCTATAACTCTCAGCTAGCCTTGAATATTGATTTTTGTTAAGCAAGTCGGAAGAAAAGGCGCTCTCTAACTGCTTTATCCGCGTGCGCCGGCGTAACGTTTAGTATTACATAAATACAATGTTCTACAAAAATATTGGTCTTTGCCCCACCTAAAAAAAAGTCCATGCTACCATATGCCTATTTTTTATACGCAAGCCACAATAAGGTATTTTTTGACAAAAAATTACTATACTAATAATGAAAAATTAATATAATACACACTCTGCTCGGAGCACGAACGATCGCATAAGCCCTAGCCGCCCGATGAGATCCGTAAGAAACCAGCAGTGAACGCCTATATAAGCGAGCTGTCATTTCGCGGGGCTTAGTTCAAAAAGTGTCACTCCCATTATTTTATTACGAAACCTGCGGCCACCAAGTCTATGTAACGGAACTTGGCTACGTTAAATTTCTTAGATATAATATCATAGTTGCTATAGTTTTGACTGGGCCAGCAGTTGGGCAAACGGTACTGATACCTCGAATTCCTATGATACCTACTGATTTACCATTTAGTTTTAAAAGAATACAATTTCCCATAAAAGTATCGTTTGCAGTCACTATAAATAAAGTACAGGGACAGACTTTCAAGCACGTGGGGATAGAATTAAGTGAATGCTGTTTTTCCCATAGGCAGTTATATGTTGGCTTATCTAGAATAGGATGCGATGAAAACCAATATATTTTAATACCAAATGGAAAGGTTACTAAAAATATTGTCTATACTGAAGTACTATAAAACAATTAATAAATAAGTAATTACTTAAATAATACGCGGGTGAAACCGCGGGGCACAGCTAGTAGACTGATAATTGGGAACAATATTAAAATCCAATTCCGTAAAAATTAAACACTAAAAGTAAAATTATCGACCTGTGACCTATGAGACCAGTATTTTTCCCCTGAATGGTTATACTTAGCCTGTGGACGAGAAAAGTAGCAGCCTTTTTATACCCAGTGACGACTAAGTACCCCTGAGATGAGAGGTCATAAAAGCGTCTACACTAGTTTGTTTATATCTGTCTAGCACCCCACACTGCATGCTCTCTCCGAAAGGACTAAAATCATACCATCGAATCTCCTGCCATCGTCTCTAAATATTCTACTAGACTCTAAATTCGAGGGAGTATTTATAGAGACAAGAGCCCCTCGGATAACATTGTTCGTGACGGATCAACATATCAGCACATTTCCTACGTGAAAGTCTGTGGTGCCCAATCTTGTCGACACCACTACCCCAAAGGCATCGAGGAGGTTGACAGACAGCCGTTCCTTTTCGAATTCCTATGGCAATGCGCATGCTTTCCCAAATTTTTCATAATGTTTCATTTGTATCAATGTAATAGCCCACTATTTCTGTTAAAATAAAACTGATCAAATTTCATTTTTTAAAAAGGTAATATCTAATAACAAACTTAGAAGATATAGCAATTCTGAATTGACAATTTTCACTCTGGGGAAATATAAGTGATATTTTAAATTATACTAATTAGTACTAATAAAAATAATAAATCGCTGGATATAAAGAAATGGTGTTGAAGTAAGTATACTTCAAGACCATTTTTTTTAAATTTTCACAAATATGAGCAAGATTATTGAGGATGTCATCTGTTCTAATAGATGTTCTATCCATAGAAAACTGTAATTTATAACCCTCAGTACAGTCATCCAGACACTCAGCTTTAATTTAAAATTAAAGAAAAATGGTTAATTTGCCAAACTAAATAATGTTTAACCTAGTGGATTACCCTGCTGAACTGAATACATTTGAAAAAAGTTTCTTTATTTTAGCTAGTGAAATTGAATCTTTGTTACCGTAATAAGAAATAGTTTCATCGCAAATGCTTGCACGATGTAGAACCATTAAAAATACTTTAACGTTCTGAACACCTCCTCGAAACTTTTCAATACTAGAGTTATTAATCTCTTTCAATCTGTTAAACGAAGTTCAAAGTCTTTCGGCTGAAAACTTTGCCTACGCGTAACAAAATTGCTTGAAGGATCGCTTTGAACAATATGCAAATAGCTTTTACCATTTAAACCATCTCTGTGGGAGATTCATTAATTACATCTGATTAAATTTGATTAATTCTAAGCGTTATACTGAATTTAATTTTGAACTCTGTAGTCTTAAATGTTAGTTAATCTTAAGAGGAATGATTAAAGCGCCATGTTTAAGTTACACCGACAGAAAATTAACAAGGCCTTTGCTAAGTAAAACAGAGCGATACCGAGCTGGTATTATCTGGTAAAGTATTTAATATGAGGAACGGTATTATGTTTATAAATAAACACGGATCTTTGCTTTGTTTAAGTTAAATTTAAAGGAACATTTATTTCAACAACAGAAATTCTTTTTATACGTCTTCCGCAGACGCGAATTGATATTTGATCGTTTATTTGTATTTCAGTATAACGAAGCCTGCTTTATTTAATCGGCTCCGTGGCGCAGTGGATTAGCAATGAGTTGCAGCGCTGGAGGCCGCGGGTTTGTATCCCGCACAGATCAAGTACTTATTTGTATGGCTTACAAATAATTGTTCTGGGTATAATACGTATATGTGTCTTATTAATGATTACCTATATTCACTCAAATACTACATATTAATTTACACTAATTTATTAATTTAATCATAATTTACCGTATTTAAATTCTCGCCATTTTAAAGTAATTTAAGTCACATATGGTATGTTAAAATTAAACCATAAGCTTAAATTTACTAGACCATATAATATAAACAGACATATGGCCTGTTAAAATTAAACTAAATAGTAAATAAAACGATCTCCATGTCTTTCTAAATAATCTTCTTAGGCGATTGTAGAGTTCACAGAACACAACTTTTCTCTACCGTTCCGAAATTTTAGGGTCGATTTTTCAATCCCCAGATAAACTGACAAATAGATTTTATATATTGTTTGGCAGCAAATAAATTATTTTTTACCGATAAATAGGCTTTTTTAATTCCTACTCTCTTTTAACATTTAACTTTCATGTGATATTCCCATATTGCCGTGTAGTGGCGGTCAAGAATATCCACTACCCCATATCTTCCCGTGGGTGTCGTAAAAGGCGACAAAGGGAAACAGGCAGTAGATGGGCAGCAGCATCTTCCTGATAATAGCCAAAATTACAATAAAAAAACTGCGGTTGCCAACCCGCTCGCCAAGCGTGGCAACTATGGCAAATATCCCCCAATGATTAGAGCAACAAACAGACGGCCCCCAGTCCCCGGCGGCCCCGCTATTCCTGGCTACGGTGGCGACCATGGTAACGGCGGGGCAGGGGGTGCTAAGAATCTCCAGTGGAGGTTCAGTTGACACCTTAGACGACTCGACCTGGCAACGTACAACGAACGCACCCTGAGGACTGACGAAAAGATTGTGGAGCTGGAAGAAGAGATAGACAAGTTGCGCTGGCATATTATAGGATTATCCGAAGTCCGAAGAGAGGGGGAGGACACGGTAATCCTCAAATCCGGCAACTTGCTCTATCAACGGGAGGGCGACCATCTGTCCCAAGGAGGTGTCGGATTTATCGTCCACAATTCTCTCGTTAACAACGTTGTAAAGATCGGGAGTGTGTCGACGAGGGTTGCGTACCTTATACTCAGAATCACCAAACGGTATTCGCTGAAGGTCATACAGGTTTACGTACCAACCTCGGCACACCCCGATGAGGAGATGGAGATAATGTATGAGGATATCTCTAGAGCCATGCATTCCTCCAAAACCCAATATACGGTGTTAATGGAAGACTTCAATGCAAAACTAGGCACAAGAGAGAACGGTGAGCTGAAAGTAGGGAAATTCGGAATAGAGCAACGGAACCCAAGGGGCCAGCAGCTGGCCGACTTCATGGAGAAAGAGGGACTCTTTATGATGAACTCTTTCTTCCAGAAGCGGCCCCACAGGAAGTGGACCTGGTCGAGCCCCGACGGTTCCACAAAAAATGAGATTGACTTCATTATGACGAAAAGACGACAACTGTTTAGTGATGTCTCCGTGATCGCGAGGGTGAAAACTGGTAGCGATCACCGAATGATTAGAGGCACACTGAACCTAAACGTTATGTTGGAGAGGTCTCGTCTAATGAAGTCAACGCTGCGTCCCCCTCGTGCTCTTTTCCAAAGTCCCGAAACCTTTCAGCTCGAGTTACAAAACCGTTTTCAGTGCCTAGAAGACTGCAATAAAGTGGACGATATGAATGACAAGCTCGTGAAAACTGTCCATGCGGTCGGAGCTAAGTTCTGCAAGACCTGCCGCAGAACAACACAAAAACTCTCCGATCACACTCTTAATCTCATGGCTGTTAGACGGGAAATGAAGCTACATTCTTCAACAGATTTGACAGCATACAGGCTACTGAACAGACAGATCTCCAAATGCATGCGGCGGGACTTACGCAACTTCAATACAGCTTGTATAGAAGAAGCGATCGAGCGGAACCAAGGCTCCAAAGTCTTTGCCAGAGATCTGTCTGTCAGAAAGCGCCAACTGTCAAAGCTGAAGACCGAGTGTGGCAGCATCGTTTACGGGGCACCTGAGATTTTGAGTGAGATTGAGAGGTTCTATGGACAGCTGTACATGTCATCATTGGAGCCACACGCAAGTGTGAGTAACGATCCAAGAGCGAGTCTTATCCGACACTATTCCGAAGATATCCCGGACGTCAGTCTGGGCGAGATTAGAATGGCTCTTCAGCATCTTAAAAACGGCAAGGCCCCAGGCGAGGATGGAATTACAGCGGAGCTTCTGAAAGCGGGTGGAAAACCGGTACTGGTCCTTCAGAGGCTCTTTGATTCCGTCATCCGTGGTGGCATTACACCGGAGGCGTGGAGCAGAAGTGCGGTGGTCTTGTTCTTCCAGAAAGGTGACAATGCTCTCTTGATGAACAATAGACCGATTTCCCTTCCGAGCTGCGTCTACGTGCTGTTTTTGAGAGTCATTACGAATCGTCTCGCACGCAGACTTTACAACTTCCAGCCTCCCGAACAAGCCGGTTTCCGAAAGAGCTTTAGCACCATAGACCACATACATACCCTTCGGTAAGTTGTACAGAAGTCCGAGGAGTACAATTTGCCACTATGCCTGGCGTATGTTGACTATGAGAAAGCCTTTGATTCCGTCGAAATTTGGGCGGTGCTGCAGTCCCTTCAGCGGTGCCAAGTTGACTGTCGGTATATCGAAGTGCTGAAGTGCTTGTACAGTAGAGCTAAGATGGCTATCCGAGTACAGAACCAGAATACGAAACCTATCCAATTGCAGAAAGGTGTAAAACAGGGTGACGTTATATCCTCGAAACTCTTTACCGCTGCTTTGGAAGACGTTTTCAAGCTTCTGGGCTGGAAAGGATACGGTATTAATATCAATGGCGAGTACATCACTCACCTTCGATTTGCCGACGATATAGTCCTTATAGCAGAATCACTGGAGGACCTAAACACTATGCTCAATGACCTCAATAGTGTCTCCCAACGGATATGTCTTAAGATGAACATGGACAAAACAAAGATTATGTTTAATGTCCATGTCACTCCTATGCCGGTAGTTGTTGGGAGCACTAAGCTCGAAGTTGTTGACGAGTATGTTTACCTGCGACAAATAGACCGAGTAGGTAAGTCCTACTTCGACCGAGAGGTCAATCGACGGATTCAACTCGGCTGGGCAGCGTTCGGGAAGCTACGACACATCTTCTCGTCAGACATACCTCAAAACCTTAAAACGAAATTGTACAACCAGTGCGTGTTGCCAGTGATGACTTACGGAACTGAGACGTGGTCCTTCACTGCTGGCCGTATGAGGAAGCTCAAGGTCGCTCAGCGAGCTATGGAGAGGGCTATGCTCGGAGTTTCTCTGCGTGATAAACTTAGGAATGAGGATATCCGCAGTAGAACCAGAGTAACCGACATAGCCCAACGGATGAGTAAGCTGAAGTGGCAGTGGGCCGGCCATACAGCTCGAAGAACCGACAACCGATGGGGAAGAAAGGTTCTTGAGTGGCAGTTTCGTACCGGTAGGCGAAGTGTAGGGCGACCCCCCACGAGATGGAGTGACGACCTGGTAAGACATGTAGGAAGTCGATGCAGGTGGCTCAGGGCCGTGCTTTGTGGCATTCCTTGTGGGAGGCCTATGTTCAGCAGTGGACTTATGAAAGGTTGTAATGATGATGATGATGATGATGATATTCCCTTATTATGCATTTATTATAAAGTAAATCTACTACCAGATATTGTCGGCATTTGAAAGCCTCCCTCCGGTTATCTACTCTACAATCAATACAAGTATCAATGCAAAGAACTCTACTATCAATGCAATTTTTTGTCCTTTTTTTGCAAATTTCCTCCATTTTAGGTTTTCATTCTACAATTATTTACTTTTGTAATTCTGCAAGTATTCAAGAACTCTGTTTTCCGCCATGCAGATTCCTCGTCGCCCCAAAAATAGCTTTAATGTCTAACATAATATGTTTATATTTTAGACCCAACTCACGAAAGATCTCTTTTCTTTGATATGCTGTTATATTCCGTTAATTAATTACAGCCTAAAGTGATGATTTATCATCACAGAAAATGGATATAGTTTATTCTCCTCTAATATTCAATGTTTTTGTTTAACCTCCCAGAAGTTAGCGTCGCTATAGGCCAATAAATAGGTCGGATAGCTATTTGTGAGATAAATGACAATTCAAAATCAACCAGCAATTACTTAACCTTTCTTTACTTTATTCTTTATTTTTAAGAAAAGGTTACCCCCACACTAGGATTTTCTCCTGTGTCGTGGAGGTAGTTTACAAACATAAATTGCACAAGGACAAACATCCAGACCCGGAACAATTATTTGTAGTCCATACAAATACTTATTCCGTGCGGGATTCGAACCCGCGGCCCCAAGCGCATCAACTCATTGCTAAGCCACTGCACCACGGAGCTGTCAAACCTTATATGTGTATTATAGTATTCTATGAGTTAACCCGCCTAATAATTTTATTCGCTAGGTGGTTATTAAACATTCCGTCTAAGGATTGAAAAATAGGTCCTTAAGAAATATATTTCTTAGCTAGGAATTAGAATTCTTAAGCAAGTTATATCTTATAAAAGATTACATAATACGCTTTATAAATTTGTATGTTTTTATATTTTAGTTTTTATATTTATATTTATCATCTTAAATTGTAGGCTTCAATAGCAAACCTTATATTTCTACCTCCAAAAATAATATCAAGAAAAGGAATGCCCAAAGAAAACAAACTTCTTACATTTCAAGCACTTCGAACACTTTCGCTGTTGTCACTTTCATCGCCCGAGTAATATTTCAAAACTCTCGCCTACAGCCGAGGAAACTTATCGCATTACACTTTCATATGAAACTCTCGGGTATGACAGTCTTCGGATGAATTACCCATTTACACTAAATAGATGTGCTGCGACAGCCCTAAGGTTCTATTTTTCGTCACTACGCCGTATGCATTAAGAGACATTACAGTGAAATATCTTGATGCTCACGTAGCGTAAAAACGTTGCCACATTTCACACCGACAACGACAGATGCTCACCGATAACTCGAAATAAAATGTCTACTTCGTTTGGATTGCATATAACGATTCAAACGAAGTCGAATATATAAAAAATCTTCAAACTGTTTAATAGGAATTCGACTCAAAAGTTAAACAATAACGTAACATTTTTAAGTGGTAGAGCCATGCTGCAGCTATATATAGCTGTTGCACGAATGTGTCGACTCGACTAGCGAGGGACCACTCTCTCACAGATTACTAGCGTGAAATAACAGCTTAATGCTGCTATGTTTCGTATGTTGAGTGTAGAGAACTGGAGACCCTTATTACTGCAAATGAATCATTCCATACCAGTCCTCAAGGGACAACGCATCTGCATTTTGATTCTTAATCAAATAAAGATATAGATATTTAAGGGCTGCAGAAACCACTTACCATAAGGTGAACTGAGTGCTCGTTTGAACCATTATTAAAAAAAAAATTGTCGCAATTGGTTCGTAAGATATATTGAATAACAACAGCCAGTTACATTCAGTCACTGTGTTACTTATTTTGGAACAGCAGAATGAAGTTTTACTAAATTTGGATTAATTACGTAAGAGCTTTTTTGGTTAAAACTACATATTGCACGCCTCATAACACGAATCGTTATTAGGTAGTGTATTATTATCGTCACGTCAAGGTGAAGCAATTTTGGGGTTTTAAAATGCCTCTATTATAACCATATTGCACTTATACGATAATAATATGTGCAGCCGTACTTTGAGAAAACACTAATCAATCTTATACTTCATTCTTATATTTTCTAAAAAATAATTTTATATTGCTACTTTGATTAAAAAAACGGGTTGTCAAAATTTTTACGTGAATGTCCGGATGTTCATTTTGTATGTGGTCACGACAACTCCCGAAAAAATTTACGTATTGAGACCAGGTTTTCTATTAGCTTCAGAATTACATTAGGTAACTGGTTCCCTATTTATATCAATTGCCTAGTACGCGTCGTTTGTTAATAAAATGATTTTCAAGTTTTATTGCTATTAGAAATGTAAAGGATTTTTTTTTCTTTAGCCCTCGATAGACAAAGAACAAATGTTGATTGATGTTATAAGGTGAATGTTGAATGATTTTATACTTTGTGTAATCGATTTATTTTGGTAATTTATTTTTTTCTTCAAAACTAAACGGAAGGCTCATGAGGCGTGCACTTTTGGATTTTCCAAACTATTTAATAATCTTTTTAATAATCACTTTCTACGCCGACGATAATAAATATAATATCGTTCTTATTAGCTAGTAAGTCTACAGACATGGGTCTCTCTCATTAATTCAGGAGGGTTTGCGTAAATTGCCGCGCAGGCGGGTTGGCGAGTGCAGTACCAGACATCTCGCACCCGTGACGTTGCGCTCCCGGTCGCTGGTCTACGTACGAGATTCTTAAAACGCCATCTATTGGCAGCCATACGATTTTTCTGGAATTTCCATTAGTCACCCTCTACCATATCCACGTGATGAAATGGTGGTGAAAATTTTTACGCTGTGACGACACGATAAAATATGATATATTTTAAAATGTATAATAATAGTCTTTAAGACAGAATTTCGGTCACGACGACCTGTATCAACGGATATTATCAATCTGCGAAGGAGATTATCCGCCGGGAAAAAAACAAAGCCCACTTCCTGAGTTCGGTCTGCTACTGGAAATTTCTTGACAAAAAACACTACAACTGGTATTTTCCCGACCCGGTATAAGCACTATTGCTGATCGTGAGGTTCTGGGTATTATATAATGCAATATTATGAATAATATACTTATTTACACAAATCTTTATATATAAAAATGAAGTGTCTCATTGTTTGTCCGCGATGAATCCCTAAACTACTGAACTGATTTCAGTGAAATTTGCACACTGTGTGCAGTTTGGTCCAACTTGAGAGATAGGATAGTTTTTATCCCGATAAGTGCTTCTGAATATATTATTTTGGAAATTTAAGGATTTTTATAGGACAAAGGGTCGCCGCAAAGGGCAGAACAACTTCTGCCTGGCCAGGTAGTATATTTATAAAAATTCTTGTACTTGCCTACTATGTACTTAATTACGCATATTAATTACGTATCCATTTATCATTTTTTATTCATTACAGCCTATCAAGGTCCATGGCTAATCAAACAACTTCCCATAGATTGCCTCATAAGGGTTAGGAGGACATTTTCCATAGTTACTACGCTTGGCAGACCGGTTGCCAACTGCAGTTATTTTATTTCAATTTTTTATCGGGAATACACCGCTGCCTATCTCCTGGTTTACCTCAGTCACCTCTTACTACACGACGATATGTGATAGCGGATATTCTTACACCGCCACTACACGTTCGATTTAGAGCATAAAAGTATTTAAATATCATCTATGTCATTATGATAAAAACCCGTGACGATAGAACTTTCATTATTAACATAAATAGCGTTAATTGAAACTAACTACATAATTAAAATTCTGTTAAAATAATGTATTATTTGACGTATTAACGTATCGACATCTTTTCGCATGTATTTCTATAATACTTCGTTTACTAAATAAAATCTAGTACTACACCTTCAATAAATATAAGTGTACACGAGTGCAGTGAAATATGCTCGAGAAATAAAGAATACGTGACCAAAGTGCTAAATCCTCTTTGCGCATCG
Source organism: Parnassius mnemosyne (assembly GCA_963668995.1). NCBI lineage: Eukaryota > Metazoa > Arthropoda > Insecta > Lepidoptera > Papilionidae > Parnassius > Parnassius mnemosyne. Next base: position 13,187,937 of record CAVLGL010000002.1, on the reverse strand, counting down.
TATATGAATATAAAATAGGAATCAGTTTAGATTTAAACTTGTGATATTTTAAGTGAATTCCCTAAAGCCTTCGACATTTTAGCGGTCGGTGCTGCGTTTACTTAGATAAAATCATATAATCTGCATTTATTAAAATAATCATGATGTTCCAGAAATGGTTGAAAAATAATAACGCGTTTACATGTAAACCATGTAACCGTAACAGAAATGTGACAGTGTAAGAATGTCCAATTTCGTACCATGGGTGTCGTATTTGGCGACAGAGGGAAACAAACTAGGTGATGGGCAGCAGGGTCTTCTTAATGACAACTAAAAAATAAAAAAAACTGGTGTTGCAATCATCATCTCATCAGTTGCATCTCCCCTTTGACGCAATATATGAGGAACATTGCATGGTATGAACAGCAGTGGAGTTTTGATAGACTGTAACGGTAACGGTGTACATGTAGTATTTAACTGGATAATCTTTGAATCTTTGAGTCCATGCCAATTAAAAGAATAGAACAAAACGAAAGACAAATTAATAGCAACCATGCAATTAACACAGACATTATATCTGTAGGTATATCATATAATGCAATACACAAAATAGTTGTGAAAACTTCAATAAAACTCGAAGGAGCTTTGATATAATATTCAAAATCCGCATTTTTTACAAAATTTTAAGTTTAGTGTTTACTTTGTGTAATTTAATCCGTCGTTATTTTATGTTTTGCTTTTTTCCTTGTTTCACATAATTTATTTGGCGTGCACTTCCTTATCGGCCAGTACGTTAATACAATAAAAACAAAGATTAATTTGCAATCGTAAGTGGTAACATAGATGACCCGGACTGACAACGACTACGGAATAAAATGATAAAGGTATTGCATATATCTACCTGTCAAGTGTAGCGATTATTGATAATTCGCGCTACGATTGCGCTGCACTGAACTTATTTCTTAAGAAAAGTTACGGGAAGGTTTACTTATTGATCACGTGAGCATGGAAAACGCAATAACCGGGCCCAAATATCTTACAACTTCGTAATGAATCACAATGTAAATACACAAATATGTGCAAATAAAACAAGACAAGAATGGATATTTTGTGAGTGTGCTTAATAATATTTGGCTGCGAGTTGACAAGAACATTTTGTTATCATTTTGAATTGTATTCAGGAATATGTTGTTGCCAAATCTCCCAACTCTGAGATTGCAATGAAATGCATAAATTATAATTAAACGAAATTTCATCTCCTTTAACTTTGTCAACAAAGAACAGTTCATTGCTTAACATAGAGTACCCACTGTAGGAAAAATTTGCCATAACCGCCATGCTTGACAGGTGGATTAGTGATCCCATAAGTGAATGCTGTGGCCCATAAATCTACATCTATCGTCGATTAAGAAATAAAGTCAACCCTTAAGACTAAGATAGAATGTTTCCTGTCTAGTAAAAAAGGGTCTCCGGATCTGGTGCTGGTATTCTGTAATAGCGTGGCCCTTACCTTGTCGACTCTATGTAGGCTGCCGTACTGCAACCATAATACTGGGTTACTTTTCAAAGACTAGCCAAATTTTATATTCAAGTTAAAATAAATAAATGATTATATACTGATATTACATTTTTTAAATACGAGTTATTTGGGATAATTTCAAATAAAAGTAGAAGCCTTACTTCTACTTTTATTTGAAATTATCCCAAATTGAATGTGATTTATGGGCAACAACTACTATTACGCACGCTCGTGTGTGTGTGATGAGATTCGCGCTTTCGTTTCTGAAGTTTTTTCCTACTGTTTACTTTATTAATGACACGCTTATTACTAATGCTTGAGATAAAAACTACATGACTCATACCAGTATTTTTGGCACATCAGTAACAGACGACTGTCCTTATTATGTCGTATTTACAAAATTGGAATAAACTATTTACAACTAAATTACGCAAGTAGTCCCAATATCTAATATTGGTACCTCAAAATGAAATCCGTTTCTCTTGTAGGGATGTGAATAATGAACACACCAGTACCATATATTAAATAACCGTTTATTCACAACGTAAATTCAAAGTAGCTAATCGGAGCGCGAATAAGCGGCCTAACGGCGTCAGACATTCAGATCGACTGGCAAGGCGAGAATATCCGAATCGGTTGCTTGTCCGCGCAGCTGAGAGGTTTCGAAGATTGCCGAACGTTCGAAAAGGCTCGACGAGTTATTTTTTTTTATTGAAATATAATTATAAAATTTACTAAGACATGACCACTTTTTTCTTCTAATTATTGTTGATTCAGATAAACAAAATTAAATTATTTTTGATATATATATGCTACAAATTAAAATTCAAAAAGTGCATGCTTTAAAATTTTATTACAATATTTATAATGACATAAATACATATTTCTACACCAAACCACCGGAGTCTTCCTTTCTTAATCTTAGTCACAACATTCACAAATCATACTTTTTTTATCAGACAATTTCTCATCCTATCATTTATAATCAGCCCTAACATACTTCTTAGTAACTGCATTTCAACACTATTAATTTTACTTTCATGCTTCTTCTGCCACATCCAAGATTTACTATCATACATAAAGATAGGAACGCAGCATTATGAAATGTCATACGTGCTTTTTTGACATTATATGACTTCCCATAATAAACTGAAAAGCCCCATTGACTCAGGCAAGCGGCGGTGAGGAGGAACTTGTACTTTTTCTTTTCTTGCTGTCTTCTTTTCCGGTGGCTGGAGAGCGACTGCCGACCGTACTTTTTTTTTGCGCCCGAAGCAATTGGAAAAGGGCTACTCTTTATGTAGGGAGGCGGAAATGCATTACGCATACCACGACAGCCGGTCTATCGTGGTTATGAGGGACTCACTGCCTACCGGCGAACCTAAGTGATACCCTCTAAAACCGCCTTTTGGGACTGGCAACCAGCTGTTTAGAGCTTCTTATGCCGTATCGGAAGCGACCCTCTTTTGGGAAAAGAGGGCGCAGGCGGCTATTAGCCGCTGAGGGAGTGCCTACGAAGGCAAATTAATTATGAATAACTTAATTAGAGTTGGCCTGAGCCGCCATGAGGCAGTTCAGGTCGTTTGAAAGTTTATTAGGCGGGTCCGAGAGGGAGTTCCTCGGCCTGCGGACGCTATAGCGGGAGGGGATTGGGGCTGCATAATTAGCTGCCTCACGAATAATATGATTGGAATGCGACTCTGAGGCTTTGAAGAAGTTCTCAGAGAGTTTTTTAAGGAATTGTTGGATTGTAGGGACCTCTAAGTCCCGTTGAAGGTCGGCATTACAGACGTACCAAGGTGCGTTCGTAGCTCGACGACAGAAGAGGTTTTGAACTACTTGGAGTTCATTAATAATTTTAGGGTCAGCGTGGGCAAAAATGGGGCCCGCGTAGGACATGACTGGTCGTATACAGACCTTATAAAGGGTACGCTTGTTTCTGAGGGACATTTTACTGTGTCGGCTCGACATACTGTTGAGCCTATCCAGGTAAAAACGTGCGTGACGGGTTACTCTTTTGACGTGGGACCTGAAAGTGAGCCTAGTGTCAAGGGTGACATCTAAATATTTGGCAGTCGTATGCCAGGGGACAGAGGTCCCTAGCATACGTATTGGTGGAGTGTTTTTGAGTCGGCGTCGTTTATAATCGAAGTGAACGGCGGAGCTCTTCTCCGGGTTCACATCGATGCGCCATTTTTTGAACCAAGCTCCTAGGTCATCAACTGACTTTTGGATCTTGTTCCGTATGAAAGGAAGCGAGGTACCTTTACAGTATAGGGCAGTGTCTTCTGCGAAGAGGGAGAGCTGAACACCTTTCGACGGGATGGGAATGTCGTTGGTGAACAAAATGTACAGGAGTGGAGCAAGTACTGAGCCCTGAGGGACACCAGCTTTGATGGAGCGCTGAGAAGATAGCGTGCCTTCGTGTCTAAAACGAAAGGTACGATGCTTTAGATAAGAGGCCACGAGACGTACTAGACGATCGGGGAGACCTATTTTGTATAATTTGTAGATAAGGCCTTCATGCCAGACTCTATCAAAGGCTTTAGCTATGTCGAAAAAGACCGCGATGGTCTTATGACGACGAGGATAAAAACCGCTGAGGATATATTCCACAATACGGTGAACTTGTTGGGGACAAGAGTGTTTCGCTCGGAAACCGAATTGATGGGGGATGATATGAGGGTCACCGTCTGTGGGAAACAGATGGCGCCTTATGCGAGTTTGGATGACTCTTTCGAAGAGCTTGCCCATGGCCTTGAGAAGGCTAATGGGACGATGACTGGAGGGGAGGTTGAGAGGCTTGCCTGGCTTGGGAATACCAATCACAGTTGCCTCTTTCCACGTAGTGGGAAAGTAACTAAGGTTGAAGCAGGCATTGAAGATAATAGATAAAAGGGTTAGCACCTGCTCAGGAAAGTGTTTTAGGGCTTGGTTGGAGATGCCATCCGCGCCCGGAGCCTTTTTAGGCTTAAGTCCTTTGATGAGGGATGAAATCTCATCATTGGACACAGAGATAGGTTCGGAGGCTGTAGGGGGCGAGTTCCGGCGGCGGACCTCATCCTCCACTGCCTGGATGTGTGAGGGGTCGACGGGTTGAGAGCTAGGATAGCATTGAGCGGCAATGCTGTCTGCAAAGCACTCAGCCTTTTCCTCGTCCTCGAAGGCTACCGTACCGTCGGGACGGGAGAGAGGGGGAGTGTGGGTGATAGCGTCTATGCGGAGGGCTCTTGCCATCTGATAGTACGCTGTATGAGAGGGAGAGATATTCTCCATGAGCTTACTCTTTTCGAGGTCTCGAAATTCAGAGAGGCGGAAACGGAGTTCTCGTTGGAGACGATTGGCCGTGCGCCTATATTCGGGCGTGGGTTATTTTGCTGCTCTACAGAAAGCAGCTTTTTTGGCTTTTAATAGGTTGCTAATATGCAGGGGAACCCCACTATTATTAGCAACCGGGACGACCCTTTCATTCTCCTTAAGGGAGATTTTAATAAGGGTGGAGAGTGAATCGACCGCGGTGTCGATTTTTTCGGGACTGTCTAAGTCCGACGATAGGGAGATGGGGGAGTCCTGTGAGTCCAGAGCTTTCGCTAGGGACTCCTTGAAGCCCTTCCAATTTGTGAAGGTTTTAGTAGAGGGTATTGAGGGGGGTGGCTGATGGCCAAGAATGAGGGAGACCGGTCTGTGGTCGGATCCTAGATCGTCTAGAGTCTCGATTGCCCTGAGGTTGAGGGAAACACTTTTGAATAGTGCAAAATCTAGCACGTCGGGAGCGTAATCGATGATATCGGGATAGTGAGTAGCACCGAGGGGACTGGACGGTAAGGTCAAGAGACTGCGTGATATCGAGCAGTATCCTGCCACTACGTGAAGTGGTACAGCATGTCCATTCAGTATGCTTGGAGTTAAAATCTCCAAACATAATGACTGAATTGCTTAGAGATAAAATAGCCTCAAAATCTTTTTTTAGGGGAAGGGTTTTAGAACGGATGTAACAGGAGGCTATGAAGATGAACTGATGTCCAGTCATAGCTAGCCTGCATACCGTGGCTTCCATGTTGGAAAGTTGCGGAGTAGAAATGGGAGAGCAGTGAAGTGTCTTTTTGTAATAAATCGCCGTACCGCCGCCTCGGCGGTCGGGTCTGTCATTACGAAGAAGAGAGAAGTTTTTGATGGAAAGGCCTTTAGTGTCCTTAGTATTGAGATTAGTTTCCTGTAGGAGGAGGAAATCGGTTTCACGATTTCGAAGAAAGAGCTTAAGTTCTGGGAGGTTATTTCGCAAACTGCGAATGTTAAAGGATACAAGCGATAAACCCTTAGGTTTGATACGACCGTGAGACTTTGGTAGAGCAAACTGCTCTGTCATTGTCAGTTAAGTTAATTAAGTTAACTTAACTTACAACGAGCACAAAAGATTATGATGCTCTGCAAGAGCGAGGAGACGGTCCTGAGGGGACCTCGCAGCGCGCAATTTGCGTGCTAACACAGCGATTTCCTCAACGTTGATGTTCCTAATAGCGGAATATACCGTTTTTAGGTCATCAGCCATTGAGGGCTGTGATTGTTGTGGTTGTGGGGCGGAGGATGTCCGCGGTGGTATTGCCTTTTTGGGGCCCCAGGGAAAAACTGGAGGCTGCATAGGCTGAGAGAAGCCCGGAGGGGGCCGAATAGTGCCCTGAGGGACTGCCTAGGGGGACCCTGAGAGGGCCGAGAGAAGCCCTGGAGGGGCTGAGAAGGACCCTGATGGGGCATTCGTTGGTAGAGTGCCGAATATGAACGGTCATTGACCGGCGGTGGAGCTTGCCTACTAGGGCGAGCATGAGGTGCGCAGGGGCAGCCTGGAGCACAGCGAGAGGCTGGCTTGGTCGGAGCGGGGATGTCTAGTGACAAAAGTGGGGCCGAGGCAGCGGCGGGGACTGCGAGGGCAAAGGCGGCAGCGGGAGCTGCGGAGGTTGAAGGAGCGGCAGGGGCCGCTGAGACAGGGGGGGAGTGGTTTTTCGCGGCGCGTTTACCGCTGCGGTTGGACGTCACTGTGGTGAAAGAAGAATCACCAGATCCGTTGGAGTCAGAGGTCTCCGATGAACAGGTGCCAGATTCGGTGGCGGGCCTCTTCCGGGAGGCTGACGCAGAGGACCCGGAGTCGGAGTAGGAGCACTCCATGTCCAGGGGGGCGAAAGAGTTTTTGGACTCTAGATAGGCCGCGATAACGGGCGGCGGTTGAGCTGCCTGAGGGGCATAAGAGGCAATAGTTGCCACGACTGCGGCGAGAGCCGAATTATCCAGCCTATTAAGGCCTGCAACAATGGACCCATTAAGGTCTTGTTTGGACATGATCCGTATTTGAAACGAAAGGGGCTAGGGGGTGCTGTACTGAAAAGAACAGAGACGTTCTGTACCTAAACAGTAAGGGCGGGATCACCGTTCTCAAAAGAACGGGACGTTCTTAATTCAAGGAGTAAGTGCCAGTGCTCTCAAAAGAGCAGGGCCTTGCTCTGAAAAGAGCAAGTAACTCCCTAGAAACAGTATATACACGTACACGTTATAGAAATAAGTAACGAAAACAAAATTAGAAATAGTTAACAAAAGAATTAACAATAAAAATAACAATAACAAGCAAGACCAACAGTCAAACCGCCCCGCTAGGAGACAGGGAGGTAATAACTGGAGTTAGCGTAAAAGGACTCACCAGGCGTCGCACTGTACAGCGCGAGCAGGACAGCGGAGGCGCGAGAGCGAGAGAGCACTACCGTACGGGGACGGATGCGCGGACTACCTGGACACGACCGCTCGAGAGCGGTGCCACAGGCGGAATGTGCCGACCGTACCGGCCGGCCCGTCTTTTATACGATTTGGCCGTTGCTGGCCAGCGGACCCTTGCCTCACCCCCGCGTCTTTCTTTATTGGTTATATTGCTTACAAACTAACGAACAGAATTAAATATATAATATTCTTACAAATACTTATTATGCTAATATGTACACAACAATTTTTCTACATATTAAAAGGTTTAAACTTTGTTTTTTGATAACTTTAGGCTGAGGACCCTGCCCCCCGCCTCAGCACTATAAATATAAAACGTCGTGGCGCGGTGCGCGTAGCCTCATTTGCTCCGCGGCCGCGTCACGATAACATGCCCTGTTGATTATTTTACGTGCCTAAGGGCTTAATATACAAGAAAGATATCAGAACAAATACAATTTACATTAACTAATTACAATAGTTACTTTACAATTTTACATTAATTAATTACTACATTCTAAATCTATGCTAACTCTCGCTATTCATTCGGTGTCTTTATTGGAAGAGTTATTGCATAGTTACAATACTATTCTTTTAAAATACAAAGTTATATTTGTTTTACATTCTGAATAAGGGTTTTCCCGCATTGCTGTGTGCAACCATCGCTAGTTGTTGAACCGTGTGTGCGGCTCCACGATCGTAACACCCTCATGGCTCCGCCCACCGCCCCTAGGTTGTTCAACTAGCGTCGGTTACGACAAGTAATTAGTATTTCGTTCGACGTATCACTTTGTTTGCGTCGTGCACAAATAGTATTTAACACTAGACGGATCAACGCCGTCAATTTGACGAAAATATATAACGACGCATAAAGTTATACACCGAAACTGAAGCACGTATCAAATGTCAAAACAATTCATGGGAAATTTCTTTAGATAGTTAGATGCCTTCATTGCCTTAATCTATGCACGTGGAGCTTACAACATGAGGCATTTAGATTTAGACATTTTATGGTCCCTGGAATGGAGTCCCCCAGTTTTCAAAAACACAATGAGTTAAAATAGATTCAAAGAAATTATTAAATATTTGCGATTTGATATGCGAACGTGTAATACGCGTTTACCCACAGACAAATTTGCAATGGTTTCTGATATATGTAATAAATTCATAGAAAACTGTCAAATGTGTTATATTTCTCGTTAAAAATATGACTGTTGACGAACAGTTATTTCCACCGAAAACACGTTGTGCTTTTTCGCAATACATTGCAAATAAACCTCATAAATTTGTAATCAAATTTTGGTTATTAGTGGATGTTGAGAGAAAATATCTTTGTGGTGGCTTTCCTTATTTAGGAAAAAATATTGAGCGCCTAAGTAATATTTCATTACCAGAACATGTAGTTATGCAATTGGTACAACCTTATTTCAAAAAAGTCGAAGCTTTACAACGGATAATTTTTTCACATCTCTAAAATTAGCAGAAAAGCTAAAATCTGAAATGATTAATGAATGGGTGGGGTGGAGTGGAGTGGATTGAAGTGGAGTGGAGTGGAGTGGAGTGGAGTTTAGTGTAGTGTAGTGGAGTGGAGTGGAGTGGAGTGGAGTGAAGTGGAGTGGAGTGGAGTGAAGTGGAGTGGAGTAGAGTAGAATGGAGAGGAGTGGTCTGGAGTGGAGTGGAGTGGAGTGTCAATGTCAAAACAATTCATGGGAAATTCCTTTAGATAGATGCCTTCATTGCCTTAATCTATGCACGTGGAGCTTACAACATGGGGCATTTAGATTTAGACATTTCATGGTACAACCTTATTTCAAAAAAGGTCGAAACGTCACAACGTATTATTTTTTCACATTTCTAAAATTTGCAGAAAAGCTTAAATCTGAAATGAGTAATGAATGGGTGGAGTGGAGTGTAGTGGAGTGGAGTGGAGTGGAGTAATGTTTATGTTACTGTAGATAGATATTATAACTGCTGCACCCCTAATTTTTTTTTGTTTCACAATGTATTTTTAGTAATTTTACTAACTAAAAGTTCCCTTCAAAATACAATAATATTGCTATAAAAAAGGAATTATATTTAATTTTATTCAAGAACTAAAGAGACCACAGTCCACCTCATGGCAGTTATATGCTACGGCCCATAAACACAAAAATTCATCTTCGATTAGGAATCAAAATGCAGACGCGTTGCCCCCATAAGTACTAAGATATATAGAAAGCCTCATTATCAGTTGATATGAATGTTAATGCTGTATTTCTCCATAATGATTGGTTTTGTAATTGAAATTTAATTACAGTTTGCCATGTAGTAGCTGCGTAAGAGAATCCACTACCCCATATCATGCCGTGGGTGGCATGATTGGCAGCAAAATCAAAATGTATAAAAATGCTGTTGCCAACCCACCTTCAAGCGTAAAAATTATGGCAAATATCCGCTCTATGAGGCAATCTAAGTGAACGCTTATGTTCACAAGTGGACTTTTACCACAATATCAAAATGACAAAGTGCAAGAGTCTTCTCTTCTAGAATAATTTTCTACTATTTATCTTCTTCAATATGTAACGGAAAGTTAAGGAAGGATTTAATATATGCGCGACGTGGAATATGCAAACATTTTCGTGCATTCATCATCTTTGTTCTGACAACATGAGCAAATTTTGACGTCTGCATAATTTGACAGTTATCAGTTCAATGTGAACTTGTCACATAGTTAAACTCTAATGGTACTCTCACATAGAAGTATGATAACGATATACACCAAAACAACTCTACTTTGCATTTTGCTACTATTCATTAAACTTTCTGACATGTTGTATAACATTGTTTAACATTTTGTAACCATAAGTTTAGATTTAACTTTTAGAGAGCTTGTTTAAAAAAGTGTTTTACTGGATGCATCGAACAATGAATCAGCTTTTTTACCTACATAAAGAGCAATGGCAGACTTTCATACATAAAATTAGTTGAGAAGAAATGGTAGCGTCTATATACCAAAAATATCTTAAAATGTTAAGCGTCACGCCCTTAATAACTCTGCCAAAGAATTTTGTCCTGAGAAAGCGTCAAAAAAAAGATATTTATATTTGAACCTTTTTAGGTTATGTCCTATGTCACTTGGAAAAAGTCATGCTTCCTGTGATTGTTTGATGTTAGCATAATACATAATTGAGAGTTTTTAGATTATTGTATCTCTATTATATATTTGCATACTATAAATGTATATTTCTGGCATGGCTCCAGGGCCTTTGTATCATAGTGACATTCTCAGAAGGGCTAGAACCCAGAGCCGTAAAGCCAGTAAGAAAACAGTGACATTTTGTTTAGGCTAGTGTTGGCATAACGTTAAATGGAATTGTTACATAGTACTATGATTGAGATAATGTATTATTGTAGGAAATTCTTTGTAAGAGACTTATTTCCAGCCATATCTCTTTTATTTTTATTATTACTGATAGTACAGTTATTACTAATAATAACTTAATATAAAAATATTTTGTGTGTTGTGTTTATAAAAATAAAAATATTTTGTGATAGTCTTGTAATAGGCAACACTTGAACAGAGTAAAATGATTTAAGTCATTTGATATTCCCAAAAATGTTTGTGTTTTTCTGTGGCTTTAATTAAAATACATTTTTAGTTGAAAAATCATAGAAAAATAATAAAACTCATTTTATATATAACTTATTTCTAGACGCGATAATTTTTGTCAACTATTTTTCTGCCATTGCTCTTTTATGATTAATAAAATTTATAATTTACTGTCTTATTTCAATTTGCTATCATATATTTTGGTTTATATCGAATAATAATATATTGCAGTGTTATAATTAACAAATTTTATTAAATGTTTTATAATAATTAATATACATGCGCTTTTAACTGCTGTGTGGAAGCACCTTAGGAACTACAAACAATATTCTCGCACGTAGTGTATCTATAGTTCCTAGAATTAATCTAAGTCACGTCGTGTCACTTAGATTAATTCTAGGAACTACAGATAAACATTCTTGTACATGAAGTATCAAGTTATACAACACTTTTATGTAACCTTTACGAACAGTTACTTACATACAACTTCTAGTACATATTTTTCAAAGTAAAGTATGTTGCTTAAGGGAAGACTCAAGCTTAGAGCAAGTAAGACATGTTCTAAATAAAAATTTCCTATTCTAATACATGAATAGTGTTTTGTAAGACTATCTACATTTTTTGAAACTAAAATATCGTGGTACGTATTTTAATTAACATTGAAATGAACTGCCAAAAAACGTTGTGGCATTCCTTTGGGAAGGTGTATTTTCAGCAATAGACATTTATAGAACTGTAATGATGATGATAATGATGTTGAAATAAATTGGCATAAATTATCCCAAAAAGTAAAATTTAAAAGTAAAGATAATAACATTAATTATTATATAAAATATAGTAACTGTGGGAATTCATATTATGTTTAATGTTAAATTTATTTTTACATTGGTACGTACGTAGGTGATATACGGAGACAGTACTTGCTGGGGGCAGCAAGTACTGTCCCCGGGACGTGCTATAAGTGTAGCAAAGCGATGCCTCGGTTGCGTTCCGAACGAAGAACCCGGGACCCCTCGAATACGCTGATGGTGACCATCGTCGGGTTTAGCCGGTATGAGTCCGGCATAACCTTTTCATTGCCCCCGCAGCGAAAGGTATCTATGAGGATTTCCCCACGAAAAAAAAAGTTACAAGTTCTGCTAACAAATTAGTTTAAGTTCTGCTTAACAATAGAATGCAGACGTTTTAATTAAAATTGTAGTAAGCATCCGCAATTTTATTTTCCACCTTAAAACGTAGTTTGCGTTTTTTAATCACGGTAACGTTAAAAATATAGTCTAATAATGTATAAAATCCATAAATCTTCTGCTGCTGATAGATCAGGAGTACTCCCATTTTTTAAGTTTTGATAAAACTGGTGGAATTTTAATTAAAAAAAAGCACGCGTTCTCATTAATTCATTTTATATGTTATAAGAATACTTATGCTACGTCTAACACCGCTGCTTTGAGAGAACGTACAGCTCGGATGGATCGTGAATAAGGCGCTTAAGAAATAAAGTTATAAATACAAGATGATTTTGCCTCCATCTGTAATCTATAGGAAACCACGATATTTTCTGTAACTAAATCTTATGTTACCAATGAGACTTGCTGGGATGTTGTAATATGTTACGCTATCACCACATGCCCAACTTGTGCTAGGACTAAGAAACCAAAGCAAGAAACAAAGAAACTAAGATGCCATGCAAGTGTGATATTCGACTGAGCATAACTGGTATAACACTAATTGGTAGCTCATTGTTCGGTCACCCGCAGTATGCTTCTACAAATAGATTATCCATAAAAACATGCACGATGTTTGTTCCTGCAATTGAGAGTATTTTTGTCACTATGGTGGTATTCGAAAAAAGTATGGTATTAAATTGTTGTTAGATGTAAACGCTTTAAGCAATACCTATAAAAATGCCAAAGAAAAACGTTCAACACCAGCTCAAAACATGAGTTTTAGCATGAGCAAACAATATAAGTACGACGGATAATCCGCTTGTTACTCTGCGGTATCATTCCAGCTCATCGAAATACCACTGCTTGCATCGCATGCTTGGCGGACGAGTTAAAAATCACAGTTTTTATTATTATTGACTTATTATCACGAAGATGCAGTTGATCATCTCTTGTTTCAGTTTCCCTCTTAATTTACCTCGTATCATCGTCCACGTGATGACATGAGGTTTTGGATTCTCTTACGCCTCCACAACACGGTAACACTCATTAAATCAAACAATAGACAGGACATGAAACTCAATTCTTAGCCTCTTTTATTACTAATAATTACAGTCATTTGAAGAAATGTAATAAAAACGACAGAGTAAATTACGATAAAATACATATTATACATAAATTCTCACGTCTACTAATCAGAAGGGTAAGCAAATACTAATAACTTACATTTAGACGATCCTGTCACACTACTCTCACTTCTTTCTCATCAATATATCTACGCATGCATACCCATCGGTTAAGGGTACTCTTAATTTAGTCCAATTTCGATATATTACCATTTTGATCAATAAACTCCATCACTCACTTTTGCACACGCATTCATTTTATTGTGTGTTCCTCGTCCATTTTCTCTACGTGTTTAAACCACTGAAGCATTTTTTTTAATTCTAGTCACAACATTATCTTACAAAATATACTTTTTTCTTATCGCACAATTTCTCACTCTATCGTTCAAAGTCACATCTAACATACTATAGAATACTACTACATTTCATATTATTATAAATTCATCTTATGTACCATACTCTTTTAATAAACTCAACAACATTTAATTTTGCGCAGCGAAGAGTTAAGAGGAGTACAAATAAATTATTATCTACAATAAAATAATTTTTATATAAACAAATTCTGAAGTCTTTGTGCAAAATTCACCTTTATTATTCAAAGTGTGACTACTTCAGTAATCCACTCTAAGCATGTAATAATTTGTTCTACAGGGAAAACTTAGTAATTCAGTAATCGCTTTACGATTTGTAAACTAACATTGTACTGTCCACAAGATAAGTGTCAGAGGAAAAGGGTAAATACGTTTAAGTATTTACAGCTAAACGTCGGCTCGAACAATGTACTTTATTATTATTTAAGGTTGGATAAAAACCCTTGAAATATATGTCCTGAAAGGTTAAATTTGAATTTAAGCTTCAATATTGGACATAATATAAATGCAAATAAACTTAATAATTTCATGTTTTTCTTCAGATGAATGAAACTAAATATTATGTAATCCGCCCTAGGAATCAAATTATTCGAACTTCAAAAGTATTGCAAAAATACCGAATAAAAGCAAGTAGCCGTATGAACGAACTCATTATAATGAAGTCAATTATATATGCAGATAGTTCATTCATCCCTAGAATTATAGATACGGTTAGTACCGAACATTGCTGAACGAAATGAAGAACATTTCTACATCTTGGTCTATGATCCAGATGCACATGTAAATGTTTAATTGCAAAAAAATATATTTTGTTGTACTGTGAGACCTTGTTTCTTGCCAAATTTAATAATTCATAGGTCTAGGACCTAGACCTATGAACTATTAAATTTGGCGGAACTATTATGAAATATTATTATTAAATTTTTTCGGCCATTGACCTAGACTCTAGGTCAATGGCCGAAAAAATTTAATAAAAACTTGCAGTTATTTTTTTTAAGAAAAAAATCGAAAAGTTGATAAAATAAATTGTTTTTTGATTTACTTATACAATATTTAAAGCACATTAGAAAATGGATTTTAAACTCAAATTTAAAATTTATAAATATTTTAAATTTTTAAATTTATAAATAAGCTTTAATTGTAAAAAAATCTCTAATTGGAGTTTTAGTGAGAAGTTGCGGATTGTCGCTGATTTTATTGTTCAAAAAATGCTTTAAAGGAAGTTTGTATGATGTAAAAGTGATTTTGTATGTTGTCTGCGCAGGTTATCTATTAGGGAAAATTAACTACGCAATTTACCAACTTTGCAGTTAAAACAAATACTCCGATGTTTTAATAGAATGACTTTTATTTATTATAGATTTGGTGAATAAATAAATAAATACATAATACTTATTGAAAGTAATTTTTTTAATTTACCACTGGTTCTAAAAATACCTTGACCGTTGATACAAACCTCAAGTTATTTTGTCCGCTGGGGTGCTTTAAGAACTCGAGACCACGTTTCAAAATTTTTAACACTGTTGTTTTTCTGATGCTAGGGGATCAAAGAAAAGTTAACTTCAAGTGGTGTGTGACAGTTTGTGTCCCAAAAATATTAACACCTTGGTATGGCAAGCGACCAAAGTCAGGATCCTGCACCATCTTTGGCAATAAGTAAGTTCGGCGCCGTACAAGTTTGCCAGAACACTCAACTTTTCACCCGCTATATTCCAAACACCTTGTGATTTTTACTTGTTTAGAAAAATAAAAAGGTTTGAAAGTATAAAAATTGCACTAGCTGCTTATAATATCTGAGAAACCTAAAGAAGAATGATCAGAGATATTTTTCAAGTAGCTAAGATGTATGGATAATTTTGAGCGTGCTCAAGGTCAAAACTTTTATAAGATTGATGCTAGTAATATATCAATAGGTATAATTTTGAGTAGGTATGTGATTTCTTTCGTAATTCTTGTATGCTGCTTTCGCTTTTAATAAAATTAAAACAATAATGTTTCAAATTCTATATTATATTATACTATATGATATGATATAGTGAATATATCCTAATGTTAATAATGACAAACAAAAAGATTAAGAAAGATTAAAGTATAATTGCACCAGATACTCGTAAAACAATTCACTCAAGTGCTTGAAAATGTAACGAGCTATTCGTGCTAATATTGTGTCTTTTAGAATGCTAAGCATACAAGTTTATAATGCGAAATGTCATCATAATCAAATGTCAGTATGTACGGTTTCTTGTTTCCGATAAACGATATTTAAGAAGATATACATCGCACCAAAATATATCAGTTTTATCAAAAAATTAAATTAACACCAGTTTATTAATCTATCGGTATACCGCACACCTAGGCTTAATGGCTTTAATTTAACAAGGCCATTAGCCTAGGTGTGCGGGCTTCTCTGAGATACACTGTTTTACTATTTTGAGTTGCAGAATCAATTTCCATCGTCTTCATTTTATGAACACTTTCCTTTGAAGTAATTAGCCACGCAATTTGGAATTGTTCTGATTTACGAGTAAGTTGCACTTGTATAGGCCCAGGACTGCCTTTCATACCAGGTAGACGGATTGCTTGCTTTACGTAAAACTACTACGTTGTTTTAGTTTTACTGCTACTTGTACGGCAAGCAGTAAGGTATTTTATTAATTGTGTATATTTCGGCACATTACATATTATTTCAATATAGTTAGATATTTCTCGCTCCTCCTTTTCCTGTAAATATTTTTCCAAAACAACTGCCCTCATCTGAACGTTATTATTTTAAGTCTATTATTAGTTTATCTTTTTAAGTTATTAATAGTACCTTGATATGCTTCTAAGATCTATATGACTTTATCCATTTTTTCACTAAGGAGTTGTTACGATTGTCTTTGAGCTCTCATCTCTCGCTGTTTTTTTAATTTACAATTTTGCGTTTGTATTTTTTCTACTCATCACTATCGCAAACAACAATTGTGTTAAGTATTGATTATAATGTTACGAGCTTGAGGTTCGAGACAATTAAAAACTGCCGATTGAATTACCAAAATTGACACTTTAATTCATCATCATCATCATCATTACAGCCCTTCACAAGTCCACTGCTGAACATAGGCCTCCCCCATAGAATGCCACAAAGCACGGTCCTGAGCCACCTGCATCCATCGACTTCCTGCATATCTTACCAGGTCGTCACTCCATCTAGACACTTTAATTACACAAAACTAATTACAATCTAAAACCACACTAATACTAAAACACAATCACTTTAGTTCGCAGTTATTTCGCTTCGAAGTATTCTCTTGTATCGCCAATTCAATACTGACTCGGTCGTCGTCTATACCGGCCTTATATAGGGCCTCATAGTTTCCAGAACCTTCTACTGTAGCGACATCTAGAATGTTCGAGAACATATCGGTACCGAAATTTCTGGAAGGATCTTGACTCTCCTAGTTCTGCTACTCGACACTAGAGGGCGCTAGTGTAACTAGTGTAGCCATGTACAAGACATTAATAGCGGCGCGCAACACTGTCCCCTCCTAAGACATGCTCGTCCCGAGCATTATTGGCCCCATAATAACGCACCAGTCGATCCACATGGACGATCTTAGGAGTACCTCTGGCATCTTTCTGTATCCGGTAGGTTACGTCATTGATCCTTGTCACAATCCAGTACGATCCGTCCCATTTAGCTTGAAGCTTAGGAGATTTCCCTTTGCTGCGAGCTGGATTGTGTAACCACACTAGTGAACCTTCGTCAAACCCTTTGTTGTTCATTTTGCGGTCATACCGTGTTTTCATCTTCTCAGACGTTTGCTGGCCCGTCTGTCTGACGTGCTCATAAATGTCATTCATTTTGTTCCGCAAGTCATTTGCATAATCGGTTATACTGCGTCGGGCATCAGGTGGTATTCCGGTTATCAGGTCTGCAGGCAGCCGTAATTCTCTCCCAAAGTTTGCGAAAGCTGGTGTCACTGATGTACTTTCGTGAACAGCGCTTCAATATGTCCCAGTCTCGTTGCCGTTTTTTCACAACTTTTGCTAGGAACCTTTCCTACCATTCCATCAGATTGTCGGTAGTAAGAAGTTATTCGTGTTTATGAGTACCCATAACTCGGCAAGTTTCCTGGAATATTTGAGACTCAAAATTCCTTCCTAGATCGCTGTGAATCTCTAATAGTACTCCAAAACGACAGAAAACTTCATGAACTAGTTTATCTGCAACTGTTGAAGCTTCTTGATTTGGAATGACGAAGACTTCTGGCCACTTAGTGAAGTAATCCATCACAACCATGAAATACTTGTTACCACTTTCACATTCCGGAAACGGCCCCGCAACGTCAATGAATATCCTCTCCCATGGTGCACCAACATTGTACAATTTCAATGCGCCTCTACTACGAATTTGAGGTCCCTATACAGCCGCACAACTTGTACATTTGCGGCAGTAGTCCTCGACATCGTCACGATAGTGGACCCAGTAAAACCATTCTCGGATCTTCAGTAGAGTTCGTTTAACTCCCAGGTGGCCTCCTGAACAACCACTATGGTACAGCTGTAGAAAATCCGGTACTTTAGCCTTAGGGACAACCATTTGCAAATGACAACTGTCTCCCCGACCATTTTCCCATTTACGGCACATGACTCCATCCTGAATCAGCAAGCTGTCAAATTGGGCCCAATAGCTTTTCGCTGTCGAAGTCATTGCTAAAACGTCGTTCCACTTGGGCTTAGGAACACTGGCCTTCATCCACTCCAGCATCGGCTTAATGTCCGAATCTTCCTGCTGTGCATGTTGTAGGCTGTCCTACAACATGCACATCCACTCATTGCTGAGCTGGTCTGTCTTCAGCATCCTCACAGGTACCACTTCCTTACCCTCTTGCCTAGTACAATGCTTGCAATCTTCAGGACAAGGTCTTCTTGACAATGCATCTGCATTGCCATGAGATTTACCGCTGCGATGTTCGATCACAAAGTTGTATTCCTGCAGTAGTTCAATCCATCTCGCAACTTGAACTTCCGGATTTTTGAACTGCAATAGCCATTTTAGACAAGCATGGTCAGTTCGTAAGTGGAATTTCCGCCCCAGAAGATATTTGCTAAAATGCTCAAAAGGACTTTACTATAGCAAGCAATTCCCGTCTTGTGACACAATAGATACAATTCCGGCTTTGACAACGAGTTGCTCAAGGATGCTATTACAATCTCTTGATCACCATTGCGTTGAGACAACACACCGCCAAGTCCTCTATCACTTGCGTCTGTGTCAACTATGAATTCCTTGCCCGCATCAGGGTACCCCAAAATAGGTGTTTTGCACAGACGGTTCTTCAGCTTCTGGAATGCAATATTGCAACTTTCATCCCAGCAGAAATGTCGCTTCTCCTCGGTTAGCCTGTGCAGAGGTTTGGCTATTTCTGCAAAGTTCTTCACAAATCGCCGTTAATAAGAGCACAAACCCAAAAATGCTCTGTGTCTTGTCTTTTGGAACCGGTCAATCCTTGACAGCGGCAATTTTCTCTGGATCCGTGCGGACACCTACTTCCGACACTACATACCCCAAAAAGCTAACTTGCCGTTTGAATAGTGAGCACTTCTTCGGACTCAACTTGAGGTTGGCACTCTGGATCTTCATGAGTACGCGTTCCAGGTTTTGAAGGTGTTCCTCAAACGTACGGCCTACGATGATGATGTCATCCAAATAGACCAGACAGGCATCTCCAATTAGCCCGGTAAGTACAAGCTTCATCAACCTTCATTGCACAATCCAAACGGCATGACTTTAAATTTCCACAGACCCTTTCCTTTGGAAAATGTAGTTTTCTCCTTGTCCTTAGGGTCTATTTCAACCTGCTAGTAGCCACTTTTCAGGTCCAGCGTACTAAACCACTTTACGCCTGTAAGCATGTCCAGCGTGTCATCAATTCTTGGCAAGGGATAGCTGTCCTTCTTCGTAACTCCTTAAAACCAGCGGGGAGGATGAAATAATCCCATCAAACTACAGAGGGGTATATATAACTCTTAGCTACATTTTAGACATGGGGCCTAAGTAGGTCAAACTGTTCACATATCGCAGAACACTTTGACGTTGAACAGCGTACAGAGTTGCAAATAACATGCTTTTGTTTCTTTTTAAATAAATTGTTTATGAGATTTTTTTTAAACCATTAGAGACCGCTAATTAATAAATTACATTAACCTCTTATAAATAATTTTCTTTACTTAATGGGACAGTGAACAAACGATTAATATAACGATAAAAAGCGGCTAATTTATGTTACCATGGAAGACACTATGACGCGGGGATGATCGTGTCTGTATGATTTGGCTTTCGATAAATTTAGAAAACATGTGACTCCTTTTTCTTGTTATTGCTAAGTCGGGGAAATCAAGGGAACAATCTTGTTCCAATTCAAGTTTAAATTTAATTTTGTCCTGGACTTTATTTATTTTATTAAGGAAAAATTTCGTCTACATATCGATGGTAATATAAGATATTTTGATTGATAACTATATGTTGTTTATCGAATTTATCCATGAAAATGTCCACCATAAGGGGACTTAGAGGGCTATATATATAACTAACCCTTCTTTTTGTGGATAGAAACGGTTATTAAACTGGAAATAGTTTTGTTTTATACCGAGAGAGGTTAAATTAAGACGTTTGTTTCTCCGGGATGCAGGCGACGTTTATCAAAGAGATCTGCGAGTAAACGCAAACAGTCAGGCGATGAGACATTTGTGAAAATGCTATCAACGTCTAAAGATAATTAAGATAAACGGATTTAGAAGGAATACGAATATCTTTAATTTTGGAAATGAGATCTAAACTATTTTTAGGCTGTAAATGCGGTTGAATTCAGATTTATCTCGAAGGAAGAAGTTTAATTTTTAGCAAGGAAATAAGCTGGTGCACCTATATACATAGGAACATGTTCTTTATGTATTTTAGGTAACCCATATAAAATGGATGTTTGAGGATTCATTGGAACAAGACTGCTCCGAGACAAGTTGTGATCGGGAAAACATAAGATGACTTTTGTATACATAGCTTAATATTTGAAGTAAACTTTTTGTTTGGGTCAGAATTCTGGTTGTAGCCGCTACTTTCAACCCGCTACTCACAACGGCCATCGCAGAGGACGCGGAGATGGCCGTTGTGATCGGGAAGAAAGATAACATCGTTAAAAGTTTGGTATCTGATGAAATTTGGGCTATGCCCGCGACTTCCCATTTCAATCTTGAGTTCCCGGTTTTTAAGTCACTAAAGAAGAGAATCAAAAAAAACGCCCTGATTGTCGCTTAAGCCGATAAGGGCAATACTGTTGTCATATATAGTGGGTACAGCCAGAAGGTTAACGATGCTATCCAAGGCTCGCCGATTGGTTGTGTGGTTGAAAGGTAGGCGGGCGTTACGCGGCGGTTTGTTTTTAATATTACAAACGACTGCTTACGTCAGGTGGTGATTGATCGCATGTTTTAGCGCATGATGCAGTCGCTTGCTACTTAAGTAGGGAACGGTCGCGTCAGCGGGCTGTATAAATAGCAGTTGTTTTAGCTCGCCGCTCACTTAGAGGTAAGCCACCGCAAAGTCTACATCACCTGAAAATGCCTCGTGAAGAAGCGAAACACGTGTCGTATTGTCGTCAGTGGTGTGTCTTTCCTAGTGTAGTGGTGTTGGGAGTAGTGGTGCTGGGATAAGTGGTGACGGGGATAGTGCACGCAATTAAGGTGTGGCGGCGCTGTCGTCGCGCCACAAGCGAAACACATCGAAGCCTAAATCGCGCTAACAAAATTCCGAAATTAAAGCAGTATATATAGAATAGCTCCGAACTACCACTCGGAGCGTTGATCACTCAGCAGGAGATCTCCCCTTTTCCTTCTACCCGCCACAATGGTGACCCCAGGATGACTCAGCGAATGTAAACTGTCAAAGACTTGCTTCCTTAAGATTTGAGGTACGCAAGGCTTTTGATTTCGAGTTCTGTCATCACAATATACGTCTATCTTCGTGCCAGGTATTGGTACCTTAACTAATCGAAGTGATGTTTCAGAATTTCTTTACAATTCCATATCCATGTCCTGCATTTTGGCTAAGGTAACCAGATTAACAGGCTGAAATAATCCTTCAACTCTTGAAAGCGTATTAGCTACTATGTTATCTTTTCCAGAGATGTGTTGTCGGTGGCGAATTGAGATATGAAATCGAAAGGACGATACTGGCAGGGTGCACACTTATCTTTGCCCTGGGAAAATATTAGAAAATCATCCAGGTACGCGAAGCAAAAATCAAGTCCTCGAGTTATTTCGTCTACAAACCTTTGAAAGGTTTGGCTCGCATTTTTAAGCCATAATTCATGTACCAAATTCGAACATACCAAATAATAATAATAATAATAATAAGCAAGCTCAAATGCAAAAGGCGGTGCGCCTCGATACCGCCCGCATCGTCCGCCGGTTTCTTTCCCTTTCCCCCTAACCCTCGGCCGTTTGGTCTCCCCTGCCGAGGGCTTCCATCTGGTTGGGTTTTTATATTATATTTATGTAATTTTTATGTATTTATTTTATTTTATTGATATTTATGTAAGTTTATCATTTTCATTTTCAATTATATATTTATACAGCCCAACCAGATGAGAAAACTATACAAATACCCCAGATAATAATAATAATTTTTATTTACAAATAAAGCCTTAAACTTAATACAAAGTTATTGTAGATATATTGTAACAAGATGGCGAGCCTAAATGACATAGAAATAAGTTGATCCCCTGACTTTCATTCTAGGGTAACCTTTGTTATGAAAGTCAGTGGTTCGGCTCTTTATAAGATATTCTTTAAAACAGCATAGCGAGTTGATTTAATTGGTGATTACATTATGGTAAGAAGTTAAAGAACAGGCAGTTAAAGAAAAATAATAGTTCGGTGATGGATATGTATGGCATAATATGAGTGTGTGTGTGTGTGTGTGTGTGTTTGTGTGTGTATGTGTGAAAGTGATTGCGTTTCTTGTGTGCTTGTTAGTGGGTACAGTTTGTAGGTTTAGTATATTAAAGCTTCAGTGGCATTATAATTTAATTCATGAAGGTACGAAATTACCCTTTTTAACTTTATAAACATTGAACTAATTTATCTGTAACTTTTTGTCGAGTTTATTGTATAACCGCGAGCTTGAGAAGGATAGTTGCTTTTTAGCAAAAGAAGTCCTACATGTTTTGACAGGACATGCGGCTTTTTGATGAACTATTTGGAGGTACAGTTGAATGTAGACGCCGAATGGTGCGAAAGATGTAAAGTTGCCTAACTGTAGGTACATTACAATCCATATAAAGTTGTGTGGTCGGGTATCTCCAAAGCCGCCTATGCAAAACTTTTAGCACTGCCCTCTGTGCGCGCTCAATTTTAATGAAGGTAGTCTTGGAGGCACAACCCCATATCGGGATGCAGTATGTTATGATTGACTCACAAAGTGCGGTGTACACAGATGACAGGATGTCGGCATCCGCGGAGCTACGTAATGTTTTAAAGATATACGAGTAGATTAGGTTGCGTAACCGACTTGCAACGGATTCTACTTGACTATACCAGTTCAAACAATTATCCACTTGAATACCCAAGTATTTAATGGTATGGGTTCTTTGCAATTTTGGGCAATTACAGTGAGAAGTCCCACTGGAGCAATTGTGAGCACGTATATCGAAAAACTCGCTTGATGATTGTGCAGAGGGTTTTATAGAGAAGGTTATTAATTTAGTCTTATCTATATTTAAGGTTAGAAGATTACGACTTCGTCACGTCATAATAATTCTAAAATTATTCTCTGCAATGTTAATTGTTTTGGACCAGTTGTTCCCAGAAACAACAAGGGCCGTGTCATCAGCATAAGTAACAATGCGGCAATGAGATAGAGGTAAGTCACAAAGCTCGTTTACGTGGGACAGGAATAACGTGGGCCCTAAAATGCTACCCTGAGGGACACCAAAATGAAGGGATTCTTGTTTGCTGACGAAAGAACCTATCTTTGTGCACTGCGTCCGACCTGATAAGTAATCAGAAAATATTTCTAGGATACGACCCCTGACACCCAGCGTTTCCAACTTATTTAACATTAGTGGGACAGAGACAGTGTCGAATGCCTTAGAAAGGTCTAGGAAAATACCCAGACATTTCCTACCTTCGTCGAGTTCGGTGAGTACATGCCCAACTAAGGAAACAACAGCATCCTCGGTAGACCTACCCCTTCTAAGCTAAATTTATTTTTGGAGATTAAGCTATTTGATTCGAGAAAGCGAACTAAATGGCGATTTAGGATACGCTCAAATACTTTACACAGGGTTGGCAAGACAGAAATTGGGCGATAATTTGTAACACTGCCTCTGTTCCCATTTTTATAAATGGGATGTACAATTGCCTTTTTCAAGGCGATAGGAAACTTCCCAGTGGATACCGCCAAGTTACATAGGTGGGTAATGATAGATGTAAGAACTGGGCTTGATTTAAAAATTTGGGATGGTATACCATCCCACCCGATAGCACTGTCATTACGTAGGCTCATAATAGCATCATGTACTTCGTCTTCATCAATTTCGAGGATAACCATAGAATGTAATGGAGAGTGCAAGAAGTTAGATGGTAAGTCGATTAATTTTAAATTTGATTTAATTTTATTTACAAGTAAAAGAAAATTTAAAAGAAAAATGAATTTATGGCATCAACAGATATTTTAGCACCATCGTGCAAATTTAAAAGTTCTAATGGTGGATAGGTTACTTTATTTATATAAGTAACGTTTTTAATGATCTCCCATGTTTTTTCTTTTTAGGACTTTTCTTAGCCTTACCAAATTCAGATCTCTCGTAGTCTCTCTTGAGATTTTTAACAAGATTAGTACAAAAATTTCTGTAACGTTTATAAGTTTTTTCCAGTATCATGTTATTTGGATTGCGTTTGACGCTTTTATGCATGCGGTACCTGTTTCTTATGCACGTCAATATTCCTGCGGTTATCCAGGACTTTATAGTTCGCTGGCTGCATGGAATTGTGAAACAAATGGTATTTCTTTTCATTATAGAGATTAACGTGTCTAGGAATAGATCGGTCGCCTTATTTACATCGTCGAACTAAATAATTTTAGAAAAGTCTGTGTTAGTTATATCAAATGCAACTTGAGGAAAATTAATTTTATTGCCAATTTGGTTTGTTCGACGGTTTACAGGATTTAGATTTAAATTTAGAGGAGTGGAAAATGGTCAGTTAATGATGTTTCTATAACAAGAGTTGTGGATCGAAGCCTTGTTCTTAATATGACGTGGTCTAAGCAGTTATCTAATCTAGTCGGAATCTGGTGTGCTGGGGTAACATTCCATGAGATTTAAATAATCATTTGAGTTTGGGTCACAATTATTTACTTTAATATCTATGTTTATGTTGGCAATTACGATTATATTATTAATTGCTGATAAATTATTTAACACAGTATTCAGGCTGTCCATAAAAATATCGGTGTTTCGAAATGAAGGGGATCTATATAAGCCTACTATAGCTAGATTTTTATTTAAAGTGCAGATTAAACAGTTTGCATCATTAAAGTTAGGTTGATATACTTTATGTGTAATGGAGTTCTTAATGTAGATCACAATGCCATTGTTTTGGTTGCGGATG
Organism: Parnassius mnemosyne; assembly: GCA_963668995.1. Taxonomy (NCBI): domain Eukaryota; kingdom Metazoa; phylum Arthropoda; class Insecta; order Lepidoptera; family Papilionidae; genus Parnassius; species Parnassius mnemosyne. Next base: position 13,162,798 of record CAVLGL010000002.1, on the reverse strand, counting down.
GAGTTCGTACTATATGATAAATAGCCCTCAAGCTGCGGTAAGGTAGATATTTTAGACAACCAGCATTCAGAAAGAATCAAAATATCGCAGGTTATATTTAGTGCATATAATAGCAAACTGAATTCATTAAAGTTTTTAATGATGCTTTTAATGTTGACATGCAGAAGGGAAAAAGATTTTGAGCTGTAATTAATGTACTTTTGGCAATTCAGCGGTTCACATATATAAGCTTGGGAAATCGATATATCCTCAATTTCATTGTTTAGAATATTGTTATCCATTTAAGAGGATTTTTAGACTACTAAGCATGGGTTGTTAGGGTCCTGGTGACGTGGTTAAATGAAAGTGGACTGTATATTCTTATAGGGCTGATATAATCATCCGTACTTTACAATAACCCGGTCTACTTAATAAAATTATTATTATAAATTAAATTAGTGTTGTCGTCCGACCGCGGTGGAGTATCGTCCGAACCTCCTGCCGCCGCGCCGCTGCCGCTCGACGAGACGTCCTTCCGCGCGTCTCCACTCGCGCGTACATGCAACCGGTTCCCAACATGCTCCCCGGGTTGAAGTGTGCAGAGAACTTCAAAAATCTGGAAGGGGACAGATGTTATTAAAGTATTTCCTCATGTATCGTGAAGGTGTTTTACATACATAAATATCGCGGGGACAAATCATATATAGATTATTATTAACATACTTGATTTATTCGACGTTTTTCACGCAGCATATTTTCATTTTTATATATTATTTTTAATTTAAAAATATATTTATACCGAAGTTGTTGTAAAACGTGTTACAGATTTTAGTTATATGATTTCATGGTCACGCTTTAGTCATGGATGTATCTAAGTAAAGGCGTGGGATGAATAGGTCTGCGGAGACCCTTTGCCATTCGTAGACTTAAAGTTCCGTAAAGTCGACGCCTTGAGCCATTCATACAACGGCCTGCTACATATAGCAGTATGAATGCAAAAAAGAGAAAAAGCGAAAGTACTGTCAGCCACATTTTACTTCAATGTAAATGAATAATCGTTTTGATATTGAAATTATGTACACATTCGTTCCATCGTTGAGGTTAACTGTTTATTGCTTTAACACTATCACCTTTTATAAATTCTGTTAATGCGTGGTCCTCACCGGTCCAGTTACGGCTAGATATGGCTACAGCATGGCTCCACCACGTTTCAAAATTTATTACACTGTTGTTTTTCTGATGCTAGGGGATCAAAGGAAAGTTAACTTCAAGTGGTGTGTGACAGTTTGTGTCCCAAAAATATAGGTGTTACCTTGGTGTGGCAAGCGACCAAAGTCAGGATCCTGCACCATCTTTGGCAATACGTTAATTCGGCACCGTACACTTTAGCCAGAACACTCAACTTTTCACCCGCTATATTCCAAACACCTTGTGATTTTTACTTGTTAAGAAATATAAAAAGGTTTGAAAGTATAAAAATCGCACTAGCTGCTTATAATATCTGAGAAATCTAAAGAATAATGATCTGAGATATTTTCCAAGTGGCTTAGTCGTATGAATAATTTTGAGCGTGCTCAATGTCAAAACTTTTGTAAGATTGATGCTAGTAATATATCAAATGGTATAATTTTGAGTATCTGATTTCTTTCGTAATTCTTGTATGCTGGTTTCCTTTTTAATAAAAACAAGACAATGTAAATGTATCAAATTCTATATTATACTAGCTGACCCGGCAAACGTTGTTTTGCCATATACTCGTACATTACGCGTATATCTAGGAAATATTTTATACTTTTAAAAAATCGGAATTCATAAACAGGGGTGATCATAGAAGGGTGGAAATTTGAAGTTTTATGTATTTTTCACTGCTAAATCATAATAAAATAAAAATAAAAATTTGTCAAAAGAATAAAAAAAATATTTAGGGATGGGTCACCCTTATCATTTAGGGGTTTGAAAAATAGAAGTTGGCCGATTCTCAGACCTACCCGATATACATACTAAATTTCATACAAATCGGTTCAGCGGTTTCGGAGGAGTTTGGTAACAAACACCGCGACACGAGAATTTTATATATTAAGATTATACTATATGATATGTTATAGTGAATATATCCTAATTTTAATAATGACAAGCAAAAAGATTAAGAAATATTAAGGTATATTGCACCCGATACTCGTAAACCAATTCACTCAAGTGCTTGAAAATGTAACGAGCTATTCGTGCTAATATTGGGTCTTGTAGAACGCTAAGGATATGAGTTTATAATGCGAAATCTCATTATATAGTATATACGGTATCTTGTTTCCGATAAACGATATTCGCACCAAAATATATCAGTTTTATCAAAAAATTAAATTAACACCAGTTTATTAATCTGTTGGTAGCCCGCATACCTAGGCTTAATGGGCTTAATTTAATAAGGCCATTAGGCTAGGTGTGCGGGCTTCCCTGAGATACACTGTTTTACTATTTTGAGTTGCAGAATCAATGTCCATTGTCTTTATTTTATGAACACTTTCCTTTGAAGCAATTAGCCACGTAATTTGTAATCATTCTGATTTACGAGTACGTTACACTTGTATAGGCCCGGGACTTCCTTTCTTACCGGGTAGGCGGATTGCTTGCTTTACGTAAAACTACTACGTTGTCTTAGTTTTACTGCTACTTGTACGGCAAGCAGTAAGGAATTTTATCAACCGTGTATATTTTGGCACATTATATATTTCAATATAGTTAGATATTTCTCGCTCCTGCTTTTCCTGTAAATATTTTTCCAAAACACCTGCCCTCATCTGAACGTTATTATTTTAGGTATATTATTAGTTTGTCTTTTTTAAGTTATTAATAGTACCTTGGTATGCCTCTAGGATCTCTATGACTTTACCCATTTTTTCACTATGGAGTTGTTACGATTAGCTTTAATCTCACATCTCTCATCTCTCGCTTTATTGTTTTCTTTATTTACAACTCTCTCGAGACATCTAACAGCGTTTGTATTTTTCCTACTCATCATTATCGCAAACAACAATTGTGTTAAGTATTTATTATAATATCGCATGACACTCTCGGCATGTTCAAGATTTTCTGCGTTACAAACAGCTGCCGGTTGTTTGTTCGCGAGCTCGGTACAAGTACTATTCAGATTTACTATTTTCTCACAGCGGCTGCACTTCAATCCAGGCTTATTTTTAACCGACTTCAAAAAGGAGGATGTACTCAATTCGACTGTATTGATTTTTTATGTGTGTTACCTCAGAACTTTTTTCTACGATTTCGATGATTTTTTTTTATTTGAAAGCAGATGGTAAGTTTTGAAATACTCGTATACTTAATAATTTATACTGAAGTCAGTTGTACAAAATTTTTAATTTTACCACTTGTTAGTAATAGCTTTTCTGCACTTATCACACAAAAAATACATACACTCACGCCTGTCACCCAGAGACCCCTCTGGGTGACAGGCAGACAAACAGAGACTACGGACTTCCATTTGGCGCGATCCTGACACACCTCTCTCGCCTTCTGTACAGCCATATATCTACGCGTACACGTATGTCGGTTAAGGGAACTCCTAATCTCGCCCATTTTCAATGTATCGCCGATTTGGTCGATAAACCTTCGTCTAGGCGTGCCTTTTCGACTCTGCCGTTCACTTCTGAAACATAAAGGAGAATGGGATTTTTGGGCCTGAAGTTACTAATTGGTATATACTTTAAAAAATTGAATAAAGAATTCACTAGTGAAATTCTCGTTTCTGAACGTTATTTTCCAATAGAGGACTTCTCATTTTGAAACTCGACTTAAGACTTAACAGTTCAGCCTTCAACCTTTAAACTATTTACTTAAAAGAAAAAGACAGATTTTCGATTCGATTTGAAACGAGCGCAGTATAATCGATTTTCGATTAAATAGAGCATTTTAATATCTATTTTCGATTATATTTCTGTGCTAACTAGGGAGATAAAAAAATAGCGTACATATCTGCAAAATAATAATAAAAAATACAAAATATCAAAATGCCAACAAGTAACAGTTACAACAACAATTCAAGTAATTGATCTCAGACCGATATCCCTAATATTCACTTCACTTAGCTGTTGTTGTTTTAACTTTCGTTAATCGTTTCACCATTTCGTTTTATTATCAACCACAGCTTTGGTGATTTTATACTGCTCCTGCTTTTATATCTTTAAGTAATTATAGTGAAAAATAGCCTGTTACAGTGTAATAACAGTGAAAAATCACCTGTTACAGTGTAGGTAATAGATAATCCTGCTTTTACTTATTCTACAATAACTCAGCTCCTAGATTGACAAATCGTGCCAGATTTTCAGCTATGAATTTATTTATTTATTGAGTCTACCAGCGATTTTACAATACATACGTTACATATATTTCTTAAAGTATAATTACTATATTACTTGCACACAGTATGTAAAATCATTTAAAGGTAAACACTACATGCTATTTTTGCTAGTATTAGTGTATAAATCTGAAATAAGTTAATAACAGAAAAAAAAACAAAAAACAAAATAGTAATTTTGGTAAAAGCCTGTAAAACCTTATCAATTTAAACAACAAAAGAGATGTAATCAAACTTATAATTAGTCTTTCAATTAAAATTACAACTTAATTTAACAACTATCACAATCTAACCCAACTAAATATATATTATTAGAAATTAAAACAAAATATACGTAATAATTAATATGAGAAAAAATCACACTCAGGATGACTGGCTGACTAGGTTGCTGATAATTAATTTGCGAAAGGTGTTAGGCGAGTTAATATTGATGTCAATTAACTGACTAAATTTATTATATATTTTACATAAACGAGGGATTGTGGAGTTTGCGCCGAAGACCGTCCTGGTGCGTGGAGGCATGACCAGAGTACGCGGATATCTGCGTGGTACTCGAAAATTAATTTTACTTAGTAAACTGGGGTAGTCTAACTTATTACTTAGTAATTTGTATAAAAACATTCAATCTAACAATTCTCTTCTTTGGTCAAGAGTCATGATATTAAAGTATTTTAGCCTTTTTTATAGGACACCAGCGTTTTGTTAATCTTCGCTGAGTGTGATAGATGCCACATGAATCGCTTCTGTACACGCTCCAGTCTTAAGTAGTGTGTAGAGTAATGTGGACGCCATACAACGCTACAGTACTCTAAGTGATTGCGGACAAGGCTGTTGTAAAGACAGACTTTTGTTTTAGCTTCTTTAAAAGTTCGACCTTGTCGCATAATAAAACCTAGTAATTTAGAAGCTTTGTTTATTACACTTTCTATGTGGTAAAGATAAGTACATTTTTTATCAATTATAATACCCAAGTCTTTCACGAGCTCAACTTCCTTAAGACTATTACCGTACAATTTATATGTCGTTGGGGTAATATTATTTTTTCTAGTAATTTTTTTTTATAGAATAAAGGTGATAAACGAGCACACAGTCCACCTGATGGTAAGTGGTTGTTGTGACCCATAGACATCTGTATCTATCTTCGTTTGCGAATCAAAATACAGATGCGTTGTCAGCCTTGAGGACTAAGATTGAATGCCTCTTTTCCAGTAAAAAGGGTCTCCGGTTCTCTATACTCACAATGCGAAACACAGCAGCATTAAGCTGCTATTTTACGCTGGTATTCTGTGAGAGCGTGGTCCTTCCCCGGTCGAGCCGACCCATTCGTGCGACAACTATACTATTAATATAGCTGTAGCATGGTTCTACCACGTATAAATTTAATATGAAGACATTTACTGCAGTTGAGTTTCATGCCATTAGATTTACACCAATTGGTTAGTTTATCTAGATTGCTCTGTAATAAAATCGAATCAATTGGTGAACAAATTGTTCTCGTTATTTTTAAATCATCGGCATATAAGTATGGTGTGGAGTTTTCAAAACAAGAAACAATGTCGTTTACAAATATATTAAACAAAATTGGGCCAAGATGCGAGCCCTGAGGTATACCTGACGTTACCAGATTGGTTGAAGAGCTAAACCCATTAACGACTACATAAAAAGAACGGTCGTGTAAGTATGATGAAAGCCATTTTAGCACCGGGCCTGAAAACTCATAATACGATAATTTTTCAATAAGTATTCCATGTGGAACTTTGTCAAATGCCTTTTTAAAATCCGTATATATGGTATCCATCTGCTTCTGCGAGGCAATAGCTTCTGATAATGAGGAAGTGAAACTAACTAAATTAGTGGTGGTAGGCCTACCTGGCAAAAATCAATGTTGATGCTCAGAAACAAAACATTTGAAATGCATTTGAATTATTGGACAAACTAAAGATTCGAACACCTTTGCAAAAACCGAGTGAATTGATATGGACCTATAGTTGCGTATATCTTTCTCATCATTACTCTTGAATATTGGAACTACTTTTGCTTTCTTCCATAAAGCTGGAAAAGTACCCGAACAAAGCGAGGCTTTAAAGATAAGATATATAGGTAAAGTTAGGCTAGTTGCGCTATTTTTTATAAATACCGGTGGTAAATTGTCCGGTCCTGCACCTTTGCTAATATCGAGACCCTTCAGCTTTTTGAAAATTTCATTCTGATTTATTTCTATACCTGCTAGATTTTCACTAAAGCCTAAATATAGGATTTTTCGTAAATGAGATGACGGATCTAAACGACAGAAACTATTTGAATCATCATATACCGAAGCAAAATAACTAGAGAACATATTGCATATTTCAACTCCGCTAGTAGAAGTTTTAACTCCGTTATTCATAGCAGCTGGATACGCGTTAGAATTATTGCGTTTACTCTTTAGGAACGTCCAAAATGTTTTCGGATTCTTCTGAATTTGCTTTTCCAGGTTTTTGTTATAATTGTTGTAGGCATTACGCGTAATTCTATTACAACGATCACTAAGCACTCTTAGTTCTATTTCATCCATTGGATTATTATATTTTTTAAATCGTTTTAGCATTTTGTGCTTTTCTTGAATTCTTTTTGCAACATTGTGATTGATCCATGAAGGGTACCTATTACTCTTAGTTTTTTAAGGGAACATAATCAGTGATAGCAATTTGTATACTCTCGTAGAATAGTCTAACCATTTCATCTATATCATCCAGGTCCAATAATGAATGCCAGTCGTTTCCTTTCAAGTACTCATTTATAGAATTATAATCGGCTTTATAAAAATTGTATCGCTCGTGTGAAGTATTAATCATAAGTATATTTTGTCTCACATTACGTATGTTTATTTCAAGGGGAGGATGGAATTGTTTATATATACGCTTTCAAATGGTCCTACTTGCATCTTGTTAACACTTGGGCCCAAAAATGTATGGAGACGTCTTCTTCTCCTTTGTTTTGTAACACTTTCCTCGTTCATGCTTTCTACATGACCAAACCACCGAAGCATTCCTATCTTAATCCTGGTCACAACGTCATCTTGCAAACCACAATTTTCTCTTATCACACTATTTCTCACCCTATCGTTCAAATTCAGCCACACTGCACTTATCACATTTATCCATTTTGAGATTAATCTCGCGACTCACTTTACAACAGAACGTAGATACGTGTAACCCATTTGAACACTCAACGAAAAATTTTGATAAGGACTATCTTGACATCATTTATTTATTATTAAAGTTAACCGTGTATTGGCGGTGTGAAAATACCCACTACCACATATCATCCCGTGGGTGTCGTAAGAGGCGACAGAAGGTAACTAAAACAGGAGACGGACAGCAGCATCTTCCTGATAATAGCTGAATAAAAATAAAAAACTGTAGTTGCCAACCCGTATGCCAAGCGTGGTAGCTATGGCGAAAACCCCCCAATGAGGCAATCTATGTTCATCAGTGGACTTTTATAGGCTGTAATAAATAGAATAAAGTGTAACTCTGCTAAATAACAACTCATTCTTTAACTTATTAAAACGATTTCACTAAACTTAAGAATCATGTATAATAATTCCCAAAATTATTTGTAATTTGAGTTATTTTTAAGCACAAAATCGTACCTTACTCTCGTAAATCCTTTCAGTTTTCTATTGAAATAGCAAAGAATATAATTAATCAAACGAATTTGTAGTAATTATTTGCATAACGATCACTAAATAACTGATTATAAATACAAAGATAAGAACTGAGCTTTATTTTGTGTGGTTATTTCATTAAATACCTAAAAATATATTGAATTCTCACTTAAAATCTGATGTTAAATATGTTTGAGTTAAACCGATAAGTTTAATATCTTCAAAACACTCTCAAACTTAAGATATTGGATTATTAGAATATCTTCTCATCTAAAACGAATCACGTCGTAAATTCGAAAATATTTCCAAAGTTACTCCATTAAGAACATTTAGGATTTTTGTAACGTATTTGATTGCAATTATAAAATATTCTTTCATTCAATATACAAACTTTATTTAACATAATATTATATAATAAAAAGAATTAAATTTATTGTGAAACTTTACAGAAGAAACTCATTTATGTAATAAAGTCATTGTAGTTGTTGCAGAGCTTTCCATTAAGATACTAAAATGATAAAGTATGCTGAATTTCTTATTATCTAAGTCAAGGTGATAAATATAACTTCACATAATATACTCACAATACAACACATCTGTATTTTATAATGGTACCCTTGAGAATTAATATATAATTTCTTGTTTCCAATAAAAACAGTCTTAGTCTTATCATATGAATAAAATGCATTTATTTGCTAGAAATAGGCGTACGTAAATCAAATTTACGAATATTCAAAGTAAAAAAGCAATAAACTAAATAAAAAATAAGGCGGGGGTTAATCTACTCCTAATTCTCAAATTTTTACCACCTATTCTGCTCCCCTGTCCTGTGAGCAGTCGTACGAATGGATCTGTGAGAGAGCGTAGGTCCTGTTGATCCCCAGGGCAAGTCTGATGACTTCTTCGGACTTGCCCTGAAGTCTATAGATATAACAACTGGCATAAAGTGGTTGCCGCTTGTTATTTGGTCTGGTCCAATAGGAAACAGATAGAACAGACACATAGAGACGATCTTTTTCTTTTCTTTTTATCCCACCCTCGTTTTCCTATCCTAACCCAATACAAGGGGTTTAAGCGTACCTTGCCGATGGATGCGTAGCTGGAGGGGACTCCAATCGGAAACGATGCCTGCTCGTGATCATACCAATTCAGGTAGGATTTTAGCCTTTCCCTGGGCATGCGGGGCTCTGCCGGGGGTGATCAAATATTTTCCTATCTAATCGTGGGAACAAAATGGATTGAGATCAATATTTTAAAAAACATAACTCTCCTTAATGAAACCGTCTGTAGGTATGGAAGAGGCTCTTTTAGCATCATCAACACCCTGCAACACAACGCCCTAACTTGGGACGAGCCGTGAAGTGGAAGACGTTTGCAGCCGAACCACAATCGGGAACGAACCAGGGAAGGGAAAAGAACAAGTTCGCTAGGCCTTACAAACTTAGTAGAACAACGAAAAAGAGGTACAGGAGGCTGATAGCAGCTGATAAAGGACCTGAAGAGGCTCTCTATATTTTCCAGAAGCCCTGGGCCAAAATTCCTTTGCCGTAACCTCCCCCGGTTCCAAAGGCGAAATAATGCAGTTGGTCTGAGGAGGAGTCTTCCAAAGACCAGCCTAGGAAATCTGTAAAGCTGACAAATGGAGAAAAGAAGCTCAGCTTCAGTGCCGTTGCTTGCCCCTAGGGTGTAGGAATTTCGATTTGCCGACGATATAGTCCTTATGACAGAATCGCTGGAGGACTGCTTAGGTCCTCCAGCGATTCTGTCTATGCTCAATGACCTCAATAGTGCTTCCCAACGGATAGGTTAAGATGAACATGGACAAAACAAAGATCATGTTTAATGTCCATGTCACACCTATGCCGGTAGTTGTTGGGAGCATTAAGCTCAAAGTTGTTGACGAGTATGTTTACCTGGGACAAATAGTCCGACTAGGTAAGTCCAACTTCGGCCGAGAGGTCAATCGACGGATTCAACGCGGTTGGGCAGCGTTCGGGAAATTACGGCTCATCTTCTCATCAGGTATACCTCAAAACTTGAAAACGAGACTGTACAACCAGTGCGTGTTGCCAGTGATGACATACGGATCCGAGACGTGGTCCTTCACTGCTGGCCGGATGAGGAAGCTCAAGGTCGCTCAGCGAGCTATGGAGAGGGCTATGCCCGGAGTTTCTCAGCGTGATAAACTCAGAAATGAGGATATCCGCAGTAGAACCAGAGTGACCGACATAGCCCAACGGATTAGTAAGCTGAAGTGGCAATGGGCCAGCCATATAGCTCGAAGAACCGACAACCGATGGGGAAAAATGGTTCTCGAGTTGCAGCCGCGTACCGGCAGGCGAAGTTTTGGGCGTCCCCCCACTAGATGGAGTGACAACCTGGTAAGATATGCAGGAAGTCGATGGATGCAGGTGGTTCAGGATCGTGCTTTGTGGCATTCCTTAGGGGAGGCCTATGTTCAGCAGTGGACTTGTGAAGGGCTGTAATGATGATGATGATGATGATACAGCCTAAAAAATGGCTTAGATCTCATTTCTAAAATTTAAAAATGTTCGTATTCCTCCTAAATCCATATTGTTATCTTTAGACGTTAATAGTCTTTTCACAAATTTCCCATCCCCTGACTGTTTGCGTATACTCGCAGATCTCTTTGATAAACTTCGTCTACATCCCAGGGAAACAAATGATCTTCATAACTTAACCTCTCTCTGTATAAAACAAAACTATTTCCGGTTTAATAACCGTTTCTATCGTCAAAAAGTAGGATTAGCTATGGGGTCCCCTCTAAGTCCCCTTATGGCGGACATTTTCATGGATAATTTCGAAAAACAACATATAGTTGTCAATCAAAATATTTTATAATACTATCGATATGTAGACGATATAATTATTTGCTGGACTGGGACAAGGAGACAACTGGATGTTTTCCTCAATAAAATAAATCCATCCAGAGTTCATGACAAAATTAAATTTAAACTTGAATTGGAACAAGATTGTTCCCTTAATTTTCTCGACTTAACAATAACAAGAAAAAAATCGTCCCATGTTTTCCAAATTTATCGAAAGCCAACTCACACCGACACGGTCATCCCCGCGTCATCGTCTCATCCGTGGCAACATAAAGTAGCCGCTTTTTATTGTTCCATTAACCGTTTGTTCACTGTCCCATTAAGTAAAGAAAATTATTTAAAACAACTTCATATAATTTTCAAAATAGTGGTCTCTAACGGTTTTTCAAAAAATCTCATTAACTATTTAATTAAAAAGAAACAAAAGCATGTTGTTCGGAACTCTCTGTACGCGGTTCAACCACAAAGTGTTCATCGATATGTGAGCAGTTTGACCTACTTAGGCCCTATATCTGAAAAAGTAGCTAATACTCTTCGACAAAACGGCGTTTATGTGGTGTTCAAAACAAACAATTTTCTTATAAATATCTGTAATAATAAAGATAAGTTGGATATTTGTCAAAAGTCAGTTGTTTACAAACTTTTTTGTGAAGAATGCCACGCTGTTTACGTGGGTCAGACTGGTCGCAATTTTGAGACACGTTATAAAGAGCATTTAGCCGCGTACAGGAATTGCAATCCTGATAAATCCCATTTCGCCAAACATCTTTTGGACACTGGACACAACCTAGCCAGCGACCACTCCTTTAAAGTCTTACATACGTGTAATAAAGGGCTGCGGCTGTGTGTGCTGGAACAGTTAGAGATATTATAATGTAATAATAGTACCGTTGCACTGCTGAATGAACAAACAAATGTTACTAACTCACCTCTCTTAAATATCTTTTAGCCTGCTCTCTAATAAAAGAGAGCCTCGCAATATTGTCATTTGTCACCCTCACGGTGATCGGCGATTGGTTGCGTGGTTGGAGGGTAGGTGGGCGTTGCGCGGCGGTTTGTTTTTAATTTTACAAACGACTGCGTAAGTCCGGCGGTGATTGGTCGCATGTTTTATCGCATGACGCAGTCGCTCGCTCCTTAAGTAGAGAGCGGATGCGTCATCGGTCTGTATAAAAGGCACTTGTTTTGGCTCGCCGCTCACTTAGCGGTTAGCCACCGTAGAGTCTATATCACCTGAGGATGCCTCGTGTAGGGGCGAAACACGTGTCGTATTGTCATCAGTTGTAAGACACACTACTGACGACAATACGACACGTGTTTGGCCCCTACACGAGGCATCCTAGTGAAGTGGTGTTGGGAGTAGCGGTGCTGGGATTAGTGGTGACGGGGATAGTGCACGCAATTGAGGGAGGGCGGGTGCTCTTCATACTAGGTAAGACACATCATTTTATTTTATAACGCGGATATTTGCGAAGTAAATTTTTCTAAAAGCTTTTTTTATAAGCTAAAGTAGCTTAGGGAAAAGACTAGAAAACAATTTAATAGTGCCAAAAAAACTAAAGAGTGGGATATTTATAATACAGCCCTAACCTAATATATTTAAGAAATTAAAAAAGATAATAGAGCATCGTCGAGGAAACTATGCTAGGAAGTTGAGTATTTGCCTCGCAGTGCAAGGCTACCAAAATACTGCCGAAAGCTAAATCTAATCAAATCGGGCTTCTTATAAAGCCTGATGGTAACTTCACTACTAGTGAAACAGAAACGTTGGAGTTAGTAGCGTCAACACATTTCTCGGGGTCACGGAAGATTCTTGCCTCGAGCTCTTTCAGAGCCCTACGAAAGCCTTGGAATGAGGACTGGAGTAGAGGCGCAAAGATAATAAATCCAAACAGGCGCAGACTTCCAGTCCTATCGGACGAAGAACTGTCGATCACATCTGTGCCGGAATCACCATTATTGGAAGCACCGGAAAAAAGTAGACTCAGCTTGCTTATTAACTCCAACAGGCGACTAGGGGTGGAAATGATATGGTGACAAAAGAAGCGAACGAAATGCTTGTGAGAGGGAAGGAGGCATTAGAAATGGCAGAGAATATGAAGAAGGAATGCAAACAAACAGCTTTAGAAAGTCTGCAGTCCCTCTACGAGATGGTCTTGGCATTGTCCGATTCCAGATCTAGACATAAGCATAATTTAGAAAAGGAACGCTCACGCAACGCTCATGAGCTACTGCGAGTGAATCAGGCACATAATAAGCTTATGACACAACTTGTGAAAGGAATAGCATCTGAGATAGGCCAAGCCAGGACTAACATAAAGAATACCCTCCAAGAATCTGAGGCGATAAGGGGCTGGCTGGACTTTGAAACCCAAGAGCCATTTCGTAGAACATCGGAAATACTTAGGGCTGTAACGGATTTAGATAGGCGCATAGAGGTAATCCAATAATATAGCATAGAGGTAAAAATAACCTGATTCAGCAGAAGTAGGGAGGTGCAGAGAACATCTTACCTCACATAAGATTGGACCTCACTGGAGTAAAATTCAGCGTGGAAACACTCAGATTGCAATTGGATGACATGCGCCTAATTATCGAAAAATCCGATAACAATACCAAGGAGGTTCTGGAGACTGGCTAGAAAACCTTATTACGCCTTAAATCACCGCCCTCCTGCCCCTCACAGGAAATAAAAAAAAGTTGGAGCAGGAGCTGGAAGGAATGAAGAGGTCGCTGAAGGAGCTAGATGAAAACATCAGATCTGGACTCTCAGTTTTATCTTCAGCGGACTCTGGCAAAACATTCCAAACCAGTATCAGAGAACAGCTTCAACCCATTGAAGAACATTTAAGTGTTATGTCATCTGAGCTGAGGAAGATGAGGAAACAGAAATGGGCTTCATCACCTACAGCCCCGAGTCTAGCAAAGGAGAATGTACAAGCTGGTTAAGCAGCAACATAATCAAAAAGGACATACGCCAGAGTGACTGCAAGCCCGCCCCTTCCTAAACCCAATCACACTCTCATAATCACATCAACTGATTCGAAGAATACAGCTGATAACATCTTTGAGAGAATCAGAGAGGCCCTAGATACTAAAAAGACTGGAGCCAAAGTGGATAGGGTAAGGAAGGCGAAAAACTAAAAAGTCGTCCTCAGTTGTAACACCAAGGAGGATCTTAACCTTGTCCAAAACAGGGTTAAGACAAACAAAAATTAAAAAGTAGAGGTTGCCAGGACAAACAATCCCTTGGCGATGATCGGAGACGTGCTATCGTATCACAGCGATGTCGAAATCGTCGAAAATATACTGGCGCAGAACCTTCTGCATGACGTCGATGAAAAAGAACGAACAATCAGAGTTCGATACAGGTAAAAGGCGAGGAATCCACATGAGTGCCATCCTGTACTCGAGCTCTCTCCACAAGTGCACAGGCGCTTCATTGGTGCGGGCAAACTTTACACTGGCCTCCAAAGGAGACCAATAATGGACCACTCTTCCCTAGTGCAATGCACTAAATGTCTTGGTTTTGGCCACACAAAGACAGTGTGCCATGAGAAGGAGGAACTCTGCAGTCATTGCGGAGAGACTCACTCATGGGACAAATGCCCGACCAGACTGGAGGGGAGACCCCCAAAATATAAAAATTGCCTAAAAGCGCACGGTGTTGACACGGATCTGGCACACAATGCATTTAGCTTTGATTGCCGGGAAAAGCAGAAGTGGGATGCCATAGCACGATCTCTCATAACATATTGCTAAGGGCAGCCAAAATAACACCATCTCAAACATTAGTAGGTCAGATACACACATTAAAATCATTCAGGTCAACTTGCAACGCTCCAGGGTAGCAACGGCGGAACTACTTCAGTTTGCAACGGATAAAGGAGCGTCGATCGCCATAGTACAGGAACCCTATGTGGGAAAAAATGGTGTTATTAAAGAAGATCCTGGCACGCGAGTAATTCAATGCAGCCTGAATAGACAAAAAACAGTGAAGGCCGCAGTCCTTGTCTTCGGTAATCAGCTGGAGATCATTCATGATCCACAGCTGGTTACTGAAACAGAAGCGGCGGTGGTTCCGGTCGCATGAAACCTAAAATTAGGAGTCGTGTCAGTCTACCTCGAGGGGGAGCAAGATATCAATCCCTACCTTAGACGAATCCAAGCAGCATGTGCAAAACTTCACAAAAACAACATCATAGTGGCTGGAGACGTAAATGCTTGGAGTCAATGGTGGAGAAGCAACACAGAAGATGAAAGAGGCGCAGCATATAACACCTTCCTCAATGAAATGGATCTCCATATCCTCAACACGGGTGACACACCTACCTTCGAAACCTACCGAAGGGGCAGAACTCGAGCATAGTAGACGTAACTGCTTGCAGTGCGCCACTTCCCGGCAATGTGGAGGACTGGAGAGTGGAGAGAAATCTAATTACATCAGACCATAATGCCATAAAATTTACGTTGCACACCAAAACGGCCTTAAAACCATTACGGCCCTGCACAACGTGCAAATACAACACCAGGAAGGCAAAATGGTCAGACTTCTCATCACGCTTCAGATCACTACTAGAAGAAAGAGCCATAACTCCCACATTAATCGAGGGGGTGGAAGCCCATGAGGAACTAGAATCCATCACAATAGCCTACACAAAAGTAATCCAGTCTTGCGATGAGACCATTCCGAAAGTGTTCATGAGGGTGGTAAATGCAACGCCTCCGTGGTCATAAACCCTCAACCAACTCAAAAACGAAGTCCAAAGGAAAAAAAGACGCATAAGAAATGCGGCACCAAGTCGAATACAATACGTTATAGATGACTACATAAACTGTAAGAAACAGTACACCACAAAAGTTGAGGAGGCGCAAACCGAAAACTGGAAAGAATTCTGCACGACACAGGAGAAAGAGAGCATGTGGGATAAAATTAAGAGAGTTATCCAAAAATCCTCAAGAAGATATGAGGACATGCTCCTAAGAAACAACCAGGGTAAAACCCTGACATCCGAAGAGTCAGCAGAACTCTTGGCCCAAACATTTTACCCTGACGACAGTGTGATAACAGATCAGCCGTACCACACCAAAGTACGAGAGCTGACGGACTACAACAAAGACCTAGGTTTGTCAGAAGATGATCCACCTTTTACAGAAGTGAAGCTTGATTCAGTGTTACAAACACTTAACCCAAAAAAAGCCCCTGGACCAGATGGGCTAACATCTGACATCTGCTTCGCCGCAATTCACTGCAATAGGAAGGTATTCCTAGCGATAGCCAACATGTGCTCGAAAATGGCATACTTTCCCAAACAGTGGAAAACTGCACACGTGGTCATCATTCTTAAGCCAGGGAAGGATGACTACACTCATCCAAAGTCATACCGACCCATCGGTCTCCTGTGAGTACTCGGAAAAATAGTCGAGAAATTGATGGTGGGCCGAATCCAGTGGCACGTCCTCCCAACTCTCAATAAAAACCAGTTTGGCTTCATGCCCTAATGTGGTACTGAGGACGCCCTCTATCATTTATTGGAACATATTAAAAACAAAGTAAGGAATAAAAAGATCGTCCTCGTTATTTCACTAGATATAGAGGGAGCCTTCGACAACGCTTGGTGGCCAGCATTGAAACTGCAACTAGCCAAGAAGAAATGTCCCACAAACCTCTATGAAATGGTTGTTGTTACCTTCAAGACCGAAAAATCACAGTCAACTACGCCAGAGCAACCAGTGAGAACGGAACTACAAAATGTTTAAGGATCTATTGGTGGACCAATCTTATGGAATGTTATCCTAGACTCACTGTTGCACCAACTTACACACGAAGGAGTATACTGTCAGGCATTTGCGGATGACGTTGCCTTGGTGTTCTCGAAACACTCAATGAGTGCCCTGGAGCAACAAGCCAACGACACTTTAAAGAGGGTAACGAAATGGGGAATCAAGAACAAGTTAAAATTTTGCAGCGCACAAAACAAATGCAATGCTCATAACGAAAAAACTTTAATTCGATTCCCCAAACCTGCATATGTCTGGCAGTAGAGTGAACCTCGTGGAGAATATTAAAGTACTCGGTCTCATCATCGACCGCGGACTCACCTTTAAACCGCATGTAGCAGCCGGATGCAAAAAAGCGACTGACGTATACAAGCAGCTTGCATGCGCGGCCAAGGTGACCTGGGGTCTCAATGGTGAGATTGTAAGGACAATATACGTTGCAGTCGTCGAACCTATAGTGATGTACGCTTCGAGCGCGTGGTCTTCAGCAACAGAACTACAGATGATTAAAAACCAACTTAACACGTTGCAAAGGGGCTTCGCGCAGAAGATCTGTAAAGCGTACCGCACGGTGTAGCTCACTTCCGCACTCGCCATTTCGAGTCTGCTTCCGCTAGACCTGAGAATACAAGAGGCATCTAGCCTGTACAAGACCAAAAAACAGGGCTCACTAGACTACTTACCACCAGAAAGAGAGCTTGAAAACCGTGTAAATCACTTGGACCAACCTCATCCCTCTAAACTCATCAAAGTGGATTATGAGTTATTGGAAACAATAGAAAAAACAAATCTCCACCAACTAACCGGCCCTCACATATACACTGATGGAAGCAAGATAGAAGGGAGGGTCGGAGCAGCCTTAACATGGTGGGAAGATGGCAGGGAGACCAGTAGTTACACCTTTAGACTGGACCCACCCTGCACAGTTTTCTAGTCAGAGCTCTACGCCTTGCTCAGGGCAACAAAGCTAGCAGAATCAAGGACAGAACCTGTTATTAACATAATCAGCGACTCAAGATCTTCGCTCGATCTGCTAGCGAACCCTAAAGCAAGCCATCCCCTATCGAAAGCCATACGAGAAATCATAGGGAAGATGAGGAAAGGGGGAAGAAAAATAAGACTGTTCTGGTTGAGGGCCCATGTAGGTACGTCCGGAAATGAGAGAGCCGACGAGCTTGCCAAGGCGGCGACACTCCGGGAAACAGCCACTCTAGACTATGACAAAATTCCCGTGTCTTATGTTAAAAAGAAAATCAGAGAGGAAACTGTTCGGATCTGGCAGGACAGATATGAAAACCCCACCACTGGGCATGACACCAAAACATTCCTTCCGGATACAGCAAAAGCATACCGGATAGTGAGGAAAACCAAGTTGACACCCACACAGGTACAAGCGTTAACAGGACATGGTGGAATTGCGGAGTACTTGCACCACTTTAAGTTAAAAGACACTCCAGGGTGCGAGTGCGACCCGAATGTTAGTGAGTCAGTGTGGCATGTGATTCTTGAGTGTCCCCGCTATCAAGCAGCACGTCTGGACCTTAAGTTCCGGATCTTAACAAATCTGACCTACATAAAATCATCGAAGAAGATAACAAAAGGCACAAATTCCTGGCATTCGTGAAATCCATCTTCCGCGGCGCTGCGAAGCGCAACGCCAAAATCAATCCATCCCCCAGACAACAGCAAACTATTGCGGAGTCTGCAGAAGTTTGCATAAAAGAGAAGAGCATCCCAGCCAATAAAGCAGAACATCAGCTAATTGCATGCGCTGAAAGAGGCAATCCAGGCCTTAGAATTCGAGGAGTAGCTCTCTTCATGGATAACAACACAGAGCGTTTCGGGCTAAGCTTTTGTTCAACAGTGGGCCAAAACTATGTCAAAATCTCTCCTGGTCTCGCAAGCTTAATAAACGGCAGTACCTTCAAAACGAGCATAAAATGCAAAACATACGACGCGCTAATTGACATAGAAGTCGCCAACCAACGATGTCGAATAGTAAAGTCGAAAAACAAAGTGATCTTACTATTCACATGGAGCGAAGAGAAAACTCCATTTGCCCAAGCATGCTCACTGCTCACGAGATTCGGTGGTCTATATGCCATGGTGGTCCTATATGAGAAAGGTGAGTCGTGGACCTCATTGGTTGCATAAAAGCCTCAAATAAACATGAGATAGTCGTGTATGAGGATAGGGGCGAAAATCTGAACTTCCTCAAACATCGCGACTCGACTATGGCAACTCAACACCTAACAGCAAACCCAGAAACACTTAGTGGCCCAGAACGCCTGCAACTGAAAACGGCCCAAGAAAAGGCCGCAGTCAGGGAAAAAATTACCAAAAGTTCTGAGTCTCAAAGCGGGGTAAGTGCATTAATTAATGCCATCAGTGCAGCGGCCTAAAGCATTCCAGGAAGAGCAATCCGTAAGTTAAGAGAGATAAGGCAAGCCGAAAACTTAATAAAAGAGCCTCCGAGAGTTCTAAAGAAATCCCAACCAACCCACACTAGACCCTGTTCGGGACGAGTCAGCCCACCAAAACTTCTACTGGCGATTGGGCCTAAGGACCACATAATCAACGCGTTCCTAGAGTTCAAAGCCCTCACAAAAGCAACTCTTGAGGTAAACCAAATGACTTGTAGGAACATCTTACAAAGTTTCCACCTTGGTAGTCATGAGTTTCTTGAGGTGCAGCAACAACTTAAGTAGCTAAAGACCTCAGGGGAAAATTAAGTAACCGCATTGGCACCGACGCAAAAACAAAATAGCGCACTATAGCCTCAATTTTAGTAAATGAGAGGAAAAAACAGAAGATGAGAAGGCAAAACAGAAGATGCACTCGACTTTTGGTCGACGAACCTCTCATGAACCATTTCGGGGCCATAGTAATGGCAATGCGACTGAGCGGAGCGGAAAAAATACTGCTCATCGGTGACATCAATCAACTTCCGTATATCGACAGGGAAAACCTCTTTGCGATGCACTATACTCACCCAAGCCTCGTGACCACAATCAGGCAAGAACTCCTGTGTACGCACCGGAATCCGATGGATGTGGCATATGCCCTAAGTGAAATCTACAATGGCATATATTCATTCAGATCTCAGGTGCACTCACTGGAAAGGAAAAGGTACACGGGAGTCGTCTACCACCGTTCCAGGTATCCTGCCAAATACATTATATTTTGTATATACGCAAGCAGAAAAGGAGTCCCTTATCAGCCAGGGATATGGTTCGGGGTCGCGAATTTTAACCGTACATGAGGCCCAAGGCCTTACATACGGGACAGTGGTCATAATGAGGACAACAACAGAGAAGCACAAAATTTATGACAGCGTCCAACACACAGTAGTAGCAGTCTCCTGTGTATATTACACGGACGATTGCGACGATGCGACTGGAAGGCTGATTGAGAGCGCAATGGCTGTGACAACAAACAGAATTAAAGAATATAACTTAAAAATGGCACTAAGAAGCAGAGAGGCAGCTTTCGGAGAGGCCCTGACAACGGCGAATTGTTATAGCTGAAGACAGAGCAGTCTCCATGACAACCGAATAATTAAAAAAAATGTATAAATTATAAAGTTAGAAACTAGATTTTAAGTTAAAAGTTAGAGGGAAAAAAAAAGAACTAACGTGTCTGTAATAATACTTATATATAATAAAATAAGGTATTTACTATAAAAATTTGTATGGTAAGTTAATAAAGCATGTTAGAAATTAGAACTTAAGTTAAAAGTAAAAGAAAAAAAAGGCTATCTAATGATAATTAAAAAAAATTAACAAAAGAAAAAAAAAGAAAATAATAATAAAAAACGATTTATATATATATATATATATATAATGATAATAATAAAAAAAAAGAAATATAATAAAAAATATATAAATAAAAAAAACTGTGAACTCACTGCTGAGGATTAAGTAAATTTACTATACTAGTAGTGTAAGGAGTACAATGTAAAATACAAAAGTTAATAAAGTAGGTCAAACCGTTCACATATCGAAGAACACATTGACGTTGAACCGCGTACAGAGAGTTGCAAACAACATGCTTTTGTTTCTTTTTAAATAAATTGTTAATGAGATTTTTTGAAAAACTGTTAGAGACCGCTATTTAATAAATTACATTACTTAATGGGACAGTGAACAAACGATTAATATAACGATAAAAAGCGGCTAATTTATGTTGCCACGGATGACACTATGACGCGGGGATGATCGTGTCTGTATGAGATGGCTTTTGATTAATTTAGAAAACATGTGACTTCTTTTTCTTGTTATTGTTAAGTCGGGGAAATCAAGGGAACATTCATGTTCCAATTCAAGTTTAAATTTAATTTTATCCTGGACTTTATTTATTTTATTAAGGAAAATATCCAGTTGTTTCCTTGCGCCTGTCCGGCAAATAATTATTTCATCTACATATCGATAGTAATATAAGATATTTTGATTAACAACTATATGTTGTTTTTCGAACTTATCCATGAAAATGTCCGCCATAAGGGGACTTAGAGGGGACCCCATAGCTAACCCTTCTTTTTGTAGATAGAAACGGTTATTAAGCCGGAAATAGTTTTGTTTCATACAGAGAGAGATAAAGTTAAGAAGATCATTTGTTTCCCCGGGATATAGACGACGTTTATCAAAGAGACCTGCAAGTAAACGCAAACAGTCAGGGGATGTGACATTTGTGAAAATGCTATCAACGTCTAAAGATAATAATAATGGATTTAGGAGGAATACGAATATCTTTAATTTTGGAAATGAGATCTAAACTATTTTTTAGGTTATAAATGCGGTTGAATTCAGATTTGTCTCGAAGGAAGAAGTTTAATTTTAGCAAGGAAATAAGCTGGTGCACCTATATACAACTGGACGAATAGGAACATGTTCTTTATGTATTTTAGGTAACCCATATAAAATGGATGTTTGAGGATTCATTGGAACAAGACTGCTCCGAGACAAGTTGTGATCGGGAAAACATAAGATGACTTTTGTGTACATAACTTAATATTTGAAGTAAACTTTTTGGTTGGGTCAGACTCCAATAGTTCAAAGTCATCAAATTGGATAAAATCGTTAACCTTTTGGTTGTAGCCGCTACTCTCAACCCGCTACTTACAACGGCCATCGCAGAGGACGCGAAGATGGCCATTGTGATCGGGAAGAAAGATAACATCGTTAAAAGTTTGGTATCTAATGAAATTTGGGCTATGCCCGCGACTTCCCATTTTAATCCTGAGTTCCCGGTTTTTAAGTCACTAAAGAAGAGAATAAAAGAAAACGACCTTATTGTCACTTAAGCCGATAAGGGCAATACTGTTGTCATATATAGCGGGTACAGCCAGATGGTTAACGATGTTATCCAAGGCTCGGCGATTGGTTGTGTGGTTGAATGGTAGGCGGGCGTTACGCGGCGGTTTTTTTATAATATTACAAACGGCTGCTTACGTCAGGTGGTGATTGATCGCATGTTTTATCGCATGATGCAGTCGCTCGCTACTTAAGTAGGGAACGGTTGCGTCAGCGGGCTGTATAAATAGCAGTTGTTTTAGCTCGCCGCTCACTTAGCGGTAAGCTACCGCAAAGTCTACATCACCTGAAAATGCCTCGTGAAGAAGCGAAACACGTGTCATATTGTCGTCAGTGGTGTATCTTTCCTAGTGTAGTGGTGTTGGGAGTAGTGGTGCTAGGATAAGTGGTGACGGGGATAGTGCACGCAATTGAGGTCTGGCGGCGCTATCGTCGCGCCACAAGCGAAACACCTCGAAGCCTAAATCGCGCTAACAAAATTCCGAAGTCAAAGCAGTATATATAGAATAGCTCCAAACTACCACTCAGAGCGTTGGCCGCTCCCCGGACATAACAACTTGCCCAGCAGGAGATCTCCCCTTTTCCTTCTACCCGCCACAATGGTGACCCCAGGATGACTCAACGAATTTAGACTGTCTAAGACTTGCTTCCTTAATATTTGAGGTACGTAAGGCTTTTGATTTCGAGTTCTGTCATCACAATATATCTTCGTGCCAGGTATTGGTACCTTAACTAATAGAAGTGGTGTACCACCTTTCAGAATTTCTTTCAATTTCATATTCACGTCCTGCATTTTGGCTAAGGTAACCAGATTAACAGGCTTAGCTAATTCTTCAACTCTTGAAAGCGTATCAGATACTATGTTATCTTTTCCAGAGATGTGTTGGATGTCGGTGGTGAATTGAGATATGAAATCGAAATGACGATACCGGTGAGGTGAGCACTTACCTTTTCTGATGTGAAATACATAACAGATTGGTTTGTGGTCAGTGAAAACAGTTAAATGTCTTGTTTCAAGCATGTGTCTGAAGTATTTCACTGACTCGTATATAGAAGGAAGCTCCCTGTCGTATGGCGAGTATTTCTGTTGCGCTGGATTCAGTTTCTTAGAGAAGAATGCAAGTGGCTGCCATGATCCATTCTTTACTTAGTGCAAGGTGGCACGGATTGCCTTATCTTTTTTTTTATAGGATAAGGGTGACAAACGAGCACACAGACCACCTGATGGTAAGTGGCTGCTGTGGCCCATAGACATCTACATCTATCTTCGATTAAGAATCAAAATGCAGATGCGTTGTCACCCGTGAGGACTAAGATGGAATGCCTCGTTTCCAGTAAAAAGGGTATCCGGTTCTCTACACTCACCATACGAAACACAGCAGCGTTAAACTGCTATTTTACGCTGGTATTCTGTGAGAGCGTGGTCCTTCCCCGGTCGAGCCGACCCATTCGTGCTACAACTATAATATAGCTGCAGCATGGCTCTACCACGTATAAATATATCTGAGGCGTCGGTTACCAAACCTAATCTTGCGTTCAGATCTGGATGTGCGAAAAATGCTGCTTAACAGAGGCTAGTTTTGCACTACTCAAATCCATGTAGAGCTTCTCCAGATATATCCATGAAACTTGATCCTTTTACGGACCCCGTCAGCAAAGAGTTTAATAGTGCCTGAATTTCGGCAGCTCCTTTGATAAACCGGCGATAAAAGTTTATCATCTCTAGAAAACGCCGAAGTTCTCGTACTGTTTTCGGAGTGGGGAAACCTTTGATGGCTTGAACCTTACTGTTACTGTAAGGCTTTCTTACTAAATTCACATTTGCTCGTGTTGATAACCAAACCGAATTCCTGAAGTTTTTGGTGTGTGTGTGTCAGTGGTCAAGATTGCTGACTTTGCCCTGGGAAAATATTAGAAAATCATCCAGTACGCGAAGCAAAAATCAAGTCCTCGAGTTATTTCGCCTACAAAGCTTTGAAAGGTTTGGCTCGCATTTTTAAGCCATAAATGAATTGGCTACCAAATGATACCAAATTCGAACATATCAAATAGTGTGGTGATGGCTGTCTTCGGAATATCATCTGGGTTGACTGGTATCTGGTTGTACGCTTTCACCAAATCTAGCGTAGAAAAAATTGTACAACCAGGTATGTAATGGGTAAAGTCTTGTAAGTACCTGACGGGATATTTGTCTGGAATTTTCTATACGTTCAACATTCTATAATCGCCACATGGCCACCATCCGTTATCTTTCTTTGGTAAAAGATGGAGCTGAGAGGACCACGAGCTCTCAGATGGACGTGCTATTCCATTGCCTCGAATTCTTGTTTCGCTATTTTCGGCTTTTATGGTGATAATATTCTTGGATTGCAAGACACAGGTGGTCCTGGCTTAGTACGAATGAAGTGGATGGTACTATGCTTAGGAGCTTGCGGTACACCTGACGGTCGGGTTATCTCCGGAAAGTCGCGTAGTAATTCAACATACTTTGAATGACCTCTCATGGTTTTAACTGAAGCTATCACATTAGCTGTAGCAGGCTCAGCAGGTGTTTGCAACGAAGTGCTGTTGTCTATTAACCGACGATTACGACAGTCGATAACGATATGGTAGAATGATAAAAAATCATTTCCGATGATTGCTTTGTTTACATCGGCTACTACAAAGCGCCATGAAAAATCTCGATTTATATATAGATTTAGTTCGAGATGAGCATAGCCGTAGGTGGTGAGGGGAGTTCCGTTTGCCGCAAAAAGTTCGTATGATGTTCGAGGTCGTCGTTGTTTAAGTGCTGTGCGTGGGAAGACACAAAGTTCGCTTCCGGTGTCGACCTAGAATAGCAACTTCGATCTGCGATCCGTGACAAACAGGCGACTGGATGAACTGAGGCAATCATTTGTCGCCATTAACGACTGCCCTTATCGTTTCCCTGTTGGTAATCACAAGATTTAACGCAATTTTTAGCCTTATCGCCGAATTTATAATGATAGAAGCAAAATGGAAATCGTCTATAATTTGACTGAGAACGACTACGAATATGGATGTGACTGTGACTATGGTTGCGGTCTCGTTTGTTGTCTCTATTTTCATTTCAGAAGGATAATGTCAAGTCGTCAAGTGCAAGTGACGAGTAAGTTCCGCGATCTGTTTCGAGATTGTGTCAAGTAAAGATCCTGGTGCTGCATCCATCGAAGCAACATGTGTAGATGCCGGAACAAGTTCGTGCACCTTTTCGGCTAAGGCAGCCAGTGCTTCCAAAATTGAGTCAGACTGTAATGCAATTACGGTTTGCAAATTGTTTGGGAGGCGACTAGTCTATATTGTCCTGATAAAGTCATCTGGAACGTTAGGGCCCGCTAAGTGTTACAAATGTCATAAAAATTGTGATGGAGTCCAATCTCCAAGTTCCTCATGCATTAACAATTGCTTCACTTCTTTTTCTCGAGATTTGTCTAGTAGTCTGCGGTAAGTCGAGAAGAAGGCAAGTAATCTGCGAGAGTGTCGTGAAGCAGAGGTGAGCAATAAGGCTCAGAGCCGTGCCGAATACTGTAGCGCAGAGAGTCTTGAAGGAACAGGAAGCATTATTATTCCAGTGCTGCGATGAAACTTTGTAAAGCTAGGTGGCTTGCAGAATGTGAAAACTGCAGACAATATCTGCTCGGGAGCGAATGAATGGGGTACTTGAGGACGATGACTAAGGTTTTTGAAGTTGTAGTTTTCTGAAGGTTGTTGTTTGCGTGATAACGTCGGGGTGGTCACCACTGTGGCGAGTGGAAGGAAAAGGAGAGATTTCCCGCCGGGCAAGGTGTTAAGCCCGGGGAGCGGCCAACGCTCCGAGTGGTAGTTCGGAGCTATTCTATATATATACTGCTTCAATCTCAGAACTTTGTTTTTGCACGATTTAGGCTTCGATGTGTTTCGCTTGTGGCGCAACGACAGCGCCGCCACATCAAGTTATTAGCACAAGAAGGAAGAAAAAGTTCAAAGCGAATAGCAAATACAAACAGTAGCCGGATGCAAGCGTCACAGTGATAAATTTTTACTGCCTGGCGGGTGCGCCGCTTCGATGTCTTCAATCTTTTGTTTGATCATTCGATGCATTATCGGGGCATCTTTACTACTCAACGACTTGATCACGATTTCTGCGACGATACTACACGACTCAAATACTTATTTATTTTTGTATTTTATTTTAATATTAATTGTGTAATGTAGATTATGAAGTTGTACATTGTTAATTTTAATTGTTTATTTTTATTTTTTAGATTAATGACGCCACAGAGGGAGGGCAGGAATCGCTCTTCAATCTAGGTAAAACACATCATTTTATTTTATCGAGAGGATGTACACAAGGTAATATTTACCAACTTTAATATAATGGATTTCCGCAAAGTAACGTCTGATTATATTAATTAACTTTATAGAGATACAATTTTTTGAGAAAAACTGTTGTCTACGAACTTTTGCTTATTAATGTGACCTAAAAGAGCGCTTCACACTAAAAGAATACAGTGAGTCCATAGCAATCTAAATTTAAATAGCCATTTAGTGGCAGGAATAAAAGTGAAGTATCACTCCAGCGGACTTCAAGACCATCTAACAGTAAGTTCTTCTACCACCACCTAGTATTAAATCTGGTAAAGGTGTATAGTTCAAATTTTTCTAAACAGACTTAAGTTTGGTTCCATTCAAACGATAGCAAACTACTTAAGCTGGCGAAGTGGAACAGAGTGAAAAGGTACGAAAGTAATAAACATTGCTGAAACATACATATATTATTTGTATTCTATCTAATAAGAATAATTTTAACGACCTAAATAAATTTATTCTGCCAAGAAACAAAGAACGTTAGATGGAAGCTCATCAACCAAATTGGCAATATATTTAGCATGGGCAAAATTAAGAATACCCGTAACCGACAAGTATGTATGCTTAGGTATATGGATGAGGAGGCTAGAGAGGTTTGTCTGGATAGTGCCGAAAGTCCGTTTCTCTGCCTATCCCTCTGACGTTAGTGTTGTATGAGAATTAGGCTTTTTCCCGCGCAAACAACCTTGAAAGTGTGAGCAGAACTACCATTTTTCACACCACCCGGATCTAAATATCGCACACACTTTCTCGCTACAAGATTGCCATTGCGTAGGTACGGAGTAAGGTTGCCGTATAATGACACGCTGGTGTCACAGAGTTGTAAAGAGTTATATCCTTATATTTTTTCACAAAGAAATATATAAAATTTCATACAGTTTAGATAAAAGTTATAGAAGTAATATGATTGCAACCGGAAAAATACGGCTATATTCAGATTTTTTCCACCGCATCACTTCTCATATCTTGTAGATTACTGTATTTTGTATTTCTGCCGATAAAATAACTCTAGAGTAAACTTAGAATATAGTTACAAAGTTACTCAGTTTTACGGTAGACAGTAAACAGTTACTACGTATATATATGGCAAGGCCTGCAAATAAAGTTTGTCTAATATTTTCCAGGACAATCTACGGAAAAAAACAGTGTAATATATGAAGGAAGCCAACTCTGTAATAAATTACCCGAAAATATAAAAATTGCAGAATCCGTAACTGAAAAAAATTGAATCTTAATTCGATAAAAAATACGTGGCAGAATTTTTTTTTAATAGATCGATATCAAAAGAATGTAATAAGCATAATAAAATACTATAAAATACGCGGTATTTTGCGCGCTGCTCAAACTCAAATGTTTAACTTGATGAAATTGACTTCTTGTGCATATATACGTATGTGGTTCCAACACGATGGAGTTCAACTTTGTCCTGTTGTTTAAGAATTTTTTTGAATAACTAATTCGGTGAAAGATGGATTGGCCGTGAAATACCAGTCAACTGGCTGGCGCGATCACCTGTTCTCACACCTACACATTTTTCATATTCATGTTCATTTATTCATATCCATTTATTGATAAAATATAAGCTAAAATATAACCAAATCGTTTATATCTATACTAAAATACCAAATAAAGTAAAATAAAAAAGAAAATAACCGATAGTTAATATTAACATACACAATATAAATTACAGACACAACAATTTATAATGAGATCTTTTTACTTTATCATAAATAAAACTTAATTACCTAAATTTATACTATTCTTCTTTCTATCTTACGAAGTTTTTTAAGAAAATTAACACATTTTTATACATTACGCTAGGTTTGTCAAAAAACATATCTGCTTCTGGATTGGCCCTGAGGAAACAGTTTATTAGTCTAACGGCTCTGGAGGTGGGACTGTTATCCGCGTGTGGGGAGCGCCACGTATGCGGACAGGAGAGGAGTCTACGCTTTCGTCTACCAGCGCCTCGCATATATTGGTCCGGTACATAAAGAAACGTGGTCTCACGTACTGCGGTGTTATCTACTTTGTTATTTAACAAAAAATAATAATGTATTATATGCATAAGTTCTCGCCTACACTTGAGGGTATCCAGACCAACCATGCCCGATACAAACATTGACGGATATAGAAATGGGTAGTAACCATTCTGGCGTTTGTACAAATATCTGGCGAACTTACGTTGGATTTTTTCCACCATCATTATATATACGGTTTCTCGGGGGCTCCATACTGAGGCATTATACTCTAACTTACTTCGCACGTAGGAGTTGTACAGGAGTTTTATCACATGGAAATTTTTAAACTGATACGAAGTTCTAATTATATAACCTAGAGTTTTATTCGCTTCTTTGCACGTTTTAATAATATTTTCATGGAAATCTAAATTACTATCTACTAGCTGTGCCCGCGGCGTAGCTCGCGAATATATGTTTTACTTAAAGAATTTGACGTTTAGGGTAAGAGAATATTAAACGATTTATATCATTACTGTATGAATAAGTGGTAACAAAATAAATCGATATGCTCAAAGTTCTAAGTCATTTATGATAGAGCTTCTGTGTAAACGACGATAGAAGTAGACTTAGCCGGGGCGTACAGAAAAAGTTTACGGGGACTACTAACGCGGGAAAAAGCAACATAGAGTTGGCCATGTGCAAAACAATCAGTACTGAAGTCCACTTCTGCAACGCGTAAAGTTTGACCTTGCGCTTTATTTACGATCGTCGCATAACACACGCTGAGTGGGAAACACACTTAAAAGTGTGTTAGATGATCATCGATGTTAAAAATTAAAACTTCGATGTTTTAACATCGATGTTGACATATGTCAAACATCGAAACATCGACGTCAATGAACCCATAATCGATAATTGGAAACGCGAAATCAATATCAACTAAATCTTGCATCTGCTCTGAAGATTAAAAATTTTGAATAATTCAGAATTTCTGAACGCATCGTTAACCTAAAAAAAAATGTCTGTATGGTGAGTCAAACTTAATTGTCAAGTGTCTCCTGTAATGTCACAATGGTCACTGCTTTCGCTTTATTTTGTAGTGTCATTGTCGGTTGTCGCATAATAACTATTCTACGTAAATTGATATTCAAGTTAATTGTTACTTTTCCCTTGCTGTGTATACCCACATAATTTTGAAACAATGTGTAAGTATCTACACATATACAAAAACCATCGATAATGGTCAACATCGATGATTTGAGTAGCCTAAACATCGAACATCGATGTTGAGCTATCGATGCCAACATCGATGTTGAGCTATCGATGCCAACATCGATGTCATCATCGATGTTATTATCCCTATCTTAAAACTGCAGCCTGAGCCGTGGTAGCTCAGATGGTTAGCGCTCGCTGTAAGCTTCACAGTAGTCGAGCAACCCGGGTTCAATTCCCGCCGGCACCAATGAAATTGTTAATTGCAATTTTAAGTGCTGATTTACCACGTGCTCGGCGGTGAAGGAAAACATCGTGAGGAAACCTGCATGTCTGAGAAATAAAAAAAAATATTTCGATGACATGTGAAGTTCGCTAACACGTATTGGGGTAGCGCGGTGGACATTTCCTTGCCCTAAAACCCTCTCAGAAATGAAAGAAGGCCTGTGCCCAGCAGTGGGACGTAAATAGGCTGCAACTTTACTTTACTTAAAACTGAAAGGAAAGTTATTTGGTATTAGAGGGATTCTGGGTATAAAACAATATCACTATCACCATCGCATTTATTGCAATTTTGCTACTTTTAGTCGGGTTTTGTTGAATAATTGAATTGAATATTTCAATATCTCTTTTTTCTGGTTTTTGTTTCTGATGATTTTTGTGGAGTGTTGTTAGCCTACACGGCTCTTACAGGTAGGCATAGATTATTGTATATATGCCTTACAGGATTGCAATTTCGTCAGACTCATGGACTTAAATTATTTCAGTGAGTCTTAATACGATTCACCTGCGAAAAATCTTAACACCGCAATTCAGAAAAGGTTGTAATTTGTACTACGCCATCTATTACGTTCTTTGTGAGAAAACATCCTTTTTTAATTTAAGGAAAACATATTTTTTACTGTGTTTTAAGTACTATAATAGAACGATACGAAATATATTATAATAGAACTTTTTTTTTACACACGAATCTTTTTATTACTATTTCTGAGATTTTGTTGAAATTCGAACCTACATTTCAAAATAATAATCATAACTTTCGATAGAATTAACCAATTTAAATAAAACAAAGATTAAATGAACTTGATAATACGCTTTATGATTTTCTTAAGGATTTCATTGAAAAAAATATGTTTACTCAAAACGTCATGCGTCTATAAACAAACAGACGGACCGTCAGATAGTTATGGATACACCCCGTCCCTCTGTTTTAGACTAAAATATTAAAATATATAATATTGTATTATTTAGACTAAGCAGTAAAACTAATGTATCAGCATTTGTATGTAAGTTCCTAGTACTTAGTTGATGAGTCGCATGTCTGCGCACAAACGGACTCTTTGAATATCGTTCATTATTAAAGCCACCTCCAAATCGGTTGGACATAGTAATCTAATTGTATTTTAGTTTTTAAAAAACTCCTTTCGACGTTCCCGAAATTTGACTGGCGCAGCCGGTAGGATTTGTTCGTAAAGGCTGTACCGTCTCTCGAAATATTCAGGTGTCCAAATTCGCCTGAATTCGTGATAGCGGCGCGAATAGCTGTTGGACAAATCCAAGAACCAAAGAAATTTGTCATCGAGGGAAGCGGAAGACATGGGAATAGCGGCTGGTTGGTGAGTAAAACTTTTCACCATCCTTGATACCACTATTATCCTTCATTTTTATTTAAATTTGTTATTATTGAGATCGGACTTCTCTCATTATAACGTATCTGGTTTTTCAATTAAATATATTTAGTAATAGACACTCTATTAGTGTAGGCGTAACGGTGATAAGAATAAGGGACACAGAGTGCCTTTTTGCACAGAGATTATTAAACGTTCTAAAAATAAGACATTTTATAAAATTAATAAATTAAATGTAATTAAAGCTTTACTTGATAACTAAAGAATATATGTTTTATTAATGCTAGAGATATAATACAGTTTTATTTCATTTAATTTTATTTTTCATTACATTTACATCTTTTACACATTTTATACTTTAAATAAACTTTTATTTTATAAATTATATTTTTATATGCTTTAGTGTGTTCTACCTTATATTTTGTGTTATTGCATAAAATTGCGCCCTATATTAACTGACTCCTCTGACGCGTGTATTACTCTATAACGATGGAACAACCAATGGCAGCAGAACGACAGACCGTTGTAATTAATCCCATTCCTACAGAAATGCTACGGCTTATTCCACTTTTTAATGGCGACAAAAGACAGTTAAATTTGTTTTTGAGGAAATGTGAATATGTCATTCGTAGGTATAGGGGTGACGAAGAACAAAATTTATACGTTTATCATTCTATAACTAGTAGGCTTACAGATAACGCGGCGTCACTCTTATCGGAACGGGAGGATGTCGTGTCGTGGTCGCAGTTGAAAGATTTGCTAACGCAACATTTCGGAGACCCCCGTAGCGAAGAGTGTATTAGTATTGAATTAGAATCTTTAAAGATTAAATCTGGTGAAAACTTTCAAGATTTTTGTAACCGCATTCAAAGTATTCGATCATTATTAATTTCAAAAGTAAACATATCGGATGATAGTAATCTTAAAAGCGCTAAATTGGCAATTTACAACAATACAGCTCTAAACGTATTCCTATACAATCTTCCCGAGAATATGGTTCGGATAGTGAGGTTAAAGAGGCCAGCGACTTTAGAAGACGCGCTGAGCATTGTACTAGAGGAAGTCAACTTCCACGATCAATACAATATGCGTAATCGTGTTCACGGTAGTAGTGGTTTAGCTTTAAGGCAGCCTCAAACATCAGTTCCAATACAAGGATTTAAATTCGGTAATGCGCCTCACACGGTAATGCAACCATACGGATACAAACCAGTGTTTCCAAATAACATTACACCAAAATTTAATTTCGGCATTCAAAATCAAAGCCAATTTAAGATGCCCCAATCTGGCTTTCGTCCTCAACCAATGCAACAGATAGGTTACCGTCCACCTCAATTTGGTTATCGGCCACAACTTGGCCAGCAACCACAACAGTTCAGCTATCGTCCACAACTCGGCCCTCAGCCACAACAGTTCGGTTACCGTCCACAACTGGGCTTTCAGCCACATCATTTTGGTCAAAGACCTCAACAGCAATTTGGCCATATGCCAACTACACAATTTGGTAATAAACCACAAACTCAGAAACCCAATTTTCAAGAGACTGACGTTTCCATGAGGACAGCTCCTCCAAGGCCACAACCCGGCTTTAGATTAAATGAGTTGACCTTAAGAGAAAATGACGGACAGTATAACGAGTATTATGACACAGACGAATATGTAGAGCAATATGATAACGAATTCACACCATCTCCGGAAGAAACTGTTGACGAAACAACTTATGACGAGTTTGCAGACGAAACTCAACCTCAAACTCTTGAAAATTTTCACATGAAAGCCTCCATCGGAGACAAGAAGTCATAGAACTAAATTGTGATCCGAATCTCAAGTTACCCTATATTTATATCCCTGAAATAGATGCAAAATTAATGGTAGATACAGGTAGTACTAGATCTTTTATCAGCCCTCGCAAAGCATATCAACACTTCTACCAATATATAACACACGAACCATTCGAAGTAGTCAGTACCCACGCCTCTAGCAGACACGATGAGGTGATAGAAATCCCCCTACCACCCACTTTTAAGAGTTCAGATTTTCATAAATTCTATCTATATGACGTCGACTCTCGATATGATGGTCTCATTGGTAATGACCTATTGAAACAACTAGATACAATTATAGACCTTAAAGACCTTGTACTTAAAACTAAAACAACTTGCATACCAATAGTTAATAATAACTTGAATTATGTTATAACACTACCACCACGATCAGAGCGGCGCGTAAAATTGCCAACAGACCAATGTTCTGGAGAGGCAATCATTAATTATAAGGAATTTGTCAGCGGTGTACGAATGCCTAGTGCATTGGTAAATTGCGTTAACGGTTATGCCGCAACCGTCATACAGAACGTTCTTGACAAAGAAATGATATTGACAGTAACACGACCTTTTACAGTTACTAAGTATGATATGACTACTCAATGTGACATAAACGTAACAAGTACCTATAGTGACTTAGAGATCGATAAGGTACTCGAGGATAATCTACTTAAACTAAGACTTAATCATACTAACGATGAGGAACGCGACAAAATTTTTAGACTTTGCCAAGAATTTAAAGACATATTTTACTGCGACAAATTACCACTAACTTTCGCTAACGAAATTAAACATAAGATACGCACAAAAAATGAAGACCCAATTTATGTTAGACCCTACCGTCAAGCACCAATGCAAGTAGACGAGATAAATAGGCAAGTAGACAAGTTATTAAAGGACAATGTTATTCAGGAGTCACATTCGCCATGGAATGCTCCTGTACACCTTGTACCCAAAAAAATGGATGCATCTGGTGAAATTAAATTTCGTATGGTTATAGACTACCGACGTTTGAATGACATAACCATAGACGACAAATACCCACTACCAAACATAACAGATTTATTTGACAAGTTAGGGAAGAGTTCTTATTTCAGTACAATCGACTTAGCAAGTGGTTATCACCAAATCGAAATAGAAGAACAAGACAGGCAAAAAACAGCCTTTAGCACTCAAAACGGCCATTATGAATTTCTTAGGATGCCATTTGGCCTGAAGACAGCTCCTGCAACTTTTCAGCGGACCATGGATAGTGTGCTCAGGGGATTACAGGGGATACACTGCATGGTATACTTAGATGATATAATTGTGTTTTCGACCAGTCTGGAAGAACATATACAAAAGTTACGGACGATATTTGACAGAATTAGGGCGACCAATCTAAAAGTTCAATTAGACAAGTCTGAATTTTTAAGGAAAGAGGTTTTATATTTAGGACATACCATTACAAAAGAAGGGCTACGTCCGAACACAGACAAAATTAATGCTGTGTTAAATTTTCCTATACCTAAGACAACAACGGAAATTAAAAGTTTCTTAGGACTGGTAGGGTACTATCGACGATTCATAAAGGACTTTGCTAAGATCACACAACCTCTAACTGCATGCCTTAAAAAGCGAAATAAAATTACCATCGATGAAAAATATATTAATGCGTTTGAAAAATGTAAAGAAATATTAACGAGTGTACCCTTATTACAGTACCCGGACTTCGATAAAACCTTTATTTTGACGACTGACGCCTCTAATATAGCTTTAGGAGCAGTTCTATCACAGGGACCTATTGGTAGTGATAGACCTGTTGCATACGCTAGTAGGACGCTTAGTGACACTGAAAGTAGATACAGCACCATCGAACGAGAACTTTTAGCTGTTATTTGGGCCGTAAAACATTTCCGACCGTACCTTTACGGACGAAAATTTGTAATTTATACTGACCACCGACCCTTAGTTTGGCTTTATTCATTAAAGGAACCAAACAGTAAGCTTACCAGATGGCGATTACGACTACAGGAGTACGATTTTGAAATCATTTATAAAAATGGAAAACAAAATACAAATGCCGATGCCCTATCCAGAATTAAAGTTAATGCCTTAAATTCAGACGACGAAGGTCATTCGATGGACGTTAATTTCGACAGCAAAGAGTATAAACTTAGAGAGCATCTGAAAGACGTAGTTAAGGAAATTGAAAAACTAAACACTCAAAATAAAAGACATAATGACACAACGTCCATTGTGACAATATCAGACTCAAGTACTGTTTCCGCGAGTCCTATGTCTCTTTCCGACACAATATCAATTT
This sequence comes from Parnassius mnemosyne, assembly GCA_963668995.1. Lineage (NCBI taxonomy): Eukaryota > Metazoa > Arthropoda > Insecta > Lepidoptera > Papilionidae > Parnassius > Parnassius mnemosyne. The sequence goes on along the minus strand of CAVLGL010000002.1, from coordinate 13,127,565 downwards.
GTAGTTCAGAAAAGGTTTCCGAATATCCAATTCGATCACCTTCAGAATCTAGTAAGTCCCAAACTGTGCATTCAGCCGTAGAATTAGAATCAAATGGAATACCAATACTACACGAGGCTATCGATACAAAGCCAAATCAAATATTAATATTTTCATGGTTCAAAAATGAATATCAGGTTAAAGATATTTCTAGGGAAAAACAAAAAGTTTTAGAAGTATTTTTACCATTTGATAATTCCGAATTAATTAAAGAATTTTTAAAGAAATATATTAGGCCTAAAATTAAATATTTTATATATTTCGAACGAAAAGAACATCGAAGACAATTTAGCAATATTATTATACACCTTTTCAAAAAGGACATGGTTCAATTTTATGAATGCACGGAACGAGTAATTTTTGTTGAAGACGAAAAAGAACAAAGGGCGATTGTAATTAAGTATCACGAAGGAAAGACATGTCACCGGGGTATTAAAGAGACGCTAGTTAGAATCCGCAGAAATTACTATTGGGATAATTTACAAGAAACTGTTTCGGCAATAATAAATAGTTGCACTGCATGTAAAAAAATGAAATATGACAGAAAGCCAATTAAACCTATTCTTCAATTAACCCAGACCCAAGATGCTCCGTTTCAAGAGATATTTATAGACCTGTTTAATATCGAAGGAAAACATTATCTGACTCTCATAGATGCGTTTAGCAAATTAGGCCAAGCGATAGAAATTGCAAATAGATCCACCCCCGAAGTAGTCCGAGCTTTAATGAAGTACTTTTCTTTTTACGGGATACCAAAAAAGATAAGTTCAGATCCGGGCTCTGAGTTTAACAATGAATTAATTAAAGAATTCTTAAGCTTTTATAAAATTGAGCAACACATTGGCACCCCAAATAGCCCAAGCTCGATGGGGATTATAGAACGCTTCCACTCGACAATCATAGAAGTTTACAGATTGGCAAAATACGAAAGGAAACCTACTGATGCGGCATCAGTTATGACGTATTCCGTACTAGCATATAATAATACTATTCATTCGGTAACAGAACTTACACCCTTCGAGGTAGTTTTCGGACATACCGACACGGGTAGCCCGTTTAATACAGAATTTGATAAGCAGTATTTACAACACTTAGTAAGAGACCATGCAAAGCGAACAAAATTCTTATACAAATATTTAGCAGAAAATATGGTAGCAATTAAAGAAAAGATTAGGAAAAAGAAAGGCGGTGAAGATGAGATGGTATTTCAGTGTGGTAAAACTATATTTGCTAAAGATACAAACAAAAGAAAGAGTAAGGACAAACCGCGCTATGTTAAGGCTAAGGTAGTAGGCAAGGTCGAAAGAAATATAGTGCCGATACAAATAGGTGAAAGGAAGACTAAAGCTCCAATTAAAAATATCAAACGCCCTCCACAGGTGGTGCATACTGATGATTGCGAAGCCGATCCTGGCCCATCATCTGCAGTCACTTGAGGAAAACCCAGGGATACTTCCGGTAAAACAAGGACAAGCATATGCCCAAACAGATCACTGGACTATAATAAAGATTTTAAATTTGGAGAATATTTATGACGACCTAAATGTAATTATTGCTCAATATCATAAGCTTAGTAGACTAATTGAAGTAAAGGAACCATACCCTCGTGAATTTATCAGTGTTAAAACCCATGTAGAGTACATACGCGATATAACCGTTCAAAAATTCCAACAACTTATGCCGCGACGCTTTAAGAGAGGGATCTTAAATCCATTAGGTTCTGTTCTAAAAATTATTACGGGAAACCTCGATCATGAAGATGCTCTTAAATATGATAAACTTACTTCGGAATTAAGTCACAACCAAATTATCATTTCTAAGAAACTTACCTTGGTCTCCAAAATGTTAGACAGCTTTATTAATGCCACGGAAACCCTAAATAATAATTCCGTTATGCTGGATGCACGCTTGAAAAGTGTAGAGACAATGCTAAATCATTTAACGACTAGAGAAAATAACTGGGTTTTCTCTACGTATATTTTTGGATTATTTAATTTATTTATAAGTAATTTTCGAACTATATTTTATAAATTAAGTGAAATAGAGACTGCTCTAGCTTTTAGTAGAGTATCGATACTTCATCAATCTATAGTAAATTCTACAGAACTTTTAGATCATTTAAAACTAATATCGAATACCGAAAATTTAGTGTACCCACCAACAGAAACTAATTTGGTAAAACTAGAACAAACCATAAGTGTAAAATCGTATCTTAAGAAAAACCAGATAGCATTTATAATGGAGATTCCGTTAACTGATAATAATACTTACAATTATTTTAAGGTTTATTCCGTACCTATTTTCCGTGAATCTGTAAACGAAACGATTGCCATCTTCCCAAAATATCCTTACCTCCTGGTGAAAGGGATGAAATATTTACCAGTCACGAAACCGTGTCGTCCCCTTGCTGCTGGTAATGATTTCCTGTGTACCGAAGAAAATAGAGCGCTCTACCCTGGACTTACCTGCATAGAACAGCTAATGAAATTTGAGAATAATCTTACTTATTGCACGCAACATGCTATTACAATTGAAGACGTTAAGGTGCAGAGAATTAAAGCTGAAAATTGGATTGTTTTTACAAAGTTAAAAACGACGCTGACAAAGCACTGCGGTAACGAGATCACCAAACAACCAATTTTTGGAACCTATATACTAACCAGCGATGAGCCCTGTGACCTGGAGATACACGGTACTTATATTCATCACCACCGTGTTTACACGGAATACGAAGTGGCGCCACCAGTTTCAGTCATCAACTTACCTCATTTACGTGCAAATATTAATGTAACAAGTACACGCGTAATTAACATGAATGGTGTCAACTTGGATGAAGTGAAATATATGTCAAATGCTTTAAAACACAGTGAAATATATTACACAGATTTAAGTGCTCTCAACGGAGAAAAAGACTCTAACTTCAGTGTTCTAACATATGTAATTTTAAATTTCCTAGCTTTAAGTTTCTTATTGTTCTTTATATACGTGTTAAGAAAAAAATGTATACCTTACATCCAAAATTATCGTAAAAGCATCAAAAATGATATTACCGATAATTTTGCTCTTAGGGAGGGAGGAGTTATGGATACACCCCGTCCCTCTGTTTTAGACTAAAATATTAAAATATATAATATTGTATTATTTAGACTAAGCAGTAAAACTAATGTATCAGCATTTGTATGTAAGTTCCTAGTACTTAGTTGATGAGTCGCATGTCTGCGCACAAACGGACTCTTTGAATATCGTTCATTATTAAAGCCACCTCCAAATCGGTTGGACATAGTAATCTAATTGTATTTTAGTTTTTAAAAAACTCCTTTCGACGTTCCCGAAATTTGACTAGATAGTACAATTCTAAAAATTATAAAAATGTACTTATTTAATGATTTACAGTCCCCATAACGATTTTAGTCACAAATTAATATACTATACAATATTCAGAAACAGACAACATGTTATTACCATTTTTATTATATGTATAGATTTAAAGAGAGATGGCGCTGTTAACATCAATTCTAAAAATAAGAGATTAATTGACACGATTTATACAATAAAAAACATAAAAGAACTTATAAATCAGTGCCTGCATAGTAAGCAAAAAAGAAAGTTTGATCCTCGTCGAAAAACGAAATTGTTAATAGCTCTTAAAATTTGATTTACCACATAGTACTCGGCGGTAAAAAAATAAAAAATAAATGAGATTGTCAACACGCAGTAGGGCAGCGTGTCGTTAATATAAAGATTAGAAGCAAATATGAAACTCATTTACAGGAAAAAATTTTAACCTGCCCTTTTGGATCACGTTTGTGCCACACCACCATCTATCGATGAAATTGGTTAACTATTGTACTTTAATTTAGTTTAGATAATAAGGTTAATATATTTTGTATATATTTATTACGTTCTTTATGTAATACTTTTGTTTACTGCGTTTTAGATATAATTATATCATTATAGAACATTATTTTACATCATTTAATTATGATTTATAATATGATATTAATTTTAAAATGTACTTGATGACTCATCCAACGCCACTATTTAACAAATTCGTACCTATAGTTAGTACCCATACTTCAGAATATTTGTCATAACTTTTGATGGAATTAACCAATTTTAATGAAATAAAGACTAAATGTAACCTGAATATACACTTAATAATTTCCTTAACTATTCTTATGATATAAATTAGTACTTTATACGTGATACGTTAACAAACAAACAGACAGACAGACAGACAGACAGAAAAATCTAAAAATGGTAGAAATGTATTTAATTACTTATTTTTAGTACCTCTCAATCACTTTTATTACAAAAATATAAAATGTACAGACATCTGCTATTTACACTTTTATTATATGTATAGAAGATGAAATTAGGCCTACATCGCGAATTGTATTTGTATATACACGTCCTAATGGAGTACCCGCTAGCTGGTATGTCGTTGTAAATGGATTGCGTGACCGAGAAAAAGTTAGAGTATTACACTTTGAATTATTAAGGGGCAATTTGTTTTTTTTTTTTTAATTTATTTACCATATTACAAAGCATTACAAAAAAACTATACTAAAAAGTCGCATACAGAAAACCACTAAGGTTTGTGATGACGCGACCAGAGTAGACGTTACATTAAGTATAATTAATATAGTTTGTAAAAAGGAAACATTACAGCCTAATTAGGACCTGAGCAAACGCATATACGCTGTTTCAAGTTTTTTATAAATTACACAAAAAGTACATTTTAAGTTTTTTTTTTTAATGTTTTTTATATTTAAGTTATCGCGGAAATCTGGGGGTAGCTTGTTTATAAGTCGTTGAACAATGTAACTTGCTGTTCGTTCCCCGTACATATTGTTTGCCTGGCTCGTCTGCAGCTTGCGGCTGCTTACGGCGCGCGTACACACGGGGTGCTTAATTTACACTCCATTCAACCACTGCGTCAATGTCGCGCTGTAATGCCATACAATCCCTTTCTTATTATATCTCTATGATACGATTATCCAAAAAATATGCTGTACCGAGGCGGAAATGCGTATACGATTAGTCTTTGAAAAATAAAGTCTGAAAAATCTGTTCTGCAACGCGTGCGTTCAAACATTATAATATAAGCCGATGTCGCAATTGCATAGAGCTACAAGGCGGAAATATTGAACAATATCTTCGTGGTCATCAAACAGACACAGTGATGAATTAGTCTTTGTGCATAATTATCACAATCGGTAGAAGTAAAATTTTATAAGTTGCGATAATCGATCCCCAAAGTGATAACAGCAGAGTGTCGTGACGATTTCATGATCTTAGTGCAGTTAGTGTAGGTACGACGGGCGCGCGCACGCACGCATGCATTCACGCACCCACTCACTTACGCCCGCTCGCACTCTAGACAAGGAAATTTACGCAAACTTTATGCTTACCTAATGAGGAACCTTTGGTTACCTAGAAACCTAAACCTTATTAAACTTACTATAGTTCTTGAGTTATTAAAATCTGAAAAGTGTCATTTTTATTACTCACTAGCTGATTCACTTACACATTCATTAAACACTGATATAGGGAACTTAACATTTGGTACCATACAATGAAAAAAAAATCTACAAATGATCCTTTTTTATTTAATTTAACATTTTATATTAAAAATAGAAAAAATGAAGCGTAATATTTCTTCATCTATGCATATAATAAAAATGTAAATAGCCGATGTCTGTACATTTTAGATTTATATAATAAAAGTGATTGAGAGGTACTAAAAATAAGTAATTAAATACATTTCTATCATTTTTAGAATTTTCTGTCTGTCTGTATGTTTGTTTGTTTGTTAACGTATCACGTATAAAGTACCAATTTATATCATAAGAATCGTTAAAAAAATTATAAAGTGTATGTTCAGGTTACATTTGTCTTTATTTCATTAAAATTAGTTCATACTTTTTTACCAAATTGAAATGTGTATATCTTTTCGCAAATTTTATATAATATAATAAACTTATTTTATATTTTGTTTTATAAACTTAGCAAAATCCTAATACATATCACCTTTATCGTCATCGTTAACTCCGTCGTCGACGTTATGATATTAAAAGCCAGAGACGATAAAAGCGAAAAATAATCTATCAAATGACGGTACATATGTTAGAAATTGCCGATCTCAATTCTAACAGATAAACTATGGGGATGTCACATCGGTGCGAAGGTGTCGTCTCTTTGCCTCCACTAGCCCACCTTCCCAGCCATAGCTTACCTCCTAGGAGATAATCTATGTACCCAGCGTACTGAGTATCAGCAAATCTCTAAAGTTATGCAAGCTAGACAATTTTTGAAAGTGTTTTAATCTCGCAATGGATTAAAAACTGATAATGATGGTAAAAATGTTAAACTACTTTTATACTTTTCAATGTCAGGTGTCAGTATTCTTTGACTACGAACATTTGTGAATTGTAAAGTTTATAGTGTAACGGTATTTTCTAAGCTAACTTGTTAAAAATCATTGCCACTTAATTTCAAATGGGATCTTGAATAAAGAATAATTAAAAATGGCGGCCGTGGAAACTCCGATAGTTAGCGCTCGCTGAAAATGTCACAGTATGCGAGCAAACCGGGTTCGATCCCCACCGGCACCAATGAAATTGTTCATTGCAATTTTAAGTGCTGATTTACCACGAGCTCGGCGGTGAAGGAAAACATCGTGAAGAAACCTGCATGTCTGAAAAATAAGTAAAAAAAATATTTCGAAAACGTGAAGTTCGCCAACACGTATTGGGGCAGCGCGACGGACACTTCCTTCCCCTAACTTTTTTTAACCTAGCTTTCCCGTAACCCTGCTTAAAAATGATTAGAGGCATGTGCCCAGCAGTGGGACGTATATAGGCTGTAACTTTAACTTTTTTATCTTTTAAAAATGGGACCGCTATTTACTTTAATCATAAAGAGCTCATCTTTTGATTTCGTTCACGAACCCGGAAAAATAGGTACAAAATATTAGTACTTATTTAGCGAAGAAGATTGCTCGTAGAAATTTATTGCAAATAACTTTTCTCTAAAATATCACAACGTAGCTCGAGATATTATTTTAATTAATCTATTTAATGCATTGCGTTGGTGCGGGTCGTCTGTTCGAGTCTAGCACGAGGCAAGTATTGTATATGGCCTTTAAATAAAGGACCGTGTTTTTTACCATTGCTTAGGGAAAGCGTTTGTACAGCAATGGACTTTTAAAAAGCTATAATAATGATGATGTTGATAATTTGTCAAATATCATGTTTCTATTTATTTCTTTTAACAAATGATTTTCGAAAATTGAACAGCCTTGATTTTCAAAATACTTTTACTATATTTACTTTTGTATCTTAAGTTATAAGTGAATAATACTTGATAAATTCAAGATTGTATCAACATCAACACACTAATATATTGCTCGGGCAATTAAGAGATTGAAATCTTATATTTGCTTGTTTGTAACACTAACTACGAATGCTTTAAGCAAAATGGAATTTAAAAGAGTGGATAACATTTTTGAATTTATTTATATTTTTGACTCTTATGATTTGAAGCAAAGCCAAGTTTACTTTCATCTTCATATAAAGGTTAATTATGACATTTTTTGACATTACTCAGTACAATGCTTTATTAACTAAAAGTTCTTAAGAAAATGATCCCGTAAATTCGTCATGGATCCCGAATGATCGATGACGAATTTTAATCATTAACGTGAAATTAATGTATTTTTTTTTAACTAGATCCATAATCACAGAATTAATAATAATAAAACTTTCAATAAAAAGTAACTTCAAAGACTAACAATTTAAAAAATTTCACATAAAACTGCTGAAATCGGTGCTAGGACATTGTAGCGAAGAATTACGGATGAACCCCCGACTTCAGAAGCTAATGTGGAATTTGTTTTTAAGTTGGTTTTACTTTGTATAAAAATTTTTATTGTTTGTCACAAGTTCAAAGTATCTAACTAGAACGTACCTTAATTTAATTTTTTTGTTGTTTACCTTAAGTATAGAAATTTAAATTTATTTGGGTAGCTCTTGAATGAGGGTTTACAATCTTCCTCTCTTTCCAGATGTCACTGGTTGACACTGAGGTGAAGTTTTTTACTACACAATGTCACTTAATTGGGAAGTCAATTTTATGTAAAAGTTTTTCAGACGTAGTAGTGAGTTTTTAAAGTAAAATATTAATACACACAACAATAAGTCAGTGGTTTACTCTTTAATTTTTTGCATATTTATGATTATCTATGGTTTGATTTATTTATTTTTAATCTAATTAATATAAAATATAACTAATACTACAGAAAGAAACATTAACCTTTATATTTTTCAAACAAATTAACTTCCCCGCTATGAAATCTGTCAAATATTATTATTTACATTACACCGCATTTCTGGCACCGCCCTAGTGGCAGGAAATGTTTAGAATAAAAAAATCATTAAATTGATTTAGCTCTTTCCGAGCAATCTGTGAATATACGTAACAAATACATACGCGTTGTTTTGTTAAAAAATCAAGCTTTATATTTCATAAGATTCTGTAATTATAGTTTTTTTATATATAGAATAAGGGTGTTAGGGTGACTAACGACCACACGGTCGACCATAGATAAATATATATGTAGCAAGCTACAGATACGACAGTTACTTTTGGTTACTTTTAGTCAAGTTTCCCAACTATGCGTTTTGGCGCTGCAGTCGCCCATTTTGACAGATGAGTAATAAAAAAAAATATAGCTTAGAGATTGCAAGCACACATCCTTCAAATCATCGATATCGATGTTTAGTGGTGTTCTTATTTTATCGATATCGACAGAAGTGCATTATACAGGAATAATAATATTACTTAATGAAACACTTATAATACATCAACATTTATTTTTTATTCAAGCACACCTACATCATATACATACGTAATTTTAGGATTAAATTAAAGGCACATTAAGTTATATAAACAAATTAGAAAATCGTACATAACATTGTGCATAAATAAGTACAATTTGACGAGAAACAGAGCAATATTTATAGTTCATTAAATAAAGCAAATTAAACCACATGAATCATATTTAAGTGCTTAATATTTTACTTTTCAAGTTACTTTTTTGGCCTGGCCATTTTTTTTACAAAATTATTTTAATTGTATTAATAAGAAAGTTATTTGTTTAACATAAAATAAAGGTTTTCAAATAGTTCTCTACAGTTTTAAAATAGATTGGACATTAAGCAAGTCTTTGTGAGGATTGTTCACCTACAAGTTACAACCTTTTTTTTAAATTTTAACATCTCTTCTTTTATTTCATTTTCTTCACCACGTAACCTGAAAAGAAATAAATAAAAATAAAGTCCAATATTCATATTTTATGACTGAATGATAATCATAAATCATATATTATTCATATTAAGGTAAAATAGCGCTTCATGGCAGTTGGCATTTTCTTTCGGTCAGCCATGGTGTGGTGAAAATAAAGTGATAGATGCAGTAAATAAGAAATAAAAAATATATAAATATTAACATTGTATACATCCATTATCAGGAGCTTTCTCTATGTCTTCAGGCACAGAGTTCCAAATTAGTGTAACCTTAAACTAAAGGAGTTGTTGATAAAACCATTGAAGTGTAGTGGAACTGTAATCTTTAGATTAGATGAAGAATAAAGAATTCTTATTGTGATTTGAGGATAGATATGCTGAATATAGATATAATAGATATGTTGAAATTTTGCCTAATTATGTATAAGAATAAACTGAATTTATCATACCATTTTGCCAATGTGTACATTTTGTATCTTCTGGCAACATTTGTCTCACCACATCAGCTTTTCACATCAGATTTCTATTCCTGAAAACAAACAATATTTGTGAATTTTATGCTCTTATACATAAACCCAAAATTAAAGAATAAATATATAATGTATACATCTATATTGTATGTATTAACTCTGTATGGCTACTGTTAACGACAGTTTAGTATAATCGTAATTAAAAAGTAATCTATATTATCATATAACTAAGTTATATGGTAACATAAATTACTTTTAAAAAGAACATTTATCTCCTTGGTGTTGGTACTTTCACTTGGAGGTTGTTCCATGATAAGCATCTGAAAAATAAACAAATATCGACATCAACATTAAAAATAACAAGTATGCTCAAGATGCTAATAGCGTAATATAGCATAAAATCGACTCCGCGCTATAGAAGCATATTCTAGGTTGCTACAGACCAGAGATTTTTAGGGAGTAACTTTATTTATTTATTTATTTATTTCTACCTCTGTCTTTACAGGCGTACCTAATACGACAGCGTAGGCATATAAAACTATCTAATTTAATAAGGACAGAACACAACTTATCTACTATTATAACATAATACATAATATAATGTCACTTAGGTAAATTCACCCAAGGAACAGCAGAATAAATCTACATCCTGAGCTACTTTATTTAGTGTGCAGCACTCGGGTCAGTGGGCCTCGTTTGGAAGGTACGTGCGCGCGGTGTCTCGAATGGTGGGGGCCGCTTCCGGCACCACACGTACCTGTCCGGCACACACAACATAGCTATTCGCAATATCGCCTCGTTATATACTTGGTTTGCGGGGACCTGAAACAGAGTTTACGTTTCAGGAATCCGAACATTCTATTTAACCACCGTCATCATTACAGCGCTTCACAAGTCCACTGCTAAACGTAGGCCTCCCCCAAGAAATGTCACAAAGCACGGTCCTAAGCCACCTGCATGTCCAGGTCGTCACTTCATCAACATTTTATTTACTTAAACATTTTTTTCTTAACCTAAGACTTTTATACTTCTTTAAGGCCAATTTTTGGGGTTCACCCATTTTAGATACATATTTTTCATCAATATCACCCTTCAATATTTTATTGTTTATGTTGCACCAATTGTGTCCATGTAATCTAATTAAAATATTGGTGAAAAAGTTTTTTACAATTAAGGCATGCTTATCACACCCTAGGCAGGAAAAACTCAAAGTGCTCAATATTTTTCTTTTCAAATTACTTTTTATATTACTTCCAATACAGCTATAATTCAAATAGTTATGAATAAAGTGAGTACCATCCCTGTACAAGATAAGGAATTTTTCGTTAGGGTATGCCAAATTATTATTTTTTAACAATTTATACTCTCTAAATTTAATGTAAGAGTGAATGTTTGTCTCCGTACTGCTAATATATGTTTTGATGCAATCCTTACAACGAATCGCTCTCGTTATTTTCCGACAAATGTATCCAGCAGTGTAAGCTGAGCAGTGGACTTTGATTTTTTCCATGACTACATCATTCACCAGCAACTTTTCTCTTGAACTTGCTTGTGAAGAAGATGGGAGATCTCGCGAAATACTGACAGTGTTTTCCGAGTCATTTTCTTTATTATTATGAAGGTTTTTAAAAAGAAGACTAACATTTAATAATGTTTCTCCATTATCCTCTTCACAGTTAGAGAATTTGGAATGTGGACTAAGCATGTTAGATAACATCAAAGATTTAAAGGCATATATAAATGTGTTTGCATCTGGGTTAACATTTCTATAATTTATAGCTCTTATACGGCCAAAAAAATTTTCTAATATTCCTCGGATAATAATATTCTACATTATACTGTTCAAATAACAATTTGGAGACCCTTATAAAACTTTCAAGAGTTGCAATCCATCCTTGTTGGGATGGCACTCGCACAAGTCGAGGTTTTTCTGCTTTTGTAGCATGTTTGCTACTGGTGTCTACAAAAACCATTTTTTTAATTTTATTAATGGCCTCAATCCAAAAAGTGTGATGTTGTGAATTTTGTTTGACCGCTCGTCTTAACTTTCCTCTTTGCACACCACCCGGGTAGCCATTGACGCTGTCAAACAGTGTGTCGAAGAATTCAACAACTTCTGCTGTTGTGGCCATTGTTGCGTCAGAGTTTGCAGTATGAAAATAATCTGAAAAGAAAAAAGTACTTTTTAATTTAATTTCTTTTACAGTTGTACCTGCAAATCTTTCGCCAAAAAGACACTTCTTATTTGGTTACAACAACAGACTTTTATAACCATTTTTTTACAAATTGATTTTTTTACAAATTGAGACTTCTGGTCAAATTTTACAATAGTATATACATAAATTGAATAAGCCTACAAATCAATATAGCAATCGTTACTTACTGAGTGCATTTGTATATTTGAGCATAGCAGCAGTTCGAGCACTAAATACTTGAGCAGCTACGCTGACCTTCATTTTTTTGATCTTTTGGCGATCAACATGATGAGCCGTTAACTTTGGTAGTGCCCTTGTGTGCCCCAATTTGCTATCCAAATCAAAAATGAACTCAATGTCTTTCCAAGAGGCAGTTTTTTCTTCCCAAATTATATCTTTATTTAAAAAATTATTCCTTAAACCCTTTAAGAGATGAGGTGGGTCAAAAAATATGCTTAAATCGTGATCAGCAATATTAACCGATCCATCTGTAAAATAATTAAAATTTATAATATTTGTCATGAAGTAGAACTAGTTTTTAAGTAATTAATAATGGTACACACCATCATGAACACCTTGAATATTCCGCCTACGAATTGTATCTTCCCTAAGTCTTCTTATTGCTGTTCGAAATGTGGACCCTTGGTCACAAACAAGACCTAAAGGTATTAACCCAGTTCGTATCACTTGGGGCACAATCTGTTTTAAAATGCATTGCAGCTCTGCTGCTGATACTGTGCCTTCACAGAAATAAAATGCTACACTCTGTCTCCATGGAGAGCATATTCCTCTTAGCATAAAAACTAAAGCATGATCACAATATTTCAGTTTTCTCTCTCCAGCTATATCTACAAACCCATTAATTATATCATCTTTTTCATTAAAAGTTAAATGTGGTGTTAGAGAGACTTCGTCAAAAACGATTGTACATAGCTTTTGTTTAGTGTCCCATTTTTTGGTTGTATTTGATATATGTTCAAATATTAATGGATTGAGTCCTGGTTGTATTGAAACCTTCTCAGAAAGTCTATTTAATGTCCGTTTACTAGGCAAGGCAAACATTTTTTCTAATAGTTTATAACTTTTGGAGCTTTGTTTCATTATGAGCAACGCTATTAATTTTTCATCTAAGGTAAACCTTCTGGCCATTTTGCTTTTATGAATTTGTTTTAATTGCATAAACAAGAAAGTCTGCGCTTGTTTGTTTAACAAATAAAAGTTTTCCAAAAGGTCTTTATTTCTTGATAGGGATTGGGCTTGATCAAGTCTTTGTGATACTGAGTCACTTAAAGTTTCAGTTGCAATATTAGTCAAAATTTTAACCAATTTTCTTTTCCTTGATACTATTTTCTTCACCGAACCTGAAGTGAAATAAATAAAATAATTAAGTTTTATATTCATATTTTATGACTGAATGATACACTTAAAAATATTAATTTATTATTTATATATTGTTATTTTAAACTTTTAATGTATTCACTTTGAAAAGATAACAAATAGTGTGGATGTCATCAGGGGAAGACTTCCAGAGAAATGTCACCTTAACAGTAAAGGAGTTGTTGATAAAACCATTGAAGTGTAGTGGAACTGTAATCTTGGGATTAGATGAAGAACAAAGAACTCTTATTGTGATTTGAGGTAGATATTGAAACTTTTTCTAATTATGTCTAAGAATAAACTGAATTTATAATACCTTTTTGCTTTTTTGTACATGTGCTACCTTTTGGCAACATTTGATTCACTACATTAACATTAGAATCAATTCTTGAAAAGAAGCAATAGTTATGAATGTTATGGTCTTAAACATAAACTCAATATTAAATAACAAATTTACAATGTATGCTTCTCTGTATTGTATGTCTACATTAAATCTAGCTACTGTTAATAAAAGTTAGTTTAGTATAAGCAGACAAACCTACGAGTTCTTCGAGAACATCTATCTCCATGCCTTTGGTACTTGCACTTGGAGGTTGCTCCAGGAATGTATCTGAAAAATAAACAAATATAATTGTTAGATACGATTTCATGCGACAAAACGTTGAAATCTTGATTTTTAGGCGCTAGTAGAACATACCTACGTGCTTTGCACTTAAGGCATGCAATATTATCCTAGTGTCTAGTATCAAATACACATAACTATCCTCTAGAACTGATGCAGTTCTAGGTATGCAGTGACACCTTCAGTCCACAGCCTGTTTATAAGCATTTAAAGTATTTTTTCTATTACCCGACATATAAGTACTTCTTTTGATTTGATCCCTACATAAATGTATAAAAAATTATGTCCAATACAATTTCACATACCTTTATTTTCTACAACTGTTGCAACAGTTGAAAAATTTGAACATGAAGGCTGTTCATGAGAATTTCCAACATCTGAAATTTGTTACAATTTTGCATTTTTATAGATGTCAGTATGATAAGGCAAACACATTATTAGAAAATGAACGGTTAGTAAATTTATGAAATAGTTAGAAAGCTTTTTTTGCTACTTAGTAACTAGTACTACATGAATATTAGTACACACCTGATGATCCAATCTCTACCGATGATTTGGAACAATCATTTTGCTCTTTGCAGTAATTGTGTTCAATCGTAACATCACTTCCTGAAAACATTATTCAAAATGTTGAAAAATTTGCCACTGACTGAAATTTAAATACATCAAATCACAGTGTTCATCATAATATGTTTACTATAATTTACAATTAACATCAATTAAGATATTTGTACATACCAGGCTTTCTAATCACTACCACAGCTTCTGTGAAATCATCGTCATCTTGCACTTTACAATAATTATGTTCAGTTGTGACATCCCATCCTGAAAACATTACATAATCATAGCAAATAACGATGCAGAGTCAATAACATTTGTACCTAACTAATCATAAAGTCAAAGAGTAAAAAGAGAGTTCTTAGTTAGCCAACCTACAAAATGCTTATTCTGGAAAAAATTACCCACATGCAATGTTTGGAAATTTGTAATAAATTGCTGCTTTTTCGATATTGTGATATTTTTATAGAATAGAATGATTTTTATTCAACATTGTTTATTACATAATATCTATAATATATAATAATCAATTCTCGATTAAATTGAGCATTTTAATATCTATTTTTGATTATTTTTCTGTGTTAACTAGGGAGATAAAAAATAATTGCATACTTGTCTACAAAACAATACATAGACATAGTATCTTATAGACTAAACATTCAGTGACGTCATCAGCGTGTGAAAGGAATGCACGTATATAGTTAGACATAAGAGTAAGGGAGAAGCAAATCTATATTTCATGTCTTTTTCTAGGTATGCGTTTTTGATTGTTTTCCCTCCTTTATTTGACATTAACGATGTCAAGCTCTTTTGAATAATATTGATATTATAAGCAAACAGGTAATTGAATTTAGTGTTTTTTGTGGATTTTATTTATTAGGTAAGGTGAAAAAGATGGTAAGTTGTAGCATTTTAGGATGCAACAGCATCAGTCAACGAAAAATTGATAATATTACCTTTCATCGGTAAGTTTGTTTTGTGCTTACATTTGCTATTTGTACTGATTAATATCTATTGTTTTGAATATAAAGTGTAACATTTCATGTTTTTAATGAACTTTGTGATGTATTTTGTCAAATATTTAGATTCCCAAATTGTAAATTTTTCACGATAATGCTCCTTAATTTGAACGGTCATTCGAAAGCTTAAAGTCATAACAAACGTGTACTTTTTGATTTAGTAGGATTATAGAAACTTTAGGGATATCAGCGAGTACAATAAAGTTTTCGCATTGTTCAATAATAATATTTATTGTGATTAGTAGTTATATCCATAAATATGAATCACATAATGTTATATGTATACACTTTTATGTTCAGCTTTAAAGGAAAGTCCTTATTGCCCTACAACTCTTCAATCATTTTCTATATTACATAGACTTCACAAATAATATGTAAGTATCAAGCTGAAAACATGTTTGGATTCAAGTACATAAATATTGGGCAAAGTATATTTAATTTCACAAAATATGTATTGCTTGAAATCAGATGCACAAAACTTTATTGCATTCCATTCATTCTATTATAGATTAGCAACAATTACATTACAATCTTTATTCAAAAAATGTCATGCTAATATAAAAATAGATATAAATATAGATAAAATAATAAATAAGTCTTAATCTTAATGTACACAATAACACAACAACATAAGATAATATTCTCAATTAATGATGTAGAAAAAATTTGATGATAATATACTTACCATTACCATTAGTCAGTATCAAAAGTTATAGGTTTTGTGATAGTTGCCTAGCTTGGCAGGAGAATTGGCAACTGCAGTTATTTGGAGACAAACTGTGTGGGAGGTCTATGTTCAGCAGTGGAGGACATTTGTTAGGCTGTAAATGTATTAATTAACAATATCTAAATCTTAATATGTACATAATTTTTTTAAATGTTTGGTATGAATAATATTATCATTACATTTACATATACTTGCTATTTAATTAAATCAATTGATATTGTTTTAATTGTTATAGGTATTGTGTTTATGCACAGATACACATACTTGATTTTTCTTTTGTTAAATACCTTGATATAAAAGTGTACTATATATTTAATATATTAATTTCTTTTAAATATATTATTTCACAACTTTCCTAAGGAATCAGCTATCAGTAACAGTTGGATAATCGCTACTGGTAGTGCTTATAGGTAACCAACAAAACTTAGCAGTGTATGCTCAAAACATTTTAAGCCTCATTGTTTTAGGTGGACTAAATATGCTTAACTTATGTAATTTATAATATAATTAAGATAATTTTTTAAATGTTATAATTTCTTGTTGTATCTTGTTGTTTCTCCATAAGTGATATAAGTTTGATCTTGTTGGTAGTTACGATTTTTGACATTGTTCTGTATGTATTAAAAATTGACTAGCATTGCTTATTTTATTTTCAAATGCTGACATTCTGTATTATTATGACTTGTAATAATTGGGGGCATGACAAAGACAAAATATTTATTTGTAGATGTATTGATTAAACATGAATCCTCATTTACAAATGTTGGAACTTTATCTGTACTACCATGTTTTATGCAAATAAAGATTTAAATAAAATAAATAAATAAGTAATTTAAAATCCTGACCTAAATATACAAATTAATAATTTATTATGCAATAATAATTGTAAAACTGACTGGGAATGCCTCAATGGGACATTTAGTCCACCCTTAATCCCTTTTATAAAGGTGTTATAAACATTAATGTGTAAATAAATTAAGAAATAAGAGATAAGTATTACCTATCTAAGTATAGTTTAGGAGTTGTACCTTATTATTTATACCATTAAAATATATTGTATACAAGGCAAATAATATATATATATATATACACTCCTAATCTGATTCTAATGACCAGCACCCAAGAATTTCTGCCATGCAAAGGTATACATCAAGTTTACAAATGCATATTTTTGAGAAATTCTAAGGCTACTCAAACCAAGCATTACAACGAATGCTCTAGAAAAAAGACAAAAATTTTGTTAAGTTTGTTGTTTATTAATGTGTTGAAAAATTAATAAATAATCGTTTGTTTATTTTAATTTTATTGAATTATATTTAATATATAATTGTGTTTTCATTTGTTTTACTTTATGTAACATTGTTAATATTTCTAAAAGTTGTGTAAGTACGCAAAATTTAGTTCTTTTTCTTTTTAAATTTCAATATATTTTCATTTAAATAGAATATATATCTTTACAGTCTATCAAAAGTCCACTGTTGAACATAAACATGATTATAGTTATTTGGCATAGTTTCAACGCTTGGAAAGCGGGTTGTCAACCATTATTTAGCTGTTATCAGGACAATGCTCGTCGCTGATCGTCGAAATCCAAAGAGTTTATTGAATGTCCAGTAAAATCGTCGATGCGCCGTTGAATACAGAATGATGATTCTGTTTTTACGCCGTTTCCGCCAGTAGTTTTTGTCACAGAATGTATTTTCAAGAGAAATTAATTAATCATCTGAATTATATAAGAACTTTTTTTATGGTAACAATTAAGTTTTTTGTATGAATGTAAGTGCTGTGAATATAAATAAACCCATAACGGGGGAAATGGAACAATATCTGGTAACCCAGTGAAAGTACCTCCCGCCTATTTCTATCTCAAAAGCATACGCGAATGCTTTATCTAGTCAATCCTCTATCTACGAAACAATAATAAAAAATACAAAATATCAACATTCCAACAAGTAACAGCTGCAACAATAATTCAAGTAATCGATCTCAGATCGATTAGTGATGCGTTAACTCGAGTTGAATCTTCCTAACTTGAGTTTGGGTTGCTGTACATGAACGGATCAAGTGAGCTAGCAAAAGAGTAAAAGTGCAATTTGTTTGTTGTGTGCGCGCTTTGCGTTTCAAAGAGTATTTAGCTACAACCAAAACAATTTGTTATTTAGAATTTTATTATAGCTAGTTGTGTAATTTAATTCCCTATATAATTTTGATTAATTATGATCAATATAGTATCATCATACTTTAAATTAACGCCAAATGTAACACTTAACTCACAATAAATATATTGAATTTATTTAAGAATATTTTGACTTTAAACTTCAACCTTTTGTAATTAAACTAGTAATAGCTTATGTACCTACATCTTAAAGCTAGACTAATACATAAGTATATGATACATACTAAATATACCTTTTCATATCAATCCTACATAATAAGTTTTAATAGATATAAAAAAGGAAATTATAATTATCTCAACCCATCAAAGAGCTAGATAGAAAAACAAATTTATAAAAAAGTAATTTGTAACAAATCATTTACTCTGATTCGTACTGCTAACTCAAGTTGCGTGAATTTCAACTCGAGTTAAATAAAGTCAAAATTTTCTAAGTTGGCACATCTATACGATCAGAATCCCTAATATTCACTTCACTTAGTTGTTGTTGTTTTAACTTTCATTAATCGTTTGACCATTTCGTTTCATTATTAACCACAGCTTTGTTGGTGATTATTTAATGATCCTGCTTTTAAATATTGAAGTAATTATAGCGAAAAATAGCCTGTTACTGTGTAATAATAGTGAAAAATCACCTGTTACAGTGTAGCCAATAGATAATCTCACTTTTACTTATTCTACAATAACTTCCTTACAATAAGTTCCTAGATTGACAAATCTTGCCAGATTTTCAGCTATGAATTGTTTATATATACGCTTTATTATACGTACTTTCATCTTGTTAACACTTGGGCCCAAGAATGTATAGAGACGTCTTAAGTACCATGATTGAAAGTAATAAAATAACTCACCTGTTGCAATTAGAGGCACACCATGAGCTATTTCATTGTCAGTAAGCAAGGACGGGTAAGAGTATCGAAGTCTTCTACCTTCATTGTCGAACTGAAATATATCAAAATGTTTTTCACAGACATGTTTGTTAAGTAACTGTTCTTTGGAAAGTGCAATGAGCTGGGGATTTGTCGGCACTATGAAAGACATCCATAAATTTCTTAAATTATCGTTCCTAGGGAAGCTGAAAAGCCGGTGCGTTTCATGTGTTGTATTGCAACCACCAACACAACACTTTTTGTATACCATTATGTTAGTATATGCAATATTCACACGAGCAGCACAAAAACAGAATATTGTAATAACTTAGGAAAATTCGGATAAATAATGGCGCCAATCAATCAATATCGATAACTTTGACTTTTGACAATATGGTTTGACATTAACACAATATGGCGTGTCAACATGCTCAAAATGGCGTCCGTAGGCAGAGAACAAATTTGCGACGGTAGCGCCAAGTTGCATAAAATGGAACTAAGCTGTCACGGGCCTGCGGTCGACCTTATATTAAATGTATGCTGTTGCCCATAGACATCTACATTTATTCTCGACTAAGACATAAAACGTCGCTTTTCCGTACACGGTTGAAAAACGGTTTGACATGTGTGTGACAACGGTGTGACAAGTCCGTGAAATTGCATGACGTGGCGTGACAGACTCCTCCCCGCTCCAAAACTCTTTAAGAAATTAAAGGAGCTCAACGCCCAGCAGTGAGATATATGTTAGCTGTTACTTTACGTTACTTTTAATTCACTATATAAATAAGGAACATTTCAGTTTACAGAACTTCAATTACCAAAAATATATTTATTTAATTTTTAAGCGTTTTAAATCAGTATAGTCTGTCCCAATAACTTCAACTCCACAAAATAAGAGATCATATTAAATATTCATAGAAAATTATCAATTTTTAACTCTATAGATGTCTTTCCATCATCCCTAAAGCGTATTATGCATAGACTAATCAAGATATGCTAATGGCCACTTTGATAGTCAAACTCGTTGGGATCCCTAGTGGTTATCATCGTAATGTGTACATGCACGTCTTTTATACAACAAAACTGACGATATAATATTTTGGTCCATAGGAGGTAATAATTACAGTTTACGAAAAAAATATGAGACTCGACATTATTCTTTTTATCTTTCGACTAGTGTTATTTTTTTTTTCAAAATATATCCACACATACGTATTTAGGCGAGTAGTGGTAGCTGAGATGGTTAGCGCTCGCTGTAAGTTTCACAGTACGCGGGCAACCCGGATTCAATTCCCGCCGGCACCAATGAAATTGTTCATTGCAATTTTAAGTGCTAATTTACCACGTGCACGGCGTTGGAGGAAAATATCGTGAGGAAACCTGCGTGTCTGAGAAATAAGAAAAAAATATTTCAAATACATGTGAAGTTCGCCACCATGCATTGGGGCAGTGCGGCGGACATTTCCTTGCACTAAAACCCTCTCAGAAATGAGATGAGGCCTGTGCCCAGCAGTGGGACTAATATAGGCTGTAACTTTATCTTTTTAACTTTAACGTATTTATGCAAGATTTTTTTATCTTATACATAATTTAATCGTAAGCAGTTTTTGTCCGATTGCCTGTGCTTTTATGTATATTTATCTCCATTTTTTTGATTTTCTATTTGTTTGCGGCTTTGTATTTAAAGTAAACATCGGCTAACATTTTGTGTTTTTACAAACTATGTCCATTTAAATAAGTGTGAAAAGTGTCAGTTGTCCTTGGGCCGCGACATCACCAGTAGCTACTCATTTATTATAGTTGCAGTATGAAAGGGTTGGCTCGACCGAGTAACAACCACGAGCTAACAGAACACCAGCGTAAATAATTGCTAATGCGATTCGTATTGTGAGTGTAGACAATACAACGCATCAATATTTGAGATTCTGAATTGAGGATAGATATAGATATGATGACCACAGCATCTAATAACCACCAAGTGGACTGCTTGCTCGTTTATCACCCTTATTATTTAAAAAAATCAGACCGACGACGTAGAGCAACATCCCAGACTCAAAACTGTGTTAAGGAAATTATCAACACTCCATACGGTAAATGCCAAATCTTTACTTCTATATAAGACGCCCAAAAATAAGAGATATTTATTATGGTAATTTGACACACAATACAGTACATAATAGAACAGAGCTTTTTTATTATTTGAATTAAAATATTGAATAAATCAATTTTTTAACATTTTGCATAAAAACCACAATACTGTTTAAGAACATTTAAGAAACAAGAAATAAGATATTTAAAATATAACAATAAATATAATAATAATAATAAGCCGTGCTCGAAAATGACCGCGCCAGGCTCTACTGGGACCGGGCCATCATCACAGACAGGACCATTCTTGCAAATAAGCCTGATATTGTGCCGATGGACCGGGCACAGTCAAGGATATTTTTGGTCGACATTACCATTCCGTATGATGAGAACCTCGTGAAAGCCGAAACAGATAAGCGACCAAAATATCTGGACCTGGCTCACGAGATGACCGACATATGGGGTGGATTGCCGGCCGAAATTATACCTGTAGTCGTTTCTGCAAACGGGTTAATCCCAGTCAGCCTCTCGGGCCATCTGAGGCGACTGGGACTCCGTGACGGACCGCTCCAAGCTCAAATGCAGAAGGCGGTGCTCCTCGATACCGCCCGCATCGTCCGCCGGTTTCTTTCCCTTTCCCCCTAACCCTCGGCCGTTTGGTCTCCCCTGCCGAGGGCTTCCATCTGGTTGGGTTTTTATTTATTTATGTATTTTTTATGTATTTATTTTATTTTGTTGATATTCATGTATGTTTATCATTTTCATTTACAATTATATATTTATACAGCCCAACCAGATGAGTAAACTATATAGATGCCCCAAATAATAATAATAATTTATTTATTTTTCTCACCACAATACAGAATTATTGTACATAATATTATAGTATATGCCTCAATATTATACTGTGGGAGACTGGTGCCTAAGCATGGCTTTACGCCTGTATTTCAGGACGCCAGGTACGGACTTTATTTAGTATAAATATATAATAATAAATATATAATAATAAATATAAATATAATACTCGAGAGCATTAATTTTATTAAAATTACTAGCTACTTTCAAATTCAAATAGCCTTCATTTCTGATAATATAATAAATACATTTGGAGAATTATTATAATTGCAAAATTTAATAAATTACTTTACATACTAAATTATATTTTATAATAACATTTTTTATAATAACAATTCAATTTAATCTTTTACATCGGTAACATTATTATTAGCTTGCCCTTTGGCATAGGCCTTCCATAGGGTTTTCCATATTTCCTTATTTGCAGCTTTTCTTTGCCACGTTGTTGTGGCTATTTGCTTAATGTTATCCTCCCATCTTAATTTCTGACGTTCTTTACGTCTTTTTCCATTTCATGTCTAGGGTACCATTCAGTAATATTTTTTGTCCATTTTTCCCTCCTGTGTCTTATCATATGGCCTGCCCATTTCCACTAAAGTTTTTTCACTGTGTATGCGACATTTGTAACCTTTGTCTTACTTCTTATATTTGTAAGTTTGATTTTGTCCCGTGGCTTGATGTTTAGAATGCTTCTTTCCATTCTGTTTTGACACACTGCTAGTGCTCTACTCCGCTTCTTAGTGAGGGCCCAGGTTTGTGCTCCATATGTTAAACATGGTAGTATACATGAGTTGAACACTGCAGTTTTGTCTTTTAGGGATATGTGTGGGTTCTTCATAATTTCTTTGAGGGACCAGAATCTTTTCCAAGCTTTATTTATCCTGACATATATTTCCCTCTGCATCTGATTCTTTGGTGCAATAATTTGTCCTAAATATGTATATTCGTCGAAATACTCTATTTCATTAGAATTTAGAAAGATAGGTGTTTTTATATGATTTTTCATTACATTTGTTTTAACTAGATTCATAGTCAACCCTACAATTTTACTTTGTCTTTCTAACTTTGTCTAATTGGGTCAATATTATTCCTACGCCTTCTTGATTTTCAATGAGCAGAATCAGGTCTACTGCGAATCTTAGGTGGTTAAGCTTTTCGCCATTTATATTTATTCCAATTTTGTCCCAATTAATTCTCCTGAATATGTGCTCCAATACCGCCGAAAATAATTTTGGTGAAAGGGGGTCTCCTTGTCGTACTCCTTTTTTATTTTATCGCTGGACCTTTCATTTCTGTCTGAATTTTTGATGTTGATTTGTTGTATAATTTTTTTATTATCCTAATATACTTTGTGATCGCAAAGCTTCACAGATGTATGTGTGCCTCAAAGAGTCGAACGCCTTATTATAAGTCCACAAATGCCATATTGTATTTTTTCCATACTCATTGCTTTTTTGAATAACTTGTTTTACGACATGAATATGATCCATTGTTGAAAAAAGACTCCGGAATCCCGCTTGTACCCTTGGCTGATTTTCGTCCAATACTGAGCTAATTCTGTTTAGTATTACCTTTGCAAATACCTTGTACAGATTGGAGATGAGGCTGATTGGTCTGTAATTATATTTCTGCTTTGTCGCCTTTCTTATGGAGTAATATGATAGATGATGATGTCCATTGTTGTGGTATTATCTCTTCAGTTAGAATATTGTTGAACAGATTTGTGATGGCCTCTATAACGTGGTCTAGGTAACCTTTCAGAATTTCGTTTGTTATTCTATCGTCTCCGGGAGCCTTATACTTTCCTTGAGACAGTATGGCTTTTCTTGCTTCGCTTTCTAGTATTGGAAGTATAGCCTCTTCATTTTCTTCCTGAAGATAAGGTGTATTTGAGTAGTCCATATCATCATATAGTTTGCAATAGAATTCTGTTGCTATTTCTATAATTTCGTGCCATTTTGTTGCTATTTTCCCAGACGTCTTATTTTTTATACATAGGATCCATGAAGTGTTCTCTTTTACTCTTTTAGGGCTCTCTTTAATCCTCCTGATTTTTTAGTGTGGTATTGAATAATCCTGTTTCTAATTTGTTTCTTGTGTGTGTCCTGATTTTTTCATTTATCTGTTTACTTAACTGCATCATTTGAATTCTATTTTGTTTTTTAATTTCTAAAAGAGTTTTTCTGGCTTCTATAAGGCATCTTGCTTCCTTTCCGATTTTATCTTTCATGTTCTTTAAGGTGTACAGTTTTGTACATATTTTTTGTATTTTTTTTCATTACATTATATTTTTCTTGTATGTTTTTGATCTTCTTGCAAGTCAATGTTTTATACTTCAGCGTTGTCAACAAGTTTTCTGGGATAGAGAGAGGGATTTGATTTGGTTGGATTCTTTTTTTGGTGCACTATCTTCTTCTCTTGGGCTTTTTTAGATAGATTGTTCCCCTTACCATTCTGTGGTCAGTGTTAAAATTGAATTTATTAATTGTACCGATATCTTTGAAAAATTGGAGTTTGTTGGAGAGTATAAAATCTATCTCATTCTTCAATTTCCCGTCGGAAGATATCCAGGTCCACTTTTTGTTTGTGTTTTTCTTAAAGAAGTTATTTAGGATTTTGAGGTTATGTGTTTGTGCTAGGTTCACGAGTCTTTGCCCGTTATTGTTTCTTTTTCCTGTGCTAAACTGACCTACTATATCATCCTCATATGATAACCTTTTACCGATTTTCCCGTTGAAATCCCCCATCAAAACGACTGTTATTTGGGCACTTTCAAGCGTTTTCTCCAGGTCCTCATAGAATGAGTCCTATATGTCCTTTGGTGTCACTACTGTAGGTGCATATTTTTGTATTATTGATATAGTTTCATATCCCGGCAAGTTGATATTGAGTTGTGCAATTCGTTCGGAGATTCCGGGAAAGGACTGTACGCATTCTCTGTAGTATTTTTTGATAAGAAATCCGACACCATGTATGCCTGGAGCTTTTCCTTTATAATAGAAAATGTAGTTGTCATGTTGTTCAATTTTTTCGCCCATTCTCCTCACTTCACTTAGGCCGATGATGTCCCAGTTTATAAAATCTAAGGCATATTCAAGTTCCTGTAGGGATTCAACTGTTCTTAAGGTAAGAGTGTTAAGTGTTGATATGTAAATGCTGTTTATTTTGTTTTTTGTAAATCCTGTTTCTGGCTCTTGTGCTTGTATATTTTTCTTTTTGGAAGATAAACCTAGGGGGTTTTGGTCTCTTACCCCACGGTGACCAGCCGGGTTGGGATGATATTTATTTATGTAATGTTGTTTGCTGTTTCCTTTTCATTTTCAGTCCGGTTACCGATGTCTTGTCATTCCTATAGATTTAGTTTATTTGTTTCAGTCAAAAAGTGAGATCTAGACCTCATATATGCGAATGGATCCGTTCTGTGAATTTTTGCCGGAGCTAGGGTGTTTTTGTTATTACTGTCACTCACCTCTTGTTTGTGTGGTGATACTGAGGTCTCTCTTTTTCTTTTTTCATTTCCTTTTTTCTTTCATTACAACATTGTTGCCCTTAATATATACATCTTTTCCCTTTTCCCTCTCTCGTTGAAGCTCTTGTTGTAATGCTTTACGTTTTTCTAATGTTTTTTGGAGGAGAAGTATTCAGTAATGTATGTTGGTTCGGCCATTTTCTTTTTATTTCTTAGAATCTCTATCTTTTTATTATGTGTTGTTAGAGTAATCAATACAGGCCTTATCTTTCCATTTAATTGTTTTCTAATTCTGTGTAACTTATTTATGGCATACTCGTTGATTTTGATGCCCAGTTTTCCAAGTAATTCTTTTATATTGCAACCATGTATTATAATATTGTTCCTCTTTGTCGTATTTTCTAAGTAATTTATTTTGCTTTTTAGTGATTTGATTTCTGATTTAAGTTTTTCATTTTCTTGGATTAATGGTTTAATTTTATCGTCTATAGTCATCATAATCTTTTCTGTATTATGTTTAATCAAAGTAGCCTGTTTTTCCATTTCTAGTTTCATCATACTATAAAGTGTAGATATTGACATTTCATGCGACATTCTTAAGTATTTGCTTATTTTTGTGATGCGATTACACAACGTTTCGTAAATGTTTGGACATGAGCGTAGAACGATTCGGTAGAATTCACTAATTAGTCTGTGGTGAAACGAAACGTAATGTTCCGTTATGGACTTAAAGGACAAGCGTTCAACCCAAAAAAAAAAACACTACTACTTTATGTAACATTTAATCATCACGGATATTAAAATCTTCACAGTTAAATTACTGAAATGTTATAATTTTCATTTTCTTTATCTAGTTGAAAACATCGTGGCTTTATATTAACTTATAGTAAATTATTATATTAGTTAACTAACATTAATTTTACTACTCATTTCTTCTTCTTCGTCGTTAACACGTAAAAGCCCACTACTGGGTGGGGCCTTTCCAATTCTAGGGAGGATTTTCACCTTAATCATCGTACTTGGCAGGCGGATTGAAGACGATGATAGACGTCTGGCACCTTTGACGCTGCTGCCATAACTGATCTGGATCTGGATATTATACGTCAGAAGCCGTATGATTTTTTCTGGCTATAGCCCATTTTTTCCACATACTCGCCTCCTACAAACTCTCTTTTAAACCTACACCTATATTTATATACTTTATATTATTCTACATGACTATATTTATTAACTTTTGAACTTAACTTTTTGTTCTAAATTCCGAATTTGTTTTCAAATTGGATATGCAAACCATGTATCATGACGTTAAAAGTAAATTGCATACATTGCTTGCACATTTCAATTTGTGTGATTGCAAATCAATTATGACTGATTGCAACGCCATATCGAGATAAATTCAAGATAAATTTTAAATGAATTAAATGTCAGTAGATGACACTTTTTTGTAATAAGGAGGTAAAAAATACGAGTATATAAAGACAGTCACCAATCGAGGGACCCCAAAGGAAACTTTACTTCACGAGCTGGCAGCTAATAACTAATTCCATCATTTAAGAGAGCAAGGAGGTGATGGCGATAGGTCTGTAGTTGGACGGATCAGAGCGGTTACCTTTATTAGGGATCGGATACACAGATCCTAAGAACTTGGGACAACGCCTAAAGGTGTACCGGTAAAGATGTGTAAGAACCGTTGCCAACTCTGAAACATACTTACTCTGCCCAATTGATGGCATTCCGTACGGCTGGACTTGTGGATGTTCAGTAAAATGTGATTCATATATTCAGCATAGAGGACCAACAGTACAGAATAGATATCAAGAATCGGGTTGGACTTGATGAGAAAGCCTTCTCCTGTGCGGCCTGAGCCAACGACTCATCCCAGTGCAAAGATATAAGTAATGTCTGGCAGAAGTTCTCTTGAACAGCATTGGTAAGAGAACAGATGTACGGATTCCCGAAAGAAGAATTGGTTTCTCGCCTAAACTGCTGGTGTGCTTTTACTTACCCTTGGTAATAACTCTTTGGAAGAACCTGATTCTAGTTTACCATCCCACTAAATTGAGATAAAATTCTTTCATATTATTAATAATAATAGTATATTATTTTTTGAAAGTTACAAGATCATTCCCAGCTTTAAACGACAAACATTTAATGACAAAACTGATATTTTCAAAATAAGCTATATCTGTAAACAAATTGAATGTATTTGTGTATATGTTACAACTTAAATGGTACTACGAAACTCCTTTGAAGCCAAATAATTAAATATAGTCGTCAGCATAATTATATTTCATTACGAGATTAATTTTACGATATTTTCGCGAGAAATTTCAAAGAGATGATATTAAATACGTTCGTTAATGTGAAGCTGAATCATATCTACGTAATTAATTCGTTTGGTGGCTTACTAACATAAAGTGTTCATTAAAATTGATTACATAATTAACAGTATTATTTTAGTCACATAACAAAACTGAATTTTTATATCTTATCGTGCGTACTTAAAATTCAGAAGTCGATTATTAGAAACCTTTTTACAATATAAAAAGGTTTCTAATAATCGACTTCTGAATTTTTAAAAAAAACTGGCCAAGTTCGTGTCCAGCCACACATAATGTAGAGGTAGGGTTCCGTAGTTGCCCGTCACAATACTCGGGCTTTCTTGATAATGAGCATAATAAGTGAGTTCGCGGTTTGACCTTATGAACTTAACGAAGGATATGACCGTAACAAAGCTTCACTTAAATCACCACTGCCCTAAATTAGCCTGAGGTCGCCCGCGTATACCAAGAACGTGACGAATGAAACTGTATGAGGCTATATGGTTGTACGAATACTTTGAACGAGTCCTACAACTACCAACTATAAAATAAGTGAAAGTAGTTAAGTAAATAAGAAAGATCCTCCCTGCCTATCCCGCAAATGGAAAAGTAAAGCTATAGTAGTAATGCACATATTTTTTTGTTTATCTCATTTAAATTTGGATTTGCATTAGCTCTTCACTTAAATATGTAACGTTATAATGAGGTGGTAAGATTTAAGTTTTTGCTTTATTGTAAGATGTTATTTGTTACTTGTTGATAAATAAATAAATAAATAACTATAAGTCGTTTTCTTCACAAAATGATGAAATTTATTTTTACAGTTTACAATAACATTACAAAGTTATAATTCAGCTAGTTTTAGGTTCTTTTCTATAGAGATGTAACGAAATGTTTACTAATCCAAGTGCATTTTATAAGTTGGTGGACTATTACTCGTTAACTTGTTAATTCTACTTAGTTAGGATAGTTTTCAAGTTCATTATATATGCTACTATCGTGTGTACTTTTCATATTTCCAAAAACAGCTGTTTAGTTGGTAGAGTGGAGGGGGATACATGACTCTAATGAAAAATACCACTTTAAAGCTAAATATTTCGCAAAAGGACACTTGAATCGAAAAGATGTTGTTCCACACCCCCAGTGTTTTTGAAATACCTATCCAAGGATACCCCAAACTATGTAATAGACGGGTAAAAAATCATCCTCCATTTTCTTGTATGGGAAGTACCCAAAATAAAAATGTATTTTAAAATTTATTTCACGTTTTTCTAGGCGTGATTAATATCTATAACTGTGCTACATTACAGATTTCAAGCACCTACGTAGTCTCTGAGTAAAAACGCGGACGGACGGACGAAACTATAAGGGAGGAACCCTTTTTGTGTAACTACGGAACCCTAAAAAAGGTTTGAAACTAATTTGTTTTAAATGCTCATTTTTATTTTTACCACTAATTTAAACGAAATTAAAATATTAAACTATACAGTTAAAACAAAATAAATTTTTAATAGCAAGTTATGGTTGTTTCTTACACTTTCGCGTAAGTTTATAGTATACCAGGCTTGAAACTTGATTACTTTGAGCCTAATTTTAATTGCATAAATTACACGTCATAGCCGACATGGCCTAACGGATCAGTAATGGGTCGGCCATGTAGCTCGATGAACCAACACCTGATGACAAAGGAGGTTTCTCGAGTGACATTCTCAACAAGGTAATGTGACAACCTGGTAAGAGATGCCGGAAGTTCATGAATACAGGTGGCTCAGGACCATGCTATAAGCTAATGTTCAACAGTTGGCTTGTGTTGGCTTGTAATGATGATGATCTAATTAAATCATATTCCAATGAATATAGTGATAATATATATCCAACACAGAGAGATCCGTACAATATTTTTAAGATTATTAACGTGAGATATGTATTAAGAAAATCCAAAAAAGTAACTAACAAAAGAAAGGGCTTGATAATTTCACATTAATGTTCTCTAACGTTTTTATATAGAGTATCGATACAACGATAAGGTTTGCAGTGATATAGCGGCGTAAGAGAATCCAACATCTCGTTTCGTTCCGCAGGTGATACAAGAAAACTTTTTCGACTTTCGTAAAATAACTACACCGAAGACGGGCAGCAGTGCAGACGTCTGGTACTACTATCGACAATTGGCCTGCCAAGCGTGACTGTATCCAGAAGTGGACTCTTATGAGTCGATAAAAAAGATAAAGAATAGTCTGGTATTATTAAAGCTGAAAAAATTGTATGCATCAATTAGTATGAGTATCCTTTTTCCTTTAACTGAGCATTTCAGGAGTAGATAAAAGACAAATAAAAAAAAAACAAATCCACAAAACAGCCAACTTTTACAGCACCGTAAGACGTAGAGAAAAGTACCATTCACGAGCACTTGGTCAACGTATTCGTATGCGCTATGAATAGTAACAAGTGCGACCAAGCGAGAAGCCTTTCCATCAGGCTGAATAATAAACAGGGTAGCGATAAAAGCCGAAAGTAATATTTTTCTATAACTTTATTTCGTATTTTCATTGACTTCATTTCAACTCCGTATATTGTCGTGAAATGCAAGCCATTTTACATATTAAAATAGTTTTTTAAATATATACGTTCTGTTTTTTTTACTGAATGACTTTTCTGCAATAAGTACATAATTTAAAATTTTCTATATCTAAACGGCTTAGATGAAAAACTATTTTCTTATTTTCTAACGCTTTTCAAAAAATAAATAATTATGCAAATATGTAACTTTAATATTCATTCAAATGATGGCAACGTTTCATTAAATACTTGATTTATACGAATTTGTTAAAAGTGACGTTTCTGCAATTTATAGCTAATTTTTAATTCCTATGCAAATATCTTAGATATTCAAAATGATTTAATAATATATTAAAGTACTAATTATCGACTGATCATAGGCCTCCCCTATAGATTGCTTCATATGGGGTATATTTTACATAGTCGCCACGCTTGACAAACGAGTTGGCAATTGCAGTTTGTTTACTATAAAATTTTTAGCTTTTATAAGGAAAATACTGCATCTATCATCTATAACCTTAATAACAATACACCAATATCTAGATTCTCGATTAAAAATCATAACGGAGATGCGTTGTCACCCCCAAGGACTAAAATAGAATGCCTCTTACCAGTAAAAACAGTTTCCGATTCTACATTCACAATATGAAAGACATCAATAGTAAGTTGCTACTTACGCTGGTACACCGTGAGAGCGTGATCCATCACCGGATGATGCGCCCGTTTTAGCGAGACTCTACCACGTTAAAAGTGGCAATCAGTTTTTCCCTACAATTGTAATGGCACTGATCTTTTAAACATCGTTTTCATATAAAAATAAAATAAAAATGAGTAAAATTCATTTCGGCAACTTTATTTAAAAGTTTTCATTTACAAAGTACTTACGATTTATATAAAATAATATTGAATATATATATATATAATAACGGATAATCGCACCACTAACATGGTGCGATTATCCGTATCTCTGTTCCATATTGGTCTATATTATAAACTTAATAGTTTTCAACACCCATGTCATAAGTTCAACAAGATTTACATCAGCATTCTCATTTAACATAGTGAAAACAAAGTGCCAAAAGGCAAGGCAAACAACATTGTTCATTTGTCAATTATACTACGAGTCACTATTTATTTTGTTTTATTAGTGGCCGGTGGAAGGAAAAGGGGAGATCTCCCGCCAGGCAAGGTGTTTTGCCTGGGAAGCGGCTAAAGCTCCGATTGGTAGTTCGGAGCTATTCTATATATACTGATTTAACTTCGGAACTTTGTTAGCGCGATTTAGGCTTCGATGTGTTTCGCTTGTGGCGCGACAACAACGCCGCCACATCACCCCCCTGCTTAGACCGGAGGTCGATAGTACAGTCCGATTGCCGGTGCGTCCTTAATACCGGTGGGGAATGCATGTTGTGTGCGTAAGGGCAAGTGACGCCGGTGCGAACGATATGCCGGTGTGTAATGCATGCCGTACACACTTGCAAGTGATGCCGGTAAGACCGATGAGCTGGAGCAAGTGCCAGGGATTGCTTTGTAGTCTGCGGTGAGTCGAGAAGAAGGCAAGTAATCTGCGAGAGTGCCTTGAAGCAGACGCGAGCAGTAAGGCTCAGAGCCGTGCCGAACACTGTAGCGCAGAGATTAGCTTGAAGGAACAGGAAGCATTATTATTCCAGTGCTGCGATGAACCTTTGTAAAGCTAGATGAATGAGGTACTTGAGGACGATGACGAAGGTTTCGAAGTTGTAGTTTCCGAAGGTTGTTGGTTGCGTGTTCATATCACGTCGGGGTCACCAGTGTGGCGTGGAAGGAAAAGGGGAAATCTCCCGCCTGGCAAGATGTTCTATCCGGGAAGCGGCTAACGCTCCGATTGGTAGTTCGAAGCTATTCTATATATACTGCTTTAACTTCGGAACTTTGTTAGCGCGATTTAGGCTTCGATGTGTTTCGCTTGTGGCGCGACGACAGCGCCGCCACATATGGTTAACAAACTTTGATTACCACTATATTTTAATGGACTATAAAATTTCGGTAGAGGTCTGATGATTAAACACAGAGGTATTTAATTTTGAATTCTATAACTATTTAGTTTTATTCATGTAGAAGACATACAAGGTCGGGGAAAAGTTTCTTCGTATCTTATATGAAAATTCAAGAGATTTTTTTTTCAAAGTTTAATTAGATTTAATTATAATATATATATATATATATATATATATATATATATATATATATATATATATATATATATGTGCCATTTTGTTCGATAAATAGTTGCCATCTTGTTGGTAGTGACTTAATCTCGTTGCTGTGTTGCTCAGGAAGGAGGGGCGCCCCGCGGACTCACCATCCGCGTACCGGCCCATAGTGCTGCTCGACGAGGCGGGCAAACTTCTTGAGCGTATCATCGCAGATCGCCTCGTCAGCCACTTGTGCAGAGAGGAGCCGGACCTGGACGAGAACCAGTTTGGATTTCGTCGCGGGCGCTCCACCATAGACGCTATTACGCGCGTGAGGGCCCTGGCGGAGGAGACAATATCCCGGGGTGGGGTGGTGCTGGCGGTGTCTTTAGACATCTCCAACGCCTTCAACACCCTACCCTGGAGTTGTGTTCGGGAGGCACTGAATTACCATTGCGTGCCTCCCTACCTCCGCCGCATAATAGAGGCTTACCTTGAGGAGAGATGCGTTACCTATTGGGGACGTGACGGCGCTGGTCGGCGCGTCATGTCGTGCGGTGTTCCGCAGGGATCGGTCTTGGGACCGCTCCTGTGGAACATCGGCTACGACTGGGTGCTGAGAGGTGAACTCCCGTCGGGCGCTGACTTGACGTGTTATGCGGACGACACGCTCGTCACTGCCCGGGGGAGCTCGCACAGGGAAGCAGCGTTCGTTGCCACGGCTGCGGTGTCACAAGTGGTGAACCGCATCCGGCGCCTGTGCCTGGAGGTGGCCCTAAACAAGTTGGAGGCCATAGTGTTCCATGGCCCTCGACGCGCGCCGCCGCCGGGTTTGCACATCGTGGTCAGTGGGGCCCGGATAGCTGTCGAGTCCACCATGAAGTATCTGGGATTGGTGCTCGACAGCCGATGGGAATTCGGACCCCACTTCCGGCGGCTGGCGCCCAAGCTGATGGGTGCAGCGGGCGCGCTTTCAACGTTGCTTCCCAACTTGGGGACCCGAGCGCCGCCTGTAAGCGGTTGTACGTGGGAATCGTACGGTCCATGGCCCTGTATGGGGCCCCTGTGTGGGCGATGGACATGATGGCCAGCACTCTCGCCATTCTGCGCAAACCGCAGAGGGCGATGGCCATATGTCAGAGATGGTCAGAGTCGTTCGCGGGTATCGCACGATTTCCTACGAGGCGGCTTGCGTCCTGGCCGGATCCCCGCCCTGGGACCTAGAGGCGAAAGTACTCGCGTCATTATATCGATGGCGCGAGGAAGAGCGGGCACGGGGCTCGAGGCCGGTGCAGCGGCAGATCGCGCTGCGCCGAGAGGAGCTCTGTCAGGTCTTAGTGGCGGAATGGCTAAAAAGGCTTCTGCACCCTACCGCCAGCCTCGCTACCATCGAGGCGATCCGGCCAGTACTCGACGACTGGCTCGGGAAAAAGCACGGCTCCCTGTCGTTTAGGGTGACGCAGGTGCTGTCGGGGCACGGCTGCTTCGGCAAGTACCTGTGCCGTATAGACAGGGAGCCAGACGCTCGGTGCCACCATAGCGGGGAGGACACGGTGCAACACTCGCTCGCCGAGTGTGTAGCTTGGGAGGAGCAGCGCCGTGTCCTCACAAATGAAGTAGGAGGCGATCTGTCGCTGCCGGCCTTAGTGCGGAGGATGGTCGGTAGCGCAGAGTCGTGGGACGTGGTGGTTTCCTTCAGCGAGGACGTGATGTCGCAGAAGGAAACTGCGGAACGGGAGAGGGAGATCTCGACTCCCTTCCCCGGCCGCAGAAGGCGCACCGGACGCAGGAGAAGGGCGGACAACGCCCTTTTCTGGCTCCCATGAATGGGTCCAGGGGCGAGGGACTTGGGGAAGCCCCCGCCAACCCTATTCGATGGACCCGAGACGGAGGTGCGCGCGGTTGTTGGCGCGTGCCTCTGAGGCGATACACGGGGTAGGTGAACTCACTACCCCGTGCGGTAGAATTTGGATTCCCGCGACCCCGCGCGCACGTGTGTGGAGACACCGGGGTAGTTTTAGCCGGTAAGAGTCCGGCACGCCCCCCGCCTTTCCCCAGGCGGAGGTAGTCCATGAGGATTTCCCCTCGAAAAAAAAAGCATATATAGAATAGCTCCGAACTACAACCTGGAGCGTTGGCCGCTCCCCGGGCTTAACACCTTGCCCGGCGTGATATCTCCCCTTTTCCTTCCACCTCGCCACAAAAGGTTCTTGAGTGGCGGCCTCGTACCGGTAGGCGAAGTGTAGGACCCCCCACGAGATGGAGTGACGACCTGGTAAGACATACAGGAAGATGCAGGTGGTTCAGGACCGTGCTTTGTGGCATTCCTTGGGGGAGGCCAATATTCAGCAGTGGACTTATGAAAGGCTGTAATGATGATGTAATGATGATGATGAGATTTAATCGCCCCCAATCCAAGATTTTGTTCAGCAAAGTCTCGATCGACTTCAAACACAAGTTTGTCCTGGAACTCGGCGACCTTTTCCCGAAAAATTTTGACAAGGCATATAGGGCATAATTATAATAATAATAATAAAGATTTTATTTCAGACCTTGATCCATAATTTGTAAGTAATACAATTACTAATGGAAAAACATTCAAAAACAAATATTTGTAGTCATACAAACCCGTCAAGCGAGATACAAACCCTGGGGCCTTGCAATACTTGCCAGATTTTTCTTTCTTTTAATATCTAATTTGTCTTCTATATGTAATACTTGAGTTATTATTTTAAACAACGTTATAATAACAAGCATGCTTGTTAGTATTAGCGAAGTTAATACGAAAAAAGTGATGCTCATAACGCTAACATTTTGATAAAATTAAGGGGTTAGACATCACGTCAAAACGTTTGTCTGAACTGAAAAACACGACATCTGAATATGAATATTAAAATTACGTATTTGTATTATGAAATGAGAGTCTTGCTTTAAAGAGATATTTTCACTATTGGAAGAAGATTATACAATTTTTTAATGTGCACACGTTTAACAATTTACAACATCTCAATTAAAATCATCAAATATTTTAAACTACATATGTAAGTTTTCTATTTAAAAACTAGGATCACAGGTTGGCAAAGGAACTATAAAAATGAGAGTATTTTTATGAAACAACACATTACGAGTATTATACTGGTAGACGGCTCCGTGGCGCAGTGGCTTAGCAATCAGTTGTTGCGCTGGGGGGCGCGGGTTCGAATCCCGCACGGAACAAGTATTTGTATGGCCTACAAATAATTGTTCCGGGTCTGGATGTTTGTCCTTGTGCAATTTATGTTTGTAAACTGCTTACACGACACAGGACAAAATCCTAGTGTGGAGGTAACGTTTTTTAAAAAAGACAAAGAAAAGAAGACCACGCTGTAGCTATATTATAGCTAGAGCACAAATGGGTCAGCCGACCAAGGGGAAGGGAATACTTAGAATTCTTAGGGAATACTAGCGTAAAATAGCTAATAACATATGGAGGCCCTTTCTATTGATAAACTGGCATTCTGTCTTAGTCTTTAAGGTTAACAAAATATCAAAACTTTTTATTGGAGCATGGATACATAGATAGTAAGTGCCTATGGGCCATATCATAGACTTACCAAAAGATGAATTGTGTGATCGTTTGTCACCCATATTCTCAAAAAAAAAATTAATACTCGAAATTACAAATTTTCTTTTTAAATATAACTCTAAAACTAAATCTTACAATAAAATCGCTTTCATAAAATCAATTAAGTTTATTACATAAATATTTACACTCGTTGGAATGCAAAGTTAGGCTTGATTGTAATACATCGATACATCAATAAAAACTCGTCTGAAGGACCAGAATCAGTTTCGCTGGAAGTATGATTGTTATTTTCCTTGTAACAGTTTCTATCTCGCCATCTCGTCAAATCTGCACCAGGTATATATGAACATGGGACAGGAGCATTACTGAAAATTAAGATTTTTTTAAGTCTTACGGCAATAGGAACAAGTCTTTTAAAATGTTTTATTTAAAAAGGGAGACACCGCATTTGAGTGGCCGTACTTCTCTCCACGATGAAATTCGTAAAGGTCAACCTTCAACTGCGATCACTGATCAAAATGTGGCTACTGTGAAGTACAAAAATGTTCTTGACCTCAGTTTCAAGAACATTTTTGTATTGATTTGAGCCAAATTAAAAAAATAAGTAATATTAAAAAAATTGTTGCCGTTGGAAGTTACATTGTTATATGATAACGGACGTTTAAATGCTGTGTACGGCCCAGTTCCAGTAGATTTGAGGGCGGTCATTTTCAAGCACGGCTTCCAGTAAGTATTTATAATGGTGACATTTCTGGGCCATGAAACCATGCTTCTCTTGGTATAAAGCCCTGTCTGTGTGTGTAAATATTCAGAGGTAGAAATAGCCGAAAAACGGACGATACCGTGACCAGAACCGGAGATACCATGAATCCCCGGGATGGCGACAAACTGGAGAGGATATCGACATTGACATCCTTTAGGATGTATCTCTAATAATTGTTTGTCTTAATCAGGTTATTGCCTCGTGTAGTGGCGGGTAAGAATACTCACTACCCAATATCTTCGCGTGGGTGTCGTAAAAGGTGACACAGGGAAACTGAGGCAGAAGATGGGAAGCAGCATCTTTCTAATAACAGCAAAAAGCAATAAAAACTGAGGTTGCCAACCCGCTCGCCAAGCGTGGCAACTATGGCAATATACCCCTCATGAGCAATGACATTAATAAACGCCCCCCAGTCCTCGGTGGCCCCGCTATTCCTAGCAACGGTGGTGACCATGGTAACGGCGGGGCAGTGGGTGCTAAGAATCTCCGGTGGAGACTTGGTTGCCACCTACGAAGACTCGACCTGGCAACTTATAACGAACGCACCCTAAGGACTAAGGAGAAGATCCTGGGGCTGGAAAAAGAGATAGACAAGTTGCGCTGGAATATTATAGGATTATCCGAAGTCCAAAAGGAGGGGGAGGACACGGTATTCCTCGAATCCGGCAACTTGTTCTATCACCGGGAGGGCGACCATCTGTCCCAAGGAGGTGTCGGGTTTATCGTCCACAAGTCTCTCGTTAACAACAATGTAAAGATTGAGAGTGTGTCGACGAGAGTTACGTACCTTATACTCAGAATCACCAAACGGCATTAGCTGAAGGTCATACAGGTTTACGCACAAAACTCGGCAGATCCCGATGAGGAGTTAGAGGAAATGTATTCGGAATAGGACAACGGGACCCAACGGGCCAGCAAGTGGCCAAGTTCATGGAGAAAGAGGGAGTCTTTATGATGAACTCTTTCTTCCAAAAGCGGCCCCACAGGAAGTGGACCTGGTCGAGCCCCAACGGTTCGACAAAAAATGAGATTGACTTCATTATGACGACCAGACAACAACTATTCAGTGATCTCGAGGCTAAGAACTGGTAGCGATCACCGAATGGTTAGAGGTACACTGAACCTAATCGTTAAGTTGGAGAGGTCTCGTATAATGAATTCAACGGTCCATCCCTCTAGTACTCAAACTCGTACCCGAAACCTTTCAGCTCGAATTACAAAATTGTTTTCAGTGCCTAGAAGATTGCAATGTAATAGACGAAGCTCGTGGAAACTGTCCATGCGGTCGGAGCTAAGTTTTGTAAGACCCGCCGCAGAAGAACACGAAAACTCTCCGATCACACTCTTAATCTCATGGCTGTTAGACGGGAAATGAAGTTGCAGTCTTCAGTAGATTTTATAGCATACAGGCAATTGAACAGATATATCTCCAAACGCATGCGGCGGGACTTACACAACTTTAATACTGCTCGTATTGAAGAAGCGATCGAGTGGAACCGGGGCTTCAAAGTCTTGGCCAGAGATCTTTCTACCAGAAAGTGCCAACTGTCGAAGCTGAATACCGAATGTGGCAGCATCGTTTCCGAGACACCTGGGATTTTGAGTGAGATTGAAAGGTTCTATTGGCAGCTGTACACGTCATCGTTGGAGCCAGACGTAAGTGTGAGTAACGATCCAAGAGCGAATCTTATCCGACACTATACTGATAATATCCCAGACGTCAGTCGGAGCGAGATTAGAATGGCTCTTCAGCATCGTAAAAACAGCAAGGCCCCAGACGAGGATTGAATTATAGCGTAGCTTCTGAAAGCGAGCGGAAAACCGTTACTTGAAGTCCTTCAGAAGCTCTTTAATTCCGTCCTCCACGGTAGTACTAAAAAGGAGGCATGGTGCAGAAATGCGGTGGTCTTATTCTTCAAGAAAGGCGACAACGCTCTCTTGAAGAACTACAGACCGATTTCCCTTCCGAGCCGCGTCTACGTGCTGTTTACGAATCGTTTCGCACGCAGACACGACAACCTTCAGCCTCCCGAACAAGCTGGTTTCCGAAAAGGCTTTAGCACCACAGACCACATACATACCCTTCGGCAAATTGTACAGAAGACCAAAGAGTACAATCTGCCACTTTGTCTTGCATATGAGGACTATGAGAAAGCCTTTGATTCTGCAGTCCCATCAGCGGTACCAAGTTGACTGTTGGTATATCGAAGTGCTGAAGTGTTACAGTCGGGCTACGATGGC
Organism: Parnassius mnemosyne; assembly: GCA_963668995.1. Taxonomy (NCBI): domain Eukaryota; kingdom Metazoa; phylum Arthropoda; class Insecta; order Lepidoptera; family Papilionidae; genus Parnassius; species Parnassius mnemosyne. The sequence continues at coordinate 13,088,173 of CAVLGL010000002.1, read as the reverse complement.
TATCCGAAAAAGAACCAGAGTACGAAACCTATCCAACTGCAGGGAGGTGTAAGATATGGTGACGTAATATCCACGAAACTTCACCGCTGCATTGGAAGACGTTTTCAAGCTACTGAACTGGAAAGGATACGGTGTCAACATCAACAGCGAATTCATCACTTACCTTCGATTTGCCTACGATATAGTCCTTTTGGCAGAATCGCTGGAAGACCTAAGCATTATGCTCAATGTCCTCAATAGTGTCTCCCAACGGATAGGTCTTACTATGAACATGGACAAAAGAAAAAATCATGTTTAACGGCCACGTCACACCTATGCCGGTAGTTGTTGGGAGCACTAAGCTCGAAGTTGTTGACGAATATGTTTACCTGGGACAAATAGCCCGAGTAGGTAAGTCCAACTTCGACCGAGAAGTCAATCGACGGATTCAACTCGGCTGGGCAGCGTTCGGGAAACTACGACACATCTTCTCGTTAGACATACCTTAAAACATGAAAACAAAATTGTACAACCAGTGCGTGTTGCCAGTGATGACCTAAGGATCTGAGACATGGTCATTCACTGCTGGCCGTATAAGGAAGCTCAAAGTCGCTCAGCGAGCTATATATATATGGTATCGTGGTTAGATATGCCCTTTAGTGCACCGATATATATTATATCTTAACGGTAACGAATACAATAATAGTAATTTTAAAATAATTAACTATTCACAAAAAAAAGAATCACTTGTGGTAATATTATATATGGGAGATGACAGAAAAAGTCAGAAGTTAAAATAAAATAATACATACTCTGCCCGCATGTTCAGGAAAGCCTGTGGTTGAATGTACTTGATACCCTCCGCATTATCACAGGCAAGCCGAGCTAAATTAGTTTTCCTGACTTCGTGTAATTGGCCTGTAAATGAAAATGCTGTTTTTTATTTTGTTTGCTATTTAAAAATAATTACAGTTTGTTGAGAGAAAACGGTTTCGTTCCGGACGTGAACGCGTTATACCGATATTTCACCCGGATTGCAGTGATATCGTCAAATTATACCGGTATTCACGATTCAATCACAAAATTAAAGAACCAAATTCTGTAACAGGATTATTACATATTGAACATTGTGTGGCAACTCACATTTAGTACTTCGCAATGCATAGATATAGCTCTTAAAAATATTAGTATTATATTTAAAATTATAGTGATTGAGTAATACCATCTGACTGTGAGTGATGAGTAGCCACTTCCAAATAAAATGATTTCCAGATACATTGTCATAGTCGTAGACATTATTCCAAAAACTATATACAATGTATGGGAAAACACTAATAGAACATAAAATGTGTAGTATTATAATTAAGTAACATTAAAATATCATGAAATTTATTAATAATTAAACTATGCATGCAATAATTACTTCTTACAAAATTCAATGTAATCATTCACTGTATAGAAACGTTTCTTCATTAAAAACATATTAAAAACTTTATTTAAATAAAATATGCAATTTAAGATATTGTTGGTCAATAACATGGGATCAATGTCAATAAAGTTCATTGCTGATAGGACTCCCTTGAATGCATCATAAGTGGGATATTTGACACGCTTGACAGACGGGAGTTGTTGTTTTTCTTCTAGTTACCATTACTGGTTTGCAACGACTCCTACGGAACGATATGTGGTAGTGAATATTCTGACACGGCCACTACACAGCTAGTTAAGATGTTCCTTAGTACGTAATTATACTTCTTCTTTATCTGCTCATGAAAGTCTACAGCTGGACATGGACCTCTCCCTTGTAGAGAGAACTTGCCTTAACCGTCACAGTCGGATTGAAGATCGTAATATAAGACGTGGACTTTGACACTGCTTCCCATCGCCGGTCTTTGTATTTAACGTATGGCGTGAACGAGATATTTTTATTAGAATAAGCACGACTATTTTTTATAGGAGAAGGGTGAGAAACGAGCACACAGTCCACCTGATGGTAAGTGGTTGCTGCAGCCCATAGACATCCACATCAATACTCGATTACAAATCAAAATGCAGATGCGTTGTCACCCGTGAGGACTAAGATGAATGCCTCATTTCCAGTAAAAAGAGTCTCCGGTTCTCTACACTCACCATACGAAACACAGCAGCGTTAAGCTGCTATTTTACGCTGGTACTCTGTGAGAGCGTGGTCCTTCCCCGGTCGAACCGACGCATTCGTGCTATAACTATACTACTAATATAGCTGCAGCATGGCTCTACCACGTGAAAAAAAATTACAATCAAAAATTTCATTGGTGCCGGCGGGGATCGAACTCCTACTGGGACTCTGATATAATGTAAGTGTAGTCTAATGTATTGTAAACTTACGCAAAGAAAAGCTATGTAATTGATCTCCCCTTTCAAACCAGAATCGATCTCCAAAACTGAATACATTCATTTGACGAGCCACGATGCAAAATAAAGTTGGGCCAACAAAAGTATCCTTAATAAAATTTTCACTCATTATACCCGCGAGCAAATCCACATCATCAATATCTTCATAGAGATGTCTTATCATCTCCACTTTCTGTAAAAGATACGGCATTTGTATCACAACATAATTATAAAAGTATTTGTAACATTATTTATTTTAATGAGATCACTATGCAGCCAATTACGACCGAGTATTTAGACTTCGTTATTTTAAATTAGGTAACTATAAATTGGAAGTCTCTTTGATCATTAATTCGAATCCTTGTTCCTTTATTTCAAACAAAATAATTTAATTAATATTATTTCCATCTATTTCAGAGGCTTCTCTCAAAGATTAAATCATAGGAGGAATATTTGCCACATTTGTAATAGGGTTACAATCGCAGTTATTTGTTAGTAGGCGGGTTATAGTGTCATAAGGAAGTTGCTGCTGCCCATGTCTTTGTTCATTCTATCTTTGTCGCCCGCGAGATATTAGTGAATGAACACAACAACTACAAGGCTTATTTAATTTATATGTATATGACTATTTCTTGATGTAAAAAAAAATTTTTTTTAGATTTGGAGCATAGTCCTTTAATTTTTTTTTTGTACGTTAGGTCCTGGAAAACACATTGGCTGTGTTTTCCTTTGTTCATCTTTCGAAATAATATAATTTTCCAACCTCCGCGTGGGCAAAGCTTCGTTCATATTTTATAAATTGAAGTTTCAGAATGCAAACTGACACAAATGTTTTGTATAATTAATAGAATCTGGCAGACAGTGGTGTGTCTTGCCTAGTGTGGTGGTGTTGGGAGTGGCGGTGCTGGGATTGGTGGTGACGGGGATAGTGCACGCAATCGAGGGAGGGCAGGAGGTGCTCTTCATACTAGGTAAGACACATCATTTTATTTTATAACGCGGATATTTGCGAAATAAAATTTTTCTAAAAGCTTTTACAAATGTTTTGGTTAATTTTCAATAATTCCAAATTATTAAAATTATAACCAGGGAAGGTCCACGCTCCCACAATACCTACAAATATGATGATTAACGGAGAGCCTTTAACGAGGAATCACTATGCATTTATATGGTCATAATCATATATTATATATAAGTTATTTTACTTAAAATTTTACTGAGTTGCCACGCCCCTACCATAATGTGTAAGGAATTGCCAAACAAACATATTTCTTTTTTGCACGCCTTATAACTCGAAGCGTTATTAGGTAGTGTATTATTCTCGAAACGTCAAGGTCAAGCAATTTTGTGTTCTTAAAATGTTTCTATCAAAACCATATTCCATTTATACAATAATATGAGTAGCCGTATATCAAGAAAACACTCTAATTAATCCATCTTATATTTTCTAAAATATCATTTAATATTGCAATTTTGAAAAAACAAATTACGTAAACGTTTGGATGTTGAAATTGACGTATGGAGACCTGATTTTTTATATAAGCTTCAGAATTACATCAACTAGTATCCTGTTTGATATCAATAGCCTAGTACGCGTACTTTACCTACACAATTAATGTATACATTATTTAAAATCAATGTCCAGATAGGCACAGTTTGGAAATTTTATTATCTTTATTAATAGATAATGACCACCCTAACACTCGCAAAAGTAACACATTTAAAACAACCGTGTTTAAATATTAAGGTGTAATTATCTCAATGTCAATTACATCAGAAAAATCTTCAAAGGTCTTGGCAGCTTTTAGACCACATATGCGCCTATATTCATTATATCCTCCAATTCCTAAGTCTCGGCCTCTTTGAATATCACTTGCGGTGAGGTCGTGAGCCTTTTGTAAGTGACCAAAGTAATGCTCCGAAATCTAAAAATAATAGCACTTTTTATGTTTTTGTAAATCATAATAAAAATATATTGTTACTATATTTATTTCTTCCAGTCAGATCAGTGTATTCATTTAATAACTGTATTTAACCTACTTTTGGATCATGTATATCGTCCATTTTAGCTGCGTTCTGATAAAATGTTCCACGATTGATTTCTTCAAAATTATTATTTTGCTCTAAAACATCCTGCCTATATAAAGGTGTCACTATAAGGTAATTCATCAACGTAGTTATAGTTTTCATTGTATTTCCTGAAAAATTTAATTTTATTTAGAGCGCCAGATTTTTTCCATTCGTTCATTACAGCATATCAAATGTCCACTGAAAAACATATATCCACCCCATAGAGCGCCTCATTTGGGAGACATTTGTCATAATTGCCACGCTTGGCATCGACAAAGGTGTGCTGGTTTATTTCCCGCTGTCACCTCTAACGACCGACTCACGAGACGACATGAGAGAGTGGATATCCTTACACCGGCACTATACTAATCTAAATTTATTTATGGGTTTTTATTTCTCCTCTTATGTTTGTATTTATTTTAAGTACTCTTATTACTTGATTCTTCCGTTCAATAACGTGTGAAAGAAACGTGTTTCTATCTCGTACTCGGCAAACACGATAGGTAATGCGTCTTCATCGTACACATTGACTTGCTGTATGCGATTTGATATTAAGCCATAATTAATCATATTTCTATGACCTGAAAGTAGAAGATAATTATCAAATTCATAGGTCTGTCACATTATTAATGTTTTTTTACAAAAATAAAGGATGACAATCTAGCACATAATTCACCTGATAGTAAGCGAATACTATATCCTATAGAAATTTACATCTTTAATTTAGTAATAATCATAATTCAGACGTTTTGTTTACCCTGAGGACTTCAAATGAGTGCCTAGTTACCAGTAAAAAGTGTTTCCTGGTTTTCATCACTCACCAGGTGAAAGACAATAGTATTTCGTTGCTATTTTATCATATTATTCTGTGCGTGACCTATGTCGTGTTGCAGGCATAATGCGCTACAATACCACATACAAAATAAGTAAACTAAGAAAGATTCTTACAGAGATTGACGAGTATTTTCAGAAAACCGTCATGGCGCCATTGCATTAGATAATTACAAAGCTGTTAAAACCAACACTACGATGACATTGAAAGAATATTAGTTTTAGCACAATAGCTGCACATACAGCTATTATTTCTATTTCTAAAAATATTATAAGACCCTGATAACACCACAACCACTCAACAAAATTTCATAGTTGTTTCATACTCGTTGAAATTTGTTATCAGCTTTATGCAATTTACAGTTTTTTTATAAAAATAAATGTACAATATTTTCTTATATACAATATTAAAAACTATTGTAAAAAAGAAACTAGTAACTTAATTATCATACAGTCCTACTCCCCTCGGTATCGTGCCAAGAACGCTGGTTGCGTATCCCCGCGGAATAGCTATAATTACCTCTCTCCCATGGGACCAATGTCACACCGTCAGGTCTCTTGCCATCGTCTCTAAATATTCCACAAGGCTCCAAAATCGAGGGAACATTTATAGATACAAGAGCCCTTCGGATGACATCGTTCAAAGAAACCGTGCCGTGAAAACCTACCAGCACTTTTCTAACCACAGGAGCACTGATGGAGTTGACGGATTCCTACGGCGATGCTTAAGCTTTCCCCATCAAGTAATGTGCAGATATTACTTGGTGGTAAAGCGGGTAACTAGTGACTAGATTCCTTAGTCGAATCGACTGTTTCTAACTGAGGAATCTAGTCGCCTTCAGCCTCTTCTGACTGAAGGCGTCCCTTACCTTGGTTACTATGGAAATTGTGAAACAAATCTTTCTGTACGTTCTGTACCAACGGAATATCCCACTGTTTTTTTGGTTAACTTCCAGTTGAACATTTCGGCGGGAGAGCGTTTGCCATATCTGCCCTACCTCGGAAGCAAAGCACAGGTCTACTTTATTACTTAAAATTATGTTACATAAATCACTGACACTATGCATGGGAGCAGGGAAAGTAGCTTGAGTCCAGGCTATTGTATTAAAAGTTAAATTTATAATATTTTTCTATAGCTATTTTAAGATTATTGTCAATAAATTTTAAAATATAATAAATGTAATTTAAAGTTTAATAATTTTTCTCAGTTTCAACATAATATCTGCAAGGTAACATAAGTTCTAGGGTCCTCGAGAAATTAAAAGAGGGCACAGTTTCTTATATTATTCAATAATTAATATTAAAAGATATGCACCACTATTTGAAACCGTAAAGTGCATTAATTTACCGAATTATACGTGATTATCTCACCTAACAATACTGGTAGTAGTTCATACATATATATGTTAGCTGCTGTAGCTATATTAATCTGCCTAGCAACCTTAAAAAGACGGTCATCTTTCCAGCATGGATTTAGTTCGTGCAAAATTTTCGCCAGTCGGTTATGTTCTCGCATAAAAAATATTACTATGCTGGTCGTTCTTAAATCGAAGCTAACTGTTTCAGGAAAATCTATAAAATTCAACGTGTTAGTATTTTATTGTTACAAAATGTTGTTAAAAATCCGAAAATAACTTACCAAAAATATAGCAATTTGTTTCGTTCTCATTTTGAAGATATAAATGCTTGGTAGTATTAACCAAGGGTACTGTGCGGTTTTTCTTTCCTCAGTTTTCAACAAACCATCTTCCCATTTTCGAACCGAATTCATTGATTTTTCATCAAATCCATAAATTGTTGATAAATCTATTACTGGTGTCTATAGGTTAATCTAAAGAAATTTATTCAAATTAAATTCAAAACACAAACGATGAACAACAAAGTGTCTTGAGTGACAACCTCGTACCGGTAAGTAAAATGCAGGGCGGTCACCCACTATATGGAGTGACGATTCTCATTAGGTAGATATGCAAGAAATCAATAGACACAGTTGGTTCAGGACTATGCTTTGTGGCATTCCTTGAAAGAGGCCTATGTTCAGAAGTGGACTTGCCATGTACTGTAATGATGATGATTTCTTATAAGGAAAGTAAGTTTTTTCGTCAAAGACCATATGCTTTTTCACTTTTTTAAAATGTGTACGAATTGTAAATGGTTTCTAGCTAAACTTCAGAACGTGCAATGAACCAAAAATGACGGCTAAATTTAAATTAAATTACTTATAACTAATTAGGTCATTTATGATAATAATACTACTTAAAAACTATGTATGTAATGACTCTACGATTAAAAATTAATCTTCAAAAATTTACTAACATATTTCGGGAGCATCGAGTTGGAAACACAACCGACGTCTTGAAATGTTTCCGCACGGGTAAAGTTGAGACATCGTATATCTGTTACTTTAAGATAAGGATCGTCTTCGGGCACTTCTATAGGCATGCAACGCGAACCCTTTTCCTCTAACGAGTGACAGCAATCCTGGCCTTTAGTAAGATAATCCACTGGAAAAATCTCGATGTGTTTTGTCTGATTTTACAATACATAAGGAATACAATATAAATTTAAATTCAATAACATCAAATTTTGTTCCTCAATACAGGGCAGTATAACTAAGAGTGTATAACTTATTTCCAGATGTTCTTAAATACATAATCGGCGATTGGTGCTGCTACTTACTGCTCATTACAAAAATCGAGTGTTTAATAATATTTTTATTAACATTATCTTTTTAAAGGTAAGAAACAATTTTTTAACAAAAATTTAAAGCTGACTTCAAAGAGCTAAACAGAATAAAATACTTTCAAATTATGACCTCGGTGCTTAGATATAGTGTATAAAAGCAATAAAGCCCCGACTTAGAATGTAAAATTACTTTATTCTTTTTGGTTATTTGAAGTCGAAAAAAATACATACAGTTGAACATAATACCTTTTCCTTTTTTGAAGTCGGCTAAAACGTAGATATTTAATTCTTAAATAATTAAAAATAAAGTTGAAACCTATAATTGTATGTCCAACAATAGGACACATTCATTCATTTCTGAGAGTTTTAAAACAGTAAAAAGTCCACTGCACCGCGCTCTTTCCACTGCGCGTTGGATAAATTCACGATTCCTCGGAATAATTTTAATTATTTTTTTATATTTTTACATTTTTTTTTATATTTAATTATTTTCATTCACCGCCGAGCACGATAATCTAGCAACAGATTGCAATTACCATTTTCAGTGGTGTTGGTGATTATCATACTTAGGTTGCTCACGCCCTATAAAATTTAATTGATTATGGAGAACGCCCAACCCCTGAGCTATCACGTGTTTTAAAACTTATAACATTATTTACTAGTGACCGTAACCGTAACTTGTTTAGTTACTCGTTTAAAAACAAATATTATATATTCAATCTTACTTTGGTCAAATAAAACGCTGATGTCTCTGTGAATAAATTCAAGGAAGTGAACAGTTGCCACGTTAAAAACAGTTTTGTCTGTCACACGCCCGGTGCTCTGTAAGGATGTTCTCACTCGTCGCGGAGATGGCAATGATTTTCCATTTTTACTTTTCTTTACATCTCCATCTATTCAAATAATATTAAAAAATATTTTACAATTCTCAAATACCACTGGCACTTTATGAAAATTATCTGTTATGATTTTATGAAACAAATTTTTTTATGTTCAATACAGTATCATACATATTTTATTCTTTAGACTTAACTGACGACTTTGCTATCTTGAAATCAAATTTTGTAACACCGTCATGACACAATCGAAGATTATTATTTAATTTATTTAAAAAATTATAATATTTAACAAAACAATATGATATTACAATTGATCAAGGGACACATTCAGCGGACAAGTTGACCAGGGGAGGATCTGCTGTGAAAGCCGTAGGGCTGGTGCCAATTATACCAATTCCCTTTGGTAACGTCCGTTTACTTATACGTAAACACTTTACTAAATTTAGAAGACTGCAGGCAAGAAAGGGAGGCCACACCAGCAATAAACAGTAACTTAACCAAGGTATTAATTAGACTAAACAAACCACTGATAAGGATAGCAACGAGTGCTATTACAGGGCACTGCTTTTTTTAACAAACATAATGTATTATATTCACTATAGGTGTGACAGACATTTCTTTGTGCAGGGCATGTATGAAGGAGGAAACGGCAGCCGGCCGTAATTACAGCTGCAGCATTTCATATTTGCTCTCAGAGGTTTGTTTGTGCAACATATTGGTAACCTTCTTTTTTAAAGTTGGCTGCAGGTATCGATGGGCTGCAGTAGCCATATATACCTGGTGGTAGCTATTTACTGTAAGTTCGATAGTCAATTCAGTTTTATAAAAAAATATAGTTTGACAATGAAATTCCATGTTGCGCGTGATGGTAGCTATTAGGCGGTAGTATTATTAGGTAGTATAATCATGTGCTAATACTAAATAGTGTTGTTGTAAATATGGTTGTTGTATATTATAAACAATCAAAGAAACGCAGAAAACTACATCGATTTTAAATGACGCTGAAACCATTGTCATCTATTCGTACAAACACGCAATAACGCCCAATTAATCAAGAATCATTTGGTTCTACATTAACAGGGTTTTAATTGCATATGTGTGCGTCTAGTAGTGAACTTTTACTAATAAAGAAAAAAAGGAGAAAGACGTATGCGTGACGACGTTTTAATTAGTTGAGCATGGTTCAGGGGTCACTCTAAATGTACGAGTTGAATATGCGGAATTACGGTTATACGGTTTTTCCGCTAAGTATTGTAAATAATACATTCGCATGTTCAATGAATGTAACACCGACTTCGTAGTTATATATTAAGAGATTGCATAAATAACAGAAAAACATAATTTCTACGGTATTTAAGTTCAACTTATCAGTACCTATAATTAAAAAAAAAATATTGAAATTGAACGTTGAATATTTTTACAAATTTTACAACTATCATTTGTGTTATCTGTAATAGTGTATAGTGAGTATAATACTTATAAATATAACATTAAAATAAACTACTTTGTAAAAATGTCGCTAGAAAAAAACGGACTTCAATTTCAATAACTTACTTTCCGCATATTCGGACATAATCAATCTTGAATATGGTCCTTTAGCTGTACCCAACGAAGGATATTAGTACTTATTGCAACTGCCGTCAATGCGCCTGCCTTCGTGTGGAGTACAAGGCTTAATGTCTATGGTGCACGTTCTATAAGCAATAATTAAATATTATTTTATTTCTTTTTATTTCAATAAGGAATAATGCTAATACTAAACAATTAGTACACAGATCGACCATAGGAAATTGTGTCAAATGTACGTCTACGGAGCGTAGTGATTTCGGCCATTTTCTCTAATATGGATTAGGCTCTTTTTCAAAAATCAACTGTGTACGAGCTAATAATTAGAAGGTTTCACTCGAAGAGTAGAACTAGGTGTGTCGAGTTTGGCCTCATTTTGTTAGACATGATGAGAGCCTTCAGGTCATCTTATCAAGTTCAAAGAGCCTATCTTTGGACTTGATAGGATGAACTGAAGGTGTACTTCGGTGAATGCAACTGGAACTCCTCGACGAGTAGAACTAGGTGTGCCGAGTTTGGAGTCGTTTTGTTAATTATGATAAGACCTCACTTAATACTGGATGGAGTGACTTGAAGGTGTACTTCGGTGACTGCTATTGGAATTTTTTACGAATAGAAATACAATTTAATTTTTTAATATTATATTCACGATCATATGAGCATTACTAGTAGTGCACTTTTTGATTTTCCAAATTTTTTTATTGACGTTTGACATAAAATTATCGGAAAAATAAAAGTATAGTAATAAGGTTATTAGTGAAAACTTGTGTATTTAAACTTCTTTAAAAAATTTACGTGTAAAATGAGTGCTTAATACATGCACATTTTGATTAACCAGTAGATTTCTCATTTAATATAACTGACTTTTGAGTCTAACAAAATAAAGTTCCATAGCCATAGCCATAATAGGCTGCAGAGTAGCTGTCTGTATCCTATCCTATTCTAGAAGAATGGATACTTTTTACCTTTTTTAAATATCTTTTTCAATTATTCAACTTCATTTATTCATATAACCTTATTTACACAACATTTATAATATGGCGAATGGCATTAGGCATTTTCATTGTAAAGGAATTTATCTATTAATGTATTTCAAAACCGTGAAATAAGTTTTCATTATCTCACAAAATATACAAATAAAGTAAAAACACATCCTTACTTAGTTGCATCAGACAGTTGAAGTTCTTTTAGACGTCCATTGTCGACCTTTTCGCCACTAAACCGGTCGTAGTAAATGCACTCAGTCCAGCAAATAATGAGGACTAACATAAAAATATGTGAAAAATATTTCTTCATTTTTGAACGCTGCTACTCGTATCCTAACAACAACTGCAGACAGAATAATATTTCCAACATAAAACTTGTCTAGCTCAGGATGCTATTCGAGGATGCGTTGTCTATTTCTTCCAATTACATAAACTAACAAAAACAGCGATCCAATTAAGTAAAGAAAATTCATTTTAAAGCAAGCAATTTACCAATATTTTATTAAAGTTTAGAATTTTATGGTTGATAACGACAAGATTACTCTTATTGAGAAATCATGTCGGTTGAGGCCCGTCTGTAACCAACAAGTCAGTTAATTCTTGTTCCCGATTCTTGTCCTCCTCCAGTGTATCGCCAATAGAGGACAACACCAAAAAAGATAAGTTCCCTAAATATAGTGTCATATGTTAATAGTCATATATTTGTTTTTCTATATTTTTAGTTTAAGATATCTATATAGGCCAATGTTATTTACTTTTAAGTTCTTGATGATTGAAATAAATATGTTATTGTATAAAGTATCAAACATTTCAGTTACACTAAGTTACTAATGGTATTCCTTTTCGTACCTTTTTTTGTCTTTGAGTATTGTTATGCAAAAAGCTGTCTTTACTTATACTATTTATACTATTGTATGTTATTAAAAACTGGTCGCGTAGTGGCGGCGTAAAGAAATCCACTACGAAATATCATTGCGTCGGTGTTGTAAGAGCGACAGACGGAAATGAAACAGGAGATGTACCGCCAAGCGTAGCCAGTAAGGCCAATATCGCTTTATGATGCAATCTATGAAGGGAGGCCTATGTTTGATAGTGGACTTTTGTACTACTGCCTGTAATGAATAAATAACGTAAGACTAAACAACATATATACAATTATTTTTATAATACTTCATTAAACAAATCATTTAAATGTACTGTTTTTATAACTGATTCACTGATTGTATATCAGTTAAGGATAAATATAAAAACACATACTTTACTAATAATAAACTAACAGGTGCTAGCATCTGCTTGGGATCCCATAATTAATGAAATCAAATCCCAACCCAAGCGTACAACTTTAAGACTTCAAGATACTATTAATTCATATTGCGTAGATCAAAACAAAAAATGGTAGGTAGCCTTGGTTAACTATGACATTGGGACGTCAAACACCTCAGTCCCCCCCCCCCCCCGTGACCATGGGTGCTGGAAAGTGCTCGAAACGTCGGGAATATAAAATAAGTTAATATACGCGATGACATCCGTAAAATTAGTTTTATTTAAACTTTATCAGTAATTCACCATTATAGATATTACAATTTTAGTTGGGGTTTAGGGTTTTAGTTAGTGCGAGTATGACATAACTCGTCCTTGCCCTCACGAGGCGAGTATGCGTAGGCATATCCCCATGTAAATAAATAAAGCCAGTAATTAATAAAATAATGTAAAGTAACAGCCAAGCCTAATACGTATTACTGTTTGTTAGCGGACTTTACATGTCTTTGAAATATTTTTATAATTTCTCACACATATAGATTTCCTCGTGGTGTTTTACTTCACTTCCGACGTAGCAAGTCAGAACATTTTATTTTCCTTCACAAGTGGTAAATCAATCTAAATTTGCAATTAACAATTTTATCGTTGCCGACGGGGATCGAACCCGGGCAACTCGCGTACTGTGAAATTTACAGCAAGCTTTCTACTACGGTTGTAATGAATGGAACAAAATATTTCAAAGTTAATAAAAAAAACAGTATTTCAAGACAGCAAAGAAAGGTAAATCCACTTTCACTGTAATTGCCAGACGCCTTACAGGACCCAAAACTCCCGCAAGTCATTTCAAAACTCTATAAATAATTGGGTTATCTAAGTAGAATGAGAGAGAAATAAGTTCACCAATTAATAGGGTTAGGAAGGAAGAGGTCACTTTTTTAAATTCATTTTTAATAATTGTTTAACACCATGATTTACAAGCTGGAAAACCTCTTATGCAAGGCAGACACTTTCTAGAAGACGATCCCAGGACGAAACCACATGTCAAGGTAACCACTGTTGCAGGACAAAACAACGACACGTAGAGTGTTCACGCCAGTTTTTGAAGTATTGAAGCAAGAAAAAAAAAAGTTCATCATTATAATCCTAAGTATAAACATAACTCGAAACAGTAGTACAAAAGGGGAAACCAACGTTTAATTGCCCAATTGATCGGACAACTCGTGGTTACAGTTTTTGCGATTGAAAAAAATCCATACGATACGAAAGAGAAACGTGTTTTCATGATGCGAGAGTACTATGCTGGAATAATTGAAAAGTTGTAAACGCCGTGATAGAAAAAGGTAGGGAAATTTGAGCAGATTTGTTGCTTTCATTATCTATCCACGTTAAATATTCAAAATGCGCGTGTTGCAGTATCTGCTGTACAAAGAATGAGCTTTAAATTTTTGGAACACCCACCTTACGCCCGAGATTTAGCCTCTCGCGATTAGTTTTTATTTCTCAAAAGCTAAAAAAGTTTTTTCAATTCCCAAGGATTCAGACAAGGAATCTCAAAGAAAACACAATGAAGCCTAATTTCACTAATTATTTAGGCGCGTTTAATATCAACCGATCAATGCTCACTTATAGCCTCTTTGTAAGTCGTTGTTTATATTAAACTGATCTCTAGAGTTTAAATTTTGTTGAAGCAAGAAATATCTACAAAGGATACTACTGCCATTGTTAGGGCGTATTTTCCACCCAATTAAAACGAATTTATATTGTGATTATTTAATTTAATCTAACTCGTAAATTTAAATAGTTTATAAATAGTTTTAATAGTCAAAAGATTATTAAAAAAAAAACAGCTAATTTTACTTTAATTAATTGGTAAGTTCTACATTTAATTCTTGAAAAGGTTCATATATCATTATCATTTGACGGCTCCGTGGCGCAATGGCTTAGAAATGAGTTGTTGCGGTGGGGCCGCGGGTTCGAATCCCGCACGGAACAAGTATTTGTATGGACTACAAATAATTGTTCCGGGTCTGAATGTTTGTCCTCGTGCAATTTATGTTTGTAAACTGCCTTCACGACACAGAAGAAAGTCCTAGTGTGGGGGTAACGTTTTTAAAAAAAAATCATTGTAGCCCTTACTGCTGAAATATATATAAGCCTCCCCCAAGTAATGCCAACAAGCACGGTCCTGAGCCACCTGCATCCATCGACTTCTTTTATGTTTTACCAAACTGTCACTCCATCTAGTGAGGGGCCGCCCCAAACTTTGCCTACCGGTACGAGGCTGCCACTCGAGAACCTTCCTTCCCCATCGGTTGTCGGTTCTTTGGGCTATATGACATGATGATATCTGCTAGAGTCTTTCAATCAGAGCGATTCTGGATTAGAGGGAATAAAAGTTGCACCTTATAAACCAATACTTAAAACGTTAAAATCTTTCCAGTGTTATAATAAGACCCTAAGTAGTATAACACATTTTAAAAAATGACTTTCAATAAAAAGTAAAAGCCAACTTCAAAAAGATGAAATGAATAAAATAATATCACATTCTGAAGTCGGCAGCCCCGACTTCAGAATCTTAAATTCTTTTATTGTTTCTAGTTATTTGTAGTCGACTTTTATTTTTCTTTACAGATTAATTTTTTACCGATTTTAGTAGACTAAGGAATATCACATTCTTAATATTGTTTAAATAGTTTTATGAAAAAGAGATGAAGTATCCCTTTGTTGTGGTGATTTTTTTCTATATATATATATATATATAAAGTTCAGTATATATAAGTACCTATTTAGTTTAAAAAGTAAAAAAGGATCATCAAAATCCATTTACACTTGTCGAAGAATTGTAAGCCTTCTCCTTTTTTTGTAGACTTAAAAATGCAAGTATAAACAAGAAGTCTCTATAAAAAAAGGAGACAATTTATAAACATTTATGTGAATTTTCTTCGAATAAATTCACAGGAAAAGTTTGATATTTTCTATACATCCTTTTCAATGTTAGAAGTGATTTAAAGGTCAAAGACAAATTTTACAAGGTTTCACAATGATAAAAATGGAAAAATATCAAAATACGAGTATATATTAAATGCTACATATTGCAAAATTACTCATTTTTATTACTAGATGCTAGTATTCCCTTTCTGGCTAGGAGTACATCTGGCCAATTGAAATGTAACGGCAAAGTTTGTACTTTGCCTGCTACCTATTTCTACCGCCAACTAGCACCTCTGTCTTCCGATCCGAATGGTATAGGGAGCCAGTATAATAACAGGCTGTGAGGCATTTAATCTTAAACCTCAGAGATGAGAACGCATCTGTAGCTTTCTTTGATTGAAGATAGCTGCAGGTGCAAAGACTGCACTTACCCCTTACAAAAAAGTGGCAAACGAAATTACAGCCTACCTGATTGCTGTAAATTCGTTTGTCACTTTAGAAAGAAAGAAAGAAACACAAACACACAAACACTCACACCTGTCACCCAGAGGGGTAGGCAGAGACTACGGACTTCCATTTGGCGCGATCCTGACACACCTCTCTCGCCTCCTTTACATCCATATATTTACGCATACACGCTCGTCGGTTAAGGGTACTCCTAATCTGGCCCCTTTTTAATGTATCGCCGATTTGGTCGATAAATCTTCGTCTAGGGCGTCCCTTCCCGACTTTGCCGTTCACTTCTGAAACATAAATTTGCTTTGTCACCCTTTCCTCGTTCATTCTTTCTACGTGACCAAACCACCGAAGAATTCCTTTTTTAATTCTAGTCACAACGTCATCTTGCAAACCACACTTTTCTCTTATCACACTATTTCTCACCCTTTCATTCAGATTTAACCCTAGCATACTCCGTAATGACCGCATTTCTACATCCTTTATTCTACTCTCATGCTTCTTCTGCCATACCCAACATTCACTACCATACATTAAAGTAGGGACTAACACAGTATTATGAATTGCCATACGTGCCTTCTTTGACACATTCTGACTCTTCATAATAGCGTGTAGAGTAAAGAAACATTTATTGCAAACATGCCATACACATAAATTAGGCACTTAAATTTAAATATTTGTACACATATCGATTGAAAGAATAACAAAATAAGAAAACGACAACGTGGCAGATAAAAGTATGTATAAATATGAATTACTTTTAAAATACGTTCGTCGTGTGTGTTTTGGCACGTGAAGCAAACGGACCTCACTCAGCTTATGCTGTCACCGAAACAACAGCGCTGATTTTCAGTAGGCCCACAGAACACAATTACTCTCTACCGAGAGAAGAACGCCAACTTCATACAAAAAAAAGGAAACACATGTTTCTAAGTGTACACTAAAAGTGCCACGGTGGACGCCCATGTAATATTTTTTAGCGTGAATTTAGAACCTTGTATTCTGTAAATTTCAAACTTTTTATATAAGACAAATTTGAGTAATTTTGGCTAGAGGCTCACAAACCCATTGTGTGAATTCTTAAATTCTAAAATTACTCGAATTTGCTTTAGAGGAGTATGTAGGATAAAATTAAACTAAATAAATTAAAAGTAAAAAAAAAGGTTTTATTTGAATGCGCTAAAAAGAATAAAATAAACTTTTCATTTAAAACTTTTACTATCAACTTATACCGTTATTACTCAATTTATATGATATAAAACCTTGTCGCGAGATTTAAGTTTCTACTCATTTATACTTACTCGTAGTTACTTAGTTTGAAAATTTTAAAAATTAAAATCAATCAGATCCTGTTTATCTACACAGGTAAATCTCGCGACAAGCTTTTATATCACATAAATTGTGTAACGACGTTATAAGTTGATAGAAAAATTTTAAAGGAAAAGCTTATTTTATTCTTTTTAGCGCATTTAAATAAAAGCTTGTCTTAAAAATAGGTTTTTTTACTTTTAATTAATTTTTTGTTTTTAAGTTATCGCTGGACAAGTATATCAGTCTGATCATCTCATTCAACGCATTATTGTTGCAAGGTCGTTTGTCGGTTGATTTCGAATAGTCTATCTCTTCTAATAAGGAGACCTTCTAATGATGTTACCCTACGTAAGGCCACGTATGCTTGACCAGCACCGAAGAGCTTCGAGCCTAAGTATACAACGGCATGGTCGACAGTACTACCCTTTTTTTTTTTTTTTTTTTTTTTTTTTTTTTTTTTTTTTTTTTTTTTGCGGATGGAAAATCATCTAATGACGCCTTTCGCTGTGGGTGGAGCGGAAGGGAGTGTCAGACTTTTACTGACTAAAAACCATCCGTGTTCCTTCAGTGCCCTTACGTTCCGGAGCCGCGGTATCTCTTTCGAACAGCCCGCAGCCCCGGCAGGCGTCGGCCCTTGCGGGCCCCTTCACGCTGCTGACAGCTCTTTGAGGCGCGCGTGGAACAAAACGCGCCGTCGACACGGCCTGTCGTCGTTAGACGGACGGACGGCGAGCTACCCATTGCTCGCCGTCCACAGGCCCGCGCCTACGGTGGTCGGGGGCCACGACGTAGCCCCCGACGCCCGGGGCGTCTCCCGCGGCGGCCGGGAAGGAAAGCTGTTGCTCTTTCCTTCTCCCGCTCCGCCACCTCCTTCGCTAGCATCACTGCTTCGCAGAAGGTGGTGACGGCATCCCATTCCGTCTCGCTCCGGACCATGGCTTCGACCAGAGCCGGACGCGAGAGGTCGCCGCCGCCTATCGCCGCTACGAGGACACGGCGGTGCTCCACCCAAGCAGAGCACACCTCCACGGTGTGCTCCACCGTGTCCTCCGGTCGATCCTCGCAGTGGGAGCACCCGGGCGTTTCCTCCCGCCCGATTCGGTGCAGGAACCTCCCGAACACACCGTGTCCGGTGAGGACCTGCGTCAGGCGGAAGGTGAGGACGCCGTGGCGTCTCTCAAGCCACTCCTCAAAGAGGGGTCTTATCGCCGCTATAGTGGCGTGCCCAGCACGGGGTTGCGACAGTCGCTCTCTCCATGTCGCCATGAGATCATGCCGGAAGTCTGTCCGCTGCGCGACAACTTGCCGCGGCAGCGGGGTTTCCCCCCGGCATAGTGCTGCCGCGCGCCATTCGTGCAGGCGCGCGAGGACTATCGCCTCCAGATCCCATGGCGGCAATCCGGCAAGGAGGCTCGCCGCCTCGCGGGAGATCGTGCGGTAGCCGCGAACCATCTTTACGGCAACCACCCTTTGGGGCGCGTTTAGGTGGTGGACGGCAAGCCGCGCCAAACCACGCGCCCACACCGGGGCCCCGTAAAGGGCCATGGACCTCACGATCCCCGCGTAGAGCCTCCGGCAGGAGGCGTTTGGCCCCCCCAGGTTCGGCAGGAGCCGCCTGAAGGCAGCCCCGGTCCGTTCCAGTTTGGGAGCCAAACGTCGGAAGTGCTCAACGAAGTTCCATCGGCCGTCGAGGACGAGTCCTAGGTACTTCAACGTCGACTCGACGCCGATGGATACCCCTCCTACCATCACTGAGGATCCCGGTGGTGGCCTGTTCCGAGGACCATGGAAGTGCATGGCCTCGGACTTGTGCAGAGCCACCTCGAGACCCAGTTGCCGGATCCTCTCAACGACTATCGCAACCCCGCGTGTCATAGTTTCCGCCGCCGCCTCGTACGTCCCCCCTTGTGCCAGTACCAGCGTGTCGTCAGCGTAGCAAACTACGCTGACGCCGGTAGGGAGGTCGGCGCGCAGCACCC
Organism: Parnassius mnemosyne; assembly: GCA_963668995.1. Classification (NCBI taxonomy): domain Eukaryota; kingdom Metazoa; phylum Arthropoda; class Insecta; order Lepidoptera; family Papilionidae; genus Parnassius; species Parnassius mnemosyne. Next base: position 13,068,907 of record CAVLGL010000002.1, on the reverse strand, counting down.
AGTCGTAACCGATGTTCCACAGGGGCGGCCCCAGAACCGAACCCTGTGGGACACCGCACGACATCTCTCGCCGGTTCCACTCTCCGTTTCGACCGGGGTAGATGACGGCCCTGTCCGTCAGATAGTCCCCGACTATACGACGGAGATAGGTCGGCACCCGGTGATACCGGAGTGCCTCCCTAATGCAGCTCCAGGGCATGGAGTTGAAGGCGTTGGCGATGTCGAGAGACACCGCCAAGACAACCCCCCCCCTGGCCACTGCATCCCCCGTCGTGAGGGCTCTCACGCGCATGATGGCGTCCACCGTAGAGCGCCTCTTGCGGAAACCAAACTGGTGTTCCGCAAGATCCGGCCCCGTCCCCGCAAGGTGCTCGGCGAGGCGGTTTGCAATTACTCTTTCAAAGAGCTTGCCCACCTCGTCGAGCAGCACCACGGGCCGGTATGCGGACGGAGAGTCCGCAGGGCGCCCCGGCTTCCGAATGAGGACCAGCTTCCCCGTCTTCCAACGAAGCGGGAATTGGCCTCTCTCCAAGCATGCGCTTAGGAGCCCAACCAGTCGGGGCCCGAGAGCCTCCGAGGCCAGGACCCAGGCTTTGCCAGGCAAGCCATCGGGTCCTGGGGCGGTATTCCTGGCCTTGAGCCTACGTACCGCCACTCTCAGGTCTACCCCGGTCCCTGGAACCACCCTGCCTCATCATTGACGTCGGCAGGCCTGTCCGGTGATGACACCCAGGCCTGCACGATCGAGGCTTCCAGGAGGAGCTCCCGGTCCAGCTGCTTCAGCGCCCAACGCGGACCACTCGGGGCCTGTTGGACTGGCGCGCTCGAGGGCTGGGTGGAGACGTCAAACCGGATGTACCGGTGGTCGGAGTAGGTCTCCACCCCCTCCATGACACGCCAGTCAATGGCACGCGGCGACAGAGCGGGGCTAGCGAACGAAATGTCCACCACCGACTCGCCCCGCATCCGCACACACGTGGGGACAGAACCCCGATTTAGGACGACCAGGCCTGTCTCCAGAGCCCAGTCTTCCACCATCCTACCCCGCACATCTGTACGACGAGAACCCCAAGCCAAGTTCTTGGCATTGAAGTCCCCGAGGACAAGTACGGGGAGGGGATTACTTCCGACGACGACTGCTCTCAGCTCTGCAAGAGAGTTGTGAAACTCGGCGAGAGATCGGTTCGGGGAGAAGTACACCCCCACAACGACGAACTCCCCGAACCGTGCTGCTACGCACCCCTGACCCCTCCTGACACCTTCAAGGGTCGGGGTACCGGCGGCGGCTGAAGAAATGATGGCCACTGAGCCGTTAAGGTCCGCCACCCAGTCCTCCCTAGGCCAGACAAAATACGGCTCAGCGACCACAGCGATGTTGATCGACCACTGCGCAATGCTCTGGAGCAACAGATCCTGAGCGCAGGCGCAGTGGTTGATATTCGCCTGGAGGAAGCTTAATGGGGCCGTTATAGGCATTCCATTTCAGCTTCCTCCACGGGGCGCCTCTCTGCGGGCGTCGGTGTCGCGGCGGCGGCGGCAGCGACAGTGACAGCGGCGGCGGCGGCGGCGGCAGTCGCGACTGCGGCGGTGGCCACAGAGGCGGTGGCGGCGGAGGGCCCTCCCCTACCCGCGGCCTTGGCCTTGGCGGGTGGCACGCAGGCCTTGCTTCCGGCCCGGTGATCGGCTGGCTTGCCGGTCGCCGCACATGCATCACAGTGCGGCGTGGCGCAGCAGGTCGCCGATATGTGTCCGGGCTGACAGCAGCGGAAGCAAAGGCCACTGCGGTCAACCTCCGAGGCGCATTTCACAGATACGTGGTGCCCCACGAGACAGCGGTAGCACCTCAGAGGTCTGGGCTCCAGCAGCTTAACCTGCGCTGAGACCCAGCCCACCAGAAGCCTTCGGCCCTCCACTATGGTTTTGGCCGCCGTAACAGGGCAGCACACCGTGGCGGCATGAATACCCTGTTGGTCCGGGCGTATGGCGCCTGACCTGACCTGGTCAGTAGTGCACCCCCCGGACCTGGCGACGGCGGCCACTAACTCCTTCTCCGATACCGAGTCGTCCAGACCCATGATGCGCAGGTCTGCGCATCTGACGGGCCTGGACACTCGGGCCTCGTCCGCGTCCAGGGACGCTCTGAGCTTCGCAGCCAGAGCGTCCGCGGTCGCGCCACTGGATTCCCCGGGGATCTCCAGCATACGGGCCCCCGTCTGGGTGACTTTGAGCCGGAGGCCCCCGGTGATCCCGAGCTCCCCGAGATCCACCGCCTCTTTCGCCTTCGCGAGCAGATCGCGGTAGGTAACGCCCTTCTTTTCCGCGTCCGGCTGTAGTGTAATCACTACAGCTGCGGTCTTCGGGGCGCGGAGCCTAGACGCCATCTTGTGCGCCCTGAACTGGCGCTGCCGCTCCTGCTCTTTGGCCTTTTTGGCTGCCTTCTTCCCCTTATTTTTGTCCCCGACCACCTGCCAACCGGCTTCAGCCGTGGGAGGTGTAGGGAGCTGCGGGGGCGGTGGCGGCGGCGGCAGCTGGCTTGCCGCTGGCGCTGGCACATTCGCCGCAGGCACTGGCGCTGGCGCAGCCACCACCTGTGCTGCCGCTTTGCCCTTTTTTGTCTTCGCCTTGCCTCTCTTTCCCGTTGCCGGCTTAGCCGGAGCCGGTTCAGCCGGTACCGGTTTTGCCGGAGCCGGCTTTTCAGGGGGAGGAGGGGCAACTGCAGCCCCGCCCGAAGGCTGGCTGGACGGCCCCGGCCTGGGTGCGGCAGCTGTGGCCGCCGCGTACGAGACCGTTGCCGGCCTCGCCGCCGTCTTGTTTGCCCCTAGGGGGTGCGCAGGACGATGCCCTCCAGCACGGAGAACCGGTGCTGGAAGGCAGCCAGCTCCTGCCGGACCAGGTTCAGAACCTGGTTCTCCACCGGCACGGGCTGGCTTGGGCGCTGCGTCTGGGGCGCCGCGCGAGAGGCAGGCTCACGTAGACTGGCCAGGTCTGCGCGGAGCTTCTCGTTCTCCTTCTGGAGAGTCTCCATGGCGGACGTCAGGCGGGCCACTTCCGCCCGCAGCTCCGCTACCTCGTTTACATTAAGCTCGGCCCCAACAAAGTTGGCCTCCGCAGCCGCCATGATGGAGGCGGAGGCCGCGGGAATGGCCTTTAACTTTGAGGAGGCCTTTTGCTTGTGGGCCACGACCTTGATCGCGGCCTCCACCTCCTTTACGAATCTGGCCTTACGCTCCACCTCGGAGCCGCCAGTCGCATCCGTCTCTTCGCCTGATACCCGAGCCGTATCGCCCGGGTGGCGCCCCTCCTCGGCATGCTTTGCCGCTTGTTCGGCCCTCTGATTGTCAGAGGGCCCCCTCCCCTTGCCTCTCAGCCCGCCCCGCCTATTGGTGGGGATTTTCCGGGCCGAAGTCTCCTCTTCTCCGGCTGACGACCCCTGGTCGCCATCCCGCCTGGACCGCTTGCGGAAGAACTTACTGGTCTCCGCGGTCCCAGGCTCCACGCGTCGGGAGCTCTCTGAGCCTCCCACGCTGCTCGATGCGGCGTCGGACTCTGTCCCCGCATCGTTCCTCCTCTCCTCTACGTTGCCGTTGCCGGCGGTTTTGGTTTTTTGTTCTTTATTTTCCATATTTGTACCCACGAGTATGGGAGTAATTAAATGTCCACCTTGGCAGTGACCCCTTACCAAGGTAAGCAGATTTAGAGGATTTATTACTCGCCAGGGGGTCTGCAGGTACCCTGGCGAGGAGCGCACTATCGACTGATTTGTTCATAGAACCCCGTCAGCCATCCATCCCCTCGCGGTGCGTCGCCGCTTGAGATTCGGGGTAACTTTTTATAGAGGTTTTCTCCCTCGCGGTCCGGGCGGTTAAGCCAAGACCCTCGGTCCCAATCAAAGCCGCGAGATATGATCCACGACACTTCGATACTGGGATTACGAGACCGGCGGTGACAGCAAAGGATGAATCCTTCACTGTCTGCCCGGAGGCAGGGTAAGTGCACACCGAGCCCGCCCTCACTCCTCTGCTATGCCCTCTGCTGATCAGAGGGTCATGCAGTGGAACGCGCCGTTGGTCCGGGACGGACCCCACCCATGTCAGAATAATTAGCCGCGGCAGTAACCTTCCCCAAGGAGTAAGAATTTCTTCTCATTTCTCGAGGAAGATTACTGCCGCGCCCAGGGTGCACCGGCCCAGTAGCTGCTCTTCCCTCCAGACGTATCGAGAGGGACCCGCAACTACCAGGCACACGTGGAGGACTTCTGACTTCGCACCCCGACAGTACTACCCTGCATTTTGTTTACTGTGCAAGACCAACATAATATAATTGGCAGCATTCTTTGTTCTGCAGTGCCATGACTATATTTTGCTGGAAATTGTACAGTCTTGGGTTTAAAGAGATGAACACCGTATTTCGCCGAAGTCTATACGGACGGATGGTATGTCAAGTACCACACATTTGTGCTCTCTGGAAGCAGGGCCATATAATTTCTGTAATATGTCCAATGGCACCATTCACCAGACCTTTGGACAGTCAAAGTTTACCAACCAATGCTACAGACTCGAGCAATTCGACCTCAATATCATATTCGAGGACTTCAAAAACCTCAGTACACCAACATTTCAGACGGATTGACATCATGTTACACCCCGATGCTACTCAGTCCTCGGCACGGCCTCACCTTGACTCGGGTGTTTGGAGGAATGCACAACTTATTTCAGCTTGAAGCTTACTTGTGCCTTACGAAACACAGTTCCAGGTTTGATTTTGGAGTTACCCTTCTCCTAGACAGGTGGCGAACCAATGCTGTTGACGTCTATCACGCCAAATTACACAAGTCAAAGTTAAACAACCGATGCTATAGACTTTAACAATTTGACCTCAATATCATTATCGAGGACTGCAAAAACCCCAGTACACTAAAATTTCAGACGGATTGGACCAACCGAGTTTATGATCAACATCTAATTTTTGGTTAACTCGCATTCGTATCCTCAGCAAGCCCTTCCATTTGTTACCCATATTGCAAGAAAGCATAAAACACTTAGTCCGCCATCTTTAGAAGTCCACCATATAATTTAGAGTGACGTCACTTTATTTTTCGAGTTACACTAAGCAAGACCTTTCATTTGATACCCATATTGTAGGAGTGCATTAAACATAACTAGTCCGCCATCTTGGTTGGCCCGCTATGTTGGATTTAGAATGACGTCACACAACTAACCAGGCATTGTCATCCAAACTTAACGCGTGTACAAATTTTCAGCTCAATCGATTGAAGATATCTGCTTCAAAATTGAGTTGCGAGATTCCACCCGAACAAACAGTGACATTGAAAGTTAAATAAAAGCTTGTAAATAGGTATAGTTACGTAATTTAATTTTTTGGAAGAGATTGTTTTAGACACTATATATTTCCACGCGTAATATTGATTTATAACAAATTTAATCGTGAAATTTATTCTTCATAGAACATTAACGTAAATTTAAATCAGCAAAACTCTCATGGTGAAAACTTGAATGCGTACATGCAAACTTGAAAACATGGTGAAAATGTATGGCATAACGTAAGTGCGCGGCGGTCTCAGGGCAAAATCTTGCACAGGCATTCTACACACATTGAATGAGTTTCTGGTGACGTATTAAAAGACGGGGATCATAAACTACATCAATGTAACTAAATTTAGAAAGAATCAGCGTATCGCATAGCCTGATTCGAATATCCGTATTCAGGAAAGTTCTAATTTTATACAGGACTTTAAGTAGGTAGAAGCAGTTTCTAGCGGGATCAAGAATGTGATTCGCAAAATGCAAACGATTATCCATAACCAAACCTAATTTGTGTATTTTAGTCTCACGTTCAGTTTGTTTTCCTTTTATGGTGACCTGAAATCGATGATTTAAAATTTTGCGTTGCTTAGCCTGTCCAAGAATCATATACTTCGACTTACTTTCATTAAGAACAAGAGCATTAATTTCGACTAAGTAGTAATGCCTTCTAAGTCCTCATTTGATTTGATTATTGCTGATTGTGTTTCCTCGGACTTATATGTTATATAAATCTGTGTATCATCAGCGTACATAAGATATCTACAATTTTCGATGTGGTCTACCATATCTGCACAGTGCACAGCAAACAAAAGAGGCCCTAAAATTGAGCCTTGAGGTACGCTTTGTTTGACAGCTTGGAATTCGGAAGCTAACAAAAATCCATTTTGATCACGAATTTCTACTCATTGTGCGCGATACTCAAAATAACTCTCAAACCATTTTACCGCAGTTACGTCGAAATCATAATAGTGCATGTTTTACAAAAGCAATGGCATATGCAGGCACAAAAGCAATGACACATTCTTTAGTTTTTTTTTATATTTCATAGTTAAACAGTACCTAGGCAATCGAACTTTAATCATCAGCAGAAAAAAATATCAGGATTTACACCAATATCATTTTTTCAGAGTTTCATCTTTGGAGTCGTTTGCTAGAAACCAATTACATACTTGTATTATAAAGTATACATCTACACTCTAGCTATGGACTCCGTAGCATAATTAGCAATCGTATTGCGCGGGCAAATCAAGCTTCGCTTTGTGAATGAAAGAAGAATAAAACGAATTTTGCCAATAATGAGACATAGGTGGATCGAATTTTTGTCCCTGTTTACAACTAAACGTTACTACACGTAAAACTTTACTGAATTCTGAAATCTTTAGAGCCGGTTTGGAGAACACGGTTAAAAACTAATAAACAATTATATTAATATTGCTCGTATAGAAGTATAGGATACGAATACGCATAGACATAAATTGAAATTATTTATAATTTTAAAGTAATTTGCTAATTTATATGCTGAATTAACACGTGCTCGGCGGTGAAGAAACTATTGTAAGTACTCCCTTGTTTAAATCACGCAATATACAACTTCACCTTGATTCATACGAATACTTCTAATAGCTGTTTATTATTGATAAAATTGCTGATATTAAAGTGCTGAAACAGTTTACGAATTGCGAACTCAGACATGATTGTAACTTTCGACGTCAACTTTTCGTTCACGGAGTGAAACATTTGAAAATTAACAATTGAGGGAATTTCATCCAACGTGCTCTCACGAAAACTGTAGTGGTGCTCAGACGGACTGACAGAAAAGTAGTCCTAACACATAATAATAGTTAAGTCTCGAGATATTTCTGTTTAATTACTGTACGCTGACAAATCTGTTAAATATTATAGGTTTATTTCCCGTCTAACAGCCATATAGGCGTGACGTGTAGCTGCAGTGTAAAAAATATACTACGCTATATCATCAGTGTTGTAAGAGGCAACAGAATGCAACAAACCAGGAGATGGACAAGAGCGTTTTGCTTATAACATCTAAAAAAATTACCCCGCGGTTGCCAACCCGCCTGCTAATCGATGCAATTATGGCCAACATCCCTCTTCATATGAGGCAATCTAAGAGAGAGGCTAATGTTTAGCAGTAAATTTTGATAGGTTGTAATGATGATGATGAACAACTATGAAAAAAAAAGCGTGATCGGAGAGTTTTTGGATTACTCTGCGATGAGTCTTGCAAAATTTAGCGCCGTCCACAAGGACAAGGCACTGAATACAGTTTTTTAATTCGAGCTGAAAATTTTTGGGACTTTTAAATATAAATATGCCTGATTTACATCAATATATATTTCTATGTAAAAAGAGCAAGTCTGTGAACGATGCTACATAAATCATATTTTTCAGTACCGCTATTGTTAGATACAAAATTTTTCGCACACAATGATCACGATGTATTCGTATTGTACCCAATCTTTTGTATGAAGCATTATTGTCCGCTACCAACTTTGAATCAAATTTTAACACACACTATTCAATATATTATACATGTATAAACATTAACTTAAAATTAAAGTGACTAGCGAACTGAACCATGTAGTGGCGGTGTAAGAATATCCACTACCCAATACTGCCACGTGGGTGTCGTATGAGATTATGTATGTATGAGGCGACAGAAAGCCTGAGAAGCTGTTCGTGTTCAAGGATACTGTATCGAATGCGGCCATGGAGGCCATGCTTGATCTGACAACATTGTATCTTTTCATTCAGCAGGAAGCGGCGAGATCAGCTATCAGGCTAAAAATTCTTAAACCGTGGAAAAACAACGGGGTCCCTCATGCAGGGATTTTGAATAAACTGTAGAGGATTTACGTATTCTGAAAAAATGACAGGATCGAAAGCTGAATATCAATGTTTAAAAGAACTGACAATTCATTCTGATGGCTTTAAGACAAGATTAGACTGAAACATACATATAAAAATAGTTCCTAAAACTTTAAATCTGAATTTAGAGGTATAATTCAAGCAGCATCATCTATCGCGACTAGAGATGGAAAGAATAGATATGTTGGAATACTCTTCGACGGTTCAGGTCTTACAGTCCCTGAACAATAATGTTATGAACTCGGGGCTAATATATGAATGCTTCAAACTTCTTGATAAGTAGGCGAAGCAAATAACATTATATTTCATTGGATAAAAGGTTTTAGTGGTATTAGCGGCAATGATGCCACTGATGACCTAGCCCCCAGTGGCACAGTAGGACAGTTAGAGCAGAAAGCATTATCCCACTTTCATTCCGGTATTTAATATCACAGGTGCAAGACCGCACAAAGAATTTACACGCCCAAGCTTATACGGAATAAAAGCAATACAGAGAAGCTTTACCCAATATTAGCAGGCAATTTTAGAAAATGCTTCGTTCGAACAAATCTCAAATTCGGACTATCACAAGCACTCAAATTTGACACGGATCAATTAATAAACATCCTCTGTGCAGAGCCTGCATGGAAAGCAAAGAGACGTTAACGTCCTAATTAAGTGCGTTGCAGTCGTCTGCTACAGGGCAGTAAGTACCTCAGCGCACCTGGGTTGCTCCCGGGGATTTTTGATGACATCAAAAAGTTATTGAAATTTTTCGAGGATCTTGGATGGCTCGAATATCATCAATTCCTAACCACACGCAAAATAAGGGCTACGTAGTGTAGTTGAGAAAATCAAACCGTATATCACTATCACTATTTGATAATTGACTCCCAAGTAGGACACATTGAAACATTTTTTGGAGGAGTCTATGTGTAAAATTTATTTAATGAAATACTTCAAACCTTAGATCATCCTTCAATAAAAAGGCTGCCTAGTTCTCTAGTTAGGTAATAGGATAGCAGAAGTATACTCACTAGTATTAAAAAGTATAAAATAGCCGATATAATACATGCTATAAGTCAGTTTATTTTTTGTGTCTACTCATGCGAGCGACGCATATTTATTTAAAGTTAGTTGAGATAATCACGAGTTGTATTAGTACTTACCACCAGATGGAATTTTAGTAAACTAAAGGCATTTATGTCCCACTGCTGGGCTCAGGCCTACAATCATTTTTGAGAGGATTTTTAAGGCAAGGAAATGTCCGCCGCGCTCCACCAATGCGTGTTGGCGGACTTCTCATATTTTTAAAATATCTTTTATTTTTTAATTTCTCAGACATTCAGGCTTCCACGATCTTTTCCTTTACCATCATCGAATGCGTGGTAAATTAGCACCTAAAACTGCAAGTAACAATGTCATTTATGCCACCGGCGATCGAACCCGGGTTGCTAGCATTCTGTGAAAATTAGAACGAGCACTGAGCTCCTGTAATATTACTCCTAGCATGTCGCTTAAATATTATTGTAAAAGAAACCTCCTAACAGCATTTAAATAAACTATCATTAACATAGTATTCTTTACAATATTTCGAAGCACAGTATATCTCAACAATGTAACTGATCACTAATTATTTAAATTGCAATATAGTTTTGGGGCTTGCAAATTGTTCAATTTGTAACGCTTCTCCTCTCTTAGGCGGGGAAACTCTTTTGCAGTAGTTTCAAGCTCACTTGCAATGTTTTCATGACATGAAACTTAAATGTTTTATGTTTGAAATGAAAATATCTTTCATCATTGATTTGAGGAAAGTTTAATGATTTTACCTGGTTTCACAATCATTGATTATTATGTATTTTTTTATTACTTTAATCTTTATTGCTCATTGTTTTATTATAATATTAATGCTATATTTAAATGTATGCTGAATTTAAATTTATTTAGCAAATTATATGCAAAACAAACTTTTGTATGTATCAGAGTCTGTTGTTTATTATTCTATAATATGTACAAATATTTGATTTTAACTCCAGTGTCGGATAGAGAAACTAATCAAAAACATCGCGATGTGCATTCGTTTTAACTATTGTACGTACTTTGTTGATTTGAAAACCGTAGCTAGATCAGGCCAGATCGTAAATTACGTCGACCTTAAATACAAATAAATTTCCTTGTAACAGTTCAGTAGCTCAATAAATCCGAAAACAACGCTAAGTAATAAAATTAGATTTATTAGAAAAGTCTGTTAAGAGTAATTTTAATCCAAACGTTTGCATAGCGATTTCTTATATTTACGCGAATACTATAAATGGAATAAAGCAAATTTTACGGAATTTATCGCGTTTAATTTTAGCTTTTTTTACGTTTCGGGCACTTTACTGCACCCATTATCACGGGGAGGACTGAGGCACATGAGTAGAGAAACTGTACAGAGACAAAGCTTCTAAAAGCTGTTAAAATTTTCACCTATTTTGGTAGGGTTGGCACAGGAGGATAAAACTAAATAAACAAAACGTATATCAGCATTTAAATAGATACTTGAGGTATAATATTTTTTATGAACTACGTATTCTAAATGTTTTACTTTTATAATTATTATTCTTTAACAATTAGCTGTGGCTTTTAATTAAATGGTAAATTATAAAATTAATGTAGTTGTTTTTTTTAAATAATCTATTGGAAAGCACTCACATTTCATAACAAATATAAAATCTTGCACACGCTTTAATATTTCACTACCAATATTTACAATGTTTCTTTCGGCATTCACATCATTATAACCGGGGACATAAACATTGACATCAAATTCGGCTCCATAGACACAAAGTGCCCCAATTATTTAACCTCACTTGCTTACCATAGATTACTTCCTGCACATAGGCTTCCGACTCTCGACAAAATGTGCTAAGATCATATAATGTTGAAAACAGTTCACCCAACGAAAGCTCTCGTATGAACTATTGCCCCTACTGATCATTCCACTGTTTTCTTAAACCAAATGTATAAGCCTATGCACTGCAGTGTTTCGAAAACTAGGGTTTCCGTAAATTATATAACAACTCTTGATGAAATAAAGCCCAAGCTTGTAAAAATATTAGACATACAAGACCCAACATTGGCTGCTGATGCTTTGGTTAGTACAATTTTGGTGACAATGAAGAATAATCAATCGATAACCACAATTCCTGTTAGAAAACGTTGTATCCAGCCATGGATACTGCGATGTCTTCGAAATCGAGATAAATTACATTATAAAGTTAAAAAGAATCCTGATAATCAAATTTTAAAAACAACGTATACACGCTACAGAAATTACTGTCATAAACTTGTCCGGAAGCTTAAAAATAATTATTAAAGGAAAATATTGGATAATGCAAAACAATAACCCGAAAATTCTATGGATAAATATTAAATAAATTTGCTATGTTAATAAAAATAAAACGGACGAAACACATAAACTTACAACTATTGCGTCTTCCCCTGTAGAATCTGCTAATCTTATTAACGATCATTTTTCTTGTTTAGGCAAAAACTTGGCTGAAAACCTAAAATAATCTTCTGTAGTAAATAATTACATAAATAAAATACCAACCCCAATGAATTCTTTTGCTCTCTTAGATACCAATCCGTTGGAAGTTAATTCAATCATAAATAACCTCTCTAATAATTCTGCCCCAGGATGGGATAACATTTCTACATCATTTATTAAAATGGCCAGACATACCCTTACACATATAATTTACCATATCTACAATCTTTGTTTTAATAGTGACCGATTCCCCATAACATTTAAAAGGCCATTAGTAACACCCATACATAAAAGTGGAAGTAAAGATGATCTCGACAACTACAGTCCAATATCTGTGCTAATAGTACTATCCAAAATACTGGAGAAGCTAATAAATAATACATTAAAAAAATATCTCATAGATAACGACCTACTCTCTAAAAATCAATTTGGTTTTAGAAATGGAATTTCTACTCAGGACGCTGTGTTAACTTTGACTGAAGAAATAACTAAGCACTTATACTTTGTTAACAAATTTCTTGGAGTTTTTTTAGATTTGGCCAAGGCGTTCGACACCGTTTCTATTCCTATCCTGTTAGGCAAACTATATAAATATGGTATAAAAGGTCTGCCTCATGCGCTTCTATCAGATTATCTCACTGAACGTCAGCAATAACTCAAACTTGGTGAATATCTTAGCCGTCCATCAAATATCTCTTATAGTGTTTCTCCAGGTAGCGTCTTCGGGACTACTTTATTTCTAATCTAGGTCAACGATTTATGCAATTTAATCCTACAAAATTGTCAAATATATACCTATGCAGATGACACCGCTCTTATTTTTAATGCAAAATCATGGGAAAATCTAAGGGTTATCGCTGACTCTGGAATCCACCACATATCTAACTGGCTAAGATCGAACCTTCCGACCCTAAATATTAATGAAATTAAATTCATACCTTTTTCTATACGAAAAATACACAACCTAATACTAATTTTAATCTAACAGTCCATACCTGCCATAATCCCTATTTAAATAGTCATAGTAATTGCTCATGCGATAAAATCACCAGGACTAGTACCATCAAATATCTCGGTGTAACTATTGATCAGCATCTTACATGGAGTCAGCACATTGAAAGCATCGCTGACAGGATAAGAAAACTAACATAGGTATTCAAGAAACTCAGGTGTGTTGCTAATGAAACGACCCTCATTACCACCTACAAAGCTCTTGCGCAATCGGTACTGAGTTATTGTATACCTGTTTGGGATGGTGCAGCAAAAACACGTGTAATAGCTCTAGAAAGAGCTCAAAGATCTCTAATTAAGGTAATGTTCTTTAAACCGTTTCGATTTTTAACTTTTGAACTACATAAGTCTTATAAATTGCTTAGCACTCGCCAGATTTATATATTGAATTGCATCCTAAACACTCATCGACGGGATCCTGCCTTCTCGCCGAAAATTGTTTGGCCAATTAAACCGTTTCGATTTTTAACTTCTGAACTACATAAGTCTTATAAATGCTTAGCACTCGCCAGATTTATTTATTGAATTGCATCCTAAACACTCATCGACGGGATCCTGCCTTCTCGCCGAAAATTGTTTGGCCAATTATCACTTGCCAAACAACGGTTCGCCTATTTTTCACTTTGACAACTAACGATTGTCAGATTTTTGTATGACAACGTTTCACTTGGTAAAATTATTCTTAGAATTATTGTGAATACCAACGTAAAATAGCAGCTTAGCTTTATATTATGATAATAGCGGTTATAGCCAGAAGGTTAACGATGTTATCCAAGGTGATGACTTTGAGCTATTGGAGTCTGACCCCACCAAAAAGTTTACTTCGGATATTAAAGTATGTATACAACAGTCATCATATATTTTTCCCGACCACAACGTGTCTCGCAGCAGTCTTGTTCCAATGAATCCTCAAGCACCCATTTCATATACCTAAAATACATAAAGAACAGGTTCCTATTCGTCCAGTTGTATCATATATAGGTGCACCAGCTTATTTCCTTGCTAAAAAGTTAAACTTCCTTCTGCGGAGAAATCTCGATTCAAACCAACTTACAGTCTTAAAAATAGTTTAGATCTCATTTCCAAGATTAAAGATACCCGTATTCCACCTAAATCCATGTTGTTATCTTTAAACGTTGATAGTCTTTTCACAAATGTCCCATACCCAGACTGTTTGCGTATACTCGCAAATCTCTTTAATAAACGTCATCTACATCCCGGGGAAACAAATGATCTTCTAAAGTTAACCTCTCTGTGTATGAAACAAAACTATTTCCGTTTTAATAACCACTTCTATCTACAAAAAGAAGGGCTAGCCATGGTTTCCCTTCTTAGTCCTCTTATGGCGGACATTTTTATGGATAATTTTGAAAAACAACACATAAATGTCAATCAAAATGTCTTATACTATTATCGATATGTAGACGACATAATTATTTGCTGGACTGGGACAAAGAGGCAACTGGATGTTTTCCTTAATAAGATTAATAAAAGCAACGACAAAATTAAATTTAAGCTTGAATTGGAACAAGATTGTGTCCTTAATTTCCTCGACTTAACAATAACAAGGAAAGAGTCGTTACATGAATTTCAAATTTATCGAAAGCCAACTCATACCGACACGGTTATTCCTGCGTCATCATGTCATCCGTGGGAACATAAATAAGTCGCTTTTTATTGTTATATTAATCGTTTGTTTACTGTACCGTTAAGTAAAGAAAATTATTTAAAAGAGCTTAATGTGATTTATCAAATTGCGGTCTCTAACGGTTATTCAAAGAATGTCATTGACAATGTAATAAAAAAGAAACAAAAACTTGTCGTACGCAATTATCTGTACGCGGTTAAACCTCAAAATGATCGTCGATATGTTGGCAGTTTGACCTACTTAGGTTCCATATCTGAAAATATAGCTATTACTCTTCGACAGAGTGGAGTGTACGTGGCATTCAAAACAAACAATTCACTTAGGCATATCTGTAATTATAAAGATAAGTTAGATATTCGTCTAAAGTCTAGTGTTTATAAACTTGTTTGTGACGAATGCCAAGCCGTTTACGTGGGTCAGACTGGTCGCAACTTCGAAACACGTTATAAAGAGCATTTAGCCGCGTACAGGAATTGTAACCCCGATAAATCACATTTTGCTACACATCTCTTAGACACTGGACACAGCCTAGCCAATGACCACTCCTTTAAAGTCTTACATACTTGTAATAAAGGGCTACGACTGTGTGTGCTGGAACAGTTAAAGATTTAAAAAAAAAATAACGGTAATGTTGCACTGCTGAATGATCAAACAAATGTTTCCAACTCGTCTCTCTTAAACATGTTTAAGCCTACTCCTTGGTGATATATAGCCTCGCAACATGGTCACCCTCACGGTGCGGTGGTCAGCGTTTAGTTGCGTGGTTGTAGGGTAGGCGGACGTTTCGCAGTAGTTTGTTGTTAATTTCACAGCGCCAGGCGGTGATTGATCGCATGACGTTATCTCGCTCGCTACGTAATTGGAGCGCGGTTGCTTCAGCAAGTAGTATAAAAAGCAGTAGTTTCGGCTCTCTGCTCACTTAGCGGCCAGCCTCCGCAGCCTACTTCACCTGAGGATGCCTCGTGTAGAGGCGAAACACGTGTCGTATTTCGAGACTGATGTGTCGTGCCTAGTGTAGTGGTGCTGGGGGTGGTAGTGCTGGGATTAACGGCGACGGGTATAGTGCGCGCGATTGAGGGAGGTTGAGAAGTCCCCTTAAAACTGGGCAGGACACATCATTTTCTTTCTTTACGCGGAATTAAGCAAATTAGTTTATAACAACCCCATTAAATAGACAATCATTTGTTCCTACTATTAACACAGGGTCAGTAGCATTGTTAGGTTACAGCGATGGTGTATTAAAATACGACAGTCATCTGGTTTCATAAGTAGTATATCGAAATTGTATTCACAAATATTATTTTGAAGTTTCCCTAAGATATTGGTTAAAAACATCTTATTGAAGGCAATACTAACTAGAGGACATGTTCCTGGCAGTTACCACTCGCCTGTCCGACTTTTCCAAAGAAATTTTCGAGACAATCTTGATTGAGACGTCTCGTAAATATAAATGAATTTAATTTCTTCTAATTTTAGTTCTTCATGAAGTTTTATTAAGGATTTTATAGAAACGTGAATGAAATTTACGCTATCACTTTTTATTGATTTTAAGTTTCCGAAAAATATTAACTCTTTTATATTTATTAGGAGATCGCAGTGTATTTGAGTTTAAGAAATCACACAAATTAATTATTTTATTTAGAAAATCAGCGGCATCATCATAACATATAATGTACGTTAACCATGTTTACACTTTTTTATAAAACAAAATTTGACACATAATTTTTACACAACCCTGAGTTTGAGCACTGACCGAGCCGGTTTAAAGCAGTTTCTCTCTGTACGTGACAAGCCGCCAGTGCTCACGCACATATGCGCCTCAAGCTTGTAGTAGTGTAACTATCACAGCGCGGTTGTATTAAGCTTTGCCTCTGTACGGTATGATTTCTTTACTCATGTGACTGAGGTGTTTAACGTTTTGATGTCATAGTTAACGAAGGTTTTTAATTGATTTTTAAACCCGCATAAAAGAACATATTGACATTAGATTTTGCAGATGATTTATTTCCCGCACTACAAAAATGTGGAATCTACTATTAACAGCGACATTTTCTTACCGAGGAACAGAAATAGAGCTTACTTTTTTCTAAAACATCGACAGCGCTCCTGTACTACTCTCCCTTCCTGGTATTTCAGCTGTTCTTGGGCAGTGGCAGTAGCTTACCATCATTTAAGCCGCATATTTGGAGCAAACTGAACCCTTTTATAAATATCTTTCGCCCTGGCTGGCTTCAAAAGCTGCTCTTCATGAACAGTGTGTAAATTTGAAAACAGCGTTTTTTTTTCGTTTGCATTTAATATTATGATATTTAAATGGCTTAAAATATTCTACGGATCTAGTAACATTCACCATGCCATCATGAGTTAATAACAATGTCCGTTCATTGAATTATAGTTTGCTTCAGAACACACAATATATATTTTTCAGCTATATTATGGCAGCAGCACGAATGGGACGGATCGACCAGGGTAGGATCACGCTATTACAGAATACCGGCGTGAAACAGCAGAACAATATTGTTTCGTCTGAAATCTGTCTGTTCAGTTGCTTGTTTGCTATCAAATCTGCCGAAGACTGCAGCTTCATTTCCCGTCTATCACCATGAGATTAAGAGTGTGATCGGAGAGTTTTTGTGTTTTTCGGCGGCAGAATTTGCACAATCTATGAAAAAAAATTTAAAAAAAGTTAGCTTCAACCTTATGGACAGTTCCACGAGCTTATCATCTATATCGTCCACTGCATTGTAATATTCTAGGCACTGAAAACGGTTTTATAACTTTGGCTGAAAGATTTCGAAAATTTGGATTAGAGCACGAGGGGGCGGAGCATTGACTTCATTAGACAAGACCTGTTCAACTTAACGTTTAGGTTCAGTGTGCCTCTAACCATTCGGTGATCGCTACCAGTTTTCACCCTCGTGATCACTGAATTTTCGCTTAACAGTTACCGTATAGTTGTCATAAAGAATCTTATTTTTTGTCGAACCGTCGGGGCTCAACCAGGTCCACTTCAGTGTTCATCATAAAGAGTCCCTCTTTTGCTATGAATTCGGCCAGCTTAAAGCTGGCACCTTGAGTTCCGTTGCCCCTTTCCAAATTTCCCTACCTTCAGCTAACCGTTCTCTCTTGTGTCTAGTTTTGCGTTGAAGTCTCCCATTAACAACGTACAGTGGACTTCTTTAGAGATATCCTCATACAATTCCTCCACCTTCTCATAGGGATGTGCCCAGGTTTGTGCGTAAACCTGTATGGCCTTCAACAAAAACCGTTTGGCGATTCTGAGTATAGATACGCAACCCTCGTCCACACACTCACAATCTTTACTATGTTGTGAACTGTTGACTTGTGGACGATAAATCTGACACCTCCTTGGGACATATGGTCGCCCTGCCAGTGATAGAACAAGTTGCCGGATTCGAGGATTACCGTATCCTCCATCACTCTTCGGATTTTAGGTTATCCTATAATATCCTAGCGCAACTTGTCTATATTTTCTGCCAGCTCCAGGATCTTCTCGTCAATCCTCAGGGTGTGTGCGTTGTATGTAGCCAGGTTGAGTTGTCTTAGATGGCAACCTAACTTCCACCGGAGATTCTTAGCACACCTGCCCCGCTGTTACAATGGTCGCCACCATAGCTAGGAATAGCGGGACGCCGGGGACACGGAGCTGTCTTTTTGTAACTTTTGTCATGGGGAGTATATTAAGCAGTTCTTTTATTGTATTTTGCTGTTATCAGAAAGATGCTGCTGCCCATATTTTGTCTCAGTTTCCCTCTGTCAGCTTTTACGACACTCACGGTCAGATATGGGGTAGAGGGTATTCTTACCCGCCACTACGCGAGGGATTTAGTTATAATAATATGTTATCTCCTATGATTGAATATACAGAAACTAAATTCTTATTTTTGTCGCATACAATTTTTATACAGCTTTAAAAAGGTAAATACTAGAATAGTTTGCTAGCAATTAACTTTATGGACGTTGTAAGGGTTAGTAAAATAGGTCATAGCTTTGCAGCTATATCAAACGTTTCATTTCGTTCGCTTGAGTAATCAAAGTTTTTATTTTTATTTAATATATTATGACTTTTTAAATACTCTACATACAGGTACCTATAGCAGAGCAATTCTTGGTATAAAACGAGTCTGTCAATCAATATTCTGACTAAATTGGTAATCAAATATTAATAAATTATAGAAAAGACTTTCTAGTAAATATTACACCGTGTTAACTTTAAGGAGCTAAGTTCGATAATAATCTAAGTACTTACTTTTTAAGTAGGTGCTGATTCAATAGTAAGTAAAGATATCTTAAAAAGTATTTTTAAGATATGTTTACTTACCATCAAATTCATATTGCATTATAATTTGGAAAAAAAACTAATGCTGCCCATTTTAGCCCAATGCTGGATATTGGCCCCTATAGTAAGAAGTATTTCTCATAATCGTCACGCATTGCAGAGGGATCGACGGTTGCAGTATCAGATATCTGGCAGTTTGATACTGCTCCCCGTCACCGGTCTGGATATTTTACATTATCTTGTAGACCGATTCTATCATCATTCGAATCATGTCTTACTCTCTTTTCTCATAGTTGCCTCTTACGACATCCACGTGATAGAATGTGGCTAAAAAAGGATTAAAATAAACAATAAATTTTAAACCTTGACATATTCATATCAGAAATATTTTAATTTAAATAAACACGAAATCTATTGTAAAAAGAGAAAGAATAAATAATTGGATCGAATATACATATAAAATGCCGTCGGCAGATTGTGTGATTCGTCGCTATACAAACGACGCTGTCTGTTTGCAAAATGCCGAAGGCGAATTAATGATGCTTCTAACGGTGTTCATTTCACCAAAAGGCATATTAGATAAATGTAAAGTCCCAAATGTTCTTTTTATGATTACTAATAACTAAAGATTATTTTTAATTATTTACTTATGTAAACAGTTTGATATTTGATATCCTTAGTAATTAGTACAATAGTTTGATTTGAATTGTTAGGCGAGATTTTGGCGAAAACGAGATTGCATTCTCTATCTGCTATGTTGTGATAGCATGGCAAAGTTACATCAGTTCCCAGTAACTGTTTCACAATTGTATTATTATTGTATTAATAATTTAATATTTAAACGCATAAGTATTGAAATTAAAAAATGTATCAAAATATTAGATTGTAATTTGCAATATGGTAAGTGGTCTTACATAACTTCATGAAGCAATGTATTCTACAATTTCCTGCAACATTCAAAATCTCGAAGCTCAAACTCATGAAGCTCATTTTGTAACGCTATTCCTTTCATACGTGAAGATAAATTATTGTTAGAGTTTGATTTAAAAATCTTTCTCAGATTTCTAGAATTATTAACTGTCCCAATTTCCTAGAAGTGGAAAACATGAAATAATTTAAAAGTTTTTAAAAGTCCAAGTTTAAATAAAGAAGCCAACATCGTTTCATACAAGTTTTTAAGGAATTTATGTCAAGGATCTTTTCATAATATTTTATTAACCAACACTAACGATAAGCTTACATCAAAAATAAAATTTTTGATGTAAGCTTATCGTTATTTACTGTTCTTGCCGTTCGCTCCAAAAAGTAAATGAAATGAAGTACTTAGGTATAATAATTGATAGCAACCTGAATTTTCAAGCACACATTAATCTTCTAACTAATAGATTACGTAAAATGATCTATATTTTAAAAAATATTCGACATGTAGCAGATGAAAAAATAATAAAATCAACCTACTTGTCACTGCCAATCATTAATTACCTACTGCATAACAGTTTGGGATGGTACTTCCAAAACACATCAACTTAAATTAGAACGTGCCCAACGAGCACTTCATAAGGTGAGTCACTTTCTTCCTTTTCTCTATCCCACTAAAGAGCTATACCAAAACTCTACCAAGTTCTCACAGTCCGCCAATTATTTATGAAATAACATTCTCTGACATATTACGATCCTTCTCGTCTAACAAATAAAAGAAACAAAAGTGAAATTTGTCCTATTGCACCATACAAAAGTAGCTATACACATAACTTCTTCTGCTTTTTAGGTTCTCATCTATACAACAAAATTAATTCAATTTTATCCATCTATAAATTTTCCAAATTTAAATGCAAAAAGATAGTAAACCTATGGCTATTAAGTCAAGATTATGAAACGACTGAGGCATTACTTAAAATCATGAAATAAATCCCAAACGCTATACACACACACACACACACACAAACACACACATTTGCTTTTCGTATATTTATTGTTTGTCATACACCTATGTGGACTATGAGAAAGCCTTTGATTCCGTCGAAATTTGGGCGGTGCTGCAGTCCCTTCAGCGGTGCCAAGTTGACTGTCGGTATATCGAAGTGTTGAAGTGCTTGTACAGTAGGGCTACGATGGCTATCCGAGTACAGAACCAGAGTACGAAACCTATCCAATTGCAGAGAGGTGTAAGACAGGGTGACGTCATATCCCCGAAACTCTTCACCGCTGCATTGGAAGACGTTTTCAAGCTTCTGGACTGGAAAGGACCTTCGATTTGCCGACGATATAGTCCTTATGGCAAAATCGCTGGAGGACCTAAGCACTATGCTCAATGACCTCGATAGTGTTTCCCAACGGATAGGTCTTAAGATGAACATGGACAAAACTAAGATCATGTTTAATGTCCATGTCACACCTATGCCGGTAGTTGTTGGGAACACTAAGCTCGAGGTTGTAGACGAGTATGTTTACCTGGGACAAATAGTCCGACTAGGTAAGTCCAACTTCGACCGAGAGGTCAATCGACGGATTCTACTCGGTTGGGCAGCGTTCGGGAAATTACGGCACATCTTCTCGTCAGGTATACCTCAAACCTTGAAAACGAGACTGTACACCCAGTGCGTGTTGCCAGTGATGACATACGGAACTGAGACGTGGTCCTTCACTGCTGGCCGGATGAGGAAGCTCAAGGTCGCTCAGCGAGCTATGGAGAGGGCTATGCTCGGAGTTTCTCTGCGTGATAAACTTAGGAATGAGGATATCCACAGTAGAACCAGAGTAACCGACATAGCCCAACGGATTAGAAAGCTGAAGTGGCAATGGGCCGGCCATATAGCTCGAAGAACCGACAACCGATGGGGAACAAAGGTTCTCGAGTGGCAGCCTCGTACCGGTAGGCGAAGTGTAGGGCGTCCCCCCACGAGATGGAGTGACGACCTGGTAAGACATGCAGGAAGTCGATGGATGCAGGTGGCTCAGGACCGTGCTTTTTGGCATTCTTTGGGGGAGGCCTATGTTCAGCAGTGGACTTGTGAAGGGCTGTAATGATGATGATGATGATACACCTAATATTACCTAGATTATTATAGATTGGTCTGTAGGTGGGGGCTGGTGATCTGTCATACAGGGAATCCTAGTACGAACACCAGTCTCTCACAAATTGATTGTAGTATATTAATATTAAGTTGTATGTTTATGTTACTTACTAAATTTGTGAGAGAAAAGAATAACCTTTATTATTTATTTATTATTATATCAAAAATGTATTATTATTAAATATAACTAGTTTTACAGATTTTATCGTGTGTAATTTACTTATTTTTAATACCTAACGTTTCGGGTGCTTTACAGCACCCATGGTCTCGGAGAGGTACTAAGATGTTTAACGTCCCGATGTCATAGTTAGTCCGGCTACCGTCAGGTTTTGAATATTAATTATTTGGTCCGATCTAGGCAGAACGAGCTTATTGTATCTCGAAGTCTTGCAGTGATATGGGATGGTTTGGGTTTGGATTTAATTTTGTTAATAATAGGATCCCAGGCAGATAGCAGCTCCCGTCCATCTTCTCTATTGAAATTAGGATGTTTTTTGATGATGGCGAATGGATGAACAGATGGCGGAATATTTATTTTTATGCACTCCTATGATATGGGTATCAAATGAAAGAGTTCGCTGAGAAGAATACAAAAATAAAATGACGTCACAATAATAATAATAAATAATCCAATATGGTGGACTACCAAATATGGCGACTATGTTATTTTATTCACCCCCATGATATGGATATCAAATAAAAGAGTTCGCTGAGAAGAATACAAATAAAATATCGTCCACGATCAGCTATTGAAGGAGATAGTGTACTACAGCACGACTAAACGGTAAGACTTAGCGGAGTCGTCTCTTAACTAATATCATCTTACACCATGGGAAAATTCTACCGGTGGTGAAAAATATTCAAAATGGCGGAAAAAAAGATGGCCACCATACCAATTGTATAGAGTTATAATTCGGCAAAGGTTAGGGATAATTTAATGGTGCTCGAATAAATGTAAGGACCGGCAAGGGTCAGTTTCTGGCGATAACATTTTTCAAGATTGCGTTTCTAAGATGATGTAGAAAAACCAACAAGGACGCATTTATGGAGGGCGGAGTTAAAGAGGACTATCTCGGTGTATGAAAAAGTGTACGTCAAAATGCGTTAAATTAGGGTGGCGCTACACGGCGACTAGTCTCAGCGGAGTTAAACACACTAAAATATTTGAAATTTTAAAATTCTAATTTAACACATTGCAACTAGCTGTATAAAATTTAACATTTAAAACTAGGTCTAATATCTGTGACGTTAATGCTGTTAACCTATGCGGCTCTAACAGTTTCATCGGAATCAGGGCTCGCGGCCTGATGTTGCGACATTCTGGGCGGTGAGAATCGCCTCGCCAAGGTTCTGAAACAAGTTGGTTCAAGGGACTGGCTTCGGTTTTGGAGCCTGGGAAGATGGCACTGGCCGTGAGGCAACAAGTACCGGCGGCTTCACCCAAGCGCTGGATTTCGGTGCGGGAGGCACGTGTAGGCTTGCATCTTGCTTGGAAGCCCGGCTGACGGAGGTAGGCTTGGTATTAGTCTAGGGTGCGTATGTGGGCACTGAGAGTGCTGCGCGTTAGGGGGCAGGCTAATGAGAATGAGGTGCGCTGGCTTGGCCTGCGCGCCCGTGACGGCCTTTACCTCCGCGCTGCTTCTTTCGCGGCGCTTTGGAACTCCCGCGATAGTTCGCTGGGTGTCCCTCTTTACGGCAACTGACACGGCTTGAAGATTCAACCGTCTCAGGCGTGCGAGAGCAGTCAGTGGTGCCGTGATTACCTGGCCTGGCGTAGCAGTTACTGGTTGAGTGTCCGTACAGTTGGCAACGGTGGTACTGGCCAAGGATGCTCCTATTTTGAAGTCTTCAACTGCAATCCCCATTAAAATCTCCTTGCCCCGGAGACAAGGCACAGATCTAAGAATCGTTTCTTGTTGGTCTGGTGGTGTATTCCATGTACCTCTCGGACCAGGAGTTTTTGGGCCTTGAGGTCATCTAAAATGTGGACCTTGGGGAGTCTGTGGATGACCACCCGTAATTTTGGTTCCACGGGGAGGGTGTACGTGTGGAAACTGACCTATTGGGTGCGCTGGTGATTTGTCACACTGTGGAAATCGTCAGTCATCTCTACAAATATGCAGATGCCCTGAGCAGCGTTTTGCAACTTCAAGCAATATATTTTCTTAGAGTTTAACGAATCTTGAACATTGATGGGTGGCGGGGGCTTTCAGCAGGGGACCCTTTTTGCTGCGAGCTTGGTCGCGAGCTTAAAATATTGAGCGCGACGCGGGGGCTGGCTTTTTAGCCGGGGTGGCGTTGGGAGACGAGGGGTCCGAGTTAGTCAACATAAGCTTGTAAAATATGAAAAATAAAAAAATATATAAAGTTTATACATGGGCACCCCCCGTTAATAATATTTGCCATAAACGAATTTGCAATCACAGTACCAGACGTCTCGCATCTTTGACGCTCACTCTACGTATGGTCTGCCACTTAACGAGCGGGATGGTAACAATAGTGAAGACCAGGAATGAAGAATAGGAACATTCTATCCAGCAAACCATGTGGTTGAACCAAGTGGAACAGAATAAGATGTTAAGCTGCTATGAAATGGGAAGATAAGACACGTCTACCATTTCTGTTGACTTCCAAAAAGGAGACGGTACTTAATTCGACTGTATGTTTTTTATGTGTGTTTCCTCATAACTTTTTACTGGGTGAACCGACTTCGATGATCCTTTTTTATTTGAAAGCTGGTACTTCTCGTGTGGTTCCGTATTAATTTCATTAAAGTCAGACCAATAGTTTTTGAGTTAACCTTAATAACGTATATTGTAGTCGGCTGTAAAAAAAATTTAATTTTAAATTATTAAATAGAACAAGAGTGACAAATGAGCACGCGGTCTACCTGATGTTGATGCCTACATATACACCTAAATCTATCTTCGATTAAGAATCAAAGTGTAAATGCGTTGTTATTAGGAAAAACAGGCCAAGTGCGAGTCGGACTCGCGCATGAAGGATTCCGTACCATCGTACAAGATTTAATACTATGTAGTAGTGTGGTCCTTATTTGAAAGAGAAAAAACATTTTTCTTTTATTCCACGGGGCGCCACATAATTTGATTCTCCACCATAAGAATTTAATTCAATATTTTTGTTTTTAAATAACATTTAAGGGTTGCTACTAAGGGTTGAATTTTAAATAAAAACTCGTAGTCTCTACATTTGTTGGATTCTTTTATTCATAAGTCTGAACACATGAAATACAAAATTATTGTCTCTATTACAAATTAAAACACATATAAGTATTCTAATAATTTATTTATAAGAAACAATTTATTAGTATTAGGGTAATTATTCAAATACTCTTTCACCAATAGAAGCAAAAACAACTTTTCTTCTTCGTTGCTTGTAATCAATTTATTATATTCCTCCTTTAATGCAAAATCACGCTTAGCTTATGTCATTCACTACTCGCATAGAATGAAAGACTTTTTCCGCAGCTACATAATCAGCGTCTTCGTTCCTCCCAGATACCCAGGATTTGGGAGAATCGTAAAGTGTTGCTACTCAAGAAGTTTCCTAAATTTTTACCTGTATATGTGTGATATCAAGTGTGTGTATTGAATCTTTTTGAGCAATATTATTAGTGCTTCTAACATTTTCTTCTCCTGTTGAACTGAAAGTTTGTAAAAAAAAATTTAAACGAATCCAGCTTTTCCGACTAATACTATAAGTGACCTAGTCTTTTTTCAGCGCAACAGTTGCCATTTTTTTCTTTATGCTTTCAAAGGCCTTAAAGTGTTTTAATAATTGTAGATCATTTCTTGGTTCTGACCATCCGGAAGAGGCTTGAAACCAAACCGTGCATGCATATTTCTCTCACAGATTCCTCGTCCTTCTTCATTAGTTTAAGTTGGTAAAATTTCAAGTTGTACAAGGCTCTTGCCATCTATTTAGCTCGATGTAGACCAGCAGGTCTCCTAAATGAAAATGCCATTTACAACTCTTCCTAAGTAATTATCATGAGATTTAACAATTCTCTACAGTCATCTCAAAGTTGATGTACTTGTAGTAGTTTTTCCTCAAAAGAAATCCTGTCTAAGGGCACTTCTGCAAGGATATTTGCATCGGCATCATTAGTTATTGTTTTGTAGTCGCTTCTGTCGTTTGTGTTCCAATCGTTCTTAAACCATTTTGCATAGTTATATATCAAGACTACTAGACAAGGTTAACGATAGATCGACTACAGCTGATAACATAGCTTAAGAAAAGTTAAATCTCGACGCGTAGGTGCAGGAGAGGTGACGAGAAAAACGGAGGCAGGGAGGAGGTTGCAGTTAAAATGCTAAATAAACGCAAATATGAACAATTTGTAAGACACTTTATTCAAGCGGCCATAAAATGCTTTTTGTTTATAATTATTTATAATTATTGCCATACAAAGTTTGACGACTGGTAGAGACCTCTAAATCATATCAAAAAATTAAAAAAAAAATCTGTTTCATATTTAAATGTATACTCGTATAATCGGATGACAAAGTGCCGCGATGATAATTAAAAAGTCAAAGAATGAGGACCTGCATAGCCTAAGGCTATGTACGTCCTTTTTAAATATTATTTTATTTTATTATAATTTTAGCGAATATAGCAATACAAACTCTGTGAGAAAATAAAAAACTCAAAAAAGCCCAAAAAATACGTTCTAGTATAGGAGCCCTCTTAATATTTCATTTATTTTTATTTTTGTTATTTGTTGTATGAGAAATACACATTCTGTGAAAATTTCAACTGTCATCATGAGATACAGGTCGCTGACAGGCAGAGAGACGGACGAATGGACGTATGAATAGCGGAGGCTTAGTAATAGGGTCCCGTTAGTTACCCTTCGGGTGCGGAACCCTAAAAACTATCTCCAGTTTTCTACACTCACCATATTATGAAACAGCAGAATAAAGCTGCATTTTAACATTGATTTTCTGTGAAATAATAATACATGGATATCTCTAAGAAAATTCAAACAAAGAAGGCAGAGGTAACAACACATTGGTTATGTGTTGTTACCTCTGCGGACAATTACGAAATTTCTCACAGTCTAATTATACTGGCTCTCTATACCCTTCAGATCGGGGCACAGCAGTCCACTGTTCTGCAGAAATTGGTAGTACAGTAGAACTAAACCAGACGGACTATTAGAAAAGGGGCGCGGGGGTTGTCTATAGACGTCCGGTACTTGATTTTAATTATGTTTTCAGTTTACGAGGCTTGTCAGGGTTAAGATTGAACCTTTTACACTGATTTTGGATGCCGGAAATGCGTTTTAGATTAATTACGATAAAAATAAATTTCACTAAAAATTGCGTAAAAATGTCAATTTGGTCTATTATAAAGTAGACGTCCAATACTTGATTCTAATTATGTTTTCAATTTAGGTTTGACAGGGTTAAACTTGAACCTTTTAAGTGTATAAGTGACAGTGGTTTTTGAATTTCGGAAGTGGTTTTTGAATTAATTACAACAAAAATAAATTTCACTAAAAATTGCATATAAAGAAACGCAGATATATCAATTTGTTTTTTTTTAACACGGATACACCCATAAAGAAGTTAATAACTCTGATCCAGGCAACCCATTTGTGGCTGAAGATAGGACTCTTACACAATGATTGAGTCACAGTGAAGAGCAGTCAAGAGATTTTTCAGTAAACAAAATTATAACAATTCACATTACATTTTTTCATTTACCACTATCATACCAGAGTTTAGGGCAACCTGACTTTATAGATAAGATAGCTCGAATCTGTACTGAAACTGAATCAGCACGCCCCGACTCCACGTAGTCTTATCTGCCCTGCCCCCAGTGTGTTTTTGTAAAGCCGTAGGCGCGGAGAGAGAGCAGACCCAGTCCGCTGTGGCAAATAGCAGGCATCTGTGCGAGCAGTAGCGGATGAAGCTGGTCGCCGAAGGCGATCAGTAAGCCAAAGCTGCTGAGGTGATTGTGGGTGCCTGCGATTTGTTACGCAAGGGCGAAGTGGCGGCCCATTCCGCAGCACTGAAGCCGTTGCAGAAGTAATTTTGGGCCAATATTCCTGTGTAAAAAAGTGAGGTTATGATCTTACAAAAAAAAACATTACCCATAAACTCTATATTTCCGCAAGGACCCTTGAGATCCCACTGAGTAAGCTAGTAACGGATGTCTATAGTTTTACCAAAAGGGCTCCTGTCACCTAGTTGGAATTATGATAATCTCCTTACACACGCACTAGTAGACGCGTTCTAACCTGACACCTGTACAAAGCAATAAAAGCATTCCAACCTAGTCGTGCTTGATAAAATTTTTCCATAATTTACCCGCACATCCAGCAGTAGTGATACCTAACTACATAAACATCTGAATGTTTATGATAACTTGTAATTATTGAAATAATATGGTAATTGGTAGTTGTTATTACTACATTACAAACCATCGTCCTTAATATTAGCATATATTTCGTTTTATCTAAACGTAACTAACAAAGAAGCTTCCATTCAATTATCAATGTTGTTTTAACAATGCTTAAACCCACAAAATATTATCGTTACTTTATTGTGTTTGCAATATAACAGCCAGAGGCAATTTGAGAATTGTTTATTTTGTCTGGAAAATACATAACTTTGCTCCTGGATAAAAATATTTAAATAAAAACCATCAGATTTATGAAAACATTTAATTTGTTTTTTTTTTATAGGATAAGGGTAACAATCGAGCATACAGTCCACCAGTAAGTGGTTTCTGCGGCCGATGGACATTTACATCTATCTTCGATTACGAATCAAAATGCAGATGCGTTGTCACCCGTGAGGACTAAGGTGGAATGCCACGTTTCCAGTAAAAAGGGTCTCCGGTTCTCTACACTCACCATACGAAACACAGCAGCGTTAAGCTGCTATTTTACGCTGGTATTCTGTGAGAGCATGGTCCTTCCCCAGTCGAGCCAACCCATTCGTGCTACAACCATAATATAGCTGCAGCACGGCTCTACCGCGTATAATGTTTGCTAAATACGTTATCCCGAAGGTAGTATTTTTTAAACTGTATTAATATGAAAATTCGTACGTTTTTAGGAAGCTTTCAAGTTTGAAGCCAGTTCAGATGAAGCAAAAACAAATGTTTAATATTTTTTCATCATACGAAAGACAGCACCATTATGCTGGTATCATCGACCAACAATGCACGAACCGAGCTAGCGAAGCGAGCGTGCCACGGCAGTGGCCGGCGAAGTGCCATTACCAAATCGCTTTTGTTTCACTACACAGGGCACTTGAATATGTGCTACATTAGAAAAATAAGTATGGAAAAAAATATTTCAATAATAATAACAACCTGTATTTAATATGTCCCAAATGAAAACAACATTTGCTACTTTAAAGTTGGCCTTTTGAAAAGTGTCATTATAAAAGGCAGACCAAACGTACAGTTGGCAACTGTTAGGTTGGGAAATAAAACGAAATTATGTGATAAGTTGGCAAATGATTATTCGGCGAAATAAAATTCTGCGAAACGTTAGTTAGCAAGTGATAATCTGCCAAACAATTTTCGGCGAAAAGGCAGAGATCCCTCATCGATATTTACCTTATATACGTCATCATACACCAAAACATAGGAGCACCAAAATTTGCCATATACCACAAAATAAAACAAAATTTAAGCAAAAAAAATGCGCATTCCAATCTATATCTCTTTATAATATATTTAACAGTAGATTGTATATTAACCCCTTGACGTGGACTAAAGTCAAACGTATAGTAACACAATTTTTATTAACACTAAACTCACACACACACACACACACACACACACACACACACACACACACACACGCACGCACACACACACACACACACACACACACACGCACACACACACACACACACGAACACTCACACACACACGCGCGCGCGCGCGCACACGCACGCACGCGCACACACACACACACACACACACACGCACGCACGCACGCACACACACTTATTATTATATTACAAATTACATTACTCCATAATGCTAACGCATGCCTTGCCTTTTTTGCTATTTATTGATTAATATTGTATTGTCTTGGTGGATGAGCGGGGTACGCAGTAATACAGGTTACCAACCTAGTACAGGAGCCCTTGCGACTGCTTTAAATTGTATCATTGTAAATCAATAAATCATTTTACATTTTCATTTTAATTTTTTCGACGTCAAAATATTCGCAAAATTTTTACTGAAGCAATTCAAGAAACGCGATAAAATTGTCAGGAAGTATTATTAAAAAAAAACTATTGAACACTATATTTATCAAAAACCTTTTATTGCATGAAAAAAAAATCTTTTGCCATGTTTATAGGTTGTTTAGATCTATTAACGTACTATTTTACTTTCTCACATTTGTGGTGTTCGAGACAACACTTTCTATAAAAAGATCCCAACACATAGACTAAACCATTTTTTTCTGCTAAATCAAATAGACAATCATTTGTTCCTACTATTAACACAGGGTCAGGTTACAGCGATGGTCTATTAAAATACGACAGTCGTCTGGTTTCATAAGTAATATATCGAAATTGTATTCACAAATATTATTTTGAAGTTTCCCTAAGATATTGGTTAAAAACATATTTTTGAAGGCAATACTAACTAGAGGACATGTTCCTGGCAGTTACCACTCGCCTGTTCGAGTTTTCCAAAGAAATTTTCGAGACAATCTTGATTGAGACGTCTCGTAAATATAAATGAATTTAATTTCTTCTAATTTTAATTCTTCATGAAGTTTTATTAAAGATTTTATAGAAATATGAATGAAATTTACGCTATCACTTTTTATTGTTTTTAAGTTTCCGAAAAATGTTAGCTCTTTAATATTTATTAGGAGATCGCAGCGTACTTCAGTTTAAGAAATCACACAAATTAATTATTTTATTTACAAAATCAGCGGCATCACCATAACATTTAAATCTACGTTAACCATGTTTACACTTTTTTATAAAACAAAATTTGACACATAATTCTTACACAACCTTGAGTTTGAGCACTTGCCGAGCCGGTTCAAAGCAGTTTCTCTCTGTACGTGAGAAGCCGCCAGTGCTCACGCACATATGCGCCTCAAGCTTGTAGTAGTGTACCTATCACAGCGCGATTGTATGAAGCTTTGCCTCTGTACGGTACGATTTCTTCACTCATGTGACTGAGGTGTTTTGATGTCATAGTTAACGAAGGTTTTTAATTGCTATTTGAACCCGCGTAAAAGAACATATCGACATTAGATTTTGCAGATGATTTCTTTCCCGCATTACGAAAATGTGGAATCTACTATTGACATTTTCGGGTCGAGTATATAGTAATAATAATATGTTATTTCATATGTTTGAATATACAGAAACTAAATGCTTATTTTTGTCGCATACAATTTTTATACGGCTTTAAAAAGGTAAATACTAGAATTGTTTGCATGCAATTAACTTTATGGACGTTGTAAGGGTTGATAAAACAGGTCATAGCTTTGCAGCTATATCAAACGTTTCGTTTCGTTCGCTTGAGTAATCAAAGTTTTTATTTTTATTTAATATGTTATGACTTTTTAAATATTCTACATACGAGTACCTATAGCAGAGCAATCCTTGGTATAAAACGAGTGTATCAATCAATATTCTGACTAAATTGGTAATCAAATATTAATAAATTATAGAAAAGACTTTCTAGTAAATATTACACCGTGTTAACTTTAAGGAGCTAAGTTCGATAATAATCTAAGTACTTACTTTTTAAGTAGGTGCTGATTCAATAGTAAGTAAAGATATCTTAAAAAGTATTTTTAAGATATGTTTACTTACCATCAAATTCATATTGCATTATAATTTGGAGAAAAAACTAATGCTGCCCATTTTAGCCCAATGCTGGATATTGGCCTCTATAGTAAGAAGTATTTCTCATAATCGTCACGCATTGCAGATGGATCGACGGTTGCAGTATCAGATATCTGGCAGTTTGTTACTGCTCCCCGTCACCGGTCTGGATAATTTACATTATCTTGGAGACCGATTCTATCATCATTCGAATGATGTCTTACTCTCTTTTCTCATAGTTGCCTCTTACGACACCCACGTGACAGAATGTGGGTAATAAAGGACTAAAATAAACATAATAAATTTTAAACCTTGACATATTCATATCAGAAATATTTTAATTTAAATAAACACGAAATCTATTATAAAAAGAGAAAGAAAAAAAATTGGATCGAATATACATATAAAACGCCGTCGGCAGATTGTGTGATTCGTCGCTATACAAACGACGCTGTCTGTTTGCAAAATGCCGAAGGCGAATTAATGATGCTTCTAACGTTATTCATTTCATCAAAAGGCATATTAGATAAATGTAAAGTCCCAAATGTTCTTTTTATGATTACTAATAACTAAAGATTATTTTTAATTATTTACTTATGTAAACAGTTTGATATTTGATATCCTTAGTAATTAGTACGATAGTTTGATTTGAATTTTTAGGCGAGATTTTGGCGAAAACGAGATTGCATTCTCTATCTGCTATGTTGTGATAGCATGACAAAGTTACATCAGTTCCCAGTAACTGTTTCACAATTGTATTATTATTGTATTAATAATTTAATATTTAAACGCATAAGTATTGAAATTAAAAAATTTATCAAAATATTAGATTGTAATTTGCAATATGGTAAGTGGTCTTACATAACTTCATGAAGCAATGTATTCTACAATTACCTTTAACATTCAGAATCTCGAAGCTCAAACTCCTGGAACACAATTTGTAATGCTATTCCTTTCATACGTGAAGATAAATTATTGTTAGATTTTGAATTAAAAATCTTTCTCAGATTCCTAGAATTATTAACCCTTCCAATTTCCTAGAAGTGGAAAACATGAAATAATTTAAAAGTTTTTGAAAGTCTAAGTTTAAATAAAGAAGCCAACATCGTTTCATACAAGTTTTTACGGAATTTATATCAAGGATCTTTTCACAGCATTTTATTAACCAACACTAACGGCTTATCGTTATTAACTGTTCGTGCCCTTCGCTCCAAAAAGTAAATGAAATGAAGTACTTAGCTATAATAATTGATAGCGACCTGAATTTTCAAGCACACATTAATCTTCTAACTAATAGATTACGTAAAATTGATCTATATTTTTAAAAATATTCGACATGTGGCAGATGAAAAAATAATAAAATCAACCTACTTGTCACTTTGCCAATCATTAAATACCTACTGCATAACAGTTTGGGGTGGTACTTCCAAAACTTGGTCTGTAGGTGGGGGCTGGTGATCAGTCATATAGGGAATCCTAGTACGGACACCAGTCTCTCACAAATTGATTGTAGTATATTAATATTAAGTTGTATGTTTATGTTACTTACTAAATTTGTGAGAGAAAAGAATAACCTTTATTATTTATTTATTATTATATCAAAAATGTATTATTATTAAATATAACTAGTTTTACAGATTTTATCGTGTGTAGTTTACTTATTTTTAATTCCCAACGTTTCGGGTGCTTTACAGCACCCATGGTCTCGGAGAGGGACTAAGATGTTTAACGTCCCGATGTCATAGTTAGTCCGGCTACCGTCAGGTTTTGAATATTAATTATTTGGTCCGATCTAGGCAGAACGAGCTTATTGTATCTCGAAGTCTTGCAGTGATATGGTATGGCTTGGGTTTGGATTTAATTTTGTTAATAATAGGATCCCAAGCAGATAGCAGCTCCCGTCCATCTTCTCTATTGAAATTAGGATGTTTTTTTTTTAATTTCAGTAGCCACTTAAGATGGCGGATTAGTTATTTTTATGCACTCCTATGGTATGGGTATCAAATGAAAGAGTTTGCTGAGAAAAATACAAAAATAAAATGACGTCACAATAATAATAATAAATAATCCAATATGGTGGACTACCAAATATGGCGGACTATGTTATTTTATTCACCCACGTGATATGGATATCAAATAAAAGGGTTCGCTGAGAAGAATACAAATAAAATAACGTCCACGATCAGCTATTGAAGGATATAGTGTACTACAGCCCGACTAAACGGTAAGACTTAACGGAGTCGTCCCTTAACTAATATCATCTTACACCATAGGAAAATTCTACTGGTGGTGAAAAATATTCAAAATGGCGGAAAAAAAGATGGCCACAATACCAATTTTGTAGAGTTATAATTCGGCAAAGGTTAGGGATAATTTAATGGTGCTCGAATAAATGTTGTAGGGACCGGCAAGGGTCAGTTTCTGGCGATAACCTTTTTCAAGATTGCGTTTCTAAGATGGTGTAGAAAAACCAACAAGGACTCATTTATGGAGGGCGGAGTTAAAGAGGACTATCTCGGTGTATGAAAAAGTGTACGTCGAAATGCGTTAAATTAGGGTGGCGCTACACGGCGACTAGTCTCAGCGGAGTTAAACGCACTAAAATATTTGATATGTTAAAATTCTTATTTAACACATTGCAACTAGCTGTATAAAATGTAACATTTAAAACTAGGTCTAATTTCTGTGACGTTCATACTGTTAGCCTATGCGGCTCTAACAGGTTCATCGGAATCAGCCTGATGTTGCGATGTTCTGGGTGGTGAGAACCGCCTTGCCAAGGTTCTAGGACAAGTTGGTTCAAGGGACTGGCTTCGGTTTTGGAGCCTGGGAAGATGGCACTGGCCGTGAGGCAACAAGTGCCGGCGGCTTCACCCAAGCGCTGGATTTCGGTGCTGGAGGCACGTGTAGGCTTGCATCTTGCTTGGAAGCCCGGCTGACGGAGGTAGGCTTGGTATTAGTCTAGGGTGCGTATGTGGGCACTGAGAGTGATGCGCGTTAGGGGGCAGGCAGATGAGAATGAGACGCGCTGGCTTGGCCTGCGCGCCCGTGACGGCCTTTACCTCCGCGCTGCTTCCTTTGCGGCGCTTTGGAACACCCGCGATAGATCGCTGGGTGTCCCTCTTTGCGGCAACTGACACAGCTTGGAGATTCAACCGTCTCAGGCGTGCGACAGCAGTCAGTGGTGCCGTGATTACTTGGCCTGGCGTAGCAGTTTCTGGATGAGTGTCCGTACAGTTGGCAACGGTGGTACTGGCCAACGATGCTCCTATTTTGGAGGCTTCAACTGCAATTCCCATTAAAATCTCCTTGCCTTCCGGAGACAAGACACAGATCCAAGAATCGTTTCTTGTTGGTCTGGTGGTGTATTCCATGTACCTCTCGGACCGGGAGATTTTGGACCTTGAGGACATCTAAGATGTGGACCTTGGGGACTCTGTGGATGATCACGCGTAATTTTCGTTCCTCGGGGAGGATGTACGTGTGGAAACTGACCTATTGGGCACGCTGGTGATTTGTCACACTGTGGAAATCGTCAGTCGTATCTACAAATATGCAGATGCCCTGAGCGGCGTTTTGCAACTTCAAGCAAAACGCCGCTCTTATTTTCTTAGAGTTTAACGAATCTTGAACATTGATGAGTGGCGGGGGCTTTCAGCAAGGGACCCTTTTTGCTGCAAGCTTGGTCGCCAACTTAAAATATTGAGCGCGACGCGGGGGCTGGCTCTTTTGCCGGGGTGGCGTTGGGAGACGAGGGGTCCGAGTTAGTCTCGGCTGTCTTTTTAAGGGCTGCGCGTTTCCGCCTTTTGCCCTGAATGAGGGTTAAGCCTTCGTCTTCGGGTTTAAGCAGGCCATGCGTGTCGGTCTACATGTGGGAGCCTGATTTGGCATCCGAGAAGACCGGAGAGGGGTAACGGGTTGACATTGTGGAAGGCGCGGGGGACGCGGCGTCGTAAATTGTGTCTATGGACACAGGTGTTGTAGGTCCGGTGCTCGGCAACAGAAGATCGTTGATCCGCACGGTCGGACGATCGGTAGGGGGCCAGACATGCCGGGTAGAGGGGCTGGCTAGGAGCGCGGGCATTGACACGGGCTCAGATGCGAACTCAGGCGCGGACTCGGGGCTTGCATTGCACTGTGCAAGGAACGCAGGCGAAATTTTAGGCAGGCTCGACTGAAAAAGTCGGCGAGTTCGTCGATCATAATCGACGCCATCTTGTATACTATGCTAAGCAACGATTTTCACTAAGCTCCGCTACCTTTCAGCGGGGTAGGTGTGTGCCTACTACATACACCTATACACCTAGCGCGTTGGTACGCTAAGGTGTGTACCTAGCTGTTGCCTAATACAACAAGCAACAAAAATTTAAAACGATGGCCGCCTCTAAGGCGAAGGGTGTGTTTCACTTTACTTACGGTTACCAGAAAGCACAAAACGCACAAACCGCACTTGACTCCACAACAAGCGTCCTACATGCTTCACAACAACACAGTGAGACCGCTGTCTCTCGGGACAGCGTGCCTGACCATGGTAAGAACACCAAGGCGGCAACCAAACACAGCACCAAGTAAGGCGGTCTATTATATCACGATGGTTAATCTTGAGCATGAGCTAGGAGAGTGGAGTGACGGGAGGGAACTCGGCCGACACGTCCGGAGAGCCCCGTACCGAGCGAGATAAATCAAGGTGAGTATCGGACCTGTCCATGAGCAATTACCGTTGCAGACTTTATGAGAAATATTGCACAGGTCAAAGCTTTGTGTCGTAGTCACACTTTTTTGTTCTCTCGCTACAGTTATTATACACATTCCTTTAATTTATCTCATTAAATTCAATTGTTACGTTTGATTATAATATTACATAACTTTTTATTTCAATATTAACTCTTATTTTTATATCATTGTTAAACCATTGTTAAAACAACATTGATAATGAAATGTAAACTATTTTCTTAGCTATGTTTCGATAAAACGAAATATGTGTGTAAAAAATCCAAGATATTATATAGATTTTAAGTGCCTTTATTCAAATAAATTTTTCGTTTGCTACATTGATTATATACATGACCATCCATACTAATATTATAAATGCGAAAGTAACTCTGTCTGTCTGTCTGTCTGTTCCTCTTTCACGCCTAAACGGCTGAACGGATTTTGATTAAATTTGGTATGGTGATAGATGATAATAGGCTATAAATAATAGGCTATAAATAATCACGCCATCATTCTTAGGGGGTAGGCAGTAGGCAGATAACTAAATTGAGTTAGTGATTTTTTTATGGTTTTTGGTGGGAGTTTTGCTCTATCATGCCTAAACGGCTGAACGGATTTTGATGAAATTTAGTTAGGTGATAGATAGTAACCTAGAAAAGGATATGGGCTATTAATATTCATGCTATCGTACTTAAGGCGTAGGCAGTAGGCAGAAAACTAATTAAGTTAGTGATTTTTAATAGTTTGGTTTAAAAGTTTACCTCATTCACGCCTTAACGTCTGAACGGATTTTTATAAGACTTGGTTAATATAAAGATAGGATCCTAGGCACGGACACAGGCTACTTCTTACGGCGGGAAAATACCTCATTCCCGCGGAAATCTAGCGTGATCGTGTCAAGAAGCGAATGACGCCATAGCTACTGAAATGATTTTGATGTTTTTTTTTTTTAAATGAGTGTTACTAAGACTTAAAGTTAGTATTTGATCACTTTTCTAACTTAGAGGGTCGGTAGGCGCCATAATTTAGGGAATTTATTATAAAATTTTGATGCATCTGTCTTTATTTAACAGTTTTACTTGGATCGAAACTTAGCGACATACCATCACACTACTTAACTTATAGGGTAGGAAGGTACCAAAATTCAGACTACTTTTTACTTCGGGAAAATATCTCATTCCCACAGGAACCTATACACAGCTACCTATCTACAACATTAAAACTCTGTCTAGAATCACATTACGCCATAGCTATTGATCTGATTTGTATACGATTTTTTATTCAACTGACTGTTAAATTACATACAGATAAAATCTAATTACCTACACCACAGAATTAATATAGTACTACATAACTAGCTACGCTTTAAACTTGAGGAGGTAATTAGATAGACATTTATACGAACTTTATGCTCAGTAATCAATCATAGTGATAAGTTAATACTCATTTTAGACAAAGAAACGGATAGGTAATCAGTTCATCACCGAAATTATAACACCTACACTTAATTTGTTTACTATTCAACGAGGGAAAATAATTCAATATAACGCAAACCTTCAAATCATACGTCGTCGTAGTGAATACAAGACGCTGCGCCGAGCGAAGAGGCGGTGCGGCGCGAGGGGAGGGCCGTGCCCAACCCAACTGTGCCTACTGCCTACCCAAGCGGGCAGACGCACGAGGGCAGACGTCGTCGTCGCACGTATGCGAATATTGAAATATTGCGTTACGAAACTCTATTCGTTGCGTATTTTTGGTTAGCTAAAAACGTTCTTTTTAAATTCCGAGTTGAAATAGGTACTACGGTCTACGCGTAGGGTCTGTAAGCTTTAATTTAGTCCTTTATTTTAGATATCTAAATAAATATTTGGTAGGTTATTATTTTTGAGTCCAAGTTGACGTCATTTTCGTATTTTTATTAAGTACTTAGTAACATTTTTATTATTAGGTAGTTAAGGTAGCTGTTAGATGTAGGTATTTTCTTAACCAATCATTCATATCTCTAGGTTTACTCAGATACGTATTATTCTTTATTTTTGCAGTCGGTTTCATTTGTTAATTCTCAATTTTATTCATGTGTAGGTTAAGTGTTTTTTAGCTCACATCTGGATGTTTATAGTTCGTAGTAAATTAGTTTAGTAATAGATTTTGTCATTATATTATAGTACTTTTACGTTAGTTTTGATAGATAAGTAGGTAGTACCAGTAGTGAAGAAAATTGTGTATTGTGGTGTGGTACATAAATTCAATATTTTTGAATTTATTTAGTTAATTTAGGTTTTAGGTATAAAAGGTTTGTCAGGTGCATAGTTGTTTAGGTTCAATACGTTATTGATTGATTTAGATATTTAGGTTATAAGTAAAAAGGTTTGCTTTATCGAAGTTTTTATAAAAATTGTCTTACGTTGTAGTTTTTAAAACTACCGATTTTAAAAATCTTTAATTATTGTTTTATTGTTTTCGATATGCCACGCAAACGTAAATCCAATCTAAGCCGTAGTTCTAGCAGAGCTCGAACTGCAAAAGTTGCTAGAAGCCAAGAATCTGAAGAGCAGACTCAGACGCGTCAGATGTTAGATTCTCAGCGTCATGCGACTCAAAGAGCTTCTGAGACCTATACGCAGACTCAAGCCCGTAGGACCTTAGATGCTGAGCGCCACGCATCTCAAAGGGCCTCTGAGACGTTTACACAGACTCAAGCCCGTCAGGCCCTAGATGCTGAACGCCACGCATCTCAAAGAGCCTCTGAGACGTTTACGCAGACTGAGACCCGTCAGGCCCTGGATGCTGAACGCCACGCATCTCAAAGGGCCTCTGAGACCTATACGCAAACTCAAGCCCGACAAACCTTAGATGCTGAGCGCCACGCATTTCAAAGGGCCTCTGAGACGTTTACGCAGACTCAGGCCCGTCAGACCCTGGATGCTGAACGCCATGCATCTCAAAGGGCTGCTGAGACAGTGGAACAGACTCAGACACGTCAAGTTTTAGATGCCGAACGTCACGCGCAATTGATTGCGGCAGAGACTGACGAAGATTCACAAAGACGACGTCTTTTAAATGCTGAACGGCAGGCAGAAAGAAGACGTACGTTTTCAATGAGTACGTGGGAGGCATTTAATGGTGCCGCTTTTGATCGATATGTTAATCACCGATTGGTTACCATTGGGAGAATGGATAAAAAATGCAGATATTGTGAAGCACTGAAATGGAAAGAAGAAACTCCAGGTATGTGCTGTTCTGGTGGAAAGGTTAAAATTCCATTACTTGGCGAGCCAGAGGAACCTCTTAAATCTTTACTTTTATACGACAGTAACGAATCGCGCCGGTTTTTAAGCAGGATTAGAAAGTATAATTCTTGCTTTCAGATGACGTCATTTGGTGTAGATAAGGAGGTCGTAATGCCTGGATTTTCACCTACTTTTACCATCCAAGGACAGGTGTATCACAGGATTGGTTCCTTACTTCCCGAAAATAATGAACAACCAAAGTTTTTGCAACTTTATTTCATGGGCGATGAAAAAAACGAAGCTGATCGCAGGTGTTAAAATATACAAGGAATCGAAAGGGATACTGTTTTAAAAATCCAGAGAATGTTGCATGAACATAATCGCCTTATCAATACTTTCAAAACAGCACTAGAAAGAATGCCGGGAGAGGATTATAGGTTGGTGATGCACCCCGATCGCACACCAAGTGGGGAACATGAAAGGCGGTATAATGCACCGTTAATAAATGAAGTCGCAGCCTTGGTTACAGGCGAACAGTTTGCTTTCCGTGATATAGTTTTACAGGCCCGAGATGACACATTAACCAGGGTGCCTGATACTCATAAATTTTATGATGCGTTGCAATATCCGATCATATTTAGTAAGGGACAAGAGGGGTACCACTTTCAAGTTCCTCAAATTAATCCTGTAACAGGTCTTCCCTTGCATAACAAAAAGGTTTCATGCATGGATTTTTATGCCTACAACATGATGATACGAGAAAATAACTTTAACATTGTACAAAGATGCAAGCAACTGGCCAATCAGTTTTACGTTGACATGTACGTTAAAGTTGAAAGCGAGAGGTTACGGTACATATCATTAATATAAAAGCTTTTACAAAAATTTACTTCGCAAATATCCGCGTTATAAAATAAAATGATGTGTCTTACCTAGTATGAAGAAGCACCTCCCGCCCTCCCTCAATTGCGTGCACTATCCCCGTCACCACTTATCCCAGCACCGCTACTTCCAACACCACTACACTAGGCAAGACACACCACTGACGATAATACAACTTATCTTTACTATTACAGATATTTCTAAGAGAATTGTTTGTTTTGAACGCCACATGAACGCCGTTTTGTCGAAGAGTATTAGCTACTTTTTCAGATATGGGGCCTAAGTAGGTCAAACTGCTCACATATCGATGAACACTTTGAGGTTGAACCGCGTACAGAGAGTTGCGAATAACCTGATTTTGTTTCTTTTTAATTAAATTGTTAATGAGATTTTTTGAAAAACCGTTAGAGACCGCTATTTGATAAATTATATTAAGTTCTTTTAAATAATTTTCTTTACTTAATGGGACAGTGAACAAACGGTTAATGTAACAATAAAAAGCGGCTACTTTATGTTGCCATGGATGACATGATGACGCGGGGATGACCGTGTCGGTGTGAGTTGGCTTTCGATAAATTTGGAAAACATGTGACGATTCTTTTCTTGTTATTGTTAAGTCAAGAAAATTAAGGGAACAATCTTGTTCCAATTCAAGTTTAAATTTAATTTTGTCATGGACTCTATTTATTTTATTGAGGAAAACATCCAGTTGTCTCCTTGTGCCAGTCCAGCAAATAATTATGTCGTCTACATATCGATAGTAATATAAGATATTTTGATTGACAACTATATGTTGTTTTTCGAAATTATCCATGAAAATGTCCGCCATAAGGGGACTTAGAGGGGACCCCATAGCTAACCCTTCTTTTTGTAGATAGAAACGGTTATTAAACCGGAAATAGTTTTGTTTCATACAGAGAGAGGTTCAGTTAAGAAGATCATTTGTTTCCCCGGGATGTAGACGACGTTTATCAAAGAGATCTGCGAGTATACGCAAACAGTCAGGGGATGGGACATTTGTGAAAAGACTATCAACGTCTAAAGATAACAATATGGATTTAGGAGGAATACGAATATCTTTAATTTTGGAAATGAGATCTAAGCCATTTTTTAGGCTGTAAGTGGGGTTGAATCCAGATTTCTCTCGAAGGAGGAAGTTTAATTTTTTAGCAAGGAAATAAGCTGGTGCACCAATATATGAGACAACTGGACGAATAGGAACATGTTCTTTATGTATTTTTGGTAACCCATATAAAATGGGTGCTTGAGGATTCATTGGAACAAGATTGCTCCGAGACAAGTTATGATCGGGAAAAACATATGATGACTGTTGTATACATAACTTAATATCCAAATTAAACTTTTTGGTTGGGTCAGACTCCAATAGCTCAAAGTCATCACCTTGGATAACATCGTTAACTTTCTGGCTGTACCCACTACTCTCCATAATAACAACAGTATTGCCTTTATCGGCTTTAGTAACAATAAGGTCGTTTTCCCTTATTCTCTGCTTTAGGGACTTAAAAACAGGGAACTCAGGATTGAAATGGGAAGACGTGGGCACAGCCCGAATTACATTAGCTACCA
Source organism: Parnassius mnemosyne (assembly GCA_963668995.1). NCBI lineage: Eukaryota > Metazoa > Arthropoda > Insecta > Lepidoptera > Papilionidae > Parnassius > Parnassius mnemosyne. The sequence continues at coordinate 13,026,893 of CAVLGL010000002.1, read as the reverse complement.
AACTTTTAACGATGTTATCTTTCCTCCCGATCATTTTATTTTATAACGCGGATATTTGCGAAGTAAATTTTTGTAAAAGCTTTTATATAATGGATTTCCGCAAAGTAACGCCTGATTCTATTAACATATCATTAAATCAAACTAAACTAAGAGCAGAGAATTACATCCATCTTCAAGACGCTGTGGCAAATGACGCTAATTTAAATCCAAATAACTTAGGTCGTATGGTCATTTTACCATCTTCATTTGTAAATAGCCCGCAGTACTTACACGAATATACTCTGGACGCGTTTGTTTATGTGCGTACACATGGTCGCCCTGACTTATTCGTCACCTTTACTTGCAACCCAGCCTGGCCCGAAATAGTCAATCAGTTGATGCCGGGGCAAAGCGCAATAGATAGACATGATGTAGTCGCAAGAGTTTTTAGACTAAAAGTTAAAAAACTAATGGATGTGATTAATAAAGGCCGAGTGTTCAGAGAAGCGCGCTGCTTTATGTACTCTGTCGAATGGCAGAAACGTGGACTGCCACATGTCCATATATTATTGTGGTTAAAAGATAAGTTACGACCCGATCAAATAGATAACATAATCAGCGCTGAAATACCGGATCCTAACATTGACAAGACTCTCCATGACATTATTGTAAAAAATATGATTCACGGTCCATGCGGACCCGAAAATCCACAGTGCCACTGCATGAAAGACGGAAAATGCACAAAAAAATTTCCTCGCAAGTTAGTGAAAGAGACCGTTCACAACGACCACGGATACCCGCAGTATCGTAGAAGAGCGCCAGCAGACGGAGGTCGAACAACAACCGTGAAGCTCCGAAATGGTAGCTACGTTACGGTTGATAATAGTTGGGTAGTCCCCTATTCACCAATTTTATCAAAAATGTTTAACGCCCACATAAATGTTGAGGCATGCAGTTCAGTACGCGCCATCAAATATATTTGCAAATATATAAACAAGGGTAGTGATCAAGCTATTTTCAATTTTAGAAATACTGATCTTGCGAATCCCGTAGATGAGGTACGAACTTATCAGTCTGGTCGGTATGTCAGCAGCAACGAAGCCGTGTGGCGTCTGTTAGCATTTCCGTTGCACGAAAGGCATCCCACCGTGACACATCTCAGCGTGCATTTAGAAAATGGTGAACGCGTTTATTTTAATGAACACAATTTCCACGAACGAATAACTACTCCGCCAAAAACCACACTCACTGCTTTTTTTGATCTTTGTATCAGAGATGAGTTTGCAAAAACTCTTCTTTATGTCGAGGTGCCGAGGCATTATACTTGGGATGCAAGTAGGAAAACTTGGAAACGCCGCATTCAAGGTACTTCAGTTCACGATTGGCCTGTCGTCAAATCTGGAGATGCTTTAGGACGAGTTTATACAGTTCATGTTAGTAACATGGAATGTTTTTGTCTACGCATGCTTTTACACCATGTGCGCGGACCTACCTCTTTCAATGATCTAAAAAAATACAACACACAAGATTATCCTACATTTCGAGAGACATGTGAGGCAAGAGGATTACTGGAGAATGACAACCATTGGGATGTGACACTGGAAGAAGCTGCTCAATGTAGATCAGCAGGCAAGATGAGAGAGCTATTTGCTGTATTAGTAGCGACATGTGGTCTTTCAAATCCTCAACAATTGTGGGATAAATACAAAAATGATATGACCGACGATATATTGCACAGATTACAAGAGCAAAATCCCAATGTCACGTACAGTGATTTAATTTACAATGAGGGTCTGACAAAAATTGAAGACCAGGTTAAAACAATTTCTGGAAAGGATTTATCAGATTATGGAATGATCAGACCACAGAGAACCGAGGAAATCAGTAGCGATTTAATACGGGAACTAGATTACGATACTGCTTCCTTACAACAACAATTGACAGAGTCTGTTCCACGTTTGATCCCAGAACAAAGGTTAGTATTTGACAATGTTTTCAAAAAAATCGAAGATGGCGAAGGTGGTTTGTTATTTTTGGATGCTCCCGGAGGCACGGGAAAAACCTTTCTTTTAAACTTGCTTTTAGCGCAAATCCGAAAAGATAAAGGAATTGCTGTAGCAGTTGCCTCTTCCGGAATAGCCGCCACTCTGCTCAATGGTGGTCGAACGGCACATTCGGTGCTTAAACTGCCATTAAACTTAGCCCATGAAGAAATGCCAGTCTGTAATATAAGTAAAAACAGCGAGCGTGGACGTATGTTGCAGCAATGTAAATTATTAGTTTGGGATGAGTGTACTATGTCCCATAAAAGAGCAATTGAAGCTCTAGATCGGACTTTGAAAGACATCAAGAGTAATCCAAATATCATGGGGGGGATGGTGGTACTTTTAGCGGGCGATTTTAGACAGACTTTGCCGTTTATCACTAAAGGCACCCCTGCAGATGAAATAAATGCGTGTTTAAAAGCGTCAACGTTATGGGTGCACGTAAAAACGTTTAGTCTGTCTACAAATATGAGAGTGCAACTACACAATGATGTACAATCTGGACAATATGCTGCTGCTCTTCTTAAAATTGGAGAAGATCGTATGGCAAAGGATGGTAATGGCATGATTACATTGGATCGTGAATTCTGCAATGTTGTGCATAATCCAGATGATCTAAATAACTTCGTCTATAGCGAACTGCTAACTAATATGAGGAATAGAGACTGGTTATGTGAAAGAGCAATTTTAGCGCCGACGAATGAAATGGTGGGACAGATAAACGAGCAAATTATGTCACGCGTGGAAGGTGATATTGTTGAGTTTCTCTCTGTAGACACTGTAATGGATACTGAACAAGTAACATCATACCCTGTAGAATTTCTTAATTCTTTAGAACTGTCGGGAGTACCTTCACACAAACTGAGGCTGAAAGTAGGCGTTCCTGTCCTTTTAATGCGGAATTTAGATGCACCAAGACTGTGTAATGGCACACGGTTGCAAGTGACACACCTCGGTCGCAATATTGTAAAAGCAATCATTATGACTGGAATGGCAAAAGGAGAGAACGTTTTAATCCCCCGTATACCCATAATTCCGACAGATTTGCCATTCCAGTTTAAGAGATTACAGTTTCCGCTGAAAATCGCATTCGCTATGACGATAAATAAAGCTCAGGGGCAAACATTAAAAGTAGCCGGCATTAATTTAGAAAAGAGTTGTTTTTCTCACGGACAATTATACGTGGCTTGCTCACGTGTTTCAAGTCCACAGAATCTCCATGTGTTGGCCAGAGAGGGAAAAACAAAGAACATAGTTTACAAAAATGTACTACAGTAATAAGGCCTCTTATTTTTAGCTTCCTACATTATTATACTACTTACATTAAGTTAGTACTTCCTACGCAGACGATGTTACGGATGTCACACTGTCTAACATCGGGGGTTGGCAGGTAGGTAGTTAGTAGTATTTTAAACCGATTTACATTATTTACTTTTTATATTTACTAAGGAAACATTCGGAGCTATCCATTATGTAGCTTAGGTTGCTTTTGAACAAATTTTGATGTGAAGTTGAGGACTGGAACACGATAGTGGGACATTGTTGCAGGGGGACTTATAGCCGGGAGAAAACAAAAAAACTTATGCGGACGAAGTCGCGGGTAAAAGCTAGTACTATAGATAATTAAGTAAAAGTAGTATTTATTAATCTTCTTTGTATTCGCTCTGCAATAGCTCGCCCAGTGCCAGTTACTCTTCCTGTAATAAAAACACAATTTTAAGATTATTCAAACATAGCATAATACTACAGATAATTAAGTAAAGGTATTATTTATTAATCTTCTTTGTATTCGCTCTGCAATAGCTCGCCCAGTGCCAGTTACTCGTCCTGTAATAGAAACATGCAATTTTAAGATTAACAAAGGTGATATTAGATTAAGACAACAAAGTCTAATCTAATATTACCTAAACAACATTATTACCTGTATCTTCCAAGCCATCATCATTATAGCTATCAACAATGATTTCTGTGGATGTGGTGACATATGGTTCCAGCAATCTATATTTAATACGCATGTTGTGTAGTACTGCACATGCATTTACTATTAGGCCAGCAGTGCATGGCTCATACATTAACTGGCGTTGATGAGACAGACACCTAAAAACAGACTTTAGCACACCAAAGCATCTTTCTATGATGTTTCTGGCTGAACCATGAGCATCTGTGTATCTACGCTCCGGCGTCCCAAGGTGTTGATTTTTTATTGGGGTCATCAACCATGGCTCCAGAGGATATCCATCATCACCTAAAAGTTTAAACATCGAAATTACATTCGGCAGTCTTACAGACATTCCATTCTAGTAAAATTGGTCTTTAACTTACCAAGTAACCATGTACGGCGATCCCCATTGTCAAAATGTCGCTTCATGGTTGAGCGTACAGGTGAATTTGCCCATATGTGAGCATCGTGTCTGGCTCCTGGCCATTTAGCATTGATGTTCAAAATTAACAGGTCTGGGTCATCATCATCATCATCATTACAGCCCTTCACAAGTCCACTGCTGAACATAGGCCTCCCCCAAAGAATGCCACAAAGCACGGTCCTGAGCCACCTGCATCCATCGACTTCCTGCATATCTTACCAGGTCGTCACTCCATCTAGTGGGGGGACGCCCTACACTTCGCCTGCCGGTACGAGGCTGCCACTCGAGAACCTTTCTTCCCCATCGGTTGTCGGTTCTTCGAGCTATATGGCCGGCCCATTGCCACTTCAGCTTACTAATCCGTTGGGCTATGTCGGTCACTCTAGTTCTACTGCGGATATCCTCATTTCTGAGTTTATCACGCAGAGAAACTCCGAGCATAGCCCTCTCCATAGCTCGCTGAGCGACCTTGAGCTTCCTCATCCGGCCAGCAGTGAAGGACCACGTCTCAGTTCCGTATGTCATCACTGGCAACACGCACTGGGTGTACAGTCTCGTTTTCAAGTTTTGAGGTATACCTGACGAGAAGATGTGCCGTAATTTCCCGAACGCTGCCCAACCGAGTTGAATCCGTCGATTGACCTCTCGGTCGAAGTTGGACTTACCTAGTCGGACTATTTGTCCCAGGTAAACATACTCGTCAACAACTTCGAGCTTAGTGTTCCCAACAACTACCGGCATAGGTGTGACATGGACATTAAACATGATCTTTGTTTTGTCCATGTTCATCTTAAGACCTATCCGTTGGGAAACACTATTGAGGTCATTGAGCATAGTGCTTAGGTCCTCCAGCGATTCTGCCATAAGGACTATATCGTCGGCAAATCGAAGGTGAGTGATGTACTCGCCATTGATGTTGATACCGTATCCTTTCCAGTCCAGAAGCTTGAAAACATCTTCCAATGCAGCGGTAAAGAGTTTCGGGGATATGACGTCACCCTGTCTTACACCTCTCTGCAATTGGATAGGTTTCGTACTCTGGTTCTGTACTCGGATAGCCATCGTAGCCCTACTGTACAAGCACTTCAACACTTCGATATACCGACAGTCAACTTGGCATCGCTGAAGGGACTGCAGCACCGCCCAAATTTCGACGGAATCAAAGGCTTTCTCATAGTCCACATACGCCAGACATAGTGGCAAATTGTACTCCTCGGACTTCTGTACAATTTGCCGAAGGGTATGTATGTGGTCTATGGTGCTAAAGCCTTTTCGGAAACCAGCTTGTTCGGGAGGCTGGAAGTCGTCAAGTCTGCGCGCGAGACGATTCGTAATGACTCTCGAAAACAGCACGTAGACGCGGCTCAGAAGGGAAATCGGTCTGTAGTTCTTCAAGAGAGCGTTGTCGCCTTTCTTGAAGAACAAGACCACCGCACTTCTGCTCCACGCCTCCGGTGTAATGCCACCATGGAGGACGGAATTAAAGAGCTTCTGAAGGACTTCAAGTACCGGTTTTCCACCCGCTTGCAGAAGCTCCGCTGTAATTCCATCCTCGCCTGGGGCCTTGCCGTTTTTAAGGTGCTGGAGAGCCATTCTAATCTCGCTCAGACTGACGTCCGGGATATCATCGGAATAATGTCGGATAAGACTCGCTCTTGGATCGTTACTCACACTTGCGTGCGGCTCCAACGATGACGTGTACAGCTGCCCATAGAACCTCTCAATCTCACTCAAAATCTCAGGTGCCCCGGAAACGATGCTGCCACATTCTGTCTTCAGCTTTGACAGTTGGCGCTTTCTGGCAGACAGATCTCTGGCAAAGACTTTGGAGCCTCGGTTCCGCTCGATCGCTTCTTCAATACGAGCTGTATTGAATTTGCGTAAGTCCCGCCGCATGCATTTGGAGATCTGTCTGTTCAGTTGCCTGTATGCTGTTAAATCTGTTGAAGAATGTAGCTTCATCTCCCGTCTAACAGCCATGAGATTAAGAGTGTGATCGGAGAGTTTTTGTGTTCTTCTGCGGCGGGTCTTGCAGAACTTAGCTCCGACCGCATGGACAGTTTCCACGAGCTTGTCATTCAAATCGTCCACTTCATTGCAGTCTTCTAGGCACTGAAAACGGTTTTGTAACTCGAGCTGAAAGGTTTCGGGACTTTGGATTAGAGCACGAGGGGGACGGAGCGTTGACTTCATTAGACGAGACCTCTCCAACTTAACGTTTAGGTTCAGTGTGCCTCTAACCATTCGGTGATCGCTGCCGGTTTTCACCCTCGCGATCACTGAGACATCACTGAACAGTTGTCGTCTGGTCGTTATAATGAAGTCAATCTCATTTTTTGTCGAACCGTCGGGGCTCGACCAGGTCCACTTCCTGTGGGGCCGCTTCTGGAAGAAAGAGTTCATCATAAAGAGTCCCTCTTTCTCCATGAAGTCGGCCAGCTGCTGGCCCCTTGGGTTCCGTTGCCCTATTCCAAATTTCCCTACTTTCAGCTCACCGTTCTCTCTTGTGCCTAGTTTTGCATTGAAGTCTCCCATTAACACCGTATATTGGGTTTTGGAGGAATGCATGGCTCTAGAGATATCCTCATACATTTCCTCCACCTCCTGATCGGGGTGTGCCGAGGTTGGTGCGTAAACCTGTATGACCTTCAGCGAATACCGTTTGGTGATTCTGAGTATAAGGTACGCAACCCTCGTCGACACACTCTCAATCTTTACAACGTTGTTAACGAGAGACTTGTGGACGATAAATCCGACACCTCCTTGGGACAGATGGTCGCCCTCCCGGTAATAGAGCAAGTTGCCGGATTCGAGGATTACCGTGTCCTCCCCCTCTCTTCGGACTTCGGATAATCCTATCTCTGGGTCACACACCTAAAATAATTTAAAATATACTTTTAATTAGGGGTGTACCTATTTGTGCTAATAAATAAGTAAATAGATTTATTTATTATTGATGATGATGATGTTCCAGAGTGTAACTAGGTGCAATAAAATTACAATTTAAGCCCTTAAGACTAATTAGTATAATTTAAACTTTTTCACCTAAACTGCTGAGTAAAATGTATCTAATAAGACTATTTTTACTATCAATAATAAGGGGAAGATACTTTGTTCATGTTTTCAAAGCAAGTTATGCAGTCTATAAATAGCCTTAAAACCTGTTGATCCCAAATTGTTCTCACTTAGATTTTGATATTAGATTACTCATAAACATGATAATTGCTATTAGCCATAATTTTACAATAACATGTTTGACTGTGAACTGTGCTGATTAAGCTTTTGATATTGGATTACTGAAAATATGTTATGAAGTATAACATTACAGAAGACACTGACTCCACTATAATTAATTGTTATTGCTGGTTAAACCAAGGTGTCATACTTTCAGTCAACAGACTTGTTTTAACCATCCTATAAAAGCCCTTGGATTTAGAATAAGATTTATTATAATTACAATTCTCATCATAGTAATGTTATCACTTAGTTAAGGAAATCAGTTTTGCACTGAAATATATAGCTATTATGTTACAATAATACATTATTGTAGTGTAAATTTCATGGAGACATATTTAGTTGTTTTAAAAAGCTTCAGCACCGCTCCTGAAACTTAACTAGCAAATAAATAGGTAAACAATAACTACTGAAGATTAAACTTACAACTTGTACATTTAATGAATGTCCCTCATGGTGACCGCTCACATATGCCTCTTCATGCAACTTTGGAGCTAGAATTTTTATGTGTGTGCAGTCTATGGCTCCTATCGCATCCGGAAATGGCTGTGGGGCATTCCTAAATTTTGCTTTAGCTGCTCGCCGCCCTTCAGGGGTCATAGGGAATTTTATATATTTTCTCAATAATTTTTCATTAATAGCTTCGGTTACAGCATGTACTACTCGGCTAACCGATTTTTGGCTCATGCTGCAACCCCACTGTAAGCCAACAGGTAGCTGATAGCACCCACTTGCATAAAATCGAAGTGCCGTCAGTAGCTATTTAGAAGAAAATGAAACTAAGAGTTAATACAAACGAAAAAGAGTTAGTTTTTAAAGGTATATAGGCATTTACATGATGACACTCACTTGGGACTCTACAGAAAGTCCGTACGGCCGTTGTTTTTGAAGAGATGGCCTAAGTGCACCTACGAGCTCGCTAAACATATCTTTTGTAACTCTGTAAAGGTACAAGAATTCACTATCCTCTAAATCCAAAGGATTTTCACTTTCGCGCCGGTTTCGTGCGATTTGCCGCCGCATAACCATAACACGCCTGTGTTCTAGCACTGATAAATCCCATGCTAGATATGATTCCGCCATTATTACTTAATACTTTTATAATTATATATTATGATAGAATATAGATTTTAAATCGATAAAACTCCAAAACAAATTTTTAAAGAGGCTTATGATCGTAACGTACACTTATCGGGCTCTCAAAAATGGTTGATAAAATATTTGCTAACATATCAATAGATTGTAAAGTTTTCAATAGTGTTGTTACGGTAACGTTATTAAATTGATAACTTTGACAGTAGAGACTACCAAATATTGTTATATTAGGATTGTTATGACTTAACAACCGATATTGGTTGTTAGGCTATCGCTATCTATGTCGAGACTGCAGGCACAGGTTGTCACTTTACCTTGTGGAGAATGTCACTCGACAAACCTTCTTCGCCATCAGGTGTTGGTTCTTCGAGCTACATGGCCGACCCATTACTGATTCGTTGGGCCATGTCGGCTATGACGTGTAATTTATGCAATTAAAATTAGGCTCAAAGTAATAAAGTTTCATGCCTGGTATACTATAAACTTACGCGAACGTGTAAGAAACAACCATAACTTGCTATTTAAAATTTATTTTGATTAAACTGTATAATTTAATATTTTAATTTCGTTTAAATTAGTGGTAAACATAAATATGAGCATTTAAAACAAATAAGCTTCAAACCTTTTTAGGGTTCCGTAGTTACACAAAAAGGGTTCCTCCCTTATAGTTTCGTCCGTCCGTTCGTCCGTCCGTTCGTCCGTCCGCGTTTTTACTCAGTGACCGTAGGTGCTTGAAATATGTAATGTGGCACAGTTATAGATATTAATCACGCCTAGAAAAACGTGAAATAAATTTTAAAATACCTTTTTACTCGTATTTTGGGTAAATACAAGAAAATGGAGGATGATATTTTTACCCGTCTATTACATAGCTTGGGGTATCCTTGGATAGGTATTTCAAAAATACTGGGGGTGTTTCACTATATCTTTTCGATTCAGGTGTTCTTTTGCGAAATATTTAGCTTTAAAGTGGTATTTTTCATTAGAGTTATGTATCCCCCTCCTCTCTACCAACTAAACAGCTGTTTTTGGAAATATGAAAAGTACACACGATAGTAGCATATATAATGAACTTGAAAACTATCCTAATTAAGTAGAATTAACAAGTTAATGAGTAATAGTCCACCAACTTATAAAATGCACTTGGATTAGTAAACATTTCGTTACATCTCCATAGAAAAGAACCTAAAACTAGCTGAATTATAACTTTGTAATGTTATTGTAAACTGTTAAAATATATTTCATCATTTTGGGAAGAAAACGACTTATATTTATTTATTTATCAACAAGTTACAAATAACATCTTATAATAAAGCAAAAACTTAAATCTTACCACCTCATTATAACGTTACATATCTAAGTGAATAGCTAATGCAAATCCAAATTTAAATGAGGTAAACAAAAAATATGTGCATTACTACTATAGCTTTACTTTTCCATTTGCGGGATAGGAAGGGAGGATCTTTCTTATTTACTTAACTACTTTCACTTATTTTATAGTTGGTAGTTGTATGACTCGTTTAAAGTATTCGTACAACCATATAGCCTCATACAGTTTCATTCGCCACGTTCTTGGTATACGCGGGCGACCTCAGGATAATTTAGGGCAGTGGTGGTTTACGTGAAGCTTTGTTACGGTCATATCCTTCGTTAAGTTCATACGGTCAAACCGCGAACTCACGTATTATGCTCATTATCAAGAAAGCCCAAGTATTGTGACGGGCAACTACGGAACCCTACCTCTACATTGTACGTGGCCGGACACGCACTTGGCCAGTATTTTTTTTAAATTCAGTAGTCGATTATTAGAAACCTTTTTACAACGATAAGATATAAAAATAACTAATACTAAAATAATACTGTTAATTATGTAATCAATTTTAATGAATACTTTATGTTAGTAAGCCACCAAACGAATTAATTAAGTAGATATGATTCAGCTTCACATTAACGAACGTATTTAATATCATCTCTTTGAAATGTCTCGCGTAAATAACATAAAATTAATCTCGTAATGAAATATAATTATGCTGACGACTATATTTAATTATTTGGCTTCAAAGGAGTTTCGTAGCACCATTTAAGTTGTAACATATACACAAATACATCCAATTTGTTTACAGATATAGCTTATTTTGAAAATATCAGTTTTGTCATTAAATGTTTGTCGTTTAAAGCTGGGAATGATCTTGTAACTTTTAAAAATTAATATACTATTATTATTAATAATATGAATGAATTTTATCTCAATTTAGTGGGATGGTAAACTAGAATCAGGTCCTTCCAAAGAGTTATTACCAAGGCAAAGTCAAAGCACACCAGCAGTTTAGGCGAGAAACTAATTCTTCTTTCGGGAATCCGTACATCTGTTCTCTTACCAATGCTGTTCAAGAGAACTGCCAGCCATCACTTATATCTTTGCACTGGGATGATTCGTTGGCTCAGGCCGCACAGGAGAAGGCTTTCTCATCAAGTCCAACCCGATTCTTGATGTCTATTCTGTACTGTTGGTCCTCTATGCTGAATATATGGATCACATATTACTGAACATCCACAAGTCCAGCCGTACGGAATGCCATCAATTGGGCAGAGTAAGTATGTTTCAGAGCTGGCACCGGTTCTTACACATCTTTACCGGTACACCTTTAGGCGTTGTCCCAAGTTCTTAGGATCTGTGTATCCGATCCCTAATAAAGGTAACCGCTCTGATCCGTCCAACTACAGACCTATCGCCATCACCTCCTTGCTCTCTTAAATGATGGAATTAGTTATTAGCTGCTAGCTCGTGAAGTACAGTTTCCTTTCCTTCGGGTTCCCTCGATTGGTGACTGTCTTTATATACTCGTATTTTTTACCTCCTTATTACAAAAAAATGTCATCTACTGACATTTAATTAATTTAAAATTTATCTTGAATTTATCTCGATATGGCGTTGCAAGCAGTCATAATTGATTTGCAATCACAAAAAATTGAAATGTGCAAGCAATGTATGCAATTTACTTTTAACGTCATGATACATGGTCTGCATATCCAATTTGAAAATAAATTCGGAATTTCGAAAAAAAGTTAAGTTCAAAAGTTAATAAATATAGTCATGTAGAATAATATAAAGTATATAAATATAGATGTAGATTTAAAAGAGAGTTTGTAGGAGGTGAGTATGTGGAAAAAATGGGCTATAGCCATAAAAAATCATATGGCTTCTGACGTATAATATCCAGATCCAGATCAGTTATGGCAGCAGCGTAAAAGATGCGAGACATCTATCATCGTCTTCAATCCGCCTGCCAAGTACGATGATTAAGGTGAAAATCCTCCCTAGAATTGGAAAGGCCCCACCCAGTAGTGGGCTTTTACGTGTTGACGACGAAGAAGAAGAAATGAGGAGTAAAATTAATGTTAGTTAAATAATATAATAATTTACTATACGTTTATTTTTTTTTTATAGGATCGGGTGACAAACAAGCACACAGTCCACCTGATGGTAAGTGGTTACTGTGACCCATAGACATCTACATCTATCCTCAATAAAGACTCAAGATGCAGATGCGTTGTCACCCGTGAGGACTAAGATGGAATGCCACGTTTCCAGTAAAAAGGGTATCCGGTTTTCTACACTCACCATACGAAACACAGCACCGTTAAGCTGCTATTTTACGCTGATATTCTGTGAGAGCGTGGTCCTTCCCCGATCGAGCCGACCCATTCGTGCTACAACCATAATATAGCTGCAGCTCGGCTCTACCACGCATAATTTTTGCTAAATACCTTATCCCGAAGGTAGTATTATTTAAAGTGTATTAATATGAAAATTTCGTACGTTTATAGGAAGCTTTCAAATTTCAAGCCAGTTCAGATGAAGCAAAAACAAATGTTTAATATTTTTTCATCATACGAAAGACAGCACCATTATGCTGGTATTATGGGAAGCTATAATTCTGCTGCGGTCTAGCTAACTCATTATGTTATAGTCAGAACAGAGAAATATCGCTCTAACACCTTAAGTTATTAAAATATAAAAACGAAAAACTGTATAATAGAGCATGTACGACGAGATGTCAACTGTAAGATTTTAATTTAAAGTTCTATCCTAGGTTGTTACACAAGAATATAATGCTCTTTTACAACTCTATAAATTTAAAGTAGGTTTGTAAGTTAAACTTGTTACTTGTTAAGCAAAATGTACAACGTACTAGAAAATACAGCATTAATAATCATCATCAACCCGTAAACAGTTCATTAAAGACGTTGGCCGCTCCTATATTAGCGGTTTGTCATAATCGTAAAATAGCAGCTTACCAGCTTATATTACCAGTTTATACCAGCGTAAAACAGCAGCTTAACACTGCTGTGTTACGTATGGTGAGTGTAGCGAATCGGAGAATCTTTTTATTGGAAAAGAGGCATTCCATCTTAATCCTCACGGGTGACAACGCATCTGCATTTTGATTCGCAAAAGAAGATAGATGTAGATGTCTATGGGCCACAGCAACCATTTACCATCAGGTGAACTGTGTGCTCGTTTGTCACCCTATACTATTAAAAAAAAAGGTCGCCACGCTTGGCAGGTGGATTGGCGATTGTGTCACCACACCTTTGTTCTTTTCTTATTTATTATGAATTTTTGGATATTTTAAATAGAGTTTCATTTTTATAAGGGACCATTGTAAATTATAATAATAATAATTATTATTATAATTCACCGTGTGATGGCGGCGTCAGGGAATCCATCGTCTTTTTTATCATAATATAAAGATCTCATGCTCATAGATTTTTTATTTATTTTTTACTTACCATACAAGCCCGTTATGCTATAGATATAATTACCGATACAGCTTATCAAAAGTGCACTGCTGAACAGCCTCCTCATAGACTCATCTCATAGGGCGCATATTTACCATAGAATTCACGCTTGGCAAATGGGTTGGCAACCGCAGTTTTTTTATATTTAGTTTTATTTAAAAGACGCTGCTACCCACGCTCTGGTTTGTTTCCCTCTGTCGCCTCTAACGACTCAAACGGAACGATATTCTTACACCACTACACACTATACTAGTAAATTTATTTTAGTGATTACCACGTTAAATAGTCATATAGGACAAAATTACCCAACTTTGATCGTCATCCGTCTGTCTCTATTAAAAGTTATATTTTATAGTATGCTAATTATAAAGTCATGCAAATAGTCATTATAACTATCATAATATTATTATAGGTAATTGTTTATATATATTTATCTTCGTATAATATATAAAAGTTAGTGCTTATGTTAGTGAACAAATGAGATCATATTCACACAATATATTTTTTGTTATAGTGATGATTCATAACTATGCTGGGATACAGTAGATAGGCGGTGTTGTAGTCAAATTATGAAAAATGCTATTTATATCGTCCAAAATGACTCAAATTCACGATATACATTGCTTTAGTGCCAAATAAAATAATATAACAAAGTCTGAATCCGAGAGGTGGCGATGTGGTCTAATTATTAGATATTAAATTAATTATTTAGTCTATAAAAAATTAAGGAGTTAGTCCGGGGCTGATAAATTTTTATTCCATAGAAGCGAAATGTCGTGCCTAAATCGAAAAGTATATAATATGAAATAGATGTTTTTCATTATATTAACATTTTTTTAATCTCAAACAAGTCACTTAACTGTAATTAATAAATAAAACTCATCGTGCCACTTACCGGAAACGTCAGAACAAAGTGTGCCCGACCAGCGAAATAAGGAATATAATGTATGAGATTGCCACAACCATAGCTCGTGCAGAGCTTAATTTATAATTGTGGCACATCTTAAACAAGTGATTGTTTAATTTCGAGAAGAAATGGGTAAATCTCAAAACAAAGTAACAAAAGCACATAAACATTTCTTAAAAATATATTTTATTTCTAGTTTACATTTATTTATGTTTAACCACTTTTAACTTATAGTTAAGGCAATCTTGTAGTACGGTGTGTAGATATGAAAACGTTACCTCACTTCTCGCTACTGTCGAGCAAAAATCACTAAGCACTATACATTTTAACAAATAACGTACAGCCATTCTCGAAAATGTTTCGGCAGGCACTGCACCGCTTGATCTATTCAATTTGTAAATTTTTTAAAAAGATAAAAAATTAAAACTACTTTACAAAATATATTCTCATCATGACCTTAAAAAATAAGCCCTTTCATTTGATATAATTATAATAATATTTATGATCCATTCTAACGAGCCCGTTAATATAATTCGTGTTTTCGCGCAATAGTTAAAATATGATGATGAAAAAAAAATAACACAATATTAATATAATATTGTGTTATTTTTTATATAAATATAATATTGTGTTATTTTTTTTTGTGCAATAGTTACATTACAGAATATTTACAGAGGTTAGATATTTATATTTCTATTTGAAACACCCGCCAAATTTCAGCGATTTCTTTTCTTACCATTTTACTTATAGTAAATTTAATGGCCATAGACATAGACCTAAGCGATCTTGCCTTAATACTTCTTATATTACACAAAATCAAACAATTGACAATATCAAATTAAAATATTATAAATAAGATATATATTCGTGACAATATTGTCTTAGTTAATAGTTAATAAATATTTAAGCACAAATTACAGGCAGTAATAAGTAATTATACACAATATGTACACATAGGTACTAATTGCTTTTCAATACCATAAAAACAGTTATCTTTATAAATCAGCAACAATCATTCTTAAAATATTAATAAGAACTATCGATAAATTTTATCATCGTGTGGTGGCATACTTATAAAATACGGTGCAGGTGGAGGTGGTGCTAAATAACGTACAGACCCAGGGCCTGAGTGCACCTTATGAGGCAAAGTTGCTGTCGAAAGCGAAGCTGGCGGTAATGTTGCTGCATAACCTGGCCAAGCCGGGCCCCACAAAGGAGCTGCACCTGCACTTGCACTATTTGCTAATGGACCACCCCTGTACGACGTTGTAGTCATTCTTAACCTTACGATGCATATTGCAACAATAAGAATTACTATAAATGCAACTACTCCTCCAACAATCCCTATAATAAGATTGTCGTCGTTAGAAGAAGAAGCTATTACAGGAGCTCCTTTTGGTTCACCAGGCAATTTTGTTCGTTCATGTGATGGAGCTACTGACCAAATTATATCGGGTTCCACTGAAGTCCTGTGAACAAGACGTGGTGAACTAGTAGTTGTTAATCTGCTTGAAGAAGACGTTATAGTAGTTCTTTTTCTCGTATCACATGACAGTTCATCACCACCAATTTCAACTAATAAATATCCAGCCAAATGATCAGGAGAGTGACATTGTACATCTTCTATTCCTACGTTTGGTAACCATCTACGCAAAGCTCTTGCATTACAGTCACAACGAATAGGATTTGTATCTAAACCAAACATGGAAAGATCTGCTCTACGGTCATCAAGTGCTACCAATAACTGTGGTTGTAACGTTGTTAACTGACTACCAGCCACATCTATGGTTATTTGCGATGATCTTGGCAACGGAAATAGTAGGGCCGGTGGCAGACTTGAAACTGATGTATTTCTAAATCTTACTATCATAAATGGAGACTTCAAACCAGCTAATACCCCGGAAGAAATTGTTTTTAATCTGTCTCCACGTATCCCTAACTCTTCAAGTCGTGGATGTAATGCAGATGCAAGCTGATCTGCCCCAATATTTGTATCTTTTACTTCAACGTCCAATTTTTCCAAAGCAAATAAGTGTTGTAATGTACCTTGCACGTCAAAATATCCTAATCGTGGGTAGCCATACGCTCGAAGCTCAATAAGATTAGGTAAAGACCTAAAAGTATTCTTTTCTATTTTTGTGCATTTATCTAGATACCTCATGTCCAAAATTCGTAATGACGAGAGACCTTCAAAATTACCATCCACAATCATCTTTATAGGATTATTAGAAATGTTAAGTCTTTGTAAGTTTTTAAGATTCGGCCAAGAAACTGCTAGTGATTTAGAAACATCTTCTATTTGATTGAAGGATAAATCTAAAGATTCCAATAAAGTAGTTCTGACAAAAGTTTTTTCAGTTAATTTAGTTATATTGTTAAATGATAAATTCAATCTGTGCAAAAATGGAGTTTCTAGCTGTCCAACAAATTTTATTCCAGTGGCCGCAAGATTTAAATCCCTAACAGTTTTTGGTTCCGTTAAGACATTATTTATTGTTTTTTCAGAAAGTGGATTAAATGATAAATCTAACTTCTTGATATTCACCATAACACTATCTTCTGCTTGTATATCTACAATTTCGTTATGAGAAAGATCAACGGACGATACAAAGAAATATTGCTTTTGCAATGCCTTCAGAGGAGGATGTTCAAATAAGTTATTACTCAAAATTATCGTTTCTAGCATATGCAAACGTGATCTATCAAATATATTTTCAGGCAACTCGTTCATCAGATTACCACTCAAATCTAATTTTTCTAATCTTATTAATCCTTCGAATAGTCTATCTCCTAGACGATCAATTTTATTGAAAGATAAATCCAAATGTTGTATTTGAGTTGAATTATGGAAAGCCATTTCACTTACACTTTCGATTTCATTTCGAGCTAACAAAACTGTTCTTAATTTTGGTAGACGAGCAAAATCCAATTCATCAACATTTTTTAAAGCATTGCCTGATAAGTCTACCAATTCCAAATATTGCAGCGTACTAATTAGTTCCGATGGGAAGAAATTAAACTTATTATTTTTCAATATAATTTCCCTTAATCGCGGATGTATTTTAAATGAAGAAGGAAATAAATAACTTAATTGATTATCAGAAATATCTATCACTTCTAAGCTTGTACCCGTATTAAAGAATTCACCTTTAAATGCATTTAATTGATTACCCTTTAATGACAAATACTGAATAGACATTACATTAACAAAGGCTGGTGTTTTAATGCTTACTATATGATTATATGATAAGTCAAGTACTGTGAGATTTCTGAGATTCTTGAAAGTGTTTTCTGATACCTCTTGTAAAAGGTTATTGGATATATAAATTCGTTCTAAACTAGGATTTTTGAAAATAAATTTACCGGTAAAGCTTTTAAGCCAACATAACTTATATCAACAACTTTTAGAGCTTGATTTTGACCAAAAACGTTTTGGGGCAAAACACTAATATGGGAATTATGACTCATATTTAAATGAACAAGGCTCGGAATCGATTGAAAAGCGTTTACAGGTATTTCAGATATTTGATTATCAGAAATATCTAAATACCAAAGATTAACAAATTTTAATTCTTCTCCCGTAAATCCTAAAATTTTATTTTGATTTAAGGACAAAAATTCTAACGTCATTTCTAAACCACCGAAAACCTCCGCTGATATTGAATTTAAGAGATTTCCAGACAAATCTAAGCGACGCAATGTCTTAAAATGCTCAAAAGCGGATGGCGGGAGCTCTCTAATAACATTCCGAGATAGAACCAAACTATCGATTCGATCGGAAACTGCCCTTAAGATATCACTTGAGAGAGCCGTTACTCGATTAAAGCCTAAATGTACTGAAACCAAATTAGGTAGGCGTGACAATGCCGTAGCAGGTATGAGAAGTATATTGTTATCGCGTAGAAGTAGCGTCTGTAAGCCTGTTAAACCATCAAAGGCATCATCTTCAACCTGCAAAAGATAAAATAATAGTTAAACCTGATGTAAGGAATTAATTACCAACACATTGTGAAAGTATTGTAAAAAATATATATAGTAACTCTTCTTCATTGAATACAGATTTATTAAATCTTTGACATGAGCATCAAACACCTTCTAAAAAGACTTCAGTTTAAATTAGTTTATTTCGAGTAGACTTACAGTTGCAGTATAATTTCTTAGAAATATACTTACAGTTCGAAGAGAATTTACACCGACATCCAAATAACGTAATTCCGTGAGTCCCACGAACGTCCCCGGTGACAGTTTAACAATGTTATTTCTACTTAAGTCTAGTACTTGTAACGAGACCAGCGAGCTTAAGTGACTATTGTCGATATTCTGTAAAGAAAAACTCATTTAGTTTTTGTGTTTGTAATGTTATGCCTTAATAATGCATTCGCAGGTTACTTTATACTTTCTAATATTCATTTGGGTGACTTACGACTTTATTAAATTTTAAGTATATCATATAAACTTGTTTATACTAAATAAATAATAAAAATAATTTAATATACCAATAAGTTTAGGTCTTGCCTCGGCTTGACTTTTTTGTTGTTTATATAAATATATTATAAATTATATTTCCCTCCCCGCAATGGGAGAGACTCACGTCTTGTCAAGTAACACTTACTTTACTTAACTTAGGGCTAAGTAAGCAATTGTAAGTATTATCTATTATAAGTGTTATAATAGATAATACTTATAATTGCTTAATTATAAGTATTATTAGTATTATTACAAATATTATCTAAGAACCATCACCGATGAATCACAAACCCTATACAGAAAACCATATTTAAATCGATCAAACCGTTTTGAAGTTAAATGGGATCATTCGTTTACGCACACAAACAACCTTTCACCCTAAAAGCATATACCTTCTCGGTTACGTCATGAGAAAAAATATGATATTCTTTGCATGTCGGTCACAATTATTAGTTTATAAAAAGTGTCTTATGTCCTTTGGAAAATTAGATTAGAATCCGTCTAGCTGTTTCAGAGTGATTAAGAGACAAACATCCATATAAACATATTTTTACATCTATACATCTATACAAATAAATAAAATTGAAGTGTCTGTTTGTAATGTCAAAAGTACAGTTTTTTACTAAATGCATATGAGAGTAAATACGATACCTATAACTAAAATACAATTTTTAAAATTTTTGTCTGTCTGTCTGTCTGTCTGTCTGTCTGTCTGTCTGTTTGTCCCGGGTAATCTCCGAAACGGCTGGACTGATTTTGACGGGACTTTCACTGGCAGATAACTGATTTCATAAGGAGTAAAATAGGCTACTTTTATTTTAGAAAAATAATCAGGGTTCCGCGCAGAAACATAAAAACACTAACACGCGAACGAAGTCGCGGGAAACAGCTAGTTTACAATATTATTATGATTATGTGATATTTTTTGAATTTTTTGGGGTAATAAAAATCACTCACCGTAATCATATTACTGGAAAGATTTAGCTGTCGCAACGCAGTGAAAGATTTCATGGCAACTGTAGGGAAATCTGTTATGAAGTTTTCCGAGAGATCTAACTTTTCCAAGTTTTCTATTCCCAGAAATACATCGCTGTTAAACTTTGATAGCCTGTTACGACCGAGATCGAGGACTTGCAAATCTCTCAAACTTACGAAGGCGCCTCCTTCTATCGTCGATATCATATTGCTGTGTAGATCTATTACTTCCAAGTTTTTTTGGGATATGAATGATGCTTGTCGTATTAAAGCTGAAAAATTCCACGTTACATTATTCTCAAATTTTAAGTATACCATGACATTTACTAATGGCTTATACACTTCAGTGTTTTAATATTGTTAAGGTATTTTATAATACTCAATTTCACATTATACTTTTCATAGCGAAAAGTAACATTTTAAATCACAATTTTAATCTAAAAATGTAATTTTGCAAGAAAAAACTTAAATAAACTTTGGCCATTTTACAAATACCAACTTCAACTTACCTATTCTGTTTTCCCGCAGCGAGAGAACTTTTAATGACTGCGGGCCGTTAAGGGACGATGATGGGACGGAAATCATATTGTTACGTTCGAGGCGTACGGTCTGAAAATGTCTTTTGCTATTAAATTATAATTATATACTTAAATTATCACGTTTGCAAATGTTCATCTGTTAATTTAGAATAAGTAGTAATCGACGTATTTGCTTACAAGATACGTATCTAACAATTTTTTTTTTCAATAATATAGGCGTTTAGTTATGAATTAATATAGGCGTGCATAATGTTTGGGTTTGAGTAGTAATTATTTAAAAATTCATTGAAAATTTGATTCGAATGAAAACATTTATTGGAGGATCTAATCCGCAATATTCAATCAACCTAAATTGCGACGATCACAGAAATTCCTCTTAAAAAAAACCCATATCCAGCAGTAAACTAAGTCATTAATCTCATTAATAACTACTATAACCTCTTTTACCTTATTTTAACCATGCAGGTCCATGAATACTAAACAATATTATACAATAGCACAATAATATATACGAGTGTAATACACAAATATAAAAAGATTGAAATCCCAGCCAAAATCCAATATTTGCTACTTTCTGCTTTTGTCTGTTCTTTGATTTTTACCGAGTTTTTATACTATATCCTAGCTTACTTGCAGTCTTACACCGTAAGCGTTAAATTAGGGCTCATTTCTATTGGTTAATAACTCGGTCGATACACTGCATGCGGGATCTCCCCGCAAGAAAACGACAAGTGAAATTAGCAGATCAACGACGCAGTTGATATACAGCATGTGGTGACTCTCCGTAAACATAATCCACAAGTGCATATGAAAAAGGTTTAAGAAATCTCCCGCGACCTTTATGACATGCATGTTAGAATCCCGGGTCCATTTCCTAGCAATTAATAACAATTAACACTTAAGTAAGGCAGAGCTTCTTTGCTAACGAGTACACTTGTGACATTAGAACAGTAGTTGTAATCCTGTGCAGTTACTGACTTATGACAATAATCAAAAAATCAAAAGATATCGCTGTGTTCAGTCACAAAAACATAATTTAATTAATTTATAAAACATAATTTAAAAAATAATTTTTTTATTAAATTTGCATAGCTATTTACAAGTTTATTTGAATTCATTAAATGTGTAAGGCTGAACTGACCTTAAGAACATCACAGCTAATAAGTAGGCCCTCTTCTAAACCTCGAATACTGTTTCCACTAAGATCTAATTCTTCTAACGCTGGCAAATTGTGAAATTCCGTAGTTGAGAAGATTGGATTTAAATTGTCTCCAAGTAAGTTGTCGGCCAGTGCCAGTCTTGTGATGTTCCCTCTGACTCCAGAGAGTAGACGATCAGGCAACCGTCTTAAACTATTATGCGAGAAGTCAAGTTCTTTTAGTGGAAGGCCATAGGATGAGAATATCTGAAAAGGATAAACATACATCCAAATATACAAATTGTATGTATTATTAAGAACATACACTCTTACCTAGGCATTTTATTATATTTGTCGAAGTTGACAACACGTTTTTGGCAATCTTATTTTATTAAGGTCCCGGGTTTGAGTCCCGGGTCTGGTCAAAGTCAGTTATTAGGTATTTCTGTAAGAAATTCCCAGCAAGAAGTCAGCAAGTTAGCGGTGTTTCACCCCCGTCTCGGAAAGCGCGTAAAGCTGCTGGTCCTGCGTATAATCTCTCTCCGGTCCTGTCGGATCACCATTCCATCGGAGTATAAGAGTGAAGGAATAGAGAGTGCACCTATGCTTGCGCAAACACTCGGTCAATATAATCCTGTCCTGCGCAGAAGCAACGGCTAGTCTTCGTTTAGACTGGCCGCCGTGGCCGAAATCGATTTGCAGGACATTATTATTATTATTATTGCGATCAGGTGGACAGTTAGGTCTTTTGTTCATCATCATCATCATCATTACAGCCTTTCATAAGTCCACTGCTGAACATAGGCCTCCCCCAAGGAATGCCACAAAGCACGTTCCTGAGCCACCTGCATCCATCGACATCCTGCATGTCCTACCAGGTCGTCACTCCATCTCGTTGGGGGTCGCCCAACACTTCGCCTGCCGGTACGAGGCTGCCACTCAAAAACCTTTCTTCCTTTTTTTATAGGATAGGGTGACAAACGAGCACACAGTCCACCTGATGGTAAGTGGCTGCTGTGGCCCATAGACATCTACATTTATCCTCGATCCTTGCGAATCAAAATGCAGATGCGTTGTCACCCGTGAGGACTAAGATGGAATGCCTCTTTTCCAGTAAAAACGGTCTCCAGTTCTCTACATACACCATACGAAACACAGCAGTGTTAAGCTGCTATTTGACGCTGGTATTCTGTGAGAGCGTAGTCCTTCCCCGGTCGAGCCGACCATTCGTGCTACAACTATACTACTAATATAGCTGCAGCTTGGCTCTACCACGTAAAATACTTTCTTCTCCATCGGTTGTCGGTTCTTCGAGCTATATGGCCGGCCCACTGCCACTTCAGCTTACTAATCCGTTGGGCTATGTCGGTTACTCTAGTTCTACTGCGGATATCCTCATTTCTAAGTTTATCACGCAGAGAAACCCCGAACATAGCCGTCTGCATAGCTCGGTGAGTGACCTTGAGCTTCTGAGCGACCTTGAGCTTAGTCTTTTGTTACTCAAATATTATAAAGATTAAAAGGTGCGATATAATCGTGTTATCGCTCTTGCGGCGTCTGATAGTTGTGCTTATAGCATTTGTATTAGTTTTTAATAAATAATTTATGTTATAAGTTGGATAAATATATTCAACTAGTCTTAGTTCATTATCGTACGAAATAAATGCAGCGAATATGTTATACACAAAACTATTTGTATTTTTTGTGTTAAATAGTAATAAAAGTTATCCCATGTTGATCTGGAGCTCTTAGGTACCATGTTTATGTGCGACCTATAACGTAAAATTTTATGCCAACTGTGTTACTTGCCTAGCATATCGTAAAAGGCGATTAATTGGATGATGGGTTTGTGACTTGTTAGGCGATCGGCTAGAAACCTATCACTTCTACAAAAAATGTATAATTTGCAACATCTTAGCAACGTCCCACAATTCTTCCCCTTCCCCTTCAGCCCGTAAAACTCTACAGCTAAAGATGAGCATCTCTCGTTGCAGGGAGGGTAAACCCATGGCACCCAAGTTGACGATCGCATTAGCAGATGTCTCACACTTTTGACGCTGCTACCCGTCGCTGGTGTGGGTATTTATTTCTCATGTTTACCAGATGGTTACACTGACATCTTTCCAGAGCCGTTAGATTTTTTCCCATGACTGAGGAAAATAATATATGGGGTAATAAATACTTTTACACCGCTTTCACACGTCTTTCTGAGAAACCTCTAATTATTGAGATGGTTTTAAGGCAGGAAAGAATCCTCTTTGCTACCTCCTTGCGTTTTTCCCTCTTCCCTTTATATGTTATAGATTTTTTAAGCAAATTTCTGACGATATTTTTCATAGTGGTCGAGCTCGGTTTGCTAGTGGACCAAAGGGTGCAAAACTGTCCTACATTGCAAAAGTTAAAGGATTATTCACAATAAGAAATTATTATATCTTAAAATTAGTTTTGTTTATAACTTTTAAAGTTTTAAACTCACGCACAGCGCCCGAGGAACAAGTAAGCCTTAAAGGAGCTTGGTATAACACGTTTATAACTTACAAGCTTTTTATTTACATAATTCATAATCTTAAATCTGCACTTTTGAAATTTTAAATAAAAATTAAGTCAATTAACTTTACGTAAGAAAATGGTTTCATCCATGTCAAGACATAACAAATAGTATAATGGTTGCGTTACGTAAAAAATACGAGTAATACCGTCACTAAAAGCGCATACATTAATTTTTTTTTGTTCGTACTTATTATAAAAAAAGGAAATAAAAATAATCAAATAAAAAAATCAAAATGAAGTACTTCAGAAGCAGATGTTTTTGAGACCATTACGAATCGTCTCGCACGCAAACGACATCTTCCAGCCTCCCGAACAAGCCGGTCTTCTAAAAGAATTTAGTACCATAGATCACACTTTTCAGCACAATGTACAATAGACAGAAGAGTACATCCTGCCATTTTATGTTGCGTATGTGGACTATGAGAAAGCCTTTGATTTCGTCGAAATTTGTGCGATGCGATTCGAGGCACCGACGAAAGGGACTACCCTTTCGTCGGTGCCCAGTCTTCTGTAGGTATATCTAAAAGCTGAAGTTTTATACATATCGTATCAAGTAACATACGTTAGTTCTGTTTTTTCTCCGTACAATGCTACTAGTCCATACTGGTCCTACGGTTCTATTTCAATCCGTGGACATTCTTAGAACAACAAGCTGTTACTGTACCATAATAGACGCGCCCCGAAATAAGTTGTTATAATGATGGTTGTGCTAGTCCGGAACCAGAGTACGCAACTTATCTAAATGTAGAGGGGTGAAAGAGAGGGTGACATTATATCCCGGAAACTCTTCACCGCTGCATTGGGAGACAGCAGTTTTCAAGCTATCGAACTGGAAAGGAAACGGTATCAATATCAAAGGTGAGTTCATCACCCACCTTCGATATGCTGACGATATAGTCATTATTGCAGGATGGCAGGAGGACCTCAGCACTATGCTCAATGACCTCAATAGTATCTCTCAATGCAAAAATCTTAAAATTAACATGGATAAAGCAAAGGTCATGTGTAATTTACACTTCACACCTATGCCGGTACGAGTAGTTATTGGGAGTACTACGCTCGACGATATTGACAAATTTGTTTACCTAAGACAAATTGTATAATAAAGACTAATAATAAAGACACGTCTTCGTATTATGTATATATTTATTATTATTATGTAAAATTCAATTAAATAAATAGATAAAACCCAACCAATCTGAAACCCTCGGTGAGGGAGACCAAATTACTGAATGATAGGGGGAAAGGGAGATAAACCGGCGGACGATGGAGGCAGCGTCAATGAGCACCGCCTTCTACATTTCAGCCCGAAGTAGTTCGTAACGGAGTTCCAGTCGCCGCAGATGACTCGAGAGGTGGACCGGGATAAGCCCTTTCGCAGAAACGACTACGGGTGTAATTTCGGTTTGCAGACCCCACCACATGTCCGTCACCTCGTGAGTTAGATCCAGATATACTGTTCAGTTACCTGATTGGACGAGCTTCTCGTCCTATGGATATCTAAGTCATACTCAACATCATGCTGGCCAAATATATGCTTGATTGTGTCAGGGCTATCAACACAATATCTGGCTTATTCTCAAATCCTGTACTTGATAATAGCCCGGTCCCAATAGAGTCTGGCGCGGTCATTTTAAGTACGGCTTTCGGCAAATACATGTCAATTGGAAATTTCTACTTCAGCACTTCTAAAGCAGGACATTGTTTTCTACTTCTCAATACGTAGTTATCAGATCATGAATGGCGTCCGTAACTTGAACGTAAAAAGAAAATGGAATTTGTATTACAATTACGAGTATAACCAATACAAATTTAGAACATGGTAGAGCCATGCTGCAGCTATATTACATTTATAGCACGAATTGGTTGGCTCGACCGAGGAAGGACCACGCTCTCACAGAATATGTATTTTGTATAGTTAGAATAAAGAACCGGAGACTCCCTTCACTGGCAACAAGCCATTCCAACTTATCCTATTAGTGTTTACAACGCATCTAAATTTTGTAGGTCTTATGTTTCTTCACTTACTTCTTTAAAAAAAAAGTTCATCTTCTTTTTTATCAACCTAGGATTTTTATTAGGTATTTTTGTGAAACAGCCAGGCACGTATTACTTTGATTTTGCAATACAGCGTTAAATTAGAGCCTGTATGAGGTATTCCATCTTATTCCCCAGAGGTGACAACGACATCTTTAGCATTCTTTTATTGAAGTTGACTGCAGGTGTCCATAAACTACTGTAACCATTAACCATCAGGTGGGCCTTGAATTCGTTAGTCACTTTAGTTTTATAAAAAACAAATCAAAACAGTTAGGAAAAAAAATTGAGATATTTCCCCTTACACTTATTGTATTTTTATAATAATTTTTTGCATTCTTAGTTGTAATTATTTGTTCCTATCCTGTCCCTCAAACCCCAACAATCAATTCCCGTCACGCCCATTTTCGCAAGTATCTAAAAAATATAAAATTTGAAGTATCATGTAGTCTATAGAACTCCACTTCGGCTGGGGCGGTAGGGGGACTGGACACCTTTTCGCCGTAATCCACCAACACACAACCGAAGTTGACTCGCCAAGCCCACTCGGGGTAGCCATTTGGCCAGTCCTTCACCCCAGACCAGCCATGTGGGTTTCCTTAGTCCACGGCTACTAAGCCCCCCGCCACGACAAGACGGGAACCCGTTCGGGGGTAACCTAAGCTACTAAGTTAACCAAATCTAACTAATATTACTATTTAAGACATTTCAAAAGATTTGTTTGAGTTTTATTCAAAGAATTAAAGTAAACTGTGAAAACTGTCGGTAAATTATAATACAAAACATTTTTCAACCTTGATTAAAAGTAAAACTAGATTAGTATTGACAACGTGGTGACATTTTTACTATGGTTTGTACTTTTTATTTTCTTGTAAATGATCCATAAATGTAACGTGTATGTATGTTATATAAAAAGATACTTTCCTTGATGTTTGGTACACTGCACTTGACTGTCATTAAAAAAATCGTAAATATTATTTATTTATTTAGACTTACCAACTAAGTACATATAATAACATTTCGGCTACATTTTGTTATAACATTATATATATGTACTTAATAGGTGAGTACAACACTTTAACATTAACGCAATTATTTTATTTAAAACAATACTAAAAATGTATGTGTGAGATTTAAGTTTTGTTAGAAGAAAAGACATATTTTTTTAAGTAAAACTATTCCATTAGTCCAGGGTAGAAGCTATAACCATACCAAGTTTCAGCAAAATCCATCCAGTAGTAGTTTCAGATACTATTGTGTTCAAAGGAACAACAAAGAGACAGACAGATGGACAAAAAACAAAAAATAACTGTTTTGGTTTCTATATCGATAAAAAATAATGTATTTGTACTAATTTGACGAAAAGTTTTATTATAGTGTGGATACATAAAATAAATTACGTGGATATTTGTCAAGATTCAAAAGTGATCCTTCGTTTTTTACATAGGAATGTATCTTATCGATCGAGGTAAGAGTTGATAACCTGCAAAAATAAAATTAGTAAAACGTCCTTGTAAAAACGGATCGCGATATTGGGATCGCGTTTTAACCTTTCTGAATATTTTTATAAAAAAGTAATCAGGGCATCGTTTTCCGACGTTATTACGCAATTTTTTAAAATATGAAGTTATATATTGTATATATAAATTAGCTTATGTAAAAAGATTAATGTATTTGTAATATGCACGACAAAACGGTAAAGGTTCACATTTTGACTGCGGGTGCTATCGGGCGATCAGCTTGACCAGTTTAGCAAGTAAAGTTTACTCGAAGGTTTTGACACGTAGAATGCAAGAGAAATCGGAAAGATTTCTATGGGAGGCACAATGCGGATTTAGACCTGGAAGAGGATGCACGGATCAAATGTTTTCTCTCCGTATAATCACGGAAAAGCTTCTGGCTGTTAACCAGAAGATTTTCTGTGCTTTTGTGGATCTTGAGAAAGCATTTGATAAGGTTGTAAGGAAGAAAATGTGGGAACTGTTGCCGGGGTATGGTGTGGATGGCCGATTGCTAAGGGCTGTGCAGTCTCTTTACTGTGACTGTAAAGCCTGTGTGCGGGTAGGGCATGACCTGTCACCCATGTTTAGCGTCCAAAAGGGCGTAAAACAGGGTTGTGTCATGTCTTCCTGGCTGTTCATACTGTATCTCGACAGCTGTTTACAAAAGCTGAAAGATAGCTGTTTGGGTGTGAAATTGGTTGACATTAAAGTAAATTGTCTGCTGTATGCTGATGATGCAGTGCTTATTGCACCATCAGAGGCAGAACTGCAGGCATTAGTCACGTGTATGAAAGAGGAATGTGAAATTAAAGGTCTCCGTTTGAATGCTAATAAAACTAAGGTTCTGGTATTTGAAAGGGACGAAGAGAGAACGATGTGTGAAATATGGGTAAATCAGGAATGTCTAGAACAGGTAAATGAAATTGTATACTTGGGGAGTGCTTTTAGCCGGGATGGAAGATGTGATTTAGATGTGGACAGGCGTGTCGCTGCCGGGAACAAAGTCAATGGTGCCCTGACTGCGTTAGTCAAAAGGCAAGGCGTAGCGAAGAGTGCACGCCTTGCAATACATAACGCAGTGTTGGTACCGACTTTGTTATATGGCAGCGAAACCTGGGTATGCCAGAAGAAGCATAAAAGTAAGTTGAATGCAGTGGAGATGCGATCTCTTCGTAAAATGTGCGGCGTTACTATGGCCGACCGAAAGCGAAACGAAGAGATTCGCAATATGGCAGGTTTGAAAGATGACCTTATCACAAAAATTGATAAGGGCGTGCTTCGGTGGTTTGGGCACGTTGAGCGAATGAGTGAAGACCGAATGGTGAATGAAGAAAATATATAGCGCGAAAGTTAATATTAAAAGGTGTCGAGGTAGACCGAGACTAACTTTCGAAGACCATGTGAGCAAATTGCTCGAAGAGGGTAGGGTCAAGAGTACTCGGATACCTAGACGTGCATGTATGAAGAAGATAATGAATCTGAAAGAAGCGAAAGAGATATGTAAGGATCGTGACACTTGGCGATCTGTTCTCTCTGGCTACCCCGTCAGGGATTGTGCGTGAAGATAAGTAAGTAAGTAAGTAATATGCACGAAATTCATTTCGTTTTAAAAAAGTTGACATTCGTAAATGTGAGATGTATTTCTTGTTCAGACAGTTAACGAAATAACTGTGTCGCATTTGCAAAAGATTTATCGACACCTTGAACTAAACTGTTTGTCAACTGTTCCTATTTAAAAACTGTAAATGGCGATGATGAAGATAAGTCCTTCTGTGGTTATTAGACATGCTTAGCAATGGTAGTTTCTTATTATTTTTTGATTTGTCATCAGAAAGATGCCGCTGCCCTGTTTCAGTTTACGAGGTAGGTCCATGCTGCAGCTACGTTATGGTTGTATCACAAGTGGGTGGCTTGACCGGGCTTGCCTGGTCAAGCCAACCCATTCGTGGTATGTGAACTCACAGGAATACCGGCGTAAAATAGCAGCTTAACGCTGCTGTTTTTGGTATGGTGAGTGTAGAGAACCGGAGACATTTGTTACTGGAAACGAGGCATTCTATCTCAGTCCTCAGGGCAGTAGTCACAACGCATCTGCATTTTGATTCTTATTTCAAGATAAATGTAGATGTCTATGGGCCAGAGCATCCACTTACCATCAAGTGGGCTGTGTGCTCGTTTTGTCACCCCCATTCCATATAAAAAAGATGCATTATGTGGCAACGTAGTCCTTTCTAGGTCACGCCTACCCCATCGTGATGCAATAAAAAAATAGTTGACGCGAGGCTCGACCATGTTAATTACCTACTTTAAAAAAAGGTGAATTGAACAGGTATTCGAAGAGCTTTAGAGCACACTGTAACTAGAGTCCCGGTAAAACGCGCCGTTTAACCAACTACTACACCACAACGTGATTATAAAGCTTACTATGAAAAGTATTTTTTTTTTTCTCTTTTTTTATAAAAACGTTTCCCCCACACTAGGATTTTCTCCTGTATCGTGGAGGCAGTTTACAAACACAAATTTAACGAGGACAAACATCCAGACCCGGAACAATCATTTGTAGGCCATACAAATACTTGTTCCGTGCGGGATTCGAACCCGCGCTCCCCAGCGCAGCAACTCATTGCTAAGCCACTGCGCCACGGAGCCGTCTTATATTTTCTTATATTTTATAAAACTAACCTGTGTAGGTAGTGATTGCTGCCCAGCCCAACGTTGACTGAATGAAACAATAGGAGCACCGTATGGCAGAGGTGGATAATCACCAGCGAACACCACTCTGTCACAATTCATCAGGATACCAAGTTGTAACGCGCGGTCAACCTGCACCTTGCAGCGGCAGGGGTATCGCAGATCGTCGTTAAGTTCCGAACATGGGACCCAATTCTGCTGACCCATGCTGCAGGTCACCATAAGGAGTAGAAGCACCTTCTTCATTTTGTTCTAAAATTAAAAAATATTTCCATATTTAGAAAATATGCCTAACAATAATACCGTCGTAAAATTATTTTTTAAACTTTTTCTGATTGAAAAATAAACAAATATATAAAAAAATACAATACTCGTATAATAAACTTCAATTTTATAATCTCTTTTACACAAAAAATTTAAACAATATTTTAAAAGTATAAAGTTATTAAAAAAAACAACAGTTGTTTAAAATAATTTTAAGGAATAAATATATTGCGATTAATTAAAATCCCGCCGTTTCAAGTGCTTTATAACACTCGTTATCATTGAATTGCTCAACACCCTTACGTCATCATTAACCCGGCTACTCTTAGCTTATAATTTTTCTTTATAGTTGGATTTACGCAAAATCTTTAAATATAATGCTATGGCATGCTTTGGCTTGGTTTTAATTTTAATATTGTTAGATCCCAAGTAAATGATAGCACCCAGCCATTCTCTACTAATGAAATTTGAATGTTTTATTTAAATTTAATAGCATAAATTAATGTTTGTAGTACATATATTAAAATTGCACTTTCTATTCCGTCACTCCCATAGTCCGATGGAAAGGCAATCAAAACGACTGAATAGGGGTCAGGTACAGAGCTCTACGTGTTATCCTGTTAAATTACTTACATACTTCGGCCATCTATTGAGAATTTTTGACTGAAAACCCAAAACAAATAATATGATTTTGACTCGCCACAGGATTCAAACCGGAGACCTCATAATCAGCAGTCTGGCTTAACACGACTAGAAAAAGTTTATTCGTATTTTATTTGTATAAAATTGAAGAGAAAATTCTTTGGTTGTACTGTTTGTATTTGGCTGGTTTTAATATCAATCAATACAAATAGGACATTAAGAAAGAGAAAAATAAAAAGTAAAATCACTTTCCCGATAGTTTATAATTGTTTTTCTGTTCGCCAAAATGAGTAAATCTAACGAATAAATTCGATACATTCTGAAGTTTTATTACAATAATTTAAAATAAAAAATTTTGTACAGCCGACTTCAATATAAGTTATTAAGAATAACTCAAAACTATTGGTCTGACCTTGATAAAATTCATATGGGACCACACGAGAAGTATCAAAAATCGGTTCACCCAGTAAGAAGTTATGGGGTAACACACATTAAAAAAAAACATACAGTCGAATTGAGTACCGTCTCCTCTTTGGAAGTCGGCAGAAAAAAAGGGAAAAAGTTCGTCTCAAGCCGCGAAAAAATTTGTAACGTTTATGGACCTATTGCAGTATCAGTAGGAGTAGCACAAAGTTGATTCAAGCATTTTCAGTCCGGGTATTTTGAAGTCAAAGATGCAGCTCGCTCTGGTCGCCCTCATATGGATAAAATCGATTCCATTTTTGAAAAAGTGGAGCAAAATTCCCGACTGTGTCGTAACCATGAAGAAAATACAAAGTAATATGAAGCTAATACAAAGTATTTACTTTGTATTTGCTTCATGGTCGTAACTACTAATAATTTAGTAGTTACAACACAGCCGAGGATTGACTTCAAAACAGTTTAGACTCATTCGAAAAAGTCTGACTATAC
This sequence comes from Parnassius mnemosyne, assembly GCA_963668995.1. Lineage (NCBI taxonomy): Eukaryota > Metazoa > Arthropoda > Insecta > Lepidoptera > Papilionidae > Parnassius > Parnassius mnemosyne. The sequence goes on along the minus strand of CAVLGL010000002.1, from coordinate 12,994,750 downwards.
AAAAAAGCATATTTGGGTACCACACGAGCTCACTGAAAGAAACCTAATGAATCGTGTACTCTTTTGCGATTATCCATTGAAACGTAATAAAACTGAACCATTTTTGAAAAGATCGATCACTGGTGATGAAAAGTGGATCACCTACGACAAGAACGTGCGAAGAAGGTAGCGAAGTTTTTGAAGAGTTTGATTCTTAATCGAGGATAATAGTAGATGTCTATGGAGCACAGCATCCCCTTACCATCAGGTGGATTGTGTGGTCCCCCTTTCTATACAAAAGGTTCTCGAGTAGTTTTGAGCCACCTGCATACATCGACTTCTTGTATCCTGCATCTCTGACCAGATCGGCCGTCCATTTGGTAGGCAACCCCTCGAGAACCTTTCCTTCAAACTAAATGGCTGCCCTATTTCACTTCAGTTTATTAATCGGTTGCTCTGGTTCAGCTGCGGATATCTTTATTACGAAGTCTATCACATGGCTCGCTGAGCGAACTTGAGCATCCTCGTACAGGCAGCAGTAAAGGATACCCTCTTAGATACCTGAGTCATCAATTATTTTAAGAAAAAGAAAATTGTTAAATAAAACTAATTTTACGGATTTTATCGCGTATATTAACTTATTTTTAACTTATTTTTATATTCCCGACGTTTCGGGTGCTTTCCAGCACCCGTGGTCACGGGAAGAAATCAAAAGAAAATTGTATAAAAGTCATAATATAATTGGGCAAAAAGAGACACAATGCCTAGACTTAGAAATTTTAAAGGATATACGCTCCGAAAAAGATTACCCATCCTATATTTACAAAGCCGAACGTTTCGTACCTTAATAATCTTATTATCTATTAAATCGGCTCTAAGCCTCAAACCCAAACAACCGTAACATATGCGGATAAATAATAAAATAACGAAAAGAGGTCATATGACAAGGCGTAAATTTTATTTTTATTTCGTAGTTAATGATTTATTATCTTTACGCGAACACTACACATTGAAAAAACTATTTTTACGGATTTTATTGCGTTTAATTTACTAATTTACTCCTGACGTTTCAGGTGCTTTGCAGCACCCACGGCCACGGGGGGATCTGAAGTGTTTGACGTCCCGATGTCAAAGTTAACTCGGAGTATCTTCAACTTTTTAATTATTACTTTTGGTGCGATCTACGCAGAATGGCTATATATCAAATGTCACACGAATCACAGATAAAATTAGCTACATCTTGAAGCGAGCTTCTATTAGAATATTTTACAAGCCACCGAAGCAGATTAATCAGTTCTTACCATCCGTTAAGCGTAATATCCCTCAATAATATGCAGGAGTGTACAGCTATATATACATATATATCGACATAATTACTTATATATTTTGTATATTGTACGCTTCATAACGCAAAGCGTTATTAGGCAGTGCATTACTCTAGACACGTCAAGGTCAAGCAATTTTGTGTGCTTAAAATGCTTCTAATATAACTGTTACGGCCTACGGCTGCTCCCTTAAAGGATCCAATCCTCTGGGGCCCATGAGCAGAAGACTTCCCGAGCAAACGTAGGTCGGGCCTCAATGTGGCCACGTGGAATCTCTCGAATTACACTAAAATATATGGGGGAGCGTTCTATACTACGGCCAGTCGACCGGCAGAGGAATTAGGCGGAGCTTACTTACCTATATCCAAGGCGACTGGTCCCTCCGGAGTCGGTCAGGTCATATGTGGTTGTGTAGTGAAAGGGAAATAAGTGATGTGATGTGTATCTGGGTGTGACTGATGGTGATTGAACCTAGACCTTGGCCGTCGGCAGCAGCCCGAGCGTCGACACCGCTCCAACTTGAGGGGGGCTTCACAGTCACTTTCTTCTTTCGTCACGTTGACAGTCAATTAACTCTATCGTACGATTTACTAACTTACAGAAGCCACTAACTATCGCGGGTTATAAGGTTAACACACAAAACGCACACGGAGTTTACAGTTTATTAAAGGTCACTACCGTTTCGCGTCGCAACAGTTAGTTCTAGAATATCAGAGGCCACACTAGCTAATATTGCCTAATGCACTTATGCAGATTCTGAGTCAAACACAATGAGTCCCTGGGAAGCTCTCCAGCAGGAATGCGCGTCACAATGATAGACCGTATATTTACTGGCCGCGCCGAATTATTCCGAGTTCCCTAACAGAATACAGCGTGCCAATCGTTAGCACCGCTTATGGACGACTGACGCGCTTGCGACCCGCGCGCCACTTGCTGCGCTCGGCCTAACTTCAAACCGGTATCGCCGAGCGGCGCGCCCTCTAACGTCAATCCCGAAATCAGCGTTCGGGCGTAAACAAACCCCCGTCCCGGACATAAGGATTTAGGTCCGCGAGCAAACCGGTCAGCGGGACAAGGTCGCGAAGGCAAGTTGCAAGACCGAATTCACAACCAAACTAGGCCACCTTAGGCAACCCATCATATCTTGCAACCCTAACCAACGCCTCAAAAGATAGCCCTAATGTGGCAAGCCGGAGGGTCAGCCTCTACTGGATGCCCCTCCTGGGCATCGCAGCACTTTAACAAGTCCTGTACTGGACAGAAGTCCGACGACCTCCTTCAAACACCTATCTGTGCCCCTATGATTAGTTCCGCAATCCAACCGGATCAGCTCTGCAAACAGCGACGCTACACGAAGCTGCCCAGACAAATTTTGTGCCAGCAGTTGCTTCAATGCAGAGCGCACCCACAAATTCCACATGAACGTCGTCTGTGGAGAGCTGAACGAAACGCACAGATAGTCCCTATTATGAATTTTCAACCAGTAGGCCTAGCCAGGCCACCCACCATATTATCATTTACTAACATAGTGCGGCAGCTGATTTCAATCTGATAATCTCCAAAACTACGAGTAGCTAGCCTGTTAGGCAAGTAGTGCTATGCTCATATTTCAACTAATTTTTCAAAAGCATCAATGTTCAACTACAGAATTAATTCAACCAAATTAATCACCGATGCGCATAGGTCAACTTGCAAATTAAACAAAACAATAACGTAAGGGACAGCCCTACTTCTTCGCAAAGCAAAATGATTAAACACTTTCTATGTATATGTTACATAATTTTTCAAATAGCGCGCCATTCAATTTCCTTTCAGCAAACAGACGCAACAATCAAATACAGTGATTAAATATATGTACAAAATACATGCAGTAGCATTTAAAGGAGAAGATTAAATTCAATTCTTTTAATTTAAACCGCTACAAATAGGAAAATTTCGCGGAAAGCCCAAAGCAGTTTTTTAATTTTAATTCAAGTATTTTTTGACTAAGTGCTCGACCAAACCAAATCTAATACCCCTTGACAGCGTGATTCAACGCTCCAGGGGGGCCCTAATCTTCCCACCACCAAGGAGAGGTCACATGGCGTGAACCCGAGATCAATAGAGTGCGAGCGCTAACAGTCGCCACTCGGGTTGTAAGCCTCACTGAGGACGTCGGCAACAGAACACCTTAACAAGTGGACTGTTGACGGCTTAAGGCTCAGTGGAGGCGGCCGTGGTGGGAGCTATGGCGGCAGCTAGCAAGGGCCGCCTCCATCAAATGGGAAATAGTGGTACACCAGTCGCGGCCACTCAGCTAACGGGAGTGAGAAGGGTCCAGCGGACCGATGAGTGGCCGTGAAGTTCCTCTTCACACGCTGAGGGGGGGCGATGACACCCCCGCCCCTGGGGGAATTACCCCCCGACTGGTCGGAGGAGGGACCCCTTCCAAACCTAGGGGCCCGGTGGCTGGCCGGCGGGCGCCGAGAGTCGCCCGGCAGAGGGCGTGGCTGAGCGCCCCCGCCCGTGGGGGTCGAGGGCCTGGCAGAGCCCCGAGAGGAGATGCCGTTCGCACCCAGGCACAAAACGGCATGGTGATTGCCCTGGCAATGCAGACAGGGCCGTCGATGCGGACAGTCTCGCTGGAGGTGCCCTCCCAGACATGACCAGCACCAGCGGCGCTCCTTGGCGATAGTTCGCCTCGCTGGAACCGGCTTACCTAATAATTTCGGGCACGACGTTACCCGGTGATTAGATGCTCGACAATAGGAGCAGGGGGGGGGGGGTTGACGACGACTTGCCTGGCGGGTTGAGCCTCTCACTGGGCACGTCTCGTAAGTCGTCAACGGTGCCCGCCGCGTTCTCGATCTGCCGGCACTGCTCCTCCAAAAACCGTAGCAGGTCAAAGAATGGCGGAATATAGGAGGCCTCGTCCCCGCCGTACCTCTCCTCAAAATGGATTCGAAGGTCGAGAGGTAGACGGAACAGCACGATGCGAAGCAACAAAAAAGCCCATTCGCCCACTGGTAATTCCAGCCGCCTCAACGTATTACAGGCCAGTAAGACTGGATCCAACAGGTCCGGACGTAGTCTGGCCCGGTCACTAAGCAGCGGGAGGCTTAGAAGCTGCTTAACATGTTCGTCCGCAATTCGCCGGACGTTGACGTATCTTCTTGCTAAGAGGTCCCGAGCAGTCTGGTAGGCGTCGTCCGACAATCTCAAGTGGCTGACGACGCCCAGGGCCTCCCCCTCCAGTGAGGCCAGGAGGTACACCATCTTTTGGCTCGGGGTCAAGTCACTCCGGGCGTCCACTAGGCTGTCGAAAAGACCTACGAAGGTCAGCCATTCGGAAAGGACCCCGGAGAACTTTGGCAGGTCCAGAGTTGGGAGTCGTCCCAACTGCTCCGGCTGAAGCTGCTTCAGAGAGGACTCGGACAGGTCACTCATCCGAGCTTCACGGGCCTCCTCGGCATACCTGCCTTCAGCCTCGATCAACTCGTCCGTGAGCCACAAGAACTGCTCATAGTCCGCGAAGCAGGAGTCCAGGACTCCCTTCTCCACATCCGAATCCTCGAGCTCAGCGTAAGCCTCCTCCACTGCGGCTCTTCGAGCATCCACCTGCTCGAACCGCTTCATCAAGTTATGGACCCTATCCGGTCGACCTATCAAAGCATGGGCGCTTGTGGCCCAGCGTAGCTCAGTCCGCAAACAACGGATCAGTAGCTTGGGCGATGTCATCACTATTAAATGCAAATTACGATGCGGCTTGAGCACAGATTACAAAGATAACAAACAAAAAATACAACAAAAATTAACAGTTAATAAATGCAGTTCCTATCAAATCGCGTTGAATAGAAATTACACAAATACGAATTATTACGTATCAACCAAATACAAGTTAGCACAAAAGAAAAGACACAAATCAAATTGACAAATAACAAATACTAGTGCGATCAAATCAAGTTAAATTCAAATTGCGCAAATACAATTACTACTCTTTAGTTCAAATACAATTACAGTATAAACGAAGATACACATCACGGTCGATCAAGAAAAAATGCCTAGCTCGGAAATCGACCCTTCGATAAGTAATCCACTACAACTATCCGACAACGATAATTAACCGATTACGTAAAAATAACCATCTACCTACATGACGTATATCTCTAGAAAAACTCCCGCTTGCGCAACCTAGGGCGCGGCTTTTCAAACTACCTACTAACCAAAAAAAAAGGCAAACAACAAACAACAAAGGGAAATAATTTTATTATTACGTACAAAAAAATATTTTTACGTATTACGGACGGGCGTGATTGTAGATGCAAATTAAACCAATCAAACCAACGCTCCCTGCCACCAGAATTGTTTAATTTTTATCAAACACTATAGTCGGAATCGACCGGGGAATCGAACCCGAAACCACGCTCTGCTACCAATTTGTTACGGCCTACGGCTGCTCCCTTAAAGGATCCAATCCTCTGGGGCCCATGAGCAGAAGACTTCCCGAGCAAACGTAGGTCGGGCCTCAATGTGGCACGTGGAATCTCTCGAATTACACTAAAATATATGGGGGAGCGTTCTATACTACGGCCAGTCGACCGGCAGAGGAATTAGGCGGAGCTTACTTACCTATATCCAAGGCGACTGGTCCCTCCAGAGTCGGTCAGGTCATATGTGGTTGCGTAGTGAAAGGGAAATAAGTGATGTGATGTGTATCTGGGTGTGACTGATGGTGATTGAACTTAGACCTTGGCTGTCGGCAGCAGCCCGAGCGTCGACACCGCTCCAACTTGAGGGGGGCTTCCGAGGTTGTCCACAGTCACTTTCTTCTTTCGTCACGTTGACAGTCAATTAACTCTATCGTACGATTTACTAATTTACAGAAGCCACTAACTATCGCGGGTTATAAGGTTAACACACAAAACGCACACGGAGTTTACAGTTTATTAAAGGTCACTACCGTTTCGCGTCGCAACAGTTAGTTCTAGAATATCAGAGGCCGCACTAGCTAATATTGCCTAATGCACTTATGCAGATTCTGAATCAAACACAATGAGTCCCTGGGAAGCTCTCCAGCAGGAATGCGCGTCACAATGATAGACCGTATATTTACTGGCCGCGCCGAATTATTCCGAGTTCCCTAACAGAATACAGCGTGCCAATCGTTAGCACCGCTTATGGACGACTGACGCGCTTGCGACCCGCGCGCCACATGCTACGCTCGGCCTAACTTCAAACCGGTATCGCCGAGCGGCGCGCCCTCTAACGTCAATCCCGATATCAGCGTTCGGGCGTAAACAATAACAATATTACACTTAATACAATAATATGAGTGGACGTTTATCAAGAAAACACTTGAATTAATCCATTTTATATTTTAATACTTCATTTATATATTGCTAGTTTGAAAAAAAATGGTTTGAAAAAAATATTACGTGGACGTCCGGATGTGAATTTTGTATGTGGCCATGATAACTCCCGAATTTTTTTTATTTTTTTTATAGAATTAGGGTGACAAACGAGCACACAGTCCACTTGATGGTAAGTGGTTGCTGTGGCCCATAGACATCTGCATCTATCTTCGTTTGCGAATTAAATTGCAGATGCGTTGTCAGCCTTGAGGACTAAGATAGAATGCTTCTTTTCCAGTAAAATGGGTCTCCGGTTCTCTACACTCACCATACGAAACAAAGCAGCATTAAGCTGCTATTTTACGCTGGTATTCTGTGAGAGCGTGGTCCTCACCCGGTCGAGCCGACCCATTCGTGCTACAACTATACTATTAATATAGCTGCAGCATGACTCTATCACGTGACATATGAAGTATGCAGGCCGTTTTTTTTATTAGCTTCAGAATTACGTCACCTAGTTCCCTATTTCATATCAATAGCCTAGTACGCGTAGTTTATTAATAAAATGATTTTCAAGTTGTATTGTAATTCAAAATTTAAATGCGATTTCATAATTTTTTAGCTCTTGAAAAACAAAGAACAAATGTACCATATAGCCTACATCGATTTTATACTTTGTGAATCGATTTCGGTGAACATTATTGTTTTTCCCTTTAGGTGACACTGCCTATTAAAATAATAGAGCGCTAAATTTAAACACCTAACTAGTATATTTTAAAAGTCAGGTATATGTACAATTCATTTTTTTCATCAAAATTAAATGAAACACTCATGTGGCGTGCAATTTTAGATTTTCCAAACTATATATACATACATTATATATATATATATATATATATATATATATATATATATATATATATATATATATATATATATATATATATATATATATAAATATATATATATATATAAATATTTGTATATATTTAATTTTACTTTTTATCATCCCTTTATATTTTGATTATTGTTGCACCGCCTCTTAAATGTCTATTGCATGAAAATATAAATAAATAGAAAAATAAGTAATTGGGAATTTCCCACTTTAGTCGAAGTACTGTATAAGAGTTTTGTAAACTACTATTTCTATATAAATTATATAAGAATGTATTAATTATGTATGCATAAATACTTAATATGTAATAACGTCATGATATTCATAGTCTAATAATCATAATATTTTTATAGTTTTTAATGTTATGAAATAAAAATAGCAAATTAAAATATTTTAATTTATTAGGGTGTGCTATTGAGTAGTTGCGTGCGCAACATAGCCTTAGCAGTCAGCATAAAAATATGGTAGTCAAAGTTTGTGACCTAAAATAATTACAATTATATCAAGTGTTACATGATACATATTATTATTATACCAAATAAAGATGTGTATAGTTTGTATTAGTTTTATTTTTATTTTAATAACATAAACAAATATTTATTGTGTCTAATTAAAAAAATATAATATATATCATACAGTATTACTCTCCGCGCTATAATGTCAAGAACGCTAACTGCGTTTCCTCGCTGAATCGCTATGCGAAGTGTGTAGCTTTGTAGGAGAAAAGAACCTGCTCTCTTATCACCAGCGTCGATGACTAGTCCTCACTAGCGACAGTTATTTTAGGAACTTTACGGCACAGGGACACGGAGACGGACCCATAGTCTCTACAGCTAATGCCACAAGTATGTAGTCGTCTCTCAGAAACTCTTACTTGAGCCATTCACTTAGTTCAGCCGTATATGATGCCACCACAACTAAATGAGGTATCCCTGAGACGGGAGGCCGCCAAAGTATCAAAACGCATTCAAATTTTATATTTACTTTTTTTATAAAAGAGGGGGCAAACAAGCATGGGGCTCGACTGATAGGAAGTGTGGACCTTCGCACATAAACAATTGTAACACCAGAGGAATCGCAGGTGCGTTGTTGGCCTTTTTTTCTTTATATTAAATATTACCTCCACACTAGAATTTTCTTTTGTACCGTGAGGGCAGATTACACACATACATTTCACAAGGACATTCATCCAGACCCAGAACAATAATTTTTAGGCCATTAAATACTTGTGCGGCCCTTAGCACTGCAACTCATTGCTAAGCAGTAGCGCCACGGATCCTTTCAATATTTGTAATTGGTGTTTAATATTTCGATTGGATTAGAGTGGACTAATATTACTTATTAAGAGCTCATGAACATAAAATTCTATTTTTTATTTATTTAAATACTCTCTTAAAATACTAATTTCAGATATGAGTGCTACATAATTATTCAAGGAATATTCTTTACTTTCACAACTTTCTTAAACATATTATTTACACTTTCACTTTCTATTATCACACGTAACACGTATTAGTTAATGTTGACCATTTCTTACTGACATACTATGTGAATTGACAACAATAATTAATTTATGATTTCACACGGCATGTGCTGTCTTGTAAATCTCATTGAATAACTACAATAACAACATAACGTTCTAATTACTTCTCGGCAATAATCTTTTTTCAAATTAAAAAAAACCCAGTGGTTAGGATGTGTCGCCTTTACAATGATATATCCCAGGACCATCCAAATATTGATATTCTAGGTTAAAATCCAAATGTCTTCAATAGATCTATCCGTGATATTCTGGAATAACTGATATAATTGGTTTCATCTATATACTTATAGTTATATACTTTTGTTCTAGCTTGTAACTGACCCCTCTTGTAGTCTGCTGGATGATTGATTGCAAAGCCACTGTTTTTTAAACGATTTATAACTTTATCAAATGTAACTCTTTATAATTTACTTCATAAACACATGTTTTGGCTTACAGTTTAATACTTAATCATTTAATTTTAAGAAACTTTTATCTCCACAACTGTGAACTGTATTGTATTAATAAATAAAATAAAATAAAATTTGTAATGGGCACAAGGCGTTATGTCCACGGCAATAATTTGGATTTGGTTGTAAAGCTAACACGTACATATTAATTTTTACCAACTCTTTTGATTCCCCTTAAAATAACTTTCCAATTTTCTCCCTTTAGTAACAAGCGTTAGTGATTTTATAAGCTTAATAAAGTGGTTGGCGTAAAAGACCACTTAGAAAAATTCCAAAAATTTTAAGTAGTAGTAGTAATTAAAACCTCGTTTCTTATTCTACTAATATAGTAACTCTTCAAATAAAGGCTATTTCCCGTCCTTTCCTTATAATATTAAACAACTCCCTTTATTTTTTAAAGTAAAACTTCCTAAGGCGATTTTTGACGGCAGCTCAGATGTTTTTTCGACGGAAGTAACGTTCAGTAAAATCTATAATCCGCTTACGTAGTTTCCGCATTTATAAAGGCAAAGATTGACTATACTATTTTCTGAGTACCCATATGTGGTTATATACACACATAAATACAATTTTCAGACACCTACATAACTTACTTGAATTTACATCTGCTTAAACTTATTTCTAGTTTTGTTTATATACCTCGAACAATACTAATATTTATTATTATTGTATTGACTAATTATAATTGATATTTTATTTGTAACGTAACCTTCACGTCCTACCGATGCCGGTAGTTGTTACACTACACTACACTCTAGGAGTTGTTGTTGTCCGCACTAGACAAGTCCAACTATGATCAAGAGGTCAATCGACGGATCCATTTTGGCTATGCAGCGTACAGGAGACACAACTCGTCTCGTATACCTCGTAACTTAAAAAGAAATGTGTACAACCAGCGCGCGTTGCTAATAATGACATATGGATTTGAGACGTCATTCGTTGATGGCTCTATGAAGAAGCTAAAGCTATAAAGTCCTCGTAAATGATGTTATTTTTTCATATTTCATTATAGTTTCCTATTTTCAACCGACTTTAAAAAAGAAAGAAGCTTACAATTTGACTGTATGTTTTTTTCTATTTTGTTTTGTATAGATGTTACGTGATATCTTTGCCAATTGTGGACCGATTTTGATGATATCTTTTTTTATTAAATAGTTTTACTTCAGGGTTGGTCCCATATAAATTTGGAGAAAAATCCTTCTCTAGGGGTGGCAAAACAGGGGATGAAGTTTTAATGTAACTAATTAGATATCGAGATAGAAAATATCGAGATTGTGATATTCCTAAGTCCAATCAAAAGATTAAAAAATTTAACTTTTAACAAAAAGTAACAGCCAATTTCAACTAAAAAGAATAATTTCACATTCTGAAGTCGCAGCTTTAATTTTTCTATACACTATTTAGCTAAATAGAATTATTTGAATACGGTTTTAGGTATTTTTGTTAAAAGTTAATTTTATCTAGATAAAAAATATGAAGGGAAATTTTCAATATTCATTACATTTTATGTATCGGTACTTCCTATTTATTATTTAATAATGTTGCAATTTGATGCCGCTAAACTGCATCGTTATCCACATTAGCAAAATTTATTGCGCGCTCTAATGTTCTAGATAATGAACCAACCGCTCGAGTCGTTAATAGCCTTACGATCATCCTTAACGAGTTCTAACTAGCTTATCAAACACACATAGGGAATTTACATGAATGGTTGGTAAGTGGGTGTCTCCTTTATGTAATTTTAGAAACGAGCTGATAGTGAGATTTAGACGCGAGGATTTTAAGTGCTTACTGCAGCCTACGGACAACTGCAAACAACTTCAAAAAAGGCCCCAGCTACGTCATCACCTCGGAAGACAAAGGTTATTTCAAAAAAAATAAGTGTGACTAATATGCATACAGGTCGTGGCTCGTGACGTCTATTTTGCATAATCCGTTATACTTGGTTTCAAACCACTTATTTTTTGGAACTAGTTATTTCTGTATAGAGCGTTAGTTATTTTATTTAATACATTTGAGGTTATGATAACTAATTACCAATTACCATTGAATATAACAGTTGTCCCCTCATCATCATCGTTATAGCCTATCATAAGAGAACAAATGCTCTCCTACGCAATGTCTTAAAGCAGTAAGTTACAAAGCACTTAGCTACATTTTATGTATGAATGTTACGTTAATGTTTCTCTTCCTAACTTAACCAGGCTTAGGATTGCATTACTTTTTTTTGCATTAACATAGAATATAATAGTTTTTTTTTTTTAATATTGATTATAAATAATTCGTATTAAATGTATGGATATAGTTCCGTTCTAGAGACACCTCCTATTTGGACCAAAATTTTATTACATGTTTACCAACATAAATGATGAAAAACCCCAAAGGGATTTTTGGCGTAAATTCCCCTGAAATTTTACATATATTACACTATTTATACTCTGCTGAAGACCGAGTGTGGCAGCATTGTTTCCGGGGCACCTGAGATTTTGCGTGAGATTGAGATGTTCTATGGGCAGCTTTACACGTCATCGTTGGAGCCACACGCATGTGTGAGTAACGATCCAAGAGCGAGTCTTATCCGACACTATTCCGGAGATATCCCGGACGTCAGTCTGAGCTAGATTAGAGTGACTCTCCAGCACCTTAAAAACGGCAAGGCCCCAGACGAAGATGGAATTACAGCGGAGCTTCTGAAAGCGGGTGGAAGACCGGTACTTGAAGTCCTTCAGAAGCTCTTTAATTCAATCCTCCATGGTGGCATTACACCGGCGGCCTGGTGCAGAAGTGCGGTGGTCTTGTACTTCAAAAAAAGTGACAACGCTCTCTTGAAGAACTACAGACCGATTTCCCTTCTGAGCTGCGTCTACGTGCTGTTTTCGAGAGTCATTACAAATCGTCTCGCGCGCAGATTTGACGACTTCCAGCCTCCTGAACAAGCCGGTTTCCGAAAAGGCTTTAGTACCAAAGACCACATACACACCCTTCGGCAAATTATACAGAAGACAGAGGACTATAATCTGCCACTTTGCCTTGCGTATGTGTACTATGAGAAAGCCTTTGATTCCGTCGAAATTTGGGTGGTGCTGCAGTCCCGTCAGCGGTGCCAAGTTGACTGTCGGTATATCGAAGTGCTGAAAAGTTTGTACAGTAGAGCTACGATGGCTATTCGAGTACAGAATCAGAGTACGAAACATATCCAACTGCAGAGAGGTGTAAGACAGGGTGAAGTTATATCCCCGAAACTCTTCACCGTTGCATTGGAAGACGTGTTCAAGGTGCTGGACTCGAAAGGATGCGGTATCAACATCAATGGCAAGTACATCACTCACCTTCGATTTGTCGACGATATAGTTCTTATGGCAGAATCGCTGGAGGACCTAAGCACTACGCTCAATGACCTTAATAGTGTATCCCAACGGATAGGTATTAAGATGAACATGGACAAAACAAAGATCATGTTTAATATCCTATGCCAGTAGTTGTTGGGAGCACTTAGCTCGAAGTTGTTGACGAGTATGTTTACCTGGGACAAATAGTCTGATTAGGTAAGTCCAACTTCGACCGAGAGGCCAATCGACGGATTCAACTCGGCTGGACAGCCTTCGGGAAATTACGGCACATCTTCTCGTCAGGTATACCTTAAAACTTGAAAACGAGATTTCACAACCAGTACGTGTTGCCAGTGATGACCTATGGAACTGAGACGTGGTCCTTCACTGCTGGCCGAATGAGGAAGCTCAAGGTTGCTCATGGAGACGGCTATGCTCGAAGTTTCTCTGCGTGATAAACTTAGAAATGAGAATATCCGCGGTATAACCAGAGTGACCGACATAGCCCAACGGACTAGTAAGCTGAAGTGGCAGTGGGCCGGCCATATAGCTCGAAGAACCGACAACCGATGGAGAAAAGGGTTATCGAGTGACGGCCTCGTACCGGCGGATGAAGTGTAGGGTTTCCCCTCCACTAGATGGAGTGACGACTTGGTAAGAATGCAGGAAGTAGATGGATGCACGTGGCTCAGGACCGTGCTTTGTGGCATTCCTTGGGGGAGGCCTATGTTCAGCAGTGGACTTGTGAAGGGCTGTGATGATGATGATGATGATTACAGCTTATCGAGATACTGTCCTACTGGGTATGATACGCCTGGCGTAAATACCCAGACTGCGTCTACCAAAACAGCAGAGTTCTGTTTTGAAGATTAAAAGCACAAAAACACAATCTATCTATCTATTACAGCCTATAAAATTCCACTGCTGAACATACATAGGTCTTACTCATAGATTGCCTCATAGAAGGGATTTTGCCATAGTTGCCACGCTTGGGAGGTGGGTCGGTAACTGCAGATTTTTATTATTTGAGTTGTTATCAGGAAGATGCTGCTGCCCATCACCTGTTTCAATTTCCTCTTATGACACGCACGGGTCTTACACCGCTACTCGGCAAAACCACAAACTGTCATTCATTCCATCGTAGTAATCAAGTTTGACGACGCAGATAGCCCATATGTTTGAATTTTCTGCAGCATGTAAAAATCCATTACTTGACATAAGCCTCTTCTGTTATAGAGATATTTAATTTTTTTTATAGAAGAGGGGGCATACGAGCATGCAGCTCACCCGATGGTAAGTGACTACCGCCGCCCATAAACAACCGCAACACCAGGGGAATTGCAGGTGCGCTGTCGGCCTTTTAGAAAGGAGTAGGCTCTTTTCTCGAAGGTCCCTAAATGGTATCGGTCTGGAAAAATTTCCAGTGGTAAACAATTCCACAGAGAAGTTGTACGAGGAAATAAACTCCTAGTAAAACGCACAGCGGTAGACTTCCAATCATCCAGATGATGAGGATGGTATCGTGAATTTTGACGCGATGTGCGTTCGTGAAATTTTGCGACTGGAATTAATCTGAACAATTCCTCAGAGCACTCCCCGTAGTAGATTCGATAGAAAATGCAATTTATTTGTCACTATAGTTTCAAAAGTTATCTCATAAGTAACCAACGAGCAACAGACTCGTATAATTTATATAACAAACGTCCATCGAAATGCAGCAAGGATCGAGGTGGAACGTACCACCGTTGTTTGCAAACTATTCAAACATTAAAGTTGCAGCCGTCGTTCGTATAGCTCAACTATTTCCAATTCCCTATTCACGTTGCAATCACAAAACAAGTAGCAAGCGCTATCATAATGAGGAACGTGTTCGATGCATCAACACTCATGAACGTTTCGAACGTCTACACCGCAGTTTTCGTGCGAGCACATTGGATGAAACTCGTTCAGTTTTAATTTACAAATGTATCGTTCCGTGAACGAAACGTTGGCGTCGAAAATAAAACTACGAGCTTATATTTACACTCTGCTGTGAATAAAAATAAAATACATCCATATCAGAGTTCGCAATTTGTAAACTGTTTCAGCACTTTAATATCTGCAGTTTCATATATTGATAGAAAATGCCCAACAATACTAACTACGAACAAATACTCAAACAACCACCACAATACTAAATAGTTGTTGTTAGTATTCGTATTCGTATTCGTATCGATCAAGGTAAAGTTAAATATGATATAATCATAAAAGTACGTGACTAGTTATCATATCTCCCTTTTTGCCTAGGAGTCTGTCTGGATATGTATTAAACTCTTGCCTATTTCTGACGCCAAGTAGCTGTTCATCCACTGTTGCACCGAAGCTAGACTAAGATTTTTATCGACTAAGTGATAAGTGTAACCCTGTTACCTATTTCTGTCACTTAATAGTGTTGCGCGCCACTATTATGTCTTGTACATGGCAACACTAGTTACACTAGCGCCCTCTAGTGTCGAGTAGCAGAACTAGGAGAGTCAAGATCCTTCTAGAAGTTTCGGGACCAATATGTACTCGAACATTCTAGATTTCGCTACCGTAGAAGGTTCTGGAAACTATTTGAGGCCCTATATAAGGCAGGCATAGACCACGACCTAGGAGTATTGAATTGGTTATACAAGAGAATACTTCGAAGCGAAACAACTGCCAACTTAAGTGATCAGTAGGACAATTGTGTTTTATTATTAGTGTGGTTTTAGATTGTAATTAGTGTTGTGTAATTAAAGTGTCAATTTTGGTAATTCAATCGGCAGTTTTTAATTGTCTCGAACCCCAAGCTCTTAACAATAGCAATGCCTGTACGAGGAGTACAGGCATTGCTATTGCTATTGCTATTGTTCTGGTCTGATGGGTACAGAGAGCCAGACTGTGAAGCATTCCATCAATAGTCCTCAGAGGAACAACTTATCTGTAGACATCTTTGTTTTAAGTTGGCTACAGGTGCCCATGAACTGCTTTAGCCACTTAGCATCAGGTGGGTTGTAAGTTCGCATGTCACTTCAGTTTTATAAAAAAATATCAGCTTTATTTATTTGAACATAGTTGCAAGTGTCTACGGGTTGCAGTAACCTCTTACCTTTTACAATTCTTACGTGGAGAAATAGCTCGTTTGTCATTCAATCTTATGAAATTAATCTTTGTGGCGGATAATACGGAATATTTATTACAAGACACACACGACTTACAAGCTAATACTCAAAGATAAATATATTACATAGGTAGTGGATTATAATTAACTTACAAGGACCGCAAAGTAAACTCATCAGTTTATATGGAAGTAAAATAAAATAATTTAAAATTAAAAATTTCGTACAGCCGACTTCAATATAAGTTATTTAAGAATAACTCAAAAACTATTGATCTGACCTTGTTCAAATTCATATGGGACTACACGAGAACTATCAGCTTTCATATAAAAAAAGAATCATCGAAATCGGTTCTCCCAGTACAAAGTTATGAGGTAACACACTTAAAAAAAACATACAGTCGACTTGAGTACCGTCTCCTTTTTGGAAGTCGGCAGAATGAGTTGGGGGGTGACACGAACTTTAGGCCTAGTCAGTTTGAATAGCCTATCATGTAGAGAATGTCATGGGGGTCATGGTTGAATAGGGGCAAAAAGTTCTCATTACACTCCTAGGGGGTCAAAATGGCGAAACACCAAAAAAATTAAAATACTTATTTCAACTATGGCTCCGCCTCCTTCGGAGGTTCTTAGACAGTCTTTACTTCCCGCATCCCACTTGATCTTAGTAACAGATGTACGTTATGTTACGTTGCCAGTCTAGATATTTTAAACTTAGTAAATACAAGACACGCTGCACCTTGTATTGTTATTAACTCCACAAAGTGGTGTTGATTGCATAATTGTAAGAACTAGAAGAAAAATTTGGCGCAGCTCTCTGCTCACAAATTCGCAAGTTCAAGTTAGCGTTGTGAGTATGGAATCAACTTACCCTCAAAAGCAATTAGCTAGCACATTTTTGAAAACGTCTATATTCAATCTTGAACATAAAAAGGTTTCCCATGTGATGTGAAGAAATATGCGAACTAAAAATGGAGCGAAAATGGACGTATGTATCACCACGATAGTGATAATGAAGTAAACTCATCTAAGAATGAAGATGAACTGAAGACATCGCGTAAGAATACGAAGTTTTGGCAAACTGTCTGCTAGGCTCCCGGATGAAAAAAAAACCGTAACAACAAACATAATTAGGAGCGAAAAGTCTGTAAACGAAGTATTGCAGATAAAATTGAAGTGTCCTTTAGGCGAATGTACGATAATAAAAACAACAGGTATACAAGATTCCTATTGAAAAACAATAGATTTTCTATGCGATTGTTACGGTCAACTCTTACAACACCCAAGGTATAAATGTGGTAAGATATATTAATAGATACTTCAAACTACTACGAAGATAGTGATATATTAAATAGTGACAGTAACGTAGTAAAGTAAGTAAAAAATAAATAGTCCGTATGAAAATTTTATCAATTTTTAATAGTATAAAAATGTTTTCATGGTATAAAACACATTTCTGTTCAACAGCTACCAATAAACGTTAAGATATAACCGAAAGGCTCTAATTTCCTGATGTTAATTCGTAGCAATAAATTGTTTGAAAGAAAAATTCTTATTTTCTTCAGAAACCATAAACCATTTCGTTATACATAACAAGACATACTAGTGATAATAATAAATAGTGAAAGTAATTTATGTAACATTAGTAACATTCTAAAAATGTTCTAATGCCATCACACAAATTTCTGTTCTTCACTTTCCAATAAACGTGAAGATATAACCGAAAGATTCTAATTTCCTGGCGTTAATCCACGTCAATAATTTGTTCGAAAGGCAAATAAGAATTTTTCTTTAAAATATATTATTGACGCCAACACTCATTTCATCGCCAAACGATGAAAAAAATATCAAATTAATAAGAGACATTTTATAATACCTGTATAATTATCGCATGTTAAAATTTACGAAAAAAATGTTATCACTCTTATAATATATAAATACGTGAAGAGACTTGGTTCTTTTAAAAAGCATATTTCAATCACGGAGCATTGTTAGATTCGGTATAGTTAAAGTTTATTTGCAGAAGAAGTGCAGAAAGCTTTTAGCTTTATACATAATATGTTTTACAAATACATTTAATTAATTAAATAAAACATTAATTGTTTACTTTTATGCTGGCAATGTCAGTTTTTTTTTTTATATAGGAGAGGGGGCAAACGAGCATGCGGCTCACCTGATGGTAAGTGACTACCGCCGCCCATGAACAACTGCAACACCAGGGGAATCGCAGATGCGTTGCCGGCCTTTTAAAAAGGAGTACGCTCTTTTCTTGAAGGTCCCCAAGTCGTATCGGTCCGGAAAAATCGCTGATGGTAATCGATTCCACAAGGAGGTCGTGCGAGGAAGAAAACATCTTCTAAATCGCACAGTGGTGGACCGCCAATCATCCAGATGGTGTGGATGGTATCGGGAGTTCTGCCGCGATGTGCGTTCGTGAAATTTGGCGGCTGGGATTAATCCGAACAATTCCTCAGAGCACTCCCTTCCAAGAAAATGCAAAGGGATGCAACATCTCTTCGCAGTGCCAATGAATCGAGCCGATCGGAAAGGGCTAGGTCGTCGACAATTCGAGCCGCTCTGCGTTGGATGCGGTCAAGTGGAAGGAGCTGGCACTGGGGAGCCCCTGCCCAGAGATGGGAACAGTATTCCATGTGAGGCCGAACTTGCGCCTTGTAAAGTAGCAGGCGGTGTGCCGGCATGAAATACTGTCCCGCTCTGCTGAGCACGCCAAGCGTTTTAGAGGCCAATTTGGCCTTCCCTTCCAAGTGACCACGAAACTGCACGTCACTCGATATGTCGACTCCGAGGATACCGATACTGGCTGAGGCAAGAAGGGGAGTGCCTTGAAACTGAGGAGATACGACAAAGGGGTTCTTTTTAGCGGTAAACGCGCAAACTTGTGTCTTCTGAGGATTAAATTGGACTAGAATTAGTCGCCCCCAATCCGAGACTTTGTTCAGCAAAGACTCGACTTCAGACACAAGTTTGTTCCGGTACTCAGCGACGTTTTCCCGAGAAATATTGGCACGGCCGGTGTATAGAGCATCACCAGTGCTGTCATCCATGCGGAATGAATGTTAGGCTATGCAGCAATGAATGTTACCAGTTAGCAACATATCATTGATATGCAGAAGAAAGAGCGTTGGTGATAGCACACAGCCTTGTGGAACACCAGCGTTAATAGGCTTGTAGTCAGAGCATGCACCGCAGTTAATAATGGATTCCATTATTTTGGAGAACAAGGAGGTGATCGCGATAGGCCTATAGTTGGATGGGTCTGAGCGGTCGCCTTTTTTAGGGATCGGGTGGACAAAAGCTGTCTTCCATGAATTCGGGACTACGCCTTGGGAGTAGGAGTACCGGAAAAGACGCGTTAGCACCGGTGCCAACTCCGGAGCACACGTCCTCAGCACAATTGGGGGGATTCCGTCAGGCCCACTCGACTTCTGGATGTCCAGGGAGAGCAGTGCTTTGCGAACCGAGCGCTGTGAGAACAGCACATCCGGCATGGAGCACTCACACCGCGGGATGGTCGGCGGTGTTTTCCCCCCGTCATCAAGAGTCGAGTTGGACGCAAAAAGGGAGCCTAAAAGGTCGGCTTTGTCTTTTGCGTCATGGGCTAGTGAGTCATCCTCCCTGTGCAGAGATGGTAGTGATGGCTTACAGAAATTCCCTTGGACAGCCTTGGCGAGAGACCAGAATGCACGGGTTCCCGAAGGAAGGCGAACTAGTTTCTCGCCAATTCTGCCTATGTGCTCTGACTTTGCCTTGGCAATAACTCTTTTGAAGTACCTGGAGGCGAAGTTATACTTCTTTTTAAGTGTGCTGGTATTTACATCCCGAGTCGCCGAAGCTGCAGCCCAGGCTTTCAACAGTGGTAGAGCCACGCGGCAGCTTTTGCTGTCGCACGGATGGGCCGGCTCGAACCGGGGTGGTACCACGACCTCACAGAATACCAGCGTGAAGTAGAGGTTTACCTCTGCGTTTCGTTTGGTGAGTGCAGGTGGCCGGAGGCCCTTTTTACTGGAAATGAGGCATTCCATCTTAGGCCTCACGGGTGACAACGCATCTGCATTTTAATTTGTAATAGAGGATAGATGTAGATGTCTATGGGCCGCAGCGACCACTTACCATCAGGTGTACTGTGTGCTCGTTTGTCACCCTTATCCTATAAAAAAAAAAAAAAAAAAAAAAAAAAAAGGCTTGATAACACTCCTGCTTACTGCGTAATGCAGTCTTACAGGAGCGACCAAACCAAGGCTGAGATCTGCCTCCGATGGGTACCACAGATGATGGAATAAATAGTTCCATTCCCTGTAGCACCACATCAGTTACAGAGTCAGCAACAGCGCTGGGATCATCCGGCGAGAAGCAAACCCGCCCCCATGGGTAGGATGCAAAGAAGGACCGCATTCCGTCCCAATCCGCCGACCTGTAATGCCAAACACGGCGGCAACCTGCAGAACGCAACCGCGAAGGGAGCGTGAGTAGCACCACACTCCGGATCAGACAATGGTCCGAAGAGCCGAGAGGGGCATCGACGGAAACCTGATATCCGTCCGGATGAGAGGTCAGCAGAAGGTCCAACAGGGAAGGTGTATGATCCTCCACATCTGGAATCCGCGTAGGCGAAGTAACCAGTTGTGTCAGACCATATGCCAAGGCAAAGTCATAAACAGATCTCCCCGCATGATCGGTTAGACGTGAACCGAGCCATTCGGCATGGTGGGCGTTAAAATCGCCAAGGATCACGATCTCTGCGGATGGGACCTGTTGTAGCAAGAAATCTGTAGCCATTTGGACGTGGTCGATGAGTCGGTCTGTTTCGACATTACCGCTATGGGACCTATAGAGGCACCCGTAGACGCGCGGATGGTCGTCGCTGTCTACGCGTAGCCAAAGGATGGACAGGTCCGAACCTTCAAGACTGCCGAGGCGTCGAGAACAGATGTCCTCTCTGACATACACGCAAACTCCAGCCCGAGGCACAAAGGAATGCTCCAATTTATACCCCGGGTAGGAGAGATACGAAATATCAGCCGGAGAGGAAACTGCGTCTCGGTCAGAAAGAGCAAGGCCGGCTTCGCCGTCTCGAGATGGTAGTGGACGGCGTTTAGGTTAGAGTGAAGTCCCCTGATGTTGCAGAAATTCACGGATAGCGTGACAGGGGTCGCCTTGGTGTTCTTGCTCAGTTTGGCCCTAGCAGTAATGCTTTTGAGCGGAATTTTGCCCCCCCCAGAATACGCGGGGCAGCCTGAGCACCCACGCTCAGGATCGGAATAACATGGTCGTGGATGCTCAGCGAGGGATTCTCCAGGGGTGCTGGTACCCTCCTGGGGTAGTTCTTCGTGTAATTCCGCTACCATGTTAATGGGGGGGGGGGGGAATTGGGCCTCCGGCCACCTGCACTCACCAGACGACGAAACGCAGAAGCAAAGCTTCTACTTCACGCCGGTATTCTGTGAGGTCGTGGTACCAACCCGGCTCGAGCCGGCCCATACATGCAACAGCAAAAACTGCTGCGTGGCTCTACCACCGTTAAATAGTACCTGCTTGAATTTCAAAATCTATTTTATTTTTGGTGTTATATTGGTTAATTCGTTCTTTTAATTATGTTTTTGAATCGTACGGCTGATAATCACACTGGAAATAATTGAGGTTAAACAACAGCTGAGTAGTAGCATAACAAACTTATAAAATTTTTATGAGTACCATAAAATATTATTCAATATTTAATATAGAAATTTTATTTTATGGTCTCCACAAGTCCATAAATATTTATGGTACGAAACCTATAATATCACGACATAATTTAAAAGTGCCAATTTCACATTCGAACTACTGATGCTTACGAGCATCGCGCTAAAACCGCACAAAATGAATATAATAAAATTTATATGCAACGTGGATATAATAATTTTTCATAACACTTTTGAAATAAACACAATATAGTTTTAAAGGGTCTATAATTTTGTTAAAACAAACAGATAAGCCATAATCAAGCCATATTGTAAAAATTGACAATATTGCCTTTATCTGTTATATTCTCATTTTAAATACATTTTATTAATAAACTTTTCGCTATGATATTAGAGACTACAGCCGCAGTGTATTGTTAAAATTTGTAAAAGAGATTATTTAATAACAACCGTTTACTAAAAATTCAAAAGTCTTCAACTATTTGTCCACAGATGCTTTGTAACCCCAAAACGTTATTTGACCTCATACCGGAAAAACCGCAATACCACAAAAAATCATACTAGATATGCAGGAAGAAACCAATGGTTTAGATTAATACTCTTTGAATAAATAACCGCATATATCTACCGTTTAATAATTTTAATCCTTTTACTGTGATGTAAAATCCATACAAAATTATCAATATTTCAAATTAACCTTGCATGGCAATTCAGAAAATTTTCCCCAACATTATGTGCAAATTTGGTAATAATTGAAATCCATTACGCATAATATGTTTCTATTCAGTCATCCCCTATTGATATTCAGTTAACTGTAAACTATAATAATGATCTTCACAAGCCACGGAAACAGAAAATAAAATGAAGCTTCCCTTGATCAGTGATCTTATGATATTAAAGAATTAATACCGATCCATATAACATGCAACGGCTCGATAGAGCAGAGTAGGTAAGTGTTTGGTAGCGGCGCTTCGGGCGGGCCGAGGTTTCGAATCCTACATGGACCAAGTGGTTGTAAATGTGGCTTATAAATAAATTTTCTGGTTCCAGATTTTTGATTTTGTGCAATTTATGTATGTAAACCGGGATACAGAAGAATGTCCTACTATGGGGGTAGCACTTTATAAAAAGATATAACAACGTGACATTATATTACTGCATTATTCTACACCAATTATTCTGCACGGACTTTCAAAGCATTATTTTAAGAATTTGCCACTTCATCTAAACGTTCCTCTGCAAATAGCTTATCAAAAAGTAAGAGGAAGTTGTAGAGAAGAGTAAGTGATTACGAGTTTTTTACGCAGAGTTTTTGGCATTCGGATAATGTACTCGTACACCAGTAGCATCTACTTTATTATGTTTACCTTTGTGTTTAAGTCGAAGGAAAATATGTCCACGCGAAATCTATTATTAATTAAGAGATTTTTTTAGAATAAGAGTGACAAAAGAGTTCACAGTCCATCTGATGGTAAGTGGATGCTGTAACTTATAGAAGTCTATCCTGGATTAAGTGGGTCTTCATTCATGAGGACTAAAATGTAATTTCTCGTTTCGTATAAGTATTTCGTAAGAGCGTAAAAGAATTTGGCTCTTACAGAATTCTTATTTATTTATTCATTTATTTATTTCATATATTTGCATAAAATTAATTCGACCTATTCGTGCTACAACCTTAATTTAGCTGATGCATGGCCCTACCCCGTAAAAGATATGGTAAACAGACTAGAGTGAGTGCTCAAGTGAGCCTGTGGCTAACAAATGGTACAACTACTGTTCAGTATTCATATTCTTCTTCAATAATATTTAAAGTCCACGGCTGGATATATTCCATTCCAAGAATTTAAGCTCATCAGTTTTTTTTAGTGTGCGACGCGTGTAGATAAATTCGACATTAGGAGGAATAGTAGTTATTCTCAATATTGCCAGAACTAAACTATTCAAAATTCACGACTTCGTTTATTCGAATCCGCTGCGAGAATACTGTATTGAACCATCTAATATTACCAATAAAAAATTGTACTCATTCTTGAAAACTTTTTAAAAATAAAGAATAAACTTTTAGGATCGTTAACTCTTCAACTCAAACAATAAGACGCCTATCAAATACGCTATAAAAAGTTTTATTGGCAATAATATTGAGTAGTTGAACAAGTAGGCCTCAAGAGAGGTGATTACTAAATGCCAAGGTTTGGTTCAAATATGACAAGAATTTTTCTTGCTAAATACGTTCGAATACCATTCTATTTGATGGTTTCGGTTTGAATATATTACGGCCTATAGAATAAGATACGAGGCACTTATAAATACCGTTACTATAATAAGCTACCCGTTATACGTCTGACGAAAATTAATCACACATATTACGAGTATTTAGAATTATTTTCGATGGAGATGACGAGACTTAGTTTTCAAGGGACTACATAATTTCTTGTTTCTAAAACTTAAGTTTCTGGAAGAAGTGTATGTGTAAATATCTCTGACACTGAATCCAAACTTACTTACGCCCTTATCTCATAAGCGTAATGCTTACTTCAAGCTACGATATAACCTAAACCTAATAGAAAATATTATAATATCGTCAAATAATACTCAGTAGTCATTTTTATGATTACGTTCGTACTATGCTATACTATATAATATTGGATGGGTTGCTTATGAAACAATGTGTTATACTACATAACAGAACAGCATAGCGTAATCCGAACTGAACTTTACATCTGATATTGTTATTTTATAACGAGTGAGTGTGTAATGTGTAACTTTTGTGCGTGTAATCTTTTATATTCTGTTGTTACATTCCTAAATAGAGGCCTGAATTTGCTACTGTTTACGATGGACGAAGAGGGACGATAGTTCGTGCTACCATGCTTTGCTTTGTCACCACAACGTGTTTGTTTATACACTCGTGGCTCGGGGCTCTGCATTATGTCCAACAACTTTTGAATATATAATATATTCGCAACTTGTCGCTACCCGGTGAAATATCATCACTGTACATAGTTATAATTACTAAATCACTACAATTAGGACGGTATTGAATGACAATCTCGAACTTAAAGTAAAGCTTGACAATGTCAAAATTTGTGTAAAATAATTTGGTTTAGATTTAAATTTTGACATATATTTTGAGGGCATCAAAATAAAATAATAGCTACATATGACTGAAATATTAGCTCGTCATCTCTTTACTCTGGAATAGTTTGGGTTAGGTAAGAGTTCACCACGCTGCGCTGTCTCAAAGTATTGGCTTACTTCAAATGTTCATAAAAGTTATTCATTAGTAATAACGTTTTGTGTTTTAATGCCATGTATTGGCGCTGTAAGAATATCCACTCCAATACAATATATCGTCCCGTGGGTGCCGTAAGAGGCGACAGAAAGAAAAAACCAGGAGATGGGAAACAGCGTCTTCAATATAACTACTCAAAATTTTAAAAAACATGCAGTTGCCAACCTGCCTGCCATACGTGATAACTATGGCATAATTCCCCCTATAAGGCAATCTATGGGGGAAACCTATGTTCAGCAGTGGATTTTTATAGGCTGTAGTAGTGTAGTGGTAATAACGTTTTCAACGTGGTAGAGCTATGCTACAGCTCTATTATGGCTGAAGCACGAATAGGTCGGCTCGAATGACGAAGTACCACGCACTCACAAAATTCCTGCTTAAAATGTTTCGTACGGTGAGTGTAGAGAAACGGAGTCCCATTTTACTTGCTTTGTTTAGCACTCAGGGATGAAGTCCTCGTTATTAGTTGAGGATAAATCTAGTGTCCACAGAATTCATTTACCATTAACTGGACTGTTCGCTCGCTTGACATCCTTATTGTATAAAAAATGATAAAAAAATATATTAAAGCTCAAATTTCACACATCACTCACTCTAGTGCAGTAACAGTACACTCTAGCATTAGGCTGTTGAGAAGACGATCTTTGTGACGAAATTAACAATCAGTTGTGCGGGTAAGTCAAAATTGTTGCTTTGTGCATAAAATACGAAGGAAACGAATTTTCTCAGAAATTAAATATATAGCTAGATAGATTTTTTCCCCAGTAAAGTTTCGAGAATACGATTACAAACATAAATATAGGTACCGTGGGCGCTGCTGCCGCAGATTAAATAATTGCAGAAATATATTTTTAATTTGGAAGAGTTATATTTTTTTAATTAGGAATGATAATACAGTGATTAAAGTTGAATGATATGTTATACGTGGTAGAGTCATGCTGCAGCTATATTAGTAGTATAGTTGTAGCACTAATATGTCGGTTCGACCAGGCTTAACATTACTATTGTCCTCACGGGTTACAGCGCATCTACATTTTAATTCGCAAACGAAGATAGATGTAGATGTCTATGAGGTCCACTCCTGGAACGCGTAAACTTTGACCTTCATCTTGACCTTGACGGTCATCGCATAACATAACATACACTGACTGGGAACTGACGACGGTAAAGAACAAATGAGTTTGTCAACACTCAGTAGGGCAGCGAATAATATAAAGATTAGCAGCAAATATGAAAACTCATCAACAGGAAAAAACACAACCTGCCTTTTTGCATTACATTTGCACAACACCACCATCTATCGATGAAATTGTTAACTATTGTACTTTAGATGTTAAGATAATAAGTTTAAATTATTTTTCTATATATTTATTACGTTCTTTAATACTTTTGCTTACTACGTTTTAAAGATAATTATAACATTTTAGAACATTATGTTACAACATTTAATTATGATTTACAATATGATATTAGTTTAAAATGCACTTGATGACATTGAACAAATTAGTACCTATACTTCTCACCCGTACTTCAGAATATTTATCATAACTTTTGATGGAATGAACTGATTTTAATGAAATAAAGACTAAATGTAACCTAAGATACACTTTATATTTTCCTTAACGATTCTTATGATATAAATTAGTACTTTATACGTGATACATTAACAAACAAACAGACAGACAGACAATTCTAAAAACGGTAGAAATGTATTTAATTACTTATTTTTAGTATCTCTCAATCAATTTTATTACAAAAATATAAAATGTACAGACGTCTGCAATTTACATTTTTATTATACTCGTATTTATAGATAAATAGTGTTGTGTTATGTAAGTGTAAGCTATGTAAGTGCATGTTTGTATGTATGTTAGTATGAGAGATACTATTATTTACTCCTGTATCGTGGAGGCGTTTAACACTGTCCGGTTTTACCTATATGTGATGAGCTATATGTAGTTCACGGGACAGTGAAAGGGTTAAGTTGCACTTGGATATGACCAGGACTGACTCTGAACCCAGAAACAGAACAATTACTTGTAGGCCATACTATTAATTTTCACATGCAGGATTCAAACCCGCGGCCTCACAACGCCACAGATGAAAGTCATCCCACACGCTACGGAACGATATTCATTTTGTGAAAAGGTTTTATGGGAGAAATTCAACCTCAAGAAGAAATTTCACAGACTGATAATGCATATTAACACTATACGGCTCGCCCTGCGTGATGAGTATAGACAAAAATCTTCAAAATAATGCAACGCGTTTTAACAAAAACATTTAATGTAACGTAGTAAAGTAATTAATACCTTTATTTCAATCTGGTAGTACCTTGGACCCCGCTAATTTGAAACCTATTTCAAATTTTTTGTTAATTTAAAATTTTTGTAAAAATAATTTTAGATAAATTGTTATTTTTTATTAATTAAAAAAATAAATTACTCCATAAAAATCAATTTGGTTTCCCAAGGGTTGCTCGACGACTGACGTAAGTATTTAGCTTATGAAATATATTATCAATGCCTGGGAGTATTCACAAGATGCCTTATTTAGTTTTATGATCTTTCCAAGGCTTTCGATTGTGTTCATCACGAAATATTAATCAGGAAACTACAACATTGCGGTGTCAAAAATATTGCGCTTAGACTTATTATTTCAAAGTTAAACAACAGAACTCAAAAAGTCGTTATCAATGCTAAAAGTTTCACCGGATCGGTAGTATCATTGGGCGTTTGTCAGGGCGCGATTCTAGGCCCATTCCTGTTCTTGATCTATATTATTGACTTACCTT
The DNA here is from genome assembly GCA_963668995.1 of Parnassius mnemosyne. Classification (NCBI taxonomy): domain Eukaryota; kingdom Metazoa; phylum Arthropoda; class Insecta; order Lepidoptera; family Papilionidae; genus Parnassius; species Parnassius mnemosyne. The sequence continues at coordinate 12,966,994 of CAVLGL010000002.1, read as the reverse complement.
ATCTTGTAATGGACAATCACGATATAGTATTGTTTGCTGATGATACCTCTTTAATTTTCAAACTCAATATAACTCAAACGATAGTCAATTAATTTTGACAATGTAAATAATGATCTATCAAAATTAGTTCATTGGTTTAACGCTATTAATTTACTCTTACACGGCAATAAGACAAAATGTTTTAAATTTACAATACCTAATGTTAAACATTCAAATACCAAAGTGCTCTTAAATGGCGAGGATATTAACCTTATGGATACCACTATTTTTATTGGTATTATTATTGACACGAAGATTCAATGAGGCCCTCATATATCTAAATTAGCAAGCAAACTTAGTTTTGCAGCATATGATTTAAAAATATTAGAAGTCTCACCACTGTTGGGACAGCTAGATTAGTTTATTTTAGTTACTTTCATAGTGTGATGTCTTATGGTATTTTGCTATGGGATGTGAGCATGACATTGAAGCCATATTTGTTTTGCAAAAGAGAGCCGTACGGGTGATTTATAACTTAAATTGTAAAGAGCACCTTAGAGAAATATTTAAAGAAATAAACGTATTAACTTTGGCATCGCAATATATTTATGAAAATGTAATATATGTACATAAAAACATAAATAGCTTTGATAAGAATAAAGATGTTCATACTTTAAACAATAGGAACAAACATAAGCTTGTAATACCAGTTACTAGACTCCACAGAATTAGTAATTCATTCATGGGGCAAAGTATACGCTTTTACAACAAAATCCCAGAAAATATACAAGACATAAATGTAACTCCTGGGAATGAGGTGATCGCCACCAATCTGGTTATATTAAAATTAATTTAAAAATTGTACATACAAAATTATTTTAAAGTCATATATGGTTAAAAAAAGTTCCGCTGGGTTTCTTGCTGTTTCTTCCCAGGACAGAAGTATTTTGCGAACCCGTGTTAAATAAAAAAATGACTTTCAATAAGTATTATGTGATAATTTATATTTAATAAAAATTACACCTACGTCAAGCTCAACTAAAAATAATACATAACACCCTTTAATACATTTAATACATAATAAAAAATTTAATAAATATGTTTGCAATATAAGTTTTTGAGGTAGTTTGACAGCACTTAACCTAGTAGACAGTCGACAATAGTATCTCAAGGCGCCGTAGTGGAAAAATATCTTTATATCACCATTGGAGCAGATTTACTACACTAAAATGTACCACTTTAACGTATCAAATCCACTTCAAACCATTATTTAAATGAAAATAGAAGAGCAGAATTCCGCCGGCGATCGAATTCCCTCTAAAACTCGTGTATAATGTGATAGCTTTTTACAGAAAAAATAAATTAAAAATCAAGTTTGAAAATGTCAAGACACCTAGACTACTCTGTTGAAATCAAGTTGCATTTCATGTCAAGTTGCTTTAAATGGTAACTTACTTAATTTAAAGTTAAGATCGTAACCTTTCCAAAATTGATTGATGAAAATAAAAATTGATCTTCTCGTATAAAGTTAAATTATACAAATTTCTCAAAACCAACAAACAAAAGTCATCGACAGAATTCGTAACCACGACTGATGTAAGTTAGAACTGGTCAAAATTCGAACAAGAAATAAGTCAACCCCAGACATAGCTTAATCCCTGTACTTTTTACAAATAACGTTAACATGTGAGCAAGCACCACCTGATAGTAAGTGGATGCTGTAGCCCATACCTACCTCACGTTTCTGCTTGATTAAGAATCAAAGTTCAGATGATTTGTCACGAAAGGAAGAATGTGTGGTTTCCAGTTTTAGGATGTTTTTTTTCTTTCAATCATCCTAGGTTTCACAGTAAAATAACGAAGGATTTGTTCACTGACTACGAAATACAGAACTTAATTGATTGTTTAATTTATTCTAGTCTAAGTTAGGTACAAGCTGTTCCACGCATGAGATGCGTCTCGTACGAAGCACGGCTTGAACTCAGCTTAGTCAACTTTTTAGTTGTAAGAAACATGACTTGTTAATTTCACATTTCCATGTCAATTATTATTCGTGTGAATGTAAAATTTAAGGAAAAGTTTAAGTTTTTATAAATATATTTAAATATTAACTTAACATGCTCATTTAAGTTGGTGTCAGACCAAAATTAATTTGCAGCTCTTCTAGCTCAGGAAGTTGGCGGTGTTTCAACCCCGTGTCTCGAAAAGCACAAAAGGTCCTGCGCCGTATCTCGCTAGCGTCGTGTTGGATGATCGGCCCATAGGACCATAGGAGAATAGGGAAAAAGATAGACATGCACCTGTGCTTGTGCAAGCCCTTGTGCACTATAAGTCTGTGCTGCGCAGATAGTCTCCTCTCCGTTGAGATTTGCCGTGACCAGAATTCGCTATGGAGGACATTATTTATTAAGCATTATAATTAATAAAATAAAAGCAATTAACAAGTATACTTAGCCCAAATTCGACTCGATTAAATCTATCCAAATTCAAACTAAAAGGGCATGGATTATAAGGGACGAAGATTACGACACGGTGGTAAACTCTCATTTAGCTTAAAGCGTTCACGCGAAAAACAACGCACTTAAAAACAAAGGAGGTTTATGATCAATAGTTGCTGATTCCAAGCTACTTAATGGATTTATTAGAAAACGTAAAATAGTTTAGTTCGGTTTTTTTATATTCTTATTTTTTCAACAACATTTCTTGGTCCACTACTCGATAGAGTTATTTCATTAAATATTCGTTGGTTATCGAGAAAGAATAGAAAAATATTTGCATAGTCTTGATGAATGCGGGCAAATATTTAGTTAACAAAGTTTCTGATCGATCTATTGGCCTTAATAATAACAAATTACCTAATACTATATCTACTAATTATACATAATAAGAGATTAGAGTTAAATATATAAACATTCTTTTGTTATTTTTTTTTTAATTTATTAAGCATAATTATGTTACATTATCCAGTACAATACTAGCATATAAACTTCTAGGGGTTTATTTACACTAGAGAGTCGTCTTATAAAAACAAAGATGTACTAGTATTAAATCACAATAATCCAGTATAAAGTACTTACTACAATAAGTATGGTTGATTTATCAAATATGATTTAAGTTTACTTTTAAACAGTTTTGATTTAGCGTATGTGTTTTGTAATTCTAGTGGCAAGACATTAATAAAAGTAGGTACAAGATGGGCCAACTTTCTTGCTCCATAGAAATTTTTAGTTTTCGGAAGTACATACATGTTGGATTTATAAGCTATATTTCGTAGATTTACAGGTCGTTTTCTAAGAACTTGGTATTCTGAATCATTTACTTCAGTCAGTATATTAAATTTAACTTTATCGAAAACATTTATGACTTTGCAATAATTAAAAAGATCCCGGTCATTATCTATATACTTATTTTTAATGTGCTTAGGTACTATCAATCTAAGCATTTTGCGTTGTAGTGTGTAAATTTCATGTATGTACGTTACATAAGTTCTTCCATAACTGCTAAGTCCATAATTTATAACAAAATCTGCTAAAGCTATGTAAAGTAATCTAAGTATTTTATATGGTAGCCTAAATACCAGCGTGAAGTAGAGGTTTACCTCTGCGTTGCGCTTGGTGAGTGCAGGTGGCCGGAGGCCCAATTCTCCCCCCCCCCCCCCCATCAACATGGTAGTGGAATTAAATAAAAGACTACCCCAGGAGGGTACCAGCACCCCTAGAGAATCCCTCGCTGAGCATCCACGACCAAACTACTGCACTCCTGAGCGTGGGTGCTCAGGCTGTCCCGCGTATTCTGGGGGGGGGGGGGGTAAAATTCCGCTCGCGACTAATGCTGCTCGGGGCAAGCGGAGCAATAAAACCAAGGCGACCCCTGTCACGCTATCCGTGAATTTTTGCAACATCAGGGGACTTCATTCCAACCTTAACGCTGTCTATTACCATCTAGAGACCTTGCTCTTTTTAACCGAGACTCAGGTGTCCTCTTCGGCTGATACTTCATATCTCTCCTACCCGGGATACAAATTGGAACACTCCTTTGTGCCCCGGGCTGGAGTTTGTGTATACGTCAAAGAGGACATCTGTTTTCGACGCCTCGGCAGCCTTGAAGGTACGGACCTGTCCGCGTAGACAGCGACGACCATCCCCGCGTCTACGGGTGCCTCTATAGGTCCCATAGCGGTAATACCGACACAGACCGACTCATCGACCACGTCCAAATGGCTGCAGACTCCGTGCTACAACAGGTCCCATCCGCAGAGATCGTGATACTCGGTGATTTCAACGCCCACCACGCTGAATGGCTTGGTTCTCGTTTAACTGATCATGCGGGTAGATCTGTCTACGACTTTGCTTTGGCATATGGTCTAACACAACTGGTTACTTTGCCTACGCGGATCCCAGATGTGGAAGACCATGTACCTTCCCTGTTGGACCTTCTGCTGACCTCTCATCCGGACGGATATCAGGTCTCCTTCGATGCCCCTCTGGGCTCTTCGGACCATTGTCTGATCCGGAGCACGGTGCCACTCACGCTCCAATCGCAATTGCGATCTGCAGCTTGCCGCCGTGTTTGGCACTATAGGTCAGCTGATTGGGACGGGATGCGGTCTTGTTTTGCATCCTACCCTTGGGGGCGGGTTTGCTTCCCGCCGGAAGATCCCAGCGTTGTTGCCGATTCTGTTGCTGCTGTGATACTTCAGGGTATGGAACTCTTTATTCCATCCTCTGTGGTGCCCATCGGAGGCAGATCCCAGCCATGGTTTGGTCGCTCCTATAAAATAGCATCACGCTATAAGCAGGAGTGCTACCAGGCCTGGGCTGACGCATCAACGTCTCGGGATGTAAGGACTAGTGCACTTAAAAAGAAGTATAATTCCGCCTCCAGGTCCTTCAAAAGCGTCATTGCCAAGGCAAGGTCTGAGCACATCGGCAGAATTGGCGAGAAGCTAGTTCGCCTTCCTTCGGGAACCCGTGCATTCTGGTCTCTCGCCAAGGCTGTCCAAGGGAACTTCTGTCAGCCATCCCTTCCATGTCTGCACAGAGAGGACGACTTACTGGCCTATGCCGCAAAAGAGAAAGCCAATCTGTTGTGCTCTCTTTTTGCGTCTAACTCGACTCTAGATGACGGGGGGAACACACCGCCGACCATCCCGCGATGTGAGTGCTCCATGCCAGATGTGCGATTTACACAGCGCTCGGTTCGCAAAGCACTCTTCTCCCTGGACGTCAGCAAGTCGAGTGGGCCCGATGGAGTCCCTCCCATTGTGCTGAAGACGTGTGCTCCGGAGTTGGCACCGGTTTTAACGCGTCTTTTCCGGTACTCCTACTCCCAAGGCGTAGTCCCGAATTCATGGAAGACAGTTTTGGTCCACCCGATCCCTAAAAAAGGCGACCGCTCAGACCCGTCCAACTACAGGCCTATCGCCATCACCTCCTTGTTCTCCAAAATAATGGAATCCATTATAAACTGCCAACTCATGAGGTACCTTGAAGATCACCAGCTGATCAGTGACCGTCAGTACGGTTTTCGTCGGGGTCGATCAGCAGGTGATCTTCTAGTTTACTTAACTCATAGATGGGCGGAGGCAGTAGAGTCCAAGGGGGAGGCATTGGCCGTTAGTTTGGACATAGCGAAGGCCTTCGATCGGGTCTGGCACAAGGCGCTTGTTTCGAAGCTTCCTTCCTATGGGCTTCCCGAGAAATTGTGCAAATGGATCACCAGTTTCCTTGCTGATCGGAGCATCAAGGTCGTAGTAGACGGTGCATGCTCTGTTTTCAAGCCTATCAACGCTGGTGTTCCACAAGGCTGCGTGCTATCACCAACGCTGTTTCTCCTGCATATCAATGATATGTTGCTAACTGGTAGCATTCATTGCTATGCAGACGACAGCACTGGTGATGCCTTATATACCGGCCGTGCCAATATTTCTCGGGAAAACGTCGCTGAGTACCGGAACAAACTTGCATCTGAAATCGAGTCTTTATTTAACAAATTCTCGGATTGGGGCTGACTAAATCTTGTCCAGTTCAATCCCCAGAAGACACAAGTTTGCGCGTTTACCGCTAAAAAGAACCCCTTTGTCGTATCTCCTCAGTTTCAAGGCACTCCCATTGCTGCCTCAGCCAGTATCGGAATCCTTGGCGTCGACATATCGAATAGCGTGCAGTTTCGTGGTCACTTGGAAGGGAAGGCCAAATTGGCCTCTAAAAAGTTTGGCGTGCTCAGCAGAGCGAGACAGTATTTCATGCCGGCACATCGCTTGCAACTTTACAAAGCGCAAGTTCGGCCCCACATGGAATACTGTTCTCATCTCTGGGCCGGGGCACCCCAGTGCCAGCTCCTTCCACTTGACCGCATCCAGCGCAGAGCGATTCGAATCGTCGACGACCGAGTTCTTTCCGATCGGCTCGATACACTGGCACTGCGTAGAGATGTTGCATCTCTTTGCGTATTTTATCGCATCTATCACGGGGAGTGCTCTGAGGAATTGTTCGGACTAATTCCAGCCGCTCAATTTCACCATCGCAAGTCGCGACAAAACTCGCGTTACCATCCATACCATCTGGATGATTGATAGTCGGTGCAGTGGTAATTTTGTTGTGAAATGAGTGTATATGAACAAGTTTTGTTTTTTGAGCGTTAACCACTAGGCCGACATCATGTGCCCACTTGCATAGCATGTCATAACTTGCCTGCATTTCAGTTTGTGCTACATCTATACTACGATCGGCAATAACGATACAGGTGTCATCGGCAAATTGATATATAGAACCATTAGTTATTGCATTAACCATATCATTTGCAAAGAGCAAATACTCAGTCGGGCCCAGTATCGAACCCTGTACTGTACCGCGGTCAGTCACAAACATATCACCTGTCTGGTTACATATTTTGACAGTGGTATAACGATTATGATGATAACTTTTAAGAAGTTCTAAGAATGGTGTCAAAATTCAATAGATCGAATGCTTTACTAAAATCAATAAATATTACTAAAATATGCATTTTATTATCTAGATAATTATTTATTTTATCAGTTAATTGCCGTAATAGTTGCGTTGTGCTTTTATTTCTTTGAAAACCAAACTGTTTTGAATTTATTATACTGTAAGTAGTCAGGTAATTGTTTAGTTCATTGCTCAAATAACGCTCAATTATTTTATTTAGGCAGGAGAGAATAGTTATAGGACGATAATTGTTAAAGTCATTATGTTTGCCTTTTTTATAGATTGGTCGGATTACACCTATTTTTAGTATGTCTGGATAAAGGGACGTTTTAAGGCATTGATTAATTAAGTAGGTAATAAGTGGCACCATTGATTTAGAAATGTATTTTATATCACAAGCGCGAATACCATCAAACCCGGGGCTTTTTTTATCATTCATAGTTTGAATAATTTTGGTGACGTCAGCATTAAGGAGATAAAACACGTACAGTTTGTATGTCACCTCCCACAAGTTATTTTTATAACTATAAAAAATCACTGAGATCAAATATTTTTCAATGATTCTTTTGACAGTTCCGCCTAATGCTGTAAAGAAAAATATTATGTAACTTTTACTCTAAATGTCAACCTCGTTTACGAGACATTTTTTACGTATTGATGATAGAGGCTCTGAAGACGTAAAGATCCATCCGAAATGATGTTTCTTATGATGAAAAACTCCATCTAAATATGCCATTGATTACCATCTTTGTTGGATAAGTCTTCATCTAGTAGTAGGCTAAAAATGCTGATGATATTGATAATAATGATGAAACATAAAATATCTTATAATTAGATAAAATTAATTCGTAGTCATTATTAGCTTGTAAATCATAGATAACAAAGAGAGTAGAAAACGATTATAAATGTTACATTTCATGTTGTCATATACACATACTGTCACAGCAAGCAGTTACTTTCCACGACATCCTATGTCTGGTGGCAGGTTCGTGTAGTTAATTACTAGAAAAATAGACTTCACCGTTGCTTTAGTTCTCGGAAATTTCTACTTGACTGTCCTTACAATACTCGACGAGCACGAACTTAAAAAGTCATCGGCAGCTGTCGGTGTCGGATCTGTCCCGTTACTGGCGACCTTCATAGCGGGCAGCTGTAAATTAGTTGTCTACTTATCAAATCACCATGTTGTTCTCTTTATCATTAAATATATTAAATTATAAATCAATGCAATTTCAATACACGACAGATTTATTAAAGAATTAAAAAATTACATATCGTTATTACTTATCCAATAATGTTAGATAAATGAAGGAACTATACTAACTGAAGAACTATACTTAAATTGAGAAAAATTATTATACTTTAAAATCGATTGAACTTTTTTTACTTATTTTAAGCCATTGCTTGACTACAATCGCACCTGTTGGTAAATGGTGAAGTAACTCTAGATGGTAAAATCGCACTGTCTTATCGTAACAAAAGCCTATTCACTCTTGCCTTGAAGACGCCTAGATTGTATTCGGACGGAAAAATAGACGCCGGCAAATTATTTTTTAATAATAAATAATAGTTTTTTATCTATTGGATGTATGGTGCGTAAAGCATATGATTTATTCACCTTACATCCACCCATGACAGTCTATAAAAATCCACTGCCGAATATAGGCCTCCCCAATAGATTACTTCATAGGAGAGATGTATTCGTGGTTGTTTGCAGTAAACAACGCCTTTAAAAAGTATAACGTTCCAGATGCATCAACGAACTGCCACAAATATGAAGTCATCTTTCAGAAACTTATACTTGCCCCACTTACTCAGTGCTTTAGCCTTTGATACCATCCCGGCTCTAAACAAGGTACCCTTGAGATATGCGGCTAACTAAGGCTAAATTCAAAGTAAATTTTAGAAAATCTCCTAGTCCATTAAGTACTTATTACTGTGTTACCGTTTCCGTTGCAGACTATTAAAAGTCCACTGCCGAATATTATAGGCCTCCCCCATAGATTGTCTATAGTCGTATCTTCATATTGATAGACGGGTTGGCACCCGCAGGCTTGGTGCTTTTTATACGTGGTAGAGCCATGCTGCAGCTATATTAATAGTATAGATGTAGTACGAATGGGTCGGCTCGACCGGGGAAGGACCACGCTCTCACAGAACACCAGCGTAAAATAGCAGCTTAATGCTGCTGTGTTTCGTATGGTGAGTGTAGAGAACCGGAGACCCTTTTTACTGGATAAAAGGCATTCCATCTTAGTCCTCACGAGTGACAATGCATCTGCATTTTGATGCGCAAACGAGGATAGATGTAGATGTCTATGGGCCACAGCAACCACTTACCATCAGGTGGACCGTGTGCTCGTTTGTCACTCGATCCTATAAAAAAAATTATATGTGGTAGTGGATAATTTTCATCATTCTGTTAGGGGTATGTCAAATTAATAAATAGTCGTAGTATATTGTTAGAAAAATGAAAATGAAATATTGAAGATACGCCAAGCACAATCTTCTACACTTGAACAAACACCGTTTGTCAGTCCGTTTACCTATCCAGTTAGACCCCATAGCGGTAATTGGTCAAAGAAGATATGGTACATTTAATACGCGAGCGTCCTCTTTCCGTCTTTACACCATATTGTCTTTACTCCATTTGTTAAGACACTAAAATTATAAACATTATTGTGTAGTTACTGTCCTACGTAACGGTGGCAGTTTCATTTCGTAGCAATAAAATAGCATTTTTGAAAATAAAAAGTGTTGATAAATTCACAGCATTTATTTATTTTGAACCACGCCTATATGAGACTATGGGTATGTTCTGATATACACTGCGACACTGCTCAGTGCTCTCACTGGTGAAAAATTCGTTCCATTATGGACTGTCAGTATACTACCGCAATACCCTAGGGAATTATATGACATCATAAATTGTCGGCATTTTTGTACTATAAGCACTGGCGCTTTCGAGGAATGTGCTCTCAGTACTTTCATCACATGATCAAAAAACATAACAGCGCCTGGTTATTTAACAGCTTCTACGAATGATTGTTAGAATTATTAATTAATATTGTTATTCAAATAAATTTAGACATTAAGTTTTAAACGCAACAACATTCAAATAACAATATTTATGATAAATGTTTTCATTCGAAAATAATGTTGAAAAATGGGTATGACAGTATACTGGATTGCGTTCCGTTTTAAACAGTAACTAGTACAGCAAACTAAAAATGAACGGTTTCAAATTATACTGAATTGACGTCACATCTTACAGTGATCACAGCGTATATCGGAACACACTCTATATACTTTACTGCAATATATCTCGAAAATATCATCATATTTTTTTAAGTAATAAAATTACAACAACTTTACGATTTTTGAAAGGCTAAATAAATCAAAAATATTTCCAAAAATGCATTTTTTCCATTCATTTAAAAGCCCTTAACAATATTGTGAAAATTATTCTCATCATAATTTACCGTTATACGTTTAACTTGACGTATAACGGTAAATAATGATTCCTAATTAGATGTTTTGTACTGCTCACAAACGTTAAATTTTGAATAAATGCTATGATATTTCGAACGTAAAAATGTATATAATATAATATCATGCCACGACCCAAACCGGTCTGTGTACCAGACCTTGGTACGACCTACAATGACTGTATCAAGAAAAGAGTATAATATAATCACTATTTAAATAACTCCCACAAGCTTAGTAACGGCATTAGTGAGAAAGAGGAATGTAATTTGACATTCAAATTACATTCAATCTGTATGAGTAACTGTACCTGTAAGTACTTACTTTAAAATTAAATTAAAATTAATTGAAATTTCTCAAATTCTTTTGTATTTGATTCATATCACCTCAAGACTATTTCGTAACGTTCATGTAATATTTCGAAGCTCGTAGAATAAAAGAAGTCAACATGTTTTGTTGAAGCTTTCGTTTGTACTGCACAAAATCTGTAGATTTTTAACTTTAATAAATTGTAGCTGCATTGTATAATATCGCTACACTTTATACAGTTTTGCGGTTTTATGTGGTTAGTCTCGCAATATTTTAAAACTTTTGTGAAAGAATAAGGGTGACCAACAAACACAGAGATTGACAAATATCCACCTGATTGTTAGTATATGCTGTAGCCTGTATTAAGCTACTACGAGTATTTTACGCTGGTGTTCCGTGAGAGCGTGGTCCTGCCCCGACACAATCGTGCTACAACGATAATATAGCTGCAGCGTGGCTCTGCCACGAAACAACTTGATGTTTTGCTAATAATTTAGTAAAAATAGAATAGATGCACATCGGTACTCTTTTGAAATATTACCATGAATAGACAATTGAAAATAGACATTTAGTAACGGTGATGAACGTTGATTTTCGGAGTTTGAAGAGCATTAACAATTTTTATTTCAAATTATGGGGTGGTCTAAAATAACCAATCATCCAAATTGGTGGTCATAGAATGTTGAATACGATTTAAGCATAATTATCTTTTAGAAAATAATTGACAAATTCGTTTTGTCACTATATCTTTATATCACATACTAGCTGATTATCATAGAAAAATAATATAACAGACGATTTTTATTTGATGTATAAAATCCAACCTATATCACAAAATCATGTCATACAGGTCGTCAGTTTAACGGAAAAATTGGTAATATTATTTTTAGAAGGATTATGATCCACCTTCACCTTTAGCTCTATTTACACAGGCAAGGTAATCGCTTTCTTTACATTTGCGTTACGCTAGCTACGCTATAAAATCTCTTTTTTGATTAAAGGTAACCGTATAAAAAGCTCTAGATTTAAGTTGGATGAAAGTTTCCCTTAAAGAATATTTAGGTGTCAATAAGAAATTTCCCTAAGAAAAAGTAGTTTTTGTTTAATTTTATTGAGATAAGAGTTCTATACTGTATGTCCTGACTTACCTTTACATATTTGCATGCTTGTTTTATTTTATAATTTCAATTAGTTAACAAAAATGTAGAACCTGCTCACGCTTCATCGCAGTATTTTTCTTCTTTGTTATCTCAATGTCCATGAACATAAAGCTCATTGGTGTCAAAGTATCACAATAAGGACTTTTCTAATACAGTAAATAAGCCATGGAGCTTGGCCTACTACACGATTCGAGTATGGCAAAAACTTATTAACTGTACAGGAAATGTTGTAGTGAAATAAGTGTATTTCGAACCACATATGTACTCCTTCGTCCTGACTTGTCTTTTCTCTTAGTAAAGCTGTAATAAGGTAATGGGTAAACTGGGATGCAGGGTCACAACGCGGAGGTAATCAACACAATTCAGTTTTCACAAATATTGGTTGCTGGCTCGAATTCCCCCAAGATCCACGGCGCGTAATACACAATTACTCTCGTCACTAGGGCGGTTGTCGACGGTTAAACTGTAAGCCTTATATTATACATAGTACACGAGCAACCTAGGTTAGATCCTCGGAGAAAACATCACTGAAAATTTAATGCTCAACTCAACAAGCTTAGAAAAACTTCCTTCAGACTTATTCTACGTTTAGTTGTAAGGAAAGTTTTATTTTATTATATTATGTGTGTAAAAATAATAAAAGAAAATTTTGTCTTCAAATTTTTAAGGGGCCAACCCTGAAGTTTAACTGTTTAATAAAAAAGTGATCATCAAAATCGGTTCAAAAAATTGCGAATTGCGTAACTTACATACAAAAAGATGTAGGCCTCCTTCGTTTTCTGGAAGACTTTAAAAAGTAACCGACACGACTGCAAAATGAGAGGAGAAGAGATAACGGAGGTCACAAAACCACATGAAACAAAAATTACTAACATAATAAATAAAATACACCCATTTTTTATTATGTTTTCGTCAAGTTTAAATCAATAACACAGTGAAAATTATAGTTATCTAATGTCTAATATTTAAATATAACTTCAAAGTACCTATTTTAAAATATTATAATAAAACTATTACTTTTGTTCAACAGGCTCGATACACTCCAATCTTTTTTAATTTTCTTCTACTATTTTACGTCACTATTACGTCACTGTTGCGAAAAATTTTGCATTAATACTGCGTCATTTATTATAGATTAGAATAGAATATTTTTTATTCAATATACATTACATGTGTAATTCTTATTGAAAGTCATTTTTTACTTTACCACTGGTTCGAAAAAAACCCTCTGTCCTGGGAAGAACCAGCAAGAAACCCAGCGGGACTTTTTTTTAAATAAATTTTACAATATAAATGATTACGAACTATTTACAAAATTTATTTTAGAAACTGCTTGGAAGCGACCACCTCATTCCCAGGGGTTATTATCAACCATGTATTCATTTATACTATAATAACTCTCTTTATACAGTTTCAGCTTAATAAAACATTTAAACTTGGTAATAGAGAGAACCTGTACACTTTCCGGGACCTTGTTGTAATAGCGTATACATTGCCCCAAGAATGAATCTGTGGAGTCGAGAAACTGGCATCACTAGCTTGTGTTTGTTCCTAGTGTTTACAGAATTTATATCACTTTTTTTACTAAAACTATCTTTGTTTTTGTGAAGATACATTAAATTTTCGTAAATATACTGAGATGCCAAAGTTTAATATATTAATTTCTTTAAATTTATCTCTAAGAGACTCTTTCGGTTTTAGATTGTAAATAGCTCTAATGGCCCTCTTCTGTAAAACAAAAATAGTTTCTGAATCAGCCGCATTTCCCCATAGCAAAATCCCATAAGATATTATGCTATGGAAATAACTAAAATAAGCTAATCTAGCTGTCTCGACACTAGTGAGACCTCTAATCTTTTTTACGGCATAGGCTGCAGAACTTAGTCTGCTTGCTAATTTGGATATATGGGGGCCCCACTGGAGCTTTGCGTCAAGAGTGATGCCAAGAAAAACAGTGGATACAACAGGGCTCAATTCCTCCCCATTTAAAAATACATTGGTATTCAGATTTTTAACATTCGTTGTTGTAAATTTAACACAATTAGTTTTATTTCCGTTCAAATGCAGATTATTAACGTTAAGCCAATGCACTTATTTTGATATAGCATTATTCACTTCGTCACATTTAAATGATTGACGTTTAAGTTTAAAAATCAAGGAAGTATCATCAGCAAATAATACTATATCATGACTATCCCCTACAAGGTGAGGTAAGTCATTAATATACACGAAAAACAGGAATGAGCCGAGAATCGAGCCCTGAGGAACACCCATTAGTACAGGTGACCCGGAAGAACTTTTACCATTGATAATAACCTTCTGTTTTCTATTTCTTAAATATTAAATAATAAGTTTAAGCGCTGTGTTCTTGACACCATAGTACTGTAGCTTCCTGATTAATGTCTCATGGTGAACACAGTCGAAGGCCTTGGAAAGGTCACAAAATATACCCAAAGCATCCTCTGAATTCTCCCATGCACAAAAAATATGTTTAATAAGCTCAACTCCAGCGTCAGTTGTCGAGCGACCCCTTGTAAAACCGAATTGATTTTTATGTAGCAATTTATTAATATTAAAGAAACTTAACATCTGATCTAAAATAATTTTTTCAAAAATTTTACTTAATGTTGGTAGTACAGAAATTGGTCTAAAATAAGCGGGGTCTAATGTACTACCAGATTTAAATATAGGTATGACTTTACTATGTTTCATTAAAACAGGAAACACACCAGATTCGACGCTTATATTAAATATAGTGGCTAGATAAGGTGCTAATGTATCTATTATAGATAAAATAACTTTCCATAAGAATTAAAATAAATCCCCCATAAGTCTGCCGTTTTCTTAACATCAATAGTTTTAAAATATTTACCGATATCTTTTGGCAGTACCCTATGAAATTTAAAAGTATTTGAACAAGCCTTTACATTTTCTTTGAGCAATGATTCGGCGACAGTAGGAGAAGAATTTGATAATTTTGTTGTCAAAAAAGGAACATCAGTAAAATGTTTCTCAAAAGCCATAGCAACTTCTTGATCAGATCGCGTTAAATTATTGTTAATATTCAATTTAAAATCCGAGTTGCGCGGTTTGACCTTGCCCGTTTCACTATTTATTATTCTCCATGTCATTTTAATTTTGTCGGATGCAGTTTTAATTTTGTTGCTTAAATGTAAAGCCTTAGCAGTGGAGCACACTTTTTTAAATATTTTAGAATATGTTTTTACATAATCTCTAAATATAACACTACTATTATATGATCTTTCATCATAAAGCTCGTATAACCTTCGCCTACTTTTATAAATTCCTACTGTCGCCCATTCATTAAATGATTTGCGACTGTTAAAAGAGAAAATTTTAGAAGTAAATATTCTACTAAATTCACAACTTATAATTTTAAATAATGTAGCATACAAATAATTAGCACTATTTTTAAACGAAAGTAATGTAACTCTTTTTATTATATTACTTCTAAACCTCTCCAAGCGATGTTAATTTATTGGAACAAACACAACTTTCTTATTTTTCTGTTTTTTGTGTATGTAATAGTGTATGTAATAGTAGTGATACTAACTGTCCACAGTGATCTGAACTTAAATTTTGAATAATTGATTTATGCAAGGGCTTAACATCTGTAAAAATGTTATCTATACAGGTCGCACTAGGCCCAGTAATACGTGTTGGTTCTAAGAATAAATTTACAAGATTATACGATTTAAACAATGAGTGAAACTTAATACTAATGGAAGAAGTTTCAAGGAGATTGATATTAAAGTCTCCACACATTACAACAGACTTGTTCTGTTTACTAAGTTTAAGTAAAACTTCTTCCACAATCCTTTCAAAATGGTCATAAGTAGCACATGGGCGTCTGTAAACACTTACAGCAATGAGGTGCTCGAGCTCTACACAAGCCATTTCTACAGTTCGTTCAACAGAGAGGCTCACAATATCCTTATATTCTTTATATAATAATGATTTATCTGCTAATATTAAGGAGCCACCACGTAAACTTTTTTCTCTATTGAAGGAACTGACCACCTGGTGATTTTCGAAATTAACATGAAATTATAATCTTTTAGCCAATGTTCAGTAATACAAAGGATGTGTATGTTTTTACTATTTAAAAACAATTCAACTTCCAATTCTTTGCCCAACATGCCTTGTATATTTTGATGCACCAGGTGTAAACAATTTTTATTACTTATTTGTGGGCTGTATTCAAAATTAATTAAACTCTTATTATTGCTAGAGATTGCCTCTATTGTCACATTCACTTTAGTTGGAACTGATTCCAAATTAAATGTCAAATGATTATGCTCAATAAAAGCAGTCTTGGTAACCAAAAACTTGGCTGAGTTAAAAAGTAAATAATAAGATAGCACATTTGCTATCAGTCTTAAATTATATTTGGATAGGTAATACCTATCTTTTGTCCAAAACTTTTTTATTAAATTATTTATGTCAATTACATGAAATTTATGATTATTATCATTACAATTATATGTCAAATTTAAATTATTATTACATATTAAATTATGCATTTGTATATTTAAATTATGTCTTAAATTATTTTCTTGTGGCAATCCCTGTATATAAGGCAGTGTGAACAAGACAATTGTGTGTACATTTAAGTTATTAATTTGTTCAATATATCTTAATAACTGTTTGTTGTTGACACTGCCTCTTCTACCAACAAAAATTATTATTGTACTATTTGGGCAAAATTTAGTAACAATAATTTTATTTAGGTTGTCACTAAAAGATGCTCCAGACATGCAGCAATTTGTAACTTTTTGTCCCTTTAAAGAGTTATTTAAAGTTATGCCTAGATTTTTTCCCATGTCATCGCTATAAACAATTATATTATTTTTAGTAATATTTGAGTTATTTATTATTTTAATATCCTCTGTTATGGCACTGTCATAGAGTTTTGGTGGTGGTATAATATTATCAGCACACACTGACTTTGAAGAATCTGGTATTGAACGCTGACACTCACATTGATATTTAACTAAGGAGTCAAACCGCTCCTCATTATTTTTACAAGTCTTTACCAGATTATCCATAGCCAATATGTGTTCTTTTATATCATTTTGGGCTGATTTATATTTATTGGACACAGTTTGAAGGGAGTTCATAAGTGATAATATTTCTGATTTAAGGCACTCTACTTCAGTCTCATAACATTTTTTTATGTTATCCACCTCAATTGAATACAACTTAAGTTCATATAACAATGCTTACTTTTCTTTACATACATTAACATAATTTTTGGTATTAATCTTATTTCTTATTAATTTTTGTACTTTCCTTATGTATTTATTAACTTTTATATACTTCTTCAATTTGATATTACTGCAATTAATCCTTACTGTGTTTCCTGAAGTGGAAGAGTCGTCACCAGTCAAGTCTATTGTTGCAGATTGCTGTAACATTCTTGAAGTATCACATTGCACAAGCTCAGAGAACAGGCTTTGAGTCTGGGAGGCTTTAAGGTTATCTATATATGTTTTAAATTGTGTTATTTGCTCATTAGCCTCATTCAACTGTAACTTCAATGCAGCAATTAACCTGAGAGCTTCCTCATATTCCTTGCTGCATTGGTCAAACTCATTAACCGTTCCCTGTAGCTGATCTCTTTCTTTTATAGCACTTGTGTATTCTGTATGTAACTTAACCATATCATATTTCAATTGTGTATTTTTGGCAATTATGATAACTATTTCCCTTTCATTATCATCCCTTTCCTTAAGCAACAGTTCACACTGCTCCCTGGACGCCTTAAGTTCTTGGAGCGCAAGCTGGAGTTGGTTCTCCATCTGGCGCGTCTTGGCGTTGCAAGTATTCATTTTACTATTTATTATAAATAATAAAAGAAAACAAAGATCGAAAACAGAAGGAGCAGAGTAAGCTAATATAAAGTTGTTGTTGTTTTTTTCTATTTACAAGTCTCAAATCAAATTATCGTTAAAACAATTCGAAAAGAAACCCGCAAAGAATGTAATAACCCGAGTAATAGAATAAATCTTTAATTTATAAAAGGAATGATATGAAATAAGGATTACAATAATTTTTAAAACAATGTTCGTTACCTGTCACTTTTTGTTCCAACACCAAATTGTTGTTATAATATTTATGTACCAACTTTCTTAAATATTAAATACAAAGCGGCAGTAATTATTAGCTATAACATGAAATTGAGGTGGATATGGTGAATTTACAATATTTAAATTATTAAAATTTATCGGGACCAATTACTTTTACAACTTATTACCAGGGTTGCCACAGCAAAAAAAGCTATAAAATTCGCGACCTCACCCATTTAACAAGACTAAGACAGATTCACGAAAAAAATCATTCTAAATTATTCAATAACTCGGCCGATATAAAGCGTGGCAGACCCTCCCTGTATTCCAAAAATCCTTTTAGAAATACGAAGAAGCCGTGTCCAGGCAGATATAACATAAGCTTTCTAGAAATTATCCAAGCTAACAATGAGTTCCAATTAAATAAGCTCATTCCTGAACACTATTTGATAGTATTTTCTTAAATATTTAATCATTGCTTAAAATTTATTTCTACTTTGAAATATATTAAACACGTAATAAGCCTTTTCTACAAGATAATAATAAAAATTACATGATTGTCGCTCTCCGTTCAAAACAAGCAGGTTCAAAAATGGCCGCCATGTTTGTCAAAGTAAGATTGGGGCCCGCCTTTACGAGTACTGTTTACACAGCCAACAACATTGCGCGTAATCGCTTTTCTTACTTTCACGTTGTTTTAACTTTCCGATAAAATCCTGTTTTTTTAACGTAAGAAACAAATCTCTGACCTATTTGTTTTTAAAAAGAGTCTTTGTGAATATTGTTTCCGACGGTAAAAGCATCCTTTGTAAATAAATTAGGTACTTTTTGTTTGAAATAATACAGACCTTGTAATCATTTTAAAATATAAAGGAGGGGGTGGGCACTACCCACTCCAGAATTGTCTGTGCCCACCCCAGGATGACCGAAAATTCTAGGGATTAAGTAAATAACTTTAAATAAGAATGATTTAAATAAAAATAAATAATTTGTACCCGTGGAAGTAACATTTTTTATATACGATAGGGTGACAAACGAACACACAGTGCACCTGATGGTGAGTAGTTGCTGTGACCCATGGACATCTACATCTATCCTCGTTTGCGAATCAAAATGCAGATGCGTTGTCACCCGTGAGGACTAAGATGGAATGCCTCTTTTCCAGTAAAATGGGTCTCCGGTTCTCTACACTCACCATACGAAACACAGCAGCATTAAGCTGCTATGTTACGCTGGTATTCTGTGAGAGCGTAGTCCTTTCCCGGTCGAGCCGACCCATTCGTGCTACAACTATACTATTAATATAGCTGCAGCATGGCTCTACCACGTAACAAAAGTTTAAAATTTATTTCAGAGCAGTCATGAAGATATTATTTAAATAACCACAGCGTCTGTCTTCCATTAATTGTGAGAATCCGTAGATATTTACTAATCGCTGATATGGAACAAAACTTTTGCAATACGCAGCGCAAGTCCCGGGGGGATTCTTCGATTAGCGATTTGTAATCAATGCGAAGGTTCATTTGCGGTTTCTCTGGTATTAAATGCAAACACGAAGTTAAATGATCTTACATGATTTAAAATGAACCTAAAAAAAGCATCGAGTAGTTGAAAAACAACACAACAATAATTAAGGTATGTACTTTAAAACATCGTGAGGTAACCTACAATTCTGAGAAATAAAATATTTCTAGAATATTTAAAGCTTTACTTATTTCTAGAAACTTTAAAGCAGAGGGTGGTCTAATTGCTCCATAACCCTCTCAGAAATTAAAAAGGGTCAGTGGACAGCAGTAAGACGCATATAGGTTATAACTTTATTATACGTTTATAAGTAATGGTTATAACATTTACTGGCCAGTTTCATAAATGCAGACTAAAATGATGATCTCAACTGTACAGAAATTTGAGCTTTGCTAATTATGTCAAATCTATAGCGTCATATGTGTTAGGCCGCGTCGCCGCGGGCCGCGAATTCGAATATTTTCATGTTAGTCGTTATTGCTCCAGGTCTTTAATGCGATTATGTAACTCTAGTAAAAACCACTCTGCAAGAGTTATGTTTTTAATTATAATAATATTTTGTCACTAAATATAGGATATTAATATGAATACCGCGTCGACTTCAAATTAATACTGATACATTAACACAATACAATGAAACCAAAAGTCAATCATTAAAACAAAACCAACCACGATTCCCACAAGAAATACATTTTACAATGACATTAGCACAACAGGTTTTTGTCCGTATATAATTTATAAATGTTAAACGTATACTATGTTCAGCATTGGACTTCCATAGAATATATGGAATGAAAACAGTATACGATATAATAAACCATAAAAGTTAACGTATTAAAATCTATGTATAGAGTTAATTCATACCAGCATACACAATAATTCATTTATTTTATTACAGCCCATCAATATCTACTGATGAATATAGCCCTCACCCTAAGGCCATTACCTCATAAGGGGATATTTGTTATATTTAAATAAAACTAATTTTACGGATTTTGTCGCGTATATTAACTTATTTTACTTTCCCGACGTTTCAAGCACTTTACAGCACCCATGGTCACGGGGGGGACTGAGGTGTATGACGTCCCAATGTCATAGTTAACCACGGCTACCTCCAGATTAAAAATTATTAATTTTTGTTCCGATCTACACAGTATGAACTTACAGTATCATGAAGTCTTGCAGTTGTATGCTTGGGTAGGGATTTAATTTTATTAATTATGGGATCCCAAGCAGATGGTAGCACCCAGCCATCTTCTCTATTGAAATTAGGATGTTTTTTGATTTCAATAGCCTCGCGAATCATCCTTGGAAGGAATCGGTGTTCTTTAGCGAGGATTTGTGGTCTATCAAATCTAATGTAGTGACGGGGGCGATCCTGTACGTGTTCACAGACTGCAGACTTCCCGGAGCGTCTATTCTTCACATCAGCTATGTGTTCTTTAACGCGGGTTTTTATGGATCTTTTAGTTTGTCCTATATAAGAGAGACCACATTCACAATCCAGCTTGTACACTCCTGCATCTTGCAGAGGAATATTACACTTGACTGATGGTAAAAACTGACTAATCTTCTTCGGCGGCTTGAAATATGTTTTAATGGAAGCACGCTTCAAGATGTAGCCAATCTTGTCAGTGACACCTCTGACATATGGCAGTACAGCAGGCACTCGCTCGACTGTGGCCGGCTTCACTCGTTCACTGTGACGTAGGCGCGGGACCCGAAGCTTATTGTCGTGCAAAACTTGCTTGACGTGTTGGAGCTCGGCAGCCAGGTGTTTACTGTCACAGATCCCTCGTGCTCTCTGAAACAAAGATTTACCCACGGTAGCTAACTGTGAAGGATGGTGGTGAGAATCACCGTTTAAATATCTATATGTATGGGTCTTTTTTCTATACACAGTGTGGCTCAAGGTGTTATCAGGATTCCGAATTACTAACACATCTAGAAAAGCTAAAGAATTGTTTGCCTCTAACTCCATTGTGAACTGAATTTTAGAATTTAAGGAGTTAAGATGGTCTAAAAATGCAGTTACTTTATCTAAAGGTAGAATTGTGAAAGTGTCGTCTACGTACCGCTTGTAGAATCTTGGCTTTATGGGAGAAGTAAGCAGGGCTTTTTCCTCAAAGTCCTCCATGAATATATCGGCAACAATGGGAGATACAGGTGAGCCCATCGCTACACCATCTACTTGCTTGTAGAACTCCTCCTTCCACAATAGGTAGCCAGATGTAAGGCAGTGTTTGAGTAATACTGCATATTCTACGGGCATGTTATTTTCCTCTATTCTACTACTATTCTACGGGCATGTATATTTCCTCTTGTTACTAGAAGGCTAGAGGAAAATAACATGCCCGTAGAATATGCAGTATTACTCAAACACTGCCTTACATCTGGCTACCTATTGTGGAAGGAGGAGTTCTACAAGCAAGTAGATGGTGTAGCGATGGGCTCACCTGTATCTCCCATTGTTGCCGATATATTCATGGAGGACTTTGAGGAAAAAGCCCTGCTTACTTCTCCCATAAAGCCAAGATTCTACAAGCGGTACGTAGACGACACTTTCACAATTCTACCTTTAGATAAAGTAACTGCATTTTTAGACCATCTTAACTCCTTAAATTCTAAAATTCAGTTCACAATGGAGTTAGAGGCAAACAATTCTTTAGCTTTTCTAGATGTGTTAGTAATTCGGAATCCTGATAACACCTTGAGCCACACTGTGTATAGAAAAAAGACCCATACATATAGATATTTAAACGGTGATTCTCACCACCATCCTTCACAGTTAGCTACCGTGGGTAAATCTTTGTTTCAGAGAGCACGAGGGATCTGTGACAGTAAACACCTGGCTGCCGAGCTCCAACACGTCAAGCAAGTTTTGCACGACAATAAGCTTCGGGTCCCGCGCCTACGTCACAGTGAACGAGTGAAGCCGGCCACAGTCGAGCGAGTGCCTGCTGTACTGCCATATGTCAGAGGTGTCACTGACAAGATTGGCTACATCTTGAAGCGTGCTTCCATTAAAACATATTTCAAGCCGCCGAAGAAGATTAGTCAGTTTTTACCATCAGTCAAGTGTAATATTCCTCTGCAAGATGCAGGAGTGTACAAGCTGGATTGTGAATGTGGTCTCTCTTATATAGGACAAACTAAAAGATCCATAAAAACCCGCGTTAAAGAACACATAGCTGATGTGAAGAATAGACGCTCCGGGAAGTCTGCAGTCTGTGAACACGTACAGGATCGCCCCCGTCACTACATTAGATTTGATAGACCACAAATCCTCGCTAAAGAACACCGATTCCTTCCAAGGATGATTCGCGAGGCTATTGAAATCAAAAAACATCCTAATTTCAATAGAGAAGATGGCTGGGTGCTACCATCTGCTTGGGATCCCATAATTAATAAAATTAAATCCCTACCCAAGCATACAACTGCAAGACTTCATGATACTGTAAGTTCATACTGTGTAGATCGGAACAAAAATTAATAATTTTTAATCTGGAGGTAGCCGTGGTTAACTATGACATTGGGACGTCATACACCTCAGTCCCCCCCGTGACCATGGGTGCTGTAAAGTGCTTGAAACGTCGGGAAAGTAAAATAAGTTAATATACGCGACAAAATCCGTAAAATTAGTTTTATTTAAATGTGTAGTGTTCGCGTAAATATAAGAGATATTTGTTATAGATATCACGCTGGGCAGGCGAGTTCGCAACCGCAGTTATTATTTTCTAGTTGTTATTAAAAAGCTTCCTATGTCCTTATTCTTCTCTGTCCTCTCTTATGTGAAGGTGGGGCAAGACCAACGTTTCGAGCCTAATAAAACGCAGATCTTTTAGTATTTTGAATATCTATTTATTTATACATACTCTTACATAATGAATCTTTGGAAATAAGGAACTTAAAAAACTCGAAGCTCGAAGTAAAACAATCGAAGAAAAGGTAAAAATTTACAAATTTTGTCAAAAATGTCCAACACCCCATCTTGCCACCTGGTAGGGTAAGACGGAGTACTCTATTGGGCAATATGGGGTATGGGAGACATATTCTAATTTTGGTTGCAAAACTCGCAAACAAATTCGGTCTCGTCATCGTCGTCATCTATGCCAGCACAGCTACAGTGTGCCCAATTCGCACAGAGAGAACATGCAGCCCATCATTCATTAGATTCCAAGTATTTTCCATGGCAGTAAAAACAAGGGATATTATCTTCTTTGTTGCCACATTCTGGTGAGGAATTAGGATGATTGTTGGCTTTCTTCCTATTCTTTTTATTATCCAATTTGGTTTTCATATTCTTTTTTAAATTATACTTCTTTTGGGGAGTGAATTTTTTACGATGCGCGCGCACACCGACAGCTAAGAACCACACCATGAAGTTGTTACGATGCGCGCACACTGACACCTCAAAGCGACAACTCCATTGGGTAACTGTCTCTCAAGTTTTCGTGGGAACTGATAACTATACTTAAGGTATTTTAGTAATTTTCATTTTGTTACTTTTTTACACATTTTTTGTTCTTTTACCTCTCTATTTCTCTTTTTGTTATCTTCTGCCAGTTTCTTTTTTTTTTTCATTGTTTCTTCTTACTCATTTTTATATTGGTAAACAGTTATGATAGCCGTTTTTCTTCGTTTCCTAGTCACTCGTGAAATTTATAATACATCACATTTATATATTCTATTCGGTGAAAGTTTGTACTCATCATAAACATTGCTGAGGAAGTTGAAAAACTGTTCAATAGTTTGTTTATTAAACCCAGCGGCACGTGCAGATGAAATGCTTTCGTATCGACAATTCTGCTTAAAAATCACTGAACCCAAGCTTTGGCTGCTTCGTTTTTTCAGTTGTTGCTGCCCATTTTTTTCTGCAAGAATGTATGCCAAAGCCCTTAATTATTTTCTTCTAAGTCCATAAAGACGACTCTCCATATCCATTATATAATTGCAAAGTTCTTTCTCTTCGTCATCTGAAAGTGTTCGCTTTATTGGGCCTAAAGGAACTTTCACAGAAGTTGTACGAGCAGCAGGATCTTCTAGGTCTGCACGAGCTTCTTCAACTTCTCTTTCGAGGGTCGTTTGTGGCACAGAATATGTTTTTGCCGCTAATTTTTAATTACTATTATTTTATTATAATTACAAATTTTATTCGAGGGGCAACATCCCATTTTGCCCTCACATGTTCATCATCATCATCATTACAGCCCTTCACAAGTCCACTGCTGAACATAGGCCTCCCCAAAGAATGCCACAAAGCACGGTCCTGAGCCACCTGCATCCATCTACTTCCTGCATATCTTACCAGGTCGTCACTCAATCTAGCGGGGGGACGCCCTACACTTCGCCCGCCGGTACGAGGCTGCCACTCGAGAACCTTTCCTCCCCATCGGTTGTCGGTTCTTCGAGCTATATAGCCGGCCCATTGCCACTTCAGCTTACTAATACGATGTGCTATATCGGTCACTCTGGTTCTACTGCGGATATCCTCATTTCTGAGTTTATCACGCAGAGAAACTCCGAGCATAGCCCTCTCCATGGCTCGCTGAGCGACCTTGAGCTTCCTCATCCGGCCAGCAGTAAAGGACCACGTCTCAGTTCCGTATGTCATCACTGGCAACACGCACTGGGTGTACAGTCTCGTTTTCAAGTTTTGAGGTATACCTGACGAGAAGATGTGCCGTAATTTCCCGAACGCTGCCCAACCGAGTTAAATCCGTCGATTGACCTCTCGGTCGAAGTTGGACTTACCTAGTCGGACTATTTGTCCCAGGTAAACATACTCGTCAACAACTTCGAGCTTAGTGTTCCCAACAACTACCGGCATAGGTGTGACATGGACATTAAACATGATCTTTGTTTTGTCCATGTTCATCTTAAGACCTATCCGTTGGGAAACACTATTGAGGTCATTGAGCATAGTGCTTAGGTCCTCCAGCGATTCTGCCATAAGGACTATATCGTCGGCAAATCGAAGGTGAGTGATGTACTCGCCATTGATGTTGATACCGTATCCTTTCCAGTCCAGAAGCTTGAAAACATCTTCCAATGCAGCGGTAAAGAGTTTCGGGGATATGACGTCACCCTGTCTTACACCTCTCTGCAATTGGATAGGCTTCGTACTCTGGTTCTGTACTCGGATAGCCATCGTAGCCCTACTGTACAAGCACTTCAACACTTCGATATACCGACAGTCAACTTGGCATCGCTGAAGGGACTGCAACACCGCCCAAATTTCGACGGAATCAAAGGCTTTCTCATAGTCCACATACGCCAGACATAGTGGCAAATTGTACTCCTCGGACTTCTGTACAATTTGCCGAAGGGTATGTATGTGGTCTATGGTGCTAAAGCCTTTTCGGAAACCGGCTTGTTCGGGAGGCTGGAAGTCGTCAAGTCTGCACGCAAGACGATTCGTAATGACTCTCGAAAACAGCACGTAGACGCGGCTCAGAAGGGAAATCGGTCTGTAGTTCTTCAAGAGACAGTTGTCGCCTTTCTTGAAGAACAAGACCACCGCACTTCTGCTCCACGCCTCCGGTGTAATGCCACCATGGAGGACGGAATTAAAGAGCTTCTGAAGGACTTCAAGTACCGGTTTTCCACCCGCTTTCAGAAGCTCCGCTGTAATTCCATCCTGGCCTGGGGACTTGCCGTTTTTAAGGTGCTAGAGAGCCATTCTAATCTCGCTCAGACTGACGTCCGGGATATCATCGGAATAATGTCGGATAAGACTTGCTCTTGGATCGTTACTCAAACTTGCGTGTGGCTCCAACGATGACGTGTACAGCTGCCCATAGAACCTCTCAATTTCACTCAAAATCTCAGGTGCCCCGGAAACGATGCTGCCACATTCGGTCTTCAGCTTTGACAGTTGGCTCTTTCTGGCAGACAGATCTCTGGCAAAGACTTTGGAGCCTTGGTTCCGCTCGATCGCTTCTTCAATACGAGCTGTATTGAAGTTGCGTAAGTCCCGCCGCATGCATTTGGAGATCTGTCTGTTCAGTTTCCTGTATGCTGTCAAATCTGTTGAAGAATGTAGCTTCATCTCCCGTCTAACAGCCATGAGATTAAGAGTGTGATTGGAGAGTTTTTGTGTTCTTCTGCGGCGGGTCTTGCAGAACTTAGCTCCGACTGCATGGACAGTTTCCACGAGCTTGTCATTCAAATCGTCCACTTCATTGCAGTCTTCTAGGCACTGAAAACGGTTTTGCAACTCGAGCTGAAAGGTTTCGGGACTTTGGATTAGAGCACGAGGGGGACGGAGCGTTGACTTCATTAGACGAGACCTCTCCAACTTAACGTTTAGGTTCAGTGAGCCTCTAACCATTCGGTGATCGCTGTCGGTTTTCACCCTCGCGATCACTGAGACATCACTGAACAGTTGTCGTCTGGTCGTCATAATGAAGTCAATCTCATTTTTTGTCGAACCGTCGGGGCTCGACCAGGCCCACTTCCTGTGGGGCCGCTTCTCGAAGAAAGAGTTCATCATAAAGAGTCCCTCTTTCTCCATGAAGTCGGCCAACTGCTGGCCCCTTGGGTTCCGTTGCCCTATTCCAAATTTCCCCACTTTCAGCTCACCGTTCTCTCTTGTGCCTAGTTTTGCATTGAAGTCTCCCATTAACACCGTATATTGGGTTTTGGAGGAATGCATGGCTCTAGAGATATCCTCATACATTTCCTCCACCTCCTGATCGGGGTGTGCCGAGGTTGGTGCGTAAACCTGTATGACCTTCAGCGAATACCGTTTGGTGATTCTGAGTATAAGGTACGCAACCCTCGTCGACACACTCTCAATCTTTACAACGTTGTTAACGAGAGACTAGTGGACGATAAATCCGACACCTTCTTGGGACAGATGGTCGCCCTGCCGGTAATAGAGCAAGTTGCCGGGTTCGAGGATTACCGTGTCCTCCCCCTCTCTTCGGACTTCGGATAATCCTATAATATGCCAGCGTAACTTGTCTATCTCTTCTTGCAGCTCCACAATCTTCTCGTCAGTCCTCAGGGTGCGTGCGTTGTATGTTGCCAGGTCGAGTCGTTGTAGGTGGCAACCGAACCTCCACCGGAGATTCTTAGCACCCCCTGCCCCGCCGTTACCATGGTCGCCACCGTAGCCAGGAATAGCGGGGCCGCCGGGGACTGGGGGCCGTCTCTTCGTAACTTTCATTATGGGGGGTATATTGCCATAGTTGCCACGCTTGGCGAGCGAGTTGGCAACCGCCGTTTTTTATTGTATTTTTGCCGTTACCAGGAAGATGCTGCTGCCCATCTCCTGCCTGTTTCCCTTTGTCGCCTTTTACGACACCCACGGGAAGATATGGGGTAGTGGATATTCTTAACCGCCACTACACGGCAATTGTTCACTTGTTCATTTGAATAAAATAACATGCTTTAAAAAATAAAATCGTAATACGGGAACAAACATGTTCTTATCTGCTGATGTACCTAATTGTTGATAAACAAGAATAACTTTCAGTCAGTTCTAGAAAAGGTACATTACAAATGTGATGTATAACACGAAAATCATAGCGAATTTGTCAAAAACCGAGTTTTTGGCGGTAGGGCTCACGGTAGGACTCATGGACTCACAAGCCGGTGACAGCGCTGATTGATAAACAAAATAACGCGTCATTACGAGCCAGAGCTGCTGTACGTTCGTTGTGCTGTTCGTTCGTACGACCGATGAGACCCACTACCCCATCTTGCCCCCCTTGTTAATTTGTTTTTGTAGTGGCTACACAAACAAATAAACAGTGTTATTATGCAAATAATGCTACTTCTAACTTTATACGTCATCTTCTTTTTCAGCCCGTAACAGGACGTTGGCCTCGCCCATTATAGAAAGAATTTGCCTCAATCAAGCTAGTGCTATTAAGATAAGCGATTGCATTACCAGATATCTCAAATTATGTGTCCAAGATAACGCTTCTTCCCATCACCAATCTGCATATTTAACATCTAACGTCAACGAGATTTTCATCAAAGTGATAAAATCATTATAAAAGCAAAAGTATAATTTTATTCTAAAAATAGATTAAAAGTTACTTAAAGCCGCGTTTTTCATATTCGAATTCGAATTCACTATTTTAACTAATGTCGTGAAACACTGATATCACAATATTATTACCAGTTAGTAAGTAGCACTACTGTTTTAAAACATAAACACACTAACCTAAAACAGTTATTAATTACCTGGACGGATGGAATAACTAACGTCAAATACTTTTATATAAGCATAATTATGTTTTACCGTAATCGTAACTTAACGTTTCTTTTAAAAACGTTTGAAGTGATTAATAAAACAAAAACAGCACTACCGTTGTAGAAAAGCAACCGCTACATCCAGTTTAATGAACATCTATTAATCAAATCACTGAGAAATTAAAACACATGTTAAGGCGTTCGTGTGTAGAATCGACAAGGGAATTAACACGTAAGACAGTTTCAGTTATTTTATATTCCCCTGGTAATTTTGATGACACTGACTGCCTTACTATAAAATGAGACAATCAAATGAGGAGGCACAGGGAGGCCTGTGTTCGGCAGTGGATTTCAATAGGTTAAAACGATAACGGCAGTAAAGAAGAGCTACGGACCGACAAAAAAGAAGTAAAAACATCCAAAATTTAGTTGATTAATAATAATAAGCTGAAACTATATTTTTTTATATAGAAGAGGGAGCAAACGGGCACGGGGCTCACTTGATGGTAAGTGACTACCGCCGCCCATGAACAACTGCAACACCAAGGGAATTGTAGATGCGTTGCCAGCCTTTTAAAAAGGATTAGGCTCTTTTCTTGAAGGTTCCTAAGTCGTATCGGTCTGGAAAAATCGCTGGTGGTAATCGATTCCACAAGGAAGTTGTGCGAGGAAGAAAACTTCTTCTAAATCGCATAGTGGTGTACCGCCAATCATCCAGAAGGTATGGATGGTATCGCGAGTTTTGTCCCGATGTGCGATGGTCAAGTTGAGCGGCTGGAATTAGTATATAGTATTATATTATAGGATAGAATAGAGGATAGATATTCACCACATCAAATATGATGAGAAGGAATTGTAATGCACATAATTTTAAAAATATTTTCATAAAGTGGAGCAACAAAAGGAAGAAAATGATCCTAGACAAGAAAATGATATATCACTTATATCTGTTAGTTCAATTCCCTAAATATATAAAAGAACTATGTATGACAAGTTATTTTTATTTCAATCTGTTCCGTTCTATCTGAAATTAGCAATCTAAAAACGTAAATATCTTTGTATTGCGGCTTTCGTTCCGCTTCGTTCCGTTCTGTTCTAATTAGCTCTCGTATTAAGTTAGGGTTCCTATAATCGTTTTTAAATTCTTTCAGTTTCAAGATTTTATGCAGCATACACGACATAGATATTATATACAGTTGCCGCCTATTAAAGTCCACTGCTGGACATAGACCTCTACCGTAGATAGCATCATAGGAGGATATTTGCCATAGCTGCCACGCTTGGCAAGCGGGTTGGCAACCGCAGATTTTTATTATTAGGGTAGTGAATATTCTTACACCGCCACTACACGGTATGGATATCATATAATTATTTTTAATAACATGTTTCTATTTACGTACATACTAGATGTGTTCGCAATTTTGTTAGATTAATTTTTATTTTTTATATATTTTTAGATCAAGATAATGTCTCTATGGGCCAAAGTCTTTGATGGTTTTATACTGATATTGTTTGTGTTGTCTCTAAAGAGGTTGATGCAAAAAAGAAAAAGAATATTAATAAAGTTTGAAAAGGTACATCATAGTATAATAGTACAACATTTTCATATGTATAAAAATATATACATATATTTTTATACGTAGTAGAGCCATGTTGCAGCTATATTAATAGTATAGTTGTAGCAAGAATGGGTCGGCTCGACCGGGGAAGGACCATGCTCTCACAGAATACCAGCGTAAAATAGCAGCTTCACTCTGCTGTGTTTCGTATGCTGAGTGCAGAGAAACTGAGACATATTTTACAGGAAAAGAGGTATTCTATCTTTGTCCTCACGGGTGCCGACGCATCTGCATTTTGATTCTTTATTGAGGATAAATGTAGATGTCTATGGGTCACAGGAACCACTTACCATCAGGTGGACTGTGCGCTCGTTTGTCACCCTATCCTATAAAAAAAATACATCTATATATACAACCTGTGTAAATTCTACGTCAATAGATTCGATAGTTTTTGAATATAACCACACCTACATCTATCCTCCACTATGTATCGAAATATAAATGCGTTGTCACCCCTGAAGCCTAAGATAGAATGCCTCATTACCAGTGAAAAGGATTTGCGGTTCTCTACACTCATCATAATTAAGTTCTTATTGAACACTTAGTGAGAAAATAAGTACTTGAATAATTGAATACAAAACCTTGAATACAAAACACAGCAGCATTTAGCTGTTGTTTTACGTTGGTATTTTGTGTGAGACGGGTTGTTCCTCGTTTCGAGCCGACCTATTCGTGCAAATCTGTAGCTGGCCAGCACCTTAAAGCTAGCACTTTTAGGGGTCTTTTTGGCCACGCATGATTAACATTCCTCAATATCTTCTAGATATGGCCGGCCCATTACCACCTCAGTTTATTGATCTGTTGGGTTCTGTTGTTACTCTTGTTCTACTGAATTATTTTACTATTATTTAAAGTAATACTTATGCTAGCAAACCCAGTATCACTAATACTATTGGCAAATGTAACTAAATATCGCGTTCTTTTTCTTTAGAAACCGCGTGGAAAGCACGTTAACTTTCACCTTGTGTTACACGTACACCATTTAATTACTACTATAGGTGTGTTTGTATGTAACTCGTCAAAAGCCTAAACAGATCAAGTAAATTTAGTTTTAAAGTACTGTCTTCTCAAAAACAAGTATTTACATGAGACTGGAACTAATTTGACGTCAATAACCAAAAGGCTTAGAAAATGAAAAAGTTTCATAAAAATAACACAAAATTATTGTATCACAATGTAATAATATTATAATGCATTACATAATAATTAATAATACATTGTGTATAATTAATATCAGATTGTGATAGAATTTATCATGATAATATATTCAAAATCCATATTTTGGAAATAATTTATAATATATTTATTATTATTCGCTATTAAAATTAAAATAATAATTTGTTCTTTACTTTAATAAAATTACAACACCTACAATACAACAGTAAATACTGTATTAAACTTTCAAGAGCTCTATGTTTTTCCCAAGATATTTTAGAAAAACTGAAAATGTGTGCTCTAATGTACTAACGTTTTTTTTAATACACACGCAATACATTATTATATTCATTACATTCGCTACGTGATGGTGTAAAAAATCTATCGCTTCACTTCATTCGGCTAGAAGAAAAATCTTGCGAAATCAAACAAACAAACGATCGCAAATATCATCAGATTTAAAATCATTCAACCTTTGAGATTCACAATCCTCAAAGGTGCGGGAACAATCGTTATTAAAAAGGAAACTAAGCATGGTGTTTACAAACACAAAAAGTTTTCTTGAAATAGCAACAAGCACAAGTAAGTTACACTAATTACTCGACTCCAAAGAGTCAGCAATTCCTTCATGGGGCAATGTATAAGCTTTTACAGCAAAGGCCCGGAATATATTTAGGCCTTATCTATCAAAAAGTTTACAATTTTTACTAGCAAAAATTGTTTAGTAAGGGTTATTATACTACTAAAGAGTATGTGATTGAGAATGAGTCGATCGCTACCATGTTGTTTCTAAATGTTTTCATACTAATAGTGGAAAATATTATATTGTATATTAATATTTTAAAATAAAAATAAAAACTATAACTAGAAACTTAATTATCATATAATCCTACCCCTCGCGGTATCGTGCCAAGAACGCTGGCTGCGTTTCCCCGCTGAATTGCTATAGTTAGCCTTTAAGCGAGAAAAGAACCAGCCCTCTTATCACCAGCAAGCGACCAGCCGCGGATGAAGTTCCTTTCCTTTTTCCTCTTTAAATGTCCCGCTGGATTTTTTGCTAGTTCTACCTAGGACTGAGGTTTTTTCTGAACCCGTGATAAAGCTTATATACTGAGCAAACAGACACACTAATCGTTAAAAGAAAGAGAACAAAATCATCCAAAATTGCTTTCGTGCTTTTTGTAAAATCGCTGAAGGCATAAAAGAAGTAGTGCATGTAGATACGCAGCATATAACAATACGTGACCTGAAAGCTTTAAATTCGGGTCACGTGCACCTCGTGCGCCGTATTCTAGCGCCTCTTGGCTAATGCCTCTTACTGATTTTTCTTACGTTGTCATTTTATAAGAATTCGATAATCCCTAACATAAAAATGTATATCCGTACCAAATCCAACGAAATAATGAGTTTGGCGATTAATGCTTAATACAAGCAACTAAATTGACGTAAATTGGCGCGGGTTAATTTATCACCTTTTTGGGGAATTAAACGAATTTAATTCATGCAGAAACTGCGGGACGTTCATGGGCAGTTATTATTTTTATCAAAAAATTATATAGCGATAAGTGAATAGTCCACCTGATGGTAAGCGGTTGCTGTGGCACATAGACATCTACATCTATTCTCGTTTGCGAAATAAAATGCAGATGCGTTATCAGCCGTGAGGTCTAAGATAGAATGCCCCTTTTCCAGTATCTCCGGTTCTCTACACGCACCATACAAAACACAGCAGCATTAAAGCTGCTATTTTACGTTGATATTCTGTGAGAGCGTGGTTCTGCCCCGGTCGAGCCGACCCATTCGTGGAACAACTTACTATTAATATAGCTGCAACGTGGCTCTACCACGTATATTGGTGGATGGTCCATTATTAAAACAATTATCGTAAGGAAAGTAGTGGTTTTAGATGGATACCTTTAAATTTTGCGATCTAGATAAAACACTATCGGAGCATGCTCAACATTACATGGCCAATACAACTTTCGTTAGGAGTGGGGAGAACATGAGCTGCTAAAAGTCCATGGTGCGCTATTAAAACTAAATATTTACTGCTGTTAAGCTCATTATTATTATGAAAGATATTTATATTGATATCTCCAATCAAGATCACAGATCATACAGTACAGAAGCTAACGATGCAAGACAGAGATCGATCTATCACAAAATGTATTTATATTTCTTTGGGAAGGTGAAGGAAAATGGCATATATATTATCACAATTTACAACAAGACCACTCGCATCAGAAATTAAAGGTTGGAATATATTATGCTTTATTTCAGATTTTATATATAGGTATATATCGTCGTTTTTGTTAAAAAAGCATATTAATAAAAATTATTTATATAATTATAAAGAAAAACAGCAATATTGTAAAAATCCATTTAATTTTTCTACCGACTTCCAAAAAGGAGACTGTACTCAATTCGACTGTATGTTTTTTTTTATGTGTGTTACCTCTTAACTTATTACTGGGTTGACCGATTTCGATGATTCTTTTTTATTTAAAAGCTGGTGATTCACAACATGTAGTCCCGTATAAATTTAATCAAGGTTTGACCAATAGTTTTTGAGTTATTCTTAATAATTTATATTGAAGTCGGTTGTACAAAATTTTTAATTTTATATTATCTCCGGAAATACTCCGAAGCATGCAATAATATTTCGACGAAAACTTACTCACAAGTTAAAAGTGTAAACTGAACATATTGTTAGAAAACATTAGTTATATAATTTAGTACCTATATCTACATATATTTATATACTTAGTAGTTAAAACTGGTCTATAATACACAACATAAACATTAATCATTATCGAAAAATAAACCATTAATTTATTTTGAATTACCAATAAACTAAAAGCAATAACTTTTCTTTTATACATTAATCATAGCAAAATAAACCCTTTTGGAATTCTTTAGCTTTCCATTAAGGCTAAATTAAATGTTTCGACACGTTCTCTCTCATAGTCAATGCCAATATTCCTGCAATAAATTACTTTGTACAACGCAAACAAAGTTTTTTATTACTTTACTTTTGCTGCCTACACCAAACAAGCTCACAATGAAAGTTTATTTTTTGATTTTCAAAGTATTCAAACAGAAAACGTGGTTGCGGTTACGATTTTATTAAAATTAAATATTAAACAAGCGGTATGTGTCTAGGTCTGCGCGGCAATGACATAACACATGAGTCATAAGTTGAAGTCCATATATAGAACTCAATATTAAATAACATAATATACAATATTTTTTACAATAATAAAAAAAATTAAATCTAAAAAATTTAAATATCATTTAATCCTACTTTCCGCAGTACAGTACCAAGAACGCTGGCTGTGTTTCCTCGTTGATTGGCCGGCTACATTTAGCTATTGAGCGAGAAGAGAACCAGCTCTCTTATTACCAGCAGTTAAGACAAATCGCGGATACAGTTCCCCACGGACTGAGAGTCTATACAGCAAATAACACAAGTATGTAGTAGACTCATACTTGTGCCACTTACTCCAATCAGCCGATACTAATGCCACCCTGTCTCTAAACGAGGTATCCCTGAAATGAGAGAACGCACGTAGCTTCCCAGAGTAGGACTTTCCTCCCAAGGGACCAAATCTATACCATACCATTGGGTCTTCTTTCATCGTCTCTAAATATTCCACATGGCTCTTAAACCGGGGGAACATTTATAGGGATAAGAAGTCTTCGGACAACATTCAATATTTGCTGCGACACGCATTAATTTTTATGTTTAAACACTCATTACCCAACCATTCACTTTAATATAACATTGAAACCTCTCAATTATATTACTCAAAATTGCTTGTGTGGTACTTCCATCGTAGGATTTTCCACCCTTTCATTTCTGAAGCATTCATGGACGGACAACATTGATTTAATATTTCACTTCTCGCTGTCGTCAGTATTTCGACGTCATCAATCTTTTCAAAGCTCAAGTAAAAAGGACTTCTCTTAATGTTAAACCAATGCCATTTTCACTTTCAGTCCTCAACCGCATTTAAAACCCAGTTAACTTATCTTGATAAAACAAATGGGATATGACAAAGACTTTGGTATATTTATCAGTGGGCTATATTTTATCTTTTTTTTATTTATTCATGATAGCCTTTCACAAGATTATTACTGAACACAGGCCTCACCTGGAATGCAATAAACACGGTTCTGATCTATCAATCAATCGACTTCTTGCATGTCTGACCAGGACTTTATACTTCGCTTAGAGGTACGAGGCTGCCGTCGAAAATCTTTCTTTACCATCAGTTGTCGCTGCTTGTTCGAGCTTATGGCTAGCCCATTGCCATTTCATCTTGATGTAGTTTTTTTTTACTGCTGTTGTGATATTTATTTTATACTACAACTAAATTTTATGTGGTTCTAATACTGAAATTACACTTAACCAATTCAGAGTTCGCTGCAAAATAATAAATTCATGCCTAAATTTTAAATAAATTTAAAAGCTCATTTTACCCTAATCTTGAACATATTTAAAATTGTAATGGAATAGATATTATAACATAGCCATTTCAAATTATCTAAAGTAAGCATAAGGAATCAACTAAGGAATCTAGTCACTGGTTACACGCTTTACCATCCAGTAATCTCGGCACATTACTTGATGGGGAAAGCTTGCGCATCGCCGTAGGAATCCGACTAGGAGTGCCGATTTGTCAACCCCATCAGTGCCCCTGTTAGAAAAGTGCTGGTAGATTTTCTCGGCACGGTTCTTTGAATGATGTCATCCGAAGGGCTTTTGTCTCTATAAATGTTCCCTCGGTTTTAGAGCCTTGTGGAATATTTAGAGACGATGGCAAGAGACCCGACGGTATGACATTGGTCCCTTGGGAGAGAGGTAAAGCCCTAGTGTGGGATGCTACTTGCGTAGACACTCTGGCGACCTTTCATCTCTGGGGTACCTCACTTAAAGCTGAGGCGGTATCAGAGGCAGCTGAACTGAGTAAGTGGTGAAAACATGAGTCTCTGAGAGATGACTACATATTTGCGTCATTTGTTGTAGAGACTATCGGACTATCGGTCCACGTACGGTGAGGTTCCTAAAAGAACTCCATCCGTGGCTGGTGATAAGAGGGCTGGTTCTTTTCTCGCTCAAAGGCTAAGTATAGCCATTCAGCGAGGAAACGCAGCCAGCGTTATTGGCACGATACCACGGGAAGTAGGACTGTATGATAATCAAGTTACTTGTTTTAGTTTTTTTTTTCATTATTATAATTTTAATATTGTATATAATAAAATTTTGTATATTATGTTATATTATAGTAATATTATAAGTAAACATTAAATATAACAGTTTGTTGGAAAACATTTACAGTAATTTCCCACGTAACAAAGTTATAAAGGTGTGTAAATGAGTATGATAGCGCAACATTTAGTTCAGCTAAAGCAGTGAGAAGGTCATGGTTGTTAAGCATCTCAGTCTCACGTAGTTTCGTAATTCGTATATTTTTAGAATTATATATAATTCAGCATGAAAACTCTTTTAGATCGTGCTTCTATTAGTTTTGTTAAGAAAAATACCGATTGCCGTCTCAATCAAATTATCTTTCTTTATCATCATCATCATCTTCATACAGCAACAAATCCACTGCTGAACATATGCCACCCCCGAGTAATGCTCAGGACCGTGCTTTGTCTCATCCCTCGTCGCAGAAATATATTAAAATAAAATAAAATTATATACCCTGCCTTATAAATGTAATACAGAATGTACATCCTAATAAAAATGGAAAGCATAACGAAATTTCTACCCAAAATCAAAACCTAAAAGCAAATTCCATTTCTATGAGTTTTGTGTTTGTAGTAAAGCTTATCACGTTTCATTAATGTAATTTTCGATACAGTTCACATACCGCCGTGATTCGACTAACAACACGAATACTAATTGTATAACCGTTGCCAAATCACTACAGAGAACTTTATTTTGGAACAAAATTACTTATCGCTCCATTAATTATTATCATTATCAAGTTTGATGTCATGAAAAAAAATATTATCATGTTTGTTCGATCCATTCATAACAATCCATGGTTTCAAAACTTACCAATTAATTTTTTTTGGGTTTATGCCTTTGAGCATCTTTATTAAGGGATTAATTATTTGCAAGAAACTGAAGCAATCTACTGTCAGTCAATACCATAAATATTATACGTGGTATAGCAATGCTGCACCAATTTTATCGAACACGAATGGGTCACTCGACTAGAAAAGGACCAAAGAACACCTAGTTTAAGATACTCTACACTCACAATTCGAAACACAGCAGCTTAATTCTGCTGTGTTTCCAAATGCGAGTGTAGAGAACCGGAGAGCTTTTCATTTGGCATTCCATCTTAGTCCTCAGGGGCGACGACGAATCTTCATTTTAATTGCTTACTAATACAAAGATGATAAAAGAAGTAAAAAAGACAAGTATAGATGTAGATTATTTTTTTAGTAGAGGGGGCAAACGAGCTTGCGGCTTATCTGATTTTGACCTGAGTTGCAGGTGCATTATCAGCATTTTAAAATGGAGTAAGCTCTTTTCTTAAAGGAATTTTTTTTTTTATTATTAACGCCTTGTAAATTTGCAGGCGGCGTGCCGCCATTAAATTCTGTTCCGTTCTGCTGAACACGCCAAGCCTTTTAGAGGGAAATTTAGCCTTTCCTTACAAGTGACCACGAAACACGATATGTCGACGCCGAGGATTCCAATTCTTGTCGAAGCAGCAAGGGGAACGATAATTGAAGTACTGAAATTGAAGCGATATGACAAAGGGGTTTTTTACCGGTAAACCTGTATCGTCTGAGTGTTAAACTGTACTATATTTAGTCGTCCCTAATCCGAGACTTTGTTCAACAACGGCTCAACTTCAGACATAAGTTTGTTCCGGTACTCGAGAAATATTGGCACAGCCGGTGTCAAAAGCATCACCTGTACTGTCGTCCGCATAGCAATTAATGCTACTGGCATTACGAGTATTAAAGTATGTACGAACCCAAAAAAATATCCAATTACATCAGATATATAGTAGTTTATCAATACAGTTTAAGCCAGTAAATACTGGTGACGAGAAATAACTAGCAGTGGGCTCTTACGTGCTGATGAGAGGAATACTTTAATTACAGTAGTAGGGCAGTAGAAATTTCAAACAATATAGCACAGTTAAAATGTCGTAAGAACATTACCAATTGACGGCTCCGTGGTGCATTGGCTTAGCAATCAGTTGTTGCGCTGGGGGCCGCGGGTTCGAATCCCGCACGGAACAAGTATTTGTATGGCCTACAAATAATTGTTCCGGGTATGGATGTTTGTCCTTGAGCAATTTATGTTTGTAAACTGCCTCCACGACACAGGAGAGAGTCCTAGTGTGGGGGTAACGTTTTTTTTTTTTGCCAAAAAGAAATCAATAGTCTTAGTATACCGTGTAGTAGCGGTGTACGAATATCTACTACCCCATATCGTTGTATGGGTGTCGTAAGAAGCGACAGGAGGAAATTGAAAGAGATGTTGGGCAGCAGCATCTTCCTGATAACAACTTAAAATATTAAAAAACTGCGATTGCCAACCCGCTTGCAAAGCGTGGCAACTATGGTAAATATCCTCCTATGAAGCAACTTATAGGAGAGGCCTATGTTCAACAGTGGACTTTAATAGGCTGTAACGGTAATAGACTTAATAAATATTTCATGTGAATATGTTTTACGATAAATTAGATTAAACGCTTAATCTACTACTCTATTTCGTTAATATTAAACGAAACGAACGAAAGTAAATTCGTATTTAACAAATTGTGTTAATACTATAGAGATAATCTACCAACCACCAACTTACTATAACAAAAGCTAGTCACGAACGATATTGCTCAACTATTCGCAAAGTTATGACGTTCGAATAACATGTTAATAAGTACGTACAAACTATCGCATGAAGCTATTCGTTCTGAATCAGCTCATTAATACAATGCATCAAATATATTGAACGGTAGCGTTGGATGTAATCATTCTAAATATAAAATTAGAGATTAGAGGTATGAACAAAAAGCATTAAATAATATATTTTATTGGTGTGTAGTGGTGGTTAAGAATATCCACTACCCCATATCTTCCCATGGGTGCCGTAAGAGGCGTCAGTGGGAAACAGGCAAGAGATGGGCAGCAGCATCTTCCATACAACAGCAAGACTACAATAAAAACTGCGGTTGGCAAACTGCACGCCAAGCGTGGCAACTATGACAAATATCCCCATATAAAATGAAAGTAACGAAGAGATGGCCCCCAGTCCCCGGCGGCCCCGGTATTATTGGCTCCACTGGCGACCATGATAATGGCGGGGCAGGAGGTGCTAAAAATCTCCGGTGGAGATTCGGTTGCCTTCTAAGATGACTCGACGTGGCATTATACAACGCACGACCCTGAGAACTGAGGAGAAGATCCTGGAACTGGAAAAAGATAGAAAGACAAGTTACGCTGGCATATTATAGGATTATACGAGGTTCGGAGAGAAGGGGAGGACACGGTAATCCTCGAATCCGGCAACTTGTTCTATCACCGGGAGGGCGACCATCTGCCCCAAGGTGGTGTCGGATTTATCGTCCATAAGTCTCTCGATAACAACGTTGTAAAGGTTGCTACGGTGTCGACGTGCATAGAACCTCGGCATATCTCGATAAGGAGGTGGAGAAAATGTACGAGAATATTTCTAAAGCCATGCATTTCTCCAAAACCCACTACAAGGTGTTAATGGTAGACTTCAACGCAAAACTAGACACAAGAGAGAACGGTGAGCTGAAAGTAGGAAAATTTAGAATAGGGCAACGGAACCCAAAGGCCAACAACTGACCCACTTCATAGAGAAAGAAGGACTCTTTATGATGAACTCTTTCTTCCAGAAACGACGTCACAGGAAGTTGACCTGGCCGAGGCCCAATGGTTCGACAAAAACTGAGATTGACTTCATTATGACGACCATAGGACAACTGTTGAGTGATGTTTCAGTGATTGCGAGGGTGAAAACTGGTAGCGATTACCAAATGGTTAGAGGCACACTGAACCTAAACGTTAAATTGGAGAGGTCTCGTCTAATGAAGTCAACGCTCCATCCTCCTCGTGCTTTAATCCAAATTCAAAAAACCTTTCAGCTCGAGTTAAAACCATTTTAGTACCTACAAGACTGCAATGGAGTGGGCGATATGAATGACAAGCTCATGGAAACTGTCCACGCGGTCGGAGCTAAATTTTGCAAGACCGATCACACTCTTAATTTCATGACTTTTAGACGGGAAATGAAACTGCAGTCTTCAACAGATTTGACAGCATACAGGCAACTGAACAGACAGATTTTCAAGTGCATGCGGCAAGACTGATGTAACTTCAATACAGCTTGTATTGAAAAAGCGATCGAGCGGAACCAAGGCTCCAAAATCATTGCCAGAGATCTGTATGCCAGAAAAAGCTAACCGGCAAAGTTGAAGACCGAGTGTAGCACCATCGTTTCTGGGACACCTGATCCATCGTTGGAGCCACACGCAAGTGTGAGTAACGTTGGAAGAGCAAGTCTTATTCGACACTATTCCAATGATATCCTGGACGTCAGTCTGAGCGAGATTAGAATGGCTCTACAGCACCTTAAAACCGGCAAGGCCCCAGGCAAGGATGGAATTACAACGGAGCTTCTGAAAGTGGGTGGAAAACCGGTAATTTAATTCCTTCAGAAGCTCTTTAATTCTGTTCTCCATGGTGGGACTACCCCGGATGCGTGGAACAGAAGTGCGGTGGTCTTGTTCTTCAAGAAAGGTGACAACGCTTCCTTGAAGTACAACAGACCGATTTCCCTTCTTGGCCGCGTCTACGTGCTGTTTTTGAGTCGACGAGTAATTTCAAATCATCTCGCACGCAGACTTCATGACTTCCAGCCTCCCGAACAAGCCGATTTCCGAAAAGGCTTTAATACAATAGACCACATACATACCCTTTGGTAAATTTTACAGAAGACCGAAGAGTACAATCTTCCACTTTACCTTTCGTATGTGGTCTAGAAGAAAGCCTTTGATTTCGTCGAAATTTGAGCGGTGTTACAGTCACTACAGCGGTGCCAAGTTGAGTGTCGGTATATCGAAGTGCTGAAGTGTTGGTACAGTAGGGCTACGATGGCAACTGCAGAGAGGTGTAAGACAGGGTGACGCTAAATTCCCGAAACTCGTCACCGCTGCGTTGGAAGAC
Source organism: Parnassius mnemosyne (assembly GCA_963668995.1). Lineage (NCBI taxonomy): Eukaryota > Metazoa > Arthropoda > Insecta > Lepidoptera > Papilionidae > Parnassius > Parnassius mnemosyne. Next base: position 12,925,292 of record CAVLGL010000002.1, on the reverse strand, counting down.
ATTTTCAAGCTACAGGACTGGAAAGGATATGGTATCAACATCAATGGCGAGTACATCACTGTCCTTCGATTTGCCCACGATAAAGTCCTTATGGCAGAATCGCTGAAGGACCTAAGCACTATGCTCAATGACCTGAATAGTGTCTCCCTACGGATTGGTCCTAAGATTAACATGAACAAAACAAAGATCATGTTTAATGTGCATGTTACAGCTATACCGGTAGTTGTAGGGAGCACTAAGCTCAAAGTTGTTGGCGAGTATGATTTCCTTGGACAAATAGTCCGACCAGGTAAGTCCAACTTCGACCGAGAGGTCAATCGACGGATTCAACTCGCATGGGTAGCGTTCGAGAGATTACGACACATCTTCTCGTCAGGTATACCTCAAAACATGAAAACGAGGTTGTACAACCGGTGCGTGTTGCCAGTTATGACTTATGGTCCTTCACTGCTAACTATATGAGGACGCTCAAGGTCGCTCACCGAGATATGGAGAGGGTTATCATCGGCGTTTGTCTTCGCTATAAACTTAGAAATGAGGGTATTGGCAGTAGAACTAGAGTGACCAACATAGCTCAAGGGATTGGTAAGCTTTTTTTTACGCGGTAGAGTCATGCTGCAGCTATATTTCTGATATAGTTGTAACACGAATCGGCTCGACCGGGGAAGGACCACGCTCTCACAGAATACCAGCGTAAAATAGCAGCTTAATGCTGCTGTGTTTCGTATGGTGAGTGTAGATAACCTAGAAATAAAACTAAATAAGATGAAGAGTGTAGATTTTTACTGGAAACGAAGTATTCCATCTTAGTCCACACGGGTGACAACGCATCTGCATTTTGATTCGTAATCGAGGATAAATGTAGATGTCTATGGGCCACAGCAACCACTTACCATCAGATGGACTCTATGCTCTTTTTTCACCCTTATCCTATAAAAAGTGGCAATGGGCTGGCCATATAACCTGAAGAAAGGACAACCGGTGGGGAAAAAAAGTTTTCGAGTGGCAGCCTCGTACCAGTAGGCGAAGTGTAGGGCGTCCCGCCACTAGATGGAGTGACGACCTGGTAAGACATGCAGGAAGTCGATGGATGGAGGTGGCTTAGGACCGTGCTTTGGGGCATTCCTTGGGGGAGGCCTATGTTCAGCAGTGGACTTGTGATGGGCTATAATATTGATGATAATGATGAAGGAAAATATGAATAGTAATTTCCACCTAATGATTCGTCTCCATTACTAAAAATCAATAAAACATCATTTATAATAATTGAAACACTGACCAATGACGATATATTCGAAACACAATATAGATGGCTACTATTTGTTATGATTTGGCCGTCTCGTTCAATCCATCTCCCTTTTAGTACACACATCGTGCAAAGAATATGTTAGGATTTTATATAGTCATTTGACAGGTTAATTTCCGGGATCAGAGTAAGATAGTTTAATATCCGGTAAGGAAACTTGAGGTTTACTTCAAGTTGACACAAAGTAAAAGGGCTGTCATAAATAAAATAGTGTAAGCGCTACCCGAATAAGTAAAATACTTGAAACAAGCTGCAAAATATGATTAACTAATTGCCATGAAATCGGCCAATTAAAAAAAAAATATCATAGATATATTTTTCGCGTAGTAAATATTGTATGCGACATGCGGAATAAATTCGTGCGGTCTTATTACAAAACATGGTTTATTAGTAGTCCCGTGTTTAAAGATGAGACTGTGTCACGCAAAAAGTCCGTTAGCCGCAGCGTCACAGTTAAAACGTAGTGATTATATACTCTTTGTCCACAGTCTTCGGAATGTTATGTTGTTATTTTGTTTTTTGTTATGATTTTGTATTGTTGTTAATTTGCTATCAAATTCCATACCTTGTAAGGTACTACCTACTAAAATGTATTTTATATCGCATATTTTCCACGGGACTTCTTTAATAAAAAAGACTCTTGTTTAAACTTGAGACTTATTACGAACTTCTCTTTGTAATAATATGAAAAAATTAAGTATAAATGTAAGTAAGTTTGAGGACGAATCAATGGTACATAAAGATTATTTATTTTTTAACAAGAGTCTTAGCGCAATTTGATGAAAGATATGGCAGCACTTTATGTGCCCTACTGTTCATCAGATTTGAACGTTAATACGAACAAACAAACAGTATTTTTTTATATATTAGCTGTATTAATTATTAAAAACAACCAAAAAGTAGTTATTTAATCATTAAAAATATATCTTGTTACTTTTATTAAAAAGATTTAAATTACTTTACGTGGTAGAGCCATACTGCAGCTATATCAGTAGTATAGTTGTAGCACGAATGGGTCGGCTCGACCGGGGAAGGACCACGCTCTCACAGAATACTTGCGTAAAATAGCAGCTTGACACTGTTGTGTTTCGTATAGTGAGTGTAGAGAACGGGAGACCCATTTTACTGGAAAAGAGGCATTCCATCTTAGTCCTCACGGGTGACGACACATCTGCATTTTGATTCTTTATTGAGGATAAATGTAGATGTCTATGGGCAGCAGCAACCACTTACCATCATGTGGACTGTGTGCCCGTTTGTCACCCTATCCTATAAAAAAAAACTTTGCTAAGTGTAAAGATGAAAAAGCTAATATTTGTCTATTTTTGTAAATCCCTCTAAATCTATTAAGGTAAATCTATAGATTAAAAAATAAAATATTTATTTTTTTTCAATTTTTTTTATTTATTTTTAATCTGGATGTAGCCGTGGTTAACTATGACATTGGGACGTCAAACATCTCAGTCCCCCCCCCCCCCCGTGACCATGGATGCTGTAAAGTACTCGAAATGTTGGGAATATAAAATAAGTTAATGTAAGTGATAGAATCCGTAAAACTAGTTTTATTTAAAAGGTAAATCTATATTGTGTAAATACTTCCCAAAGTATTTCCTCCACTTTCAACATACATATTTAAATACCACCGTTGAAGTAAACGTGTACTGTTTTATTATTTACGGTATAACTAACTAATTTTATAGATCTCTAAACAAAGGCATATCTTCATTTTAGATTATGAATAACATATCTAAAATTAATATGTATTTTATATTGAATTGAAAAATACTTCTATGAAGAATTCGCATCTATCTAAACGAATAGTTTCGTACTGTTTATTAAATTTTTGTTAAAGACATAGTAATAAGGATTCCAATGTTCTGCAAGTGTTATATAATAATAAAGGGAGTTCCTAAATGATTTTTGATTTATGTTACATAACTTTTAGCAATATCAAGTATCCAAACTTAGACGAACAAAGAAAGATAGAACACTACATATATATGTATTTCAAATGACCCTGAAACCAGGCTCAATTTCTTGACTCGCCATCTCGCACACTATTGATTTTAAACTAACTTACCGATAAGCTGGAAACTATTAATCTTTTGAATATAGCTCAAATTCTGATGGCAATGAATGGCAAAAAATAAAACTCAAGTTAAAATCATTATACGTCAGTGAGTAGTAGATTATCTTCTCAGTTTAAAAAGTAGGTATAACATTATTAGTAGAAAATTTAAATCGATGCAACTATATGATGTGTAGATTACAGCCGCTTCGATTTTCCAAATTATGAGAGCATGACGTATCGGAGTGCATAAAATGAATATAATGTGCTGATTTTATCGATTTCTACCAGCAGCTCTTAGAGCGATTAAATGTAAAGACTTATAATCAAATAATTACCAGTTCTTTGCAAATAGTGCCTCACCTGAATTTAATACTAGCAACTCTTTTGAAGAATAAATAAAATTTAAAAATCAAATTGTCACCTATAACTAACTAATGAATGAGGCTCCGACAATCGAAAAAATCAACAAATGTTGTTATATTCATTTTATTTTATGTTATCAAATGCGAAAGTGAAGTGTCACAGACTGATGATTGGGAACAATATTAAAATCCAATTCCGCAAAAATTAAACACTTTAAGTAAAAAGTTATCGACCTGTGACCTATGAGACCTGCATTTTTTCCCTGAATGGTTATACTTAGCCTTAGACTACGACTAGGTACCCCGGAGATGAGAGGTCGCAAAAGCGTCTACTCTAGTTTGTTTGTATTTGTCTAGCACCCCACACTACATGCTTTGTCTCTCTCCGAAAGGACTAAAATCATACCATCTAATCTCCTGCCATCCTCTCTAAATATTCAACTAGACTCCAAATTCGAGGGAATATTTATAGAGACAAGAGTCCCTCGGATAACAGTGTTCATAGAACCGTGTCGGATCAAGATACTAGCACATTTCCTACCTGAAAGTCTGTGGTGCCCGAACTCGTCGACACCACTAGCCCAAGGGCACCGAGGAGGTTGAAAGATCGCCGTTCATTTACGAATTCCTATGGCAATGCGCATGCTTTCCCAAATATTTAATAATGTTTCATTTGTATCAATGTAATACCTAGTAGTAGTACTGTAATTTCTAGCCTACTATTTCTATTAAAATAAAACTGATCAAATTTCATTTTTAAATAAGGTCTAGTAACAAACTTGGAAGATATAACAATTTTGCATTGACTCTTTTTACTCCTGGGGAAATATAATTGATATTTTAAATTATACTAATTAGTACTAATAAAGATAAGAAATCGCTGGATATAAAGAAATGGTGTTGAAGTAAGTATACATCAAGACCATTTTTTTTTAAATTTTCACAAATATGAGCAAGATTATTGAGGATGTCATCTGTTCTAATAGAGGTTCTATCCATAGAATACTCTAATTTATAACCCTCAGTACAGTCATCCGGACACCAGACATTCAGCTTTAATTTAAAATTAAAGAAAAATGGTTAATAGCCTGCGTAAAATAGCAGCTTGACATTGTTGTGTTTCGTATAGTGATTTCGACTATCAAATTCCATACCTTGTAAGGTACTACCTACTAAAATGTATTTTAGATCGCATATTTTCCACAGGACAGGATTTGTTTAAACTTGAGTCTCATTACGAACTTCTCTTTGTAATAACATGAAAAAATTAAGTATAAATGTAAGTAAGTGTGAGGACGAACCAATGGTACATAGAGATTTTTTTTTATTTTTTAACAAGACTCTTAGCGCAATTTGATGAAAGATATGGCAGCACTTTATGTGCCATACCGTTCATCAGATTTGAACGTTAATTCGAACAAACAAACAGTATTTTTTATATATTAGCTGTATTAATTAATTAAAAAAACCAAAAAATAGTTATTTAATCGTTAAAAATATATCTTATCTTTATTTTATATCTTATTACTTTTATTAAAAATATTTAAATTACTTTACGTGGTAGAGCCACGCTGCAGCTATATCAGTAGTATAGTTGTAGCACGAAAGGGTCGGCTCGACCGGGGAAGGACCACGCTCTCACAAAATACCTGCGTAAAATAGCAGCTTGACACTGTTTTGTTTCGTATAGTGAGTGTAGAGAACCGGAGACCCATTTTACTGGAAAAGAGGCATTCCATCTAGTCCTCACGGGTGACGACACATCTGCATTTTGATTCTTTATTTAGGATAAATGTAGATGTCTATGGGCCGCAGCAACCACTTACCATCATGGGGACTGTGTGCCCGTTTGTCACCCTATCCTATAAAAAAAAACTTTGCTAAGTGTAAAAATGAAAAAGCTAATATTTGTCTATTTTTGTAAATCCCTCTAAATCTATTATGGTAAATCTATAGATAAAAAAATAAAATATTTTTTTTTTATTTTTTTTTATTAATTTTTAATCTGGAGGTAGCCGTGGTTAACTATGACATTGGGACGTCAAACACCTCAGTCCCCCCCGTGACCATGGATGCTGTAAAGTACTCGAAACGTTGGGAATATAAAATAAGTTAATATAACAATATTCACAAATATGAGCAAGATTATTGAGGATGTCATCTGTTCTAATAGAGGTTCTATCCATAGAATATTGTAATTTCTAACCCTCAGTACACAGTCATCCAGACACCAGACATTCAGCTTTAATTTAAAATTAAAGAAAAATGGTTAATTTGCCAAACTAAATAAAGTTTAACCTAGTGGATTACCCTCCTGAACTGAATACATTTTGATAAAAGTTTCTTTATTTTATATAGTGAAATTGAATCTTTGTTACCGTAATAAAAAATAGTTTCATCGGAAATGCTTGCACGATGTAGAACCATTAGAAATACTTTAACGTTCTGAACACCTCCTCGAAACTTTTCAATACTAGAGTTATTAATCTCTTTCAATCTGTTAAACGAAGTTCAAAGTCTTTCGGCTGAAAACTTTGCCTACGCGTAACAAAATTGCTTGAAGGATCGCTTTGAACAATATGCAAATAGCTTTTACCATTTAAACCATCTCTGTGGGAGATTCATTAATTACATCTGATTAAATTTGATTAATTCTAAGCGTTATACTGAATTTAATTTTGAACTCTGTAGTCTTAAATGTCAGTTAATCTTAAGAGGAAAGATTAAAGCGCCATGTTTAAGTTACGCCGACAGAAAATTAACAAGACTTTCGCTAAGTAAAACAGAGCGATACCGAGCTGGTATTATCTGGTACAGTATTTAATATGAGGAACGGTATTATGTTTCTAAATAAACACGGATCTTTGCTTTGTTTAAGTTAAATTTAAAGGAACATTTATTTCAACAACAGAAATTCTTTTTATACGTCTTCTGCAGACGCGAATTGATTGATTTGATCGTTTATTTGTATTTCAGTATAACGAAACCTGCTTTATTTAATCGGCTCCGTGGCGCAGTAGATTAGCAATGAGTTGCAGCGCTGGAGGCCGCGGGTTTGTATCCCGCACAGAACAAGTACTTATTTGTATGGCTTACAAATAATTGTTCTGGGTCTAATACGTATACGTTTCTTATTAATGATTTCCTATATTCTCTCAAATACTACATATTAATTTACACTAATTTATTAATTTAATCATAATTTACCATATTTAAATTCTCGGCATTTTAAAGTAATTTATGGCACATATGGTATGTTAAAATTAAACCATAAACTTAAATTTACTAGACTATATAATATAAACAGACGTATGGCCTGTTAAAATTAAACTAAATAGTAAATAAGACGATCTCCATGTCTGTCTAAATAATCTTCTTAGGCCATTGTAGAGTTCACAGAACACTACTATTCTCTACCGTTCCGAAATTTTAGGGTCGATTTTTCAATCCCCAGATAAACTGACAAATAGATTTTATATATTTTTTGGCAGTTAGCAAATAAATTATTTATTACCGTTAGATAGGCTTTTTTAATTCCTACTCTCTTTTAACATTTAACTTTCATGTGATATTCCCATATTGCCGTGTAGTGGCGATCAAGTATATCCACTACCCTATATCTTCCCGTGGGTGTCGTAAAAGGCGACAAAGGGAAACAGGCAGGAGATGGGCAGCAGCATCTTCCTGATAATAGCCAAAATTACAATAAAAACCCTACGGTTGCCAACCCGCTCGCCAAGCGTGGCAACTATGGCAAATACCCCCCAATGATTAGAGCAACAAACAGACGGCCCCCAGTCCCTGGCGGCCCCGCTATTTCTAGCTATGGTGGCGACCATGGTAACGGCGGGGCAGGGGGTGCTAAGAATATCCGGTGGAGGTTCAGTTGCCACCTTAGACGACTCGACCTGGCAACGTACAACGCACGCACCCTGAGGACTGACGAGAAGATCGTGGAGCTGGAAGAAGAGATAGACAAGTTGCGATGGCATATTATAGGATTATCCGAATTCCGAAGAGAGGGGGAGGACACGGTATTCCTCGAATCCGGGACACGGTAATCCTCGAATCCGGCAACTTGCTCTATCACCGGGAGGGCGACCATCTGTCCCAAGGAGGTGTCGGATTTATCGTCCACAAGTCTCTCGTTAACAACGTTGTAAAGATCGGGAGTGTATCGACGAGGGTTGCGTACCTTATACTCAGAATCACCAAATGGTATTCGCTGAAGGTCATACAGGTTTACGCACCAACCTCGGGACACCCCGATCAGTAGGTGGAGGAAATGTATGAGGATATCTCAAGAGCCATGCATTCCTCCAAAACCCAATATACGGTGTTAATGGGAGACTTCAATGCAAAACTAGGCACAAGAGAGAACGGTGAGCTGAAAGTAGGGAAATTTGGAATAGGGCAACGGAACCTAAGGATCCAGCAGCTGGCGAACTTCATGGAGAAAGAGGGACTCTTTATGATGAACTTTTTCTTCCAGAAGCGGCCCCACAGGAAGTGGACCTGGTCGAGCCCCGACGGTTCGACAAAAAATTAGATTTACTTCATTATGACGACCAGACGACAACTGTTTAGTGATGTCTCCGTGATCGCGAGGGTGAAAACTGGTAGCGATCACCGAATGGTTAGAGGCACACTGAACCTAAACGTTAAGTTGGAGAGGTCTCGTCTAATGAAGTCAACGCTCCGTCCCCCTCGTGCTCTGTTCCAAAGTCCCGAAACCTTTCAGCTCGAGTTACAAAACCGTTTTCAGTGCCTAGAATATTGCAGTGAAGTGGACGACATGAATGACAAGGTCGTGGAAACTGTCCATGCGGTCGGAGCTAAGTTCTGCAAGACCCGCCGCAGAAGAACACAAAAACTCTCCGATCACAGTCTTAATCTCATGGCTGTTAGACGGGAGATGAAGCTACATTCTTCAACTGATTTATATATATATATATATAAATCTGTTGAAGATCTGTCTGTTCAGATAGCATACAAGTAACTGAACAGACAGATCTTCAAATGCATGCGGCGGGACTTACGCAACTTCAATACAGCTTGTATTGAAGAAGCGATCGAGCGGAACCAAGGCTTCAAAGTCTTTGCCAGAGATATGTCTGAAAGAAAGAGCCAACTGTCAAAGCTGAAGACCGAGTGTGGCAGCATCGTTTCCGGGGCACCTGATATTTTGAGTGAGATTGAGAGGTTCCATGGACAGCTGTACACGTCATCGTTGGAGCCACACGCAAATGTGAGTAACGATCCAAAAGCGAGTTTCATTCGACACTATTCCGAAGATATCCCGGACGTCAGTCTGAGCGAGATTAGAATGGCTCTCCAGCATCTTAAAAACGGCAAGGCCCCAGGCAAGGATGGGATTACAGCGGAGCTTCTGAAAGCGGGTGGAGAACCGGTACTGGAAGTCCTTCAGAGGCTCTTTAATTCCGTCCTCCGTGGTGGCATTACACCGGAGGGGTGGAGCAGAAGTGCGTTGATCTTGTTCTTCAAGAAAGGTGTAAATGCTCTCTTGATGAACTACAGACCGATTTCCCTTCCGAGTCGCGTCTACGTGCTGTTTTCGAGAGTCATTACGAATCGTCTCGCACGCAGACTTGACGACTTCCAGCCTCCCGAACAAGCCGGTTTCCGAAAGGGCTTTAGCACCATAGACCACATACATACCCTTCGGCAAGTTGTACAGAAGTCCGAAGAGTACAATTTGCCACTAAATGTGTATGTGGACTATGAGAAAGCCTTTGATTCCGTCGAAATTTGGGCGGTGCTGCAGTCCCTTCAGCGGTGCCAAATTTACTGTCGGTATATCGAAGTGTTGAAGTGCTTGTACAGCAGGGCTACGATGGCTATTCGAGTACAGAACGAGAGTACGAAACCTATCCAATTGCAGAGAGGTGTAAGACAGGGTGACGTCATATCCCCGAAACTCTTCACCGCTGCATTGGAAGACGTTTTCAAGCTTCTGGACTGGAAAGGATACGGTATTAACATCAATGGAGAGTACATCACTCACCTTTGATTTGCCGACGATATAGTCCTTATGGCAGAATCGCTGGACGACCTAAGCACTATGCTCAATGACCTCAATAGTGTCTCCCAACGTATAGGTCTTTAGATGAACATGGACAAAACAAAGATTATATTTCATTTCCATGTCACACCTATGCCGGTAGTTGTTGGGAGCACTAAGCTCGAAGTTGTTGATGTGTACGTTTACCTGGGACAAATAGTCCGACTAGATAAGTCCAACTTCGACCGAGAGGTCAATCGACGGATTCAACTCGGCTGGGCAGCGTTCGGGAAGCTACGACACATCTTCTCGTCAGACATACCTCAAAACCATAAAACGAAATTGTACAACCAGTGCGTGTTGCCAGTGATGACTTACGGAACTGAGACGTGGTCCTTCACTGCTGGCCGTATGAGGAAGCTCAAGGTCGCTCAGCGAGCTATGGAGAGGGCTATGCTCGGATTTTGTCTGCGTGATAAACTTAGGAATGAGGATATCCGCAGTAGAACCAGAGTAACCGACATAGCCCAACGGATTAGTAAGCTGAAGTGGCAGTGGGCCGGCCATATAGCTCTAAGAACCGACAACCGATGGGGAAGAAAGGTTCTTGAGTGGCAGCCTCGTACCGGTAGGCGAAGTGTAGGGCGACCCACCACAAGATGGAGTGACGACCTGGTAAGACATGCAGGAAGTCGATGGATGCAGGTGGCTCAGGACCGTGCTTTGTGGCATTCCTTGGGGGAGGCCTATGTTCAGCAGTGGACTTATGAAAGGCTTTAATGATGATGATCATGATGATATTCCCTTATTATGCATTTATTATAAAGTAAATCTACTACCAGATATTGTCGGCATTTGAAAGCCTCCCTCGAGTTATTTACTCTACAACCAATATAAGAATCAATGCAAAGAACTCTACTATCAATGCAATTTTTTGTCCTTTTTTGCAAATTTCCTCCATTTTAGGTTTTCATTCTACAATTATTTACTTTTGTAATTCTACAAGTATTCAAGAACTCTGTTTTCCGCCATGCAGATTCCCTGTCGCCCCAAAAATAGCTTTAATGTCTAACATAATATGTTTATATTTTAGACCCAACTCACGAAAGATCTCTTTTCTTTGATATGCTGTTATATTCCGTTAATTAATTACAGCCTAAAGTGATGATTTATCATCACAGAAAATGGAAATAATTTATTCTGCTCTAACATTCAATATTTTTGTTTCACCTCCCAGAAGTTAGCGTCGCTATAGTCCAATAAATAGGTCGGATAGCTGTTTGTGAGATAAGTGACAATTCAAAATCAACAAGAAATTACTTAACCTTTCTTTACTTTATTCTTTATTTGTAAAAAAAAGGTTACCCCTACACTAGGATTTTCTCCTATGTCGTGGAGGCAGTTTACAAACATAAATTGCACAAGGACAAACATCCAGACCCGGAACAATTATTTTTAGGCCATACAATTAATTTATACGTGGTAGAGCCATGCTGCAGCTATATTATAGTTGTAGCATGAATGAGTCGGCTCGACCGGGGAAGGACCACGCTCTCACAGAATACCAGCGTAAAATAGCAGTTTAACGCTGCTGTGTTTCGTATGGTGAGTGTAGAGAACCGGAGACCCTTTTTGCTGGAAACGAGGCATTCCATCTTAGTCCTCACGGGTGACAACGCATCTGCATTTTGATTCTTAATCGAAGATAGATGTAGATGTCTATGGGCCACAGCAACCACTTACCATCAGGTGGTCTGTGATCTCGTTTGCCACCCTTATCCTATAAAAAAAATACAAATACTTGTTCCGTGCGGGATTCGAACCCGCGGCTCCCAGCGCATTGCTAAGCCACTGCGCCACGGAGCCGTCAAACCTTATATATGTATTATAGTATTCTATGAGTTAACCCGCCGAATAATTTTATTCGCTAGGTGGTTATTAAATATTCCGTCTCAGGATTGAAAAATAGGTCCTTAAGAAATATATTTCTTAGCTAGGAATTAGAATTATTAAGCAAGTTATATCTTATAAAAGATTATATAATACGCTTTATAAATTTGTATGTTTTTGTATTTTAGTTTTTATATTTATATTTATCATCTTAAATTGTAGGCTTCAAAAGCAAACCTTATATTTCTACCTCCAAAAATAATATCAAGAAAAGGAATGCCCAAAGAAAACAAACTTCTTTCATTTCAAGCACTTCGAACACTTTCGCTGTTGTCACCTTCATCGCCCGAGTAATATTTCAAAACTCTCGCCTACAGCCGAGGAAACTTATCGCATTACACTTTCATATGAAACTCTCAGGTATGACATTCTTCGGATGAATTACCCATTTACACTAAATAGATGTGCTGCGACAGCCCTAAGGTTCTATTTTTCGTCACTACGCCGTATGCATTAAGAGACATTACAGTGAAATATCTTGATGCTCACGTAGCGTAAAAACGTTGCCACATTTCACACCGACAACGACAGATGCTCACCGATAATTCGAAAGAAAATGTCTACTTCGTTTGGATTGCATATAACGATTCAAACGAAGTCGAAGGTATAAAAATCTTCAAACTGTTTAATAGGAAATTGACTCAAAAGTTAAACAATAACGCAACATTTTTAAGTGGTAGAGCCATGCTGCAGCTATATATTGTTGTTGCACGAATGTATCGACTCGACCAGCGAGAGACCACGCTCTCACAGATTACCAGCGTGAAATAACAGCTTAATACTGCTATGTTTCGTATGTTGAGTTTAGAGAACTGGAAACCCTTATTACTGGAAAGAAGCATTCCATCCCAGTGCTCAAGGGTGACAACGCATGTGCATTTTGATTCTTAGCCAAATAAAGATGTAGATATTTATGGGCTACAGAAACTACTTACCATAAGGTGAACTGAGTGCTCGTTTGAACCATTATTAAAAAAATTGTCGCAATTGGTTCGTAAGAAATATTGAATAACAACAGCCAGTTACATTCGGTCACTGTGTCACTTACTTAGGAACAGAAGAATTGAAGTTTTACTAAATTTGGATTAAATACGTAAGGGCTTTTTTGGTGGAAACTTCAAATTGCACGCATCATAACGCGAAGCGTTATTAGGTAGTGCATTACTCTCGATACGTCAAGGTGAAACAATTTTGTGTTCTTAAAATGTCTCTACCATAACCATATTGCACTTATACGATAATAATATGTGTAGCTGTACATCAAGAAAACACTCTAATTAAACTATCTTATATTTTCTAAAAAATAATTTTATATTGCTACATTGATAAAAAAACGGTTTGACAAAATTTTAAGGTGAATGTTAGGATGTTGATTTTGTATGAGGTCACGAGAACTCCCGAAAAAATTGACGTATCGAGACCAGTTTTTTTATTAGCTTCAGAATTACATCAACTGGTTCGCAATTTAATATCAGTAGCTTAGTACGCGTCGTGATTTTCAAGTTTTATAAGTTTTATTGCTACTAAAAATTTAAAGGAGCTTTCATTTTTTTTTCTTTAGCCCTTGATAGACAAAGAACACATGTACCATACAGCATATATCGATTTTATACTTTGTGTAATCGATTTATTTTGGTAATTTATTTTTTTCATCAAAACTAAATGAAAGGCGCATGAGGCGTTCACTTTTGGATTTTCCAAACTATTTAATAATCGTTTTAATAATCACTTTCCACGCCGCCGATAATTAATATAATATCGTTTTTATTCATCATCAGCTAGTAAAAGTCTACAGACATGGTCCTCTCTCGTTAATTCAAGAGGATTTGCGTAAATCGCCACGCAGGCAGGTTGGCGATTGTAGTATACCAGTCGTCTCGCACCCGTGACGTTGCTCCCGGTCGCTGGTCTACATACGAGATTCTTAAAACGCCAACTATCAGTAGCCATACGATTTTTTTGTCATTTCCCATAGTCCCCCCTTACCATATCAACGGAACGGAATGGTGGTGAAAATTTTTACGCTGTCACCACACGATAAAATTTAATACATTTTAAAATTTATGATAATATTCTTTAAGACTGAATTCCGATCACGACGACCAGTATCAACGGATACTAGCAATCTGCGCTGGAGATTATCCGCCAGTAAAAACACCGCCAACTTCCTGACTTCGGTCTGCTACTGGAAATTTCTTGACAAAAAATCACAACAACTGTTATTTTCCCGACCCGGTATTAGCACTATTGCTGATCATGACATCCTGGGTATTACATAATACAATATTATGAATATACATATTTACACAAATGTATTTAATAATTTCTTATGTTTACGCGAACACTACACATTTAAATAAAACTAATTTTTACGGATTTTATCCGTGCCGTAGCCGTGGTTAACTATGACATTGGGACGTCATACACCTCAGTCCCCCCGTGACCCTGAGTGCTGTAAAGTGCTCGAAGCGTCGGGAATATAAAATAAGTTAATATACGCGATAAAATCCGTAAAAATTAGTTTTTATTTAAACAAATATATTTATAAAAATTCTTATACTTACCTACTAGGTACTTAATTACGCATATTAATTACGTATCCACTAATCATTTTTTATTCATTACAGCCTATCAAGGTCCAGAGCTAATCAAAGACCTTCCCATAGATTGCCTCATAAGGGTTAGGACATTTTCCATAGTTGCCATGCTTGGCAGACCGGTTGGCAACTGCAGTTTTTTTATTTCTAGTTTTTATCGGGAAGACAACGCTGCCTATCTCCTGGTTTACCTCAGTCACCTCTTACTACACCCATGCGACGATATGTGATAGCGGATATTTTTACACCGCCACTACATGGTCCATTTAGAGCATAAAAGTATATAAACATCATCTATGTCATTATGATAAAAAACCGTGACGATAAAACTTTCATTATTAACATAAATAGCGTTAATTGAAACTAACCACATAATTAAAATTCTGTTAAAATAATGTATTATTTGACGTATTAACGTATCAACATTTTTTCGCATGTATTTTTACAATACTTAGTTTACTAAATAAAATCTAGTACTACACTTTCAATAAATATAAGTGCACACGAATGCAGTGAAAAATGCTCGAGAAATAAAGAATACGTGACCAAAGTGCTAAATCATCTCTGCGCATCGTATATGAATATAAAATAGGAATCAGTTTAGATTTAAACTTGTGATATTTTAAGTAAATTCCCTAAAGCTTTCGACGTTTTAGCTGTCGGTGCTGCGTTTACTTAGATAAAATCATATAATCTACATTATCTACATTTATTAAAATAATCGTGATGTTCCAGAATTGGTTGAAAAATCATAACGCGTTTACATGTACACTATGTAACCGTAACAGTAATGTGACAGTGTAAGAATATCCACTACCCAATATCGTACGATGGATGTCGTATTTGGTGACAGAGGGAAACATACTAGGAGATGGGCAACAGGGTCTTCTTAATGACAACTAAAAAATAAAAAGACTAGTGTTGCCATCATCATCTCATCAGTTGCATTTCTATAACTGGATAATCTTTGAATCTTTGAGTCCATGCCAATTAAAAGAATAGAACAAAACGAAAGACAAATTAATAGCTAGCATGCCATTAACACAGAAATTATATCTGTATATCATATAATGCAAAACACAAAATAAAACTCGAAGGAGTTTTGATATAATATTCAAAAGCCGCATTTTTAAAAAAAATTTAAGTTTAATGTTTATTTTGTGTAATTTAATCCGTCGTTATTTAATGTTTTGCTTTTTTCCTTGTTTCACATAATTTCTTTGGCGTGCACTTCCTTATCGGCCAGTACGTTAATAAAATAAAAACAAAACTTAATTTGCAATCGTAAGTGGTAACATAGATGACCCGGACTGACAACGACTACGGAATAAAATGATAAAGGTATCGCATAGATCTACCTGTCAAGTGTAGCGATTATTGATAATTCGCGCTACGATTGCGCTGCACTGAACTTATTTCTTAAGAAAAGTTACGGGAAGGTTTACTTATTGATCACGTGAGCATGGAATACGCAACTCGGCAATGCAGTAACCGGACCCAAATATCTTACAACTTCGTAATAAATCACAATGTAAATACACAAATATGTGCAAATAAAACAATACAAGAGTGGATATTTTGTGAGTGTGCTTAATAATATTTGGCTGCGGGTTGACAAGAACATTTTGTTATTATTTTGAGTTAGTTTTACGCAAGTAGTCCCAATCTAATATTGGTACCTCAAAATGGAATCCGTTTCTCTTGATCACACCAGTGTATCGTGAATAATGAACACACCAGTACCATATATTAAATAACCGTTTATTCACAACGTAAATTCAAAGTAGCTAATCGGAGCAAGAATAACCGGCCGAACGGCGTCAGACATTCAGATCGACTGGCAAGGCGAGAATATCCGAATCGATTGCCCCCGCGCAGCTGAGAGGTTTCGAAGATTGCCAAACGTTCGAAAAGGCTAAACCGTGCCATCACATTCTTTATGTACGAGCACGAGCATGTTTTCTTAAAATATTTCTTAACACTTATTACCTGTTTTTCAGCACTTTTAACTTCCGTGAACGCAGCAATAACTTCCAAAATCCACCCATCTTCATATTCACTATTTAAGTTATCGCTCACTGCACTTTAGTATCTCTGCGCATCTTACATGGTACATTTGTGTGCACCTTGCGTACTTTTATTGCTTAAAATGTAATATTGCACCATGTCATAGTTTCGTAGTATCCGCGATTCGAATATATTCGTTATGTCATTGGTAACGAAGCGTATGTAATTAGTTCACGGTCAACACTGTCAGCTGTCAGCTGGGCGAGTGGACGTAGGTACTTAACGGTGTAAAGGTAAATGGAAAGGATGGGCGCAGGAAGACGCGTGACAAGGAACCTTACCGAGGGGCTTATAACACGTGAATTTCAAAAATATTTTTTTCAACAAGTTTTTAAAATATTTAACTGTTTAGCCGTGTTTTTAAATTTCAATTATCCACTTGCAATTTTTTCTGGTAATATTGGCAACATTTCATATTAAATTAATTAATGTTATTTATCATTAGTGTGAAACAGTCCTTACAAATAATTAGAAAACTGCCGATGCGGTGAACAACGTAAACAATTTTGTTATCAGCAGTAAATGTTCTCGCGTCATAAAATGTTATTAGAAATTGAACAGATTCGTGATCATAATCATGCATACCCGATAGTAAGGTGTAAGCTTTTTTGGATCGGAAATGCCGGTATACTATTGGATCGACAAGTTATTTTTTTATTGAAATATAATTATAAAATTTACTAAGACATGACCACTTTTTTCTTCTAATTATTGTTGATTCAGATAAATATAATTAAATTATTTTTGATATAGATATGCTACAAATTAAAATTCAAAAAGTGCATGCTTTTAAATTTTATTACAATATTTATAATGACATAAATACATATTTCTACACCAAACCACCGGAGTCTTCCTTTCTTAATCTTAGTCACAACATTCACCAATCATACTTTTTTTATCAGACAATTTCTCATCCTATCATTTAGAATCAGCCCTAACATACTTCTTAGTAACTGCATTTCAACACTATTAATTTTACTTTCATGCTTCTTCTACCACATCCAACATTTACTATCATACATAAAGATAGGAACGCAGCATTATGAAATGTCATACGTGCTTTTTTGACATTATATGACTTCCCATAATAAACTGAAAAGCCCCATTGACTCTATGTCCCGTATTCACTCTTTTTTCTATAAAAAAAGTTACATTAATAGTATTTAACACTAGACGGGTCAACGCCGTCAATTTGACGAATATGTATAACGACGTATAAAGTTATGCACCGAAACTGAAGCACGTATCAAATGTCAAAACAATTCATGGGAAATTTCTTTAGATAGTTAGATGCCTTCATTGCCTTAATCTATGCACGTGCAGCTTACAACATGAGGCATTTAGATTTAGACATTTTATGGTCCCTGGAATGGAGTCCCCCAGTTTTCAAAAACACAATGAGTTAAAATAGATTCAAAGAAATAATGAAATATTTGCGATTTGATATGCGACCGTGTAATATGCGTTTATCTACAGACAAATTTGCAATGGTTTCTGATATACTAACACCGCGGCTTTGAGAGAACGTACAGCTAGGATGGATCGTGAATAAGGCGCTTAAGAAATAAAGTTGTAATACAAGATGATTTGCCTCCATCTGTAATCTATAGGAAACCCCGATATTTTCTGTAACTAAATCTTATGTTACCAATGAGACTTGCTGGGACGTTTTTCTCTGTGGCAACCCCGGTGACAAATAGTTAAAAAATTGGGCTCCCAAATAATTTCGTAAAAATAATTATTTTAATTGATAATTTCCACCTCAAATTTAAGTTATAGTTGTTAATTACGAACAAATTTTATTGTGTAATAAATAAAAGTGGTAAATATTTAAATAAATAAATTTTTAGTGCCTCTCAACTTAAAGTGACAGCAGGTTACGAACATCGTTTAAAAGTTACTGTAATTCTTGTTATCCCTTTTAATATTTACGATATATCTCTTAAGTGTTGTTGTTTTCGGATTTCATTTTGAATTGTTTTCTTGATAATTTAATTTGAGATCTGTAATTAGAGTCCTATAATTGGATATTTGCTTACTCTGTTCCCTTGATTTTCCATCTTTGTTTTCTTTTACTATTCAAAATACATAGTAAAATGAATACTCGTAACGCCAAAACGCGCCAGATGGAGAACCAACTCCATCTTGCGCTCCAAGAACTGAGAGCGTCCAGGGAGCAGTGTGAGCTGTTACTTAAAGAAAGGGATGACAACGAAAAGGAAATAATAAGTATAATTTCGAAAAATACTCAATTGAAAAGTGATATGGTTAAGTTACATAGAGACTATACAGATATTTTAAAGGAAAGGGATCAGCTCCAGAGGACAGTCGATGAGTTTGACCGATGCAGCAAAGAATATGAGGAATCCCTCAGATTAATTGCTGCATTGAAATTACAATTAACTGAAGCTAATGAGCAAATCTCACAATTTAAACAAAACATTGAAAACTTGCATGCACTTAAAACTCAGAGTCTGTTCGAGGAGCTCGTAGAATGTAAATTTCATAAAACGTTGCAACCCTCCACAACAATAGATTTGACTGATGATTCTACCACATCAAGAACAGCAGAAAGGATTACAAGCAGCAGAAGGAAATTAAAAAAATATATAAAAATTAATAAATATATTAGGAAAGTGCAAAAATTAGTTAAAACTAAAATTAATATTAAAAATTATACAAATGTATGTAAGGAAAAGCAAGAGTTAATTAGTAAAATTAAATTATATTCAATTGAGGTGGAAAACATGAAAAATTGTTATGAGACTGAAATAGAGTGTCTTAATTCAGAAATTTTATCACTTCAAACCTCATTACAAATTATGTCAAGTAAATATAAATCTGCAGGGAATGAGATAAAAGAACACATACTGGCCATGGATAATCTGGTAAAGTCCTGCAAATATAACGAGGAACGTTTTGACTCCTTATTAAAATATCAAAATGAATATCAGCGCTCACTGCCAGGTTCTTTAGGGACAGTGTGTGTTAATAATATGACAAGCAGTAATACTTCATTTTCTTTACCTACACTCTATGATAGTACCATAACAAAGCAGATAAATTTAAAAAGTAATCTATATAATGAAAAAAATAATATAATTGTGTATAGTGATGACATAGGCAAAAACTTGGGTATATCATTGAATAACTGTTTAAAAAGGCAACAGATAAGTAATTACTGCATGCCTGGAGCATCATTCAGTGATATTATGAATAAAATTTTAACTAGTAAATTTAACCCTAATAGTATATTAATAATTTTTGTTGGGAGAAGAGGCAATATGAACAAGAATCAATTATTAAAATATATTGAATATCTCAATAACATAAATGTGGTTAAAGTTATCTTGTTTACATTGCCTTACATAGAGGGGTGGCCACAGGAAAATAAACTAAGACATAATTTAAATTTAATGATGCATAACTTGACATGTAACAATAACTTAAATTTGACATTTAATTGTAAGAATAATAATGATAAATTTCATTTAATTGATATTAATAATTTAACTAAGAAGTTTTTGACAAGAGATAGGTATTACCTATCAAAGTATAGTTTAAAACTGGTAGCAAATACGCTATCTTATTATTTATATTTTAACTCAGCCAATGATTTGGCTACCTTGACACCTGCTTCTTTTGAGCAACAAAATAATTTTATATTTGATTTGGAACCAGTTCCAAGTAATTTAAATTAGATAATAAGACAATAGAGGTAATCTCTAGCAAAGATAATTTAAATAGCTTAGAATGCAACTTACCAATACATAATTATGCAATTTTACAAAATAACAATAATAAAAACTGTATCAACCTGGTGCATCAAAATATACAAGGTATGTTAGGCAAAGAATTAGAAATTGATTTATTTTAAATAGTAACAGTATAAATATTTTATGTATTACAGAACATTGGTTGAAAGAATACAACTCCATATTTAATTTCAGTAATCACCAGGTGGTCAGTTCGTTCAATAGAGATACTAAATTACGTGGTGGCTCCTTAATATTAGCTAATAAGTCCTTATCATGTAAAGAACGTAAAGACATTGTGAGCCTCTCTGTTGAGCGTACTGTAGAAATGGCATGTGTTGAGCTTGAGCACCTTATTGTTGTCAGTGTTTACAGACCCCCATGTTCAAGTTATGATACTTTTGAAAAAATTATGGAAGAAGTTTTAGTTAAGCTTAATAAACAGAATAAATCTCTTGTAGTGTGTGGAGACTTTAATATCAATCTCCTGGAAACTTCTTCCATCAGTATTAAATTCTGTTCTTTGTTCAAATCCTATAATCTTAATAATTTATTCTTTGAAGCTACACGTATTGCAGGGTGTAGTGCAACTTGTATTGATAATATTTTTACAGGTGTTGTACCAATCAACAAATCAATAATACAAAAACTTAGTTCAGATCACTGTGGACAACTGGTTTCGTTACCTTATATGCACAAAAAACAGGTAAATGAGAAAATTGTGTTTGTTCCTATTAATGCAAAACGCCTGGAGAGATTTAGAAGTAATATGTTAAAAATCCTTCCATCCCTTTCTTATAAGAACAATGCAGACTATTTATATAGAGAATTATTTACCTTTATAAACAATGAATTTAATAAAACATTCACTTCTAAAACATTCTCCAGAAACAGTCGCAAGGCATTTAATGAGTGGGCGACAGTAGGAATTCATAAAAGCAGACGAAGGTTATATGACCTTTACCATGAAAGATCGTATAATCTTTCCGATGCTTTTAAAGAATATGTAAAAAATTATTCTAAAATGTTTAAAAGAGTTTGCTCTACAGCCAAATCATTACATATTAGTAACAAAATTAAGACAGCTAAGAATAAAATTAAAATGACGTGGAGTATAATTAACAGCGAAACCGGTAAAGAGAAACCTTGTAATTCAAACTATCAATTAAAAATTAATAATGAATTGACTAAATCAAATCAAGAAGTTGCAGCGGTGTTTGAGAAATATTTCACTGATGTTCCTATCTTGACAATAGAGTCATTGAATGCTTCTCCAACTGTCGCCGAATCATTACTTAAACAGAATGTTAATACCTGTTTAAAAGAATTTAGATTTGAAAAAGTATTACCGCATAATATTGTAAAATACTTCAAAACCATTGATGTAAAGAAAACCGCAGATTTGTGGGGGATTTCCGTTACAGTGATTGCGTCCATAATAGATTTAATTGCACCTCATCTTGCTATTATTTTTAATACTTGTATCGATTCTGGTGTGTTTCCTGATTTAATGAAGTATAGTAAAGTAATACCTTTATTTAAATCTGGTAGTACATTGGACCCCGCTAATTATAGACCTATTTCTGTACTACCAACTCTCAGTAAAATTTTTGAAAAAATAATTTTGGATCAATTGTTAATTTTTTTTAATACAAATAAATTACTTCATAAAAATCAATTTGGTTTTACAAGGGGTCGCTCGACGTCTGACGCCGGTGTTGAGCTTATGAAATATATTTTTAATGCCTGGGAGAATTCACAAGATGCCTTAGGTATTTTCTGTGACCTTTCCAAGGCTTTCGATTGTGTTCATCATGATACATTAATCAGGAAACTACAACATTACGGTGTAAAAAATTTGGCGCTTAAACTTATTACTTCATATTTAAGTACCAGAACTCAAAAAGTCGTCATTAATGGTAAATGTTCCTCCGGATCAGTAGTATCAATGGGCGTTCCTCAGGGCTCGATTCTTGGCCCATTCCTGTTCTTAATCTATATTAATGACTTACCTTATCTTGTAGGGGACAATCACGATATAGTATTATTTGCTGACGATACCTCTTTAATTTTCAAACTGAAACGGCAGTCAATTAAATATGACGATGTAAATAATGCTCTATCGAAACTAGTACATTGGTTTAACGCCAACAATTTGCTCTTAAACGGCAATAAGACAAAATGTATTAAATTTACAATACCTAATGTAAAACATTCGAAAACCAATGTGCTCTTAAATGGGGAGGAGTTGAGTCTTGTGGATACCACTGTTTTTCTCTGTATTACTATTGACGCGAAACTTCAATGGGGCCCCCATATATCTAAATTAGCAAGCAGACTTAGTTCTGCAACATATGCTGTAAGAAAGATTAGAAGTCTCACAGATGTTGAGACAGCTAGGTTAGTGTATTTTAGTTACTTTCATAGCGTAATGTCTTATGGAATTTTGCTATGGGGTAATGCGACTGATATTGAAGCTATATTTGTTTTGCAAAAGAGAGCCGTACGGGCGATTTATAACCTAAATTGTAAAGAGTCCCTCAGAGAAAAATTTAAAGAAATATACATATTAACTTTGGCATCGCAATATATTTATGAAAATGTAATGTATGTACATAAAAACATAAATAGCTTTAATAAGAATAAGGATGTTCATACCTTAAACACTAGGAACAAACATAAGCTTGTAATGCCACTTACAAGACTCCACAGAATTAGTAATTCATTTATGGGGCAATGTATACGCTTTTACAACAGAATCCCAGAACATGTTCAAAGTTTGTCAATAAACAAGTTTAAAAGTTTTATTAAAGAAAAACTGTACAAAAAGGGTTATTATAATATCAAGGAATACATGAATGAAAATAACCCCTGGGAATAAGGTGATCGCCACCATGCTGGTTCTATGAAAATTCATTTAAAATTGTATAAACAAAATTATTGTTAAGTGAAATTATGTTTAAAAAAAAGTCCCGCTGGGTTTCTTGCTGGTTCTTCCCAGGACAGAGGTATTTTCCGAACCAGTGGTAAATAAAATAATAACTTTCAATAAGTATTATGTAATAATCCATATTGAATAAAAATCATTCTATTCTATTCTATTCTATTCTGTTGTAATATGTTACGCTATCACCACATGCTTGTGCTAGGACTAAGAAACCAAAGCAAGAAACAAAGAAACTAAGATGCCATGCAAGTGTGATATTCGACTGAGCATAACTGGTATAACACTAATTGGTAGCTCATTGTTCGGTCACCCGCAGTATAGAGTATAGAGTCTACAAATAGATTATCCATAAAAACATGCAGGATGTTTGTTCCTGCACTTGAGAGTATTTTTGTCACTACGATGGTATTCGAAAAAAGTATGGTATTAAATTGTTGTTATATGTAAACGCTTTAAGCAATACCTATAAAAATGCCAAAGAAAAACGTTCGGGTCATATTTGTAGTAATTTGTATTCAACTTGATTTCATAGTAATTGTATTTGTTATTTGTTAATTTGATTTGTGTTTTTTTTTTGTGTTTTGTGCATTAGTTTGTATTTATTAGTGACGCGGTCGCACAAGCAACCGGCGCTTTGCCTGCAGGCGGAGCTGCGCTGGGCCGCGAACGCCCATATTTTGATAGGTCGACCTGATCGGTTTCATAGTTTAGGGAAGCGGCTCGAGAAGGTCGATACCCGAAGGGCTGTAGTGGAGGAAACTTGCACAGAGCTTTTGGCCTCGGCTGCGGAACAGGAAGTCCTAGACTCCTACCTCGCGGACTACGAGAAATTTTTTGCACTCACGGACGATTTGATCGAGGCGGGGGCCAAGGACGCGGAGGAAGCGCGTGAAGCTAGACTGAGGTGCCTGTCCGAGTCTCCTCGGAAGCAGCCTACTCAGCCGGAGCTGTTAGGACGACTCCCGACTCTGGACCTGCCAAGGCTCTCCGGGGTCCTCTCCGAATGGCTGACGTTCGTCGATCTGTTTGACAGCCTGGTGGACGCCCGGAGAGACTTGACACCCAGCCAGAAAATGGGGTACCTCCTAGCCTTATTGGAGGGAGAGGCCCTGGGCGTCGTCGGTCACCTGAAATTGTCGGACGACGCCTACCAGAATGCTCGAGACCTCCTCGCCGGAAGGTACGCCAACGTCCGCCGGATTGCGGACAACTACGTGCGGAAGTTGCTAAATCTCCCGCTCCTGAAGGATCGGACCAGACTACGCACGGACATCGTGAATCCAGTCGTGGTGGATTGCAACTCATTGAGGCGACTGGATTTACCGGTAGACGAATGGTCTTTTCTAATGCTCCACATTGTGCTGTCTCGCCTACCTCTCGACCTTCGGCTCCACTTCGAGGAGAAGTACGGCGGGGACGGCGCCTCCTATATTCCTCCCTTCAGGGACCTGCTGCGATTCTTGGAGCAGCAGTGCAAACAGATGGGAACGCAGGAGGCGCCGTCGAGGAACCCCAGGTTGTCACCCGAGCGGTACCCAGGGAGAGGCGGAATTCGACGGCCAAGGCGTCGCCAACCCCCCTGAGGCCGAGCTGAGCTCCCGCGGGAGGGCGCCACCCCCTACCCTCTTATAGTGGCCTAGCGGCCAGGGTAGCGCCCCCCTGCTCCTATTGTCGAGCATCCGATCACCGGGCGATGTCGTGCCCTAAGTTGCTGTGCAAGCTGGCCCCGGCGAGGCGAGCCATCGCCAGGGAGCGCTGCTGGTGCTACTCGTGCCTGGAGAGGCATCTACAACGAGACTGCCCGCACCAGCGGCCCTGCACGCACTGCCAGAGAAACCAACATGTGATTCTGTGCCTGGGTGCGAGCGGCGCGTCCTCTCGAGGCCCTGACGGCCCCCCGACTCCCACGGGCGGGGGCTCTCAGCCACGCCCCCTGTCAGGCGACACTCGGCGCTCGCCTGCCGACCACCGCGCCCCTCGTTCTGAGGGGAGTCTCTCCCCCGACCGGTCGGGGAGTCGTTCCCCCAGGGGCGGGGGGTCGTCACACCCCTCAGCGTGTTGAGAGGGGCTTCGCGGCCACTCAGCGGTCAGCTTGACCGTTCTCACCCCCGTTGGCCGAGTGGCCGCGACTGGAACGCCGCCCTCCCCCCTTTGGGCGGTGCCGGTATTACCGGTTTCCTGAGACCCCGTATCGGTCCCGGGCCTCGGGGCCAAGGATCCCCGAATTTCCCCAGGTCGGCCCGTTCGGGGAATTCCAGCCGCGGGTCATCGAGATGCCGTCGGAGTGCCGCTCTCGGGGGCCCCCGGTTCGGTGCCGGTCCTACAGAGGCAGGTCCAGATAGGAGGCTGCCGCCCTAGCTCCCACCACGGCCACCTCCACTGAGCCTTTGACCCGTCAGCAGTCCACCTGTCAAACTGTTCTATTGCCGACGGCCTCAGTGAAGGTGTACAACCCGAGCGGCGACCGCTTAACGTTTCGAGTCTATTGGATTCGGGTTCACAACGTAGTGTGACCTCCACTTGGTTGGTGGGAAGACTGGGGCTCCCCTGGAGCTTTGAATCACGTCCGATGGTAGGTATCGGAGGTGCTTCGGACCGGTTATGTGGTCTCCTCCCCCTCCGACGGCCGCCCCCCTCTCTGTTGTGGGCATGTCCCTTTTGGTCGTCGTCCAGCGGTTCTGGAAAATTGAGGAACCACCACATGCGGCTCGAGTCAACCCTCTGGACCATGAGTGCGAGTTGTTCTACCAGAACAATACCGGCCGTCGTGTCGACGGTCGTTTCGTCACTCGCTTACCCTTTCTGGACTCACGTCCCCCTTTGGGTCAATCTCGTGCACTATCCGCGAAGAGATTGCTTTCCATGGAGCGCCGCATGCGGTGCAACCCAGCCTGTCGCGACAAATATGTCAAGTTCATGCGCGAGTATCGAGAGCTGGGTCACATGTCACCGTCCAACTTCGAATGGTGTTCATAGGAGCACTACTTCCTCCCTCAACGTGCGGTCTTGAGGACCCCTGAGAGTAAGATTCGGGTAGTTTTTGACGGCTCCGCCCCCACGTCAAATGGTGTGTCCCTGAACCAGTGTCTTCACTCTGCTCCTAAACTAATTAAGGACATATCCGACATTTTGAACCAATTCCGTCGACACCAAGTGGTTTTTGTAGCCGACATTCGGATGATGTTTCGACAATCAGTGGTCCATCGTGATGACCGTCGATATCAGCTGATATTGTGGCGCGAGGAACCCAGCGATCCGATACAGGTGTTTGAGTTGAACACCACCACCTATGGACTCCGGACCAGCCCGTAAATCGCCATGCGAAACCTCCTTGAACTCGCTGAGAGCGCCTAAGATACGCTCGGGGAGCTTCTATTTTGGAGACTTCGGTCTACATGAACGACATTTGTACGGGCGCCTCAACTGTCGAGGAGGCCCTTGTCTTGCGAGACGAATTAATTGCCATCCTGAAGTCCGGAGGTTATGAAATGCGCAAATGGTTGTCAAACTCCCCTCATATTTTGAAGGACCTCCCAGGAGAGGATCAACAAGACCCTCGTCTATTCGAGCACCCTGAAAATCCTAATTTATTGACTGTGCTGGGCATTCAATATCAGCCTGTTCAGGATACCTTCACGTATCGAGTAAAACTTGATCCCCCTCCCAAAGCATGGACCAAGCGCTCCGTGCTATCTACAGTAGCACGCACCTTCGACCTTAATGTAAGAATCACCCCGGTCATCTTTTTGGCTAAGTGCTTTCTTCAAAAGCTTTGGATATCCGGGATGGGTTGGGACGAGTCTATTAGCGGAACCCTCTTGCGAGAGTGGCTCTCCATGGTCTCCTCCCTTCCGGACATCAACCGGATCTCCATGCCAAGGTGCTTCCTCCCTCCAGGGAAATGCAGGGCTACCCTACATGGGTTTTGCGAATCCTCTGAGAAAGGCTATGCTGCTGTCGTATATTTGCGGACTGTGAGCTCTTCTGGTCATACTGCAGTCCATCTCGTACTTGCTAAAAGCAAGGTTGCTCCCATTAGGTCCCGCTTAACTATCCCTAAATTGGAACTATCCGGAGCCGCTCTTTTCACGCGACTCCTCAACTACGTTCACTCGTCTTTGAAGTCTGTAACCGACATTACATTGTCGGCTCAGAGCTGCACCTCACAATCTTCAGGTCTTTGTGGCGAACCGCGTGTCTCAAATCTAGAGTTCTGAGACTTCTCTAAACTTGAGACATGTCCCAGGGGAGTTGAATCCCGCAGACTGCGCTTCTCGCGGCTGTGAGGCCCCCTCGTTAGTTAACCACCCACTGTGGTGGGGTCCCGGTTGGTTATCTGAGTCTCAGTCATTCTGGCTCCAGGGTAATTACTCCGAACCGATTGAATTGCCTGGCTTACGAGCCCGAGTAGGAGTGGGCAAGGATAAGCCCACTCGGGATCTCTCTCTTCTGGAACGGTACAGCTCTCTCAATAAGCTCTTAGGAGTGACTGCTTGGTTGCGCCGATTTGTCCGCAATTCGAGAGACCCGTCCAACCGAATCTCTGATTTCGTTTTGTCCTCTAGCGAGTGTCGTGAAGCTTTGATGCATTGGACCCGTATGGTCCAAGCGGAGCATTTTGAGCCCGTGACTGAAAACTTGAAGCGTGGCTCCGTTTTCAAGGGCGCTCTGGCCCGTCTGAACCTCTTTCTGGACGACGCTGGGATGCTGCGCGTTGGTGGACGTTTGAGAAATTCCCAACTGCCGTACGGGTCTCGACACCCGTTACTGCTCCCCAAGGACGGCGCCTTTGTCCGATTGCTGGTAACCCACCATCATATTAAGAACACCCACGCTGGGTGTAACGCTTTTTCGGCTATTCTGCAGCGAGAGTTTTGGATTTTGGCTGGCCTACGCACCATTCGGAGCGTCATCTTTAAGTGCATATCTTGTTATAAACTGAAGGCCACCATATCGCAGCCTATGATGGGTGACTTGTCACCCAACCGCGTCAGGGTCATCCGACCATTCGCTGGAGTCAGAACAGACTTTGCTGGCCCCTTCCTCGTCAAGTCCTCTAACCTTCGTAACGCGCGTTCACATAAGGCCTATCTTTGCGTCTTCGTGTGCCTCTCCACTAAGGCCGTTCACTTAAAACTTGTAAGTGCCCTCAGCACGGAAGCCTTCTTAGCCACGCTGGGCCGTTTCGTATCGCGGCGCGGTTTGCCGGACCTGTTTATGGAACGAATTATAAGGGCACGGATAGATATTTGAAAGAGGTCGTCAAATTTCTGTCCAACAACAGGACTTATTTAGGTAATGCGATCTCAAAAAGAGGCATCCAGTGGAAATTCGACCCTCCGGCTTGTCCCCACTGGGGCGGTATTTTTGAGGCGGTGGTTAAGGTTGCAAAAACGCATCTCCGTCGCGTTATTGGCGAAACTATTTTGACATTTGGGGAGCTCGCCACTGTATTCTGTAAAATTGAGGCGGTACTCAACTCTCGGCCCCTCTGTCCCCTCTCGTCCGATCCGAATAATTTGGAGGTTCTAACCCCGGAACACTTCCTGATTGGCGAGCCGCTTAACGCCTTGCCCGAGTACCCCTTCAGGGAAACGAACAATCTTCTTCCAATTCAAGTTTAAATTTAATTTTGTCCTGGACTTTATTTATTTTATTAAGGAAAATATCCAGTTGGCTCCTTGCGCCTGTCCGGCAAATAATTATTTGGTCTACATATCGATAGTAATATAAGATATTTTGATTGACAACTATATGTTGTTTTACGAATTTATCCATGAAATTGTCCGCCATAAGGGGACTTAGAGGGGACTCCATAGCTAACCCTTCTTTTTGTAGATAGAAACGGTTATTAAACCGGAAATAGTTTTGTTTCATACAGAGAGAGGTTAAATTAAGACGATCATTTGTTTCTCCGGGATGTAGGCGACGTTTATCAAAGAGATCTGCGAGTAAACTCAAACAGTCAGGGGATGAGACATTTGTGAAAATGCTACGAGTATCAACGTCTAAAGATAATAATAATGGATTTAGGAGGAATACGAATATCTTTAATTTTGGAAATGAGATCTAAACTATTTTTTAGGCTGTAAATGCGGTTGAATTCAGATTTTTCTCGAAGGAAGAAGTTTAATTTTTAGCAAGGAAATAAGTTGGTGCATCTATATACAACTGGACAAATAGGAACATGTTCTTTATGTATTTTAGGTAACCCATATAAAATGGATGTTTGAGGAATCATTGGAACAAGACTGCTTCGAGACAAGTTGTGATCGGGAAAACATAGCTTAATATTTGAAGTAAACTTTTTGTTTGGGTCAGACTTCTGGTTGTAGAGCAGCGCCGTGTCCTCACAAATAAAGTAGGAGGCGATCTGTCGCTGCCGGCCTTAGTGCGGAAGATGGTCGATAGCGCAGAGTCGTGGGATGTGGTGGTGTCCTTCTGCGAGGACGTGATGTCGCAGAAGGAAACTGCGGAACGGAAAAGGGAGATCTCGACTCCCTTCCCTGGCCGCAGAAGGCACACCGGGCGCAGGAGAAGGGCGGACAACGCCCTTTTACGGCCCCCATAAATGGGTCCAGGGGCGAGGGTCTTGGGGAAGCCCCCGCCACCCCTACTCGATGGACCCGAGGCGAAGGCGCGCGCGGGTGTCGGCGCGCGCCCCTGAGGCGATACACGGGGTAGTTTAACACCTCACTACCCCGTGCAGGAGACGAGGCCCGGACAGACCGGGCCAGCACTAGTGTGGGGCTGCGGAAGAATTTGGATTCCCGCGGCCCCACGCGCACGTGTGAGGAGACACCGGGGTGGTTTTAGCCGGTAAGAGTCCGGCAAGCCCCTCCGCATTTCCCCAGGCGGAGGTAGTCCATGAGGATTTCCCCCCGTAAAAAAAAAAAGACTTCTGGTTGTAGCCGCTACTCTCAACCCGCTACTCACAACGGCCATCGCAGAGGACGCGGAGATGGCCGTTGTGATCGGGAAGAAAGATAACATCGTTAAAAGTTTGGTATCTGATGAAATTTGGGCTATGCCCGCGACTTCCCATTTCATCCTGAGTTCCCGGTTTTTAAGTCACTAAAGAAGAGAATAAAAGAAAACGACCTTATTGTCGCTTAAGCCGATAAGGGCAATACTGTTGTCATATATAGTGGGTACAGTCAGAAGGTTAACGACGTTATCCAAGGCTGTGCGATTGGTTGTGTGGTTGAAGGGTAGGCGGGCGTTACGCTGCGGTTTGTTTTTAATATTACAAACGGCTGCTTACGTCAGGTGGTGATTGATCGCATGTTTTATCGCATGATGCAGTCGCTTGCTACTTAAGTAGGGAACGGTTGCGTCAGCGGGCTGTATAAATAGCAGTTGTTTTAGCTCGCCGCTCACTTAGAGGTAAGCCACCGCAAAGTCTACATCACCTGAAAATGCAATAAGGTGTGGCGGCGCTGTCGTCGCGCAACAAGTGAAACACATCGAAGCCTAAATCGCGCTTACAAAATTCCGAAATTAAAGCAGTATATATAGAACAGCTCCGAACTTCCACTCGGAGCGTTGGTCGCTCAGCAAGAGATCTCCCCTTTTCCTTCTACCCGCCACAATGGTGACCCCAGGATGACTGAACGAATGTAAACTGTCAAAGACTTGCTTCTTTAAGATTTGAGGTACGTAAGGCTTTTGATTTCGAGTTCTGTCATCACAATATACGTCTATCTTCATGCCAGGTATTGGTACCTAAAATAATAAAAAGTGATGTTTCAGATTTTTTTTCAATTCCATATCTACGTCCTGCATTTTGGCTAAGGTAACCAGATTAACAGGCTGAGCTAATCCTTCAACTCTTGAAAGCGTATTAGCTACTATGTTATCTTTTCCAGAGATGTGTTGGATGTCGGTGGTGAATTGAGATATGAAATCGAAATGACGATACTGGCGGGGTGCACACTTATCCATTCTGATGTAAAATGCATAACAGATTGGTTTGTGGTCAGTGAAAACAGTAAAATGTCTTGTTTCAAGCGTGTGTCTGAAGTATTTCACTGACTCGTATATAGAAGGAAGCTCCCTGTCGTATGGCGAGTATTTCTGTTGCGCTGGATTCAGTTTCTTAGAGAAGAATGCAAGTGGCTACCATGATCCATTCTTTACTTGCTGCAAGGTGGCACTGATTGCCTTATCTGAGGCGTCGGTTACTAAACCTAATCTTGCGTTCAGATCTGGATGTGCCAAGAATGCTGCTTGACAGAGGCTAGTTTTGTACTGCTCAAAGACATGTAGGGCTTCTCCAGATATATCCACGGAACTTGATCCTTTTACGGACCCCATCAGCAAAAAGTTTAATGGTGCCTGAATTTCAGCAGCTCCTTTGATAAATCGGCGATAAAAGTTTATCATCTCTAGAAAACGCCGAAGTTCTCATACGGTTTTCGGAGTGGGGAAACCTTTGATTACTTGAACCTTACTGTCCAAAGACTTAACACCGTTGGCTGAGACGTGATAGTCTAGAAAGGTGATCTCTTTCTTACCAAATTCACATTTGCTCGTGTTAATAACCATACCGATTTCCTGAAGTTTTTCAAAGATTTGGTGGTCAAGATTGCTATCTTTGCCCTGGGAAAATATTAGAAAATCATCCAGGTACGCGAAGCAAAAATCAAGTCCTCGAGTTATTTCGTCTACAAACCTTTGAAAGGTTTGGCTCGCATTTTTAAGCCATAATTCATATACCAAATTCGAACATACCAAATAGTGTGGTGATGGATGTCTTCGGAATATCATCTGGGTTGACTGGTATCTGGTTGTACACTTTCACCAAATCTAGCGTAGAAAAAATTGTACAACCAGATAAGTAATGGGTAAAGTCTTGTATGTACCTGACGGGATATTTGTCTGGAATTGTCTGTGCGTTCAACATTCTATAATCTCCACATGGCCGCCATCCGTTATCTCTCTATGGTACAAGATGGACCACGGGCTCTCAGATGGACTTGCTATTCCATTGCCTCGGATTCTTGTTTCGCTATTATCAGCTTTTATGGTGATAATCTTCTTGGATTGCAAGACACAGGTGGTCCTGTCTTAGAAAAAAATGAAGTGGACGGTACTATGCTTAGGAGCTTGCGGTACACCTGACGGTCGGGTTATCTCCGGAAAGTCGCGTAGTAATTCAACATACTTTGAATGATCTCTCATGGTTTTAACTGAAGCTATCACATTAGCTGTAGTAGGCTTAGGAGGTGTTTGCAACGAAGTGCTGTTGTCTATTAACCGACGATTACGACAGTCGATAACGATATGGTAGAATGATAAAAATCATTTCTGATGATTGCTTTGTTTACATCGGCTACTACAAAGCGCCATGAAAAATCCCGATTTATATATAGATTTCGAGTTCGAGATGAGCATAGCCGTAGGCGGTTATGGGAGTTCCATTTGCCGCAAAAAGTTCATAAGATGGTCGAGGTCGTCGTTGTTTAAGTGCTGTGCGTAGGAAGACACAAAGTTCGCTTCCGGTTAGAATAGCATCTTCGTTCTGCGATCCGTGACAAACAGGCGACTGGATGAACTGAGGCAATCATTTTTCGCCACTAACGACTGCTCTAATCGTTTCTCTGTTGGTTTAACGCACTTTTTAGCCGTATCGCCGAATTTGTAATGATAGAAGCAAAATGGAAATCGTCTATAATTCGACTGAGAACGATTACGAATATGGATGTGACTGTGACTATGGTTGCGGTCTCGTTTGTTGTCTCTATTTTCATTTCAGAAGGATAATGTCAAGTCGTCAAGTGCAAGTGACGAGTAAGTTCCGCGATCTCTTTCGACATTGATTCAAGTAAAGATCCTGGTGCTGCATCCATCGAAGCTACATGCATACATGTGTAGATGCCAGAAAAAGTTCGTGCACCTTATCGGCTAAGGCAGCCAGTGCTTCCAAAGTTGAGTCAGGCTGTAATGCAATTACGGTTTGCAAATTGTTTGGGAGGCGACTAGTCTATATTGTCCTGATAAAGTCATCTGGAACGTTAGGGCCCGCTAAGTGTTACAAATGTCGTAAAAATTGTGATGGAGTCCAATCTCCAAGTTTCTCATGCATTAACAATTGCTTCACTTCTTTTTCTCGAGATTTGTCTTGTAGTCTGCGGTGAGTCGAGAAGAAGGCAAGTAATCTGCGAGAGTGTCGTGAAGCAGAGGCGAGCAATAAAGCTCAGAGCCGTGCCGAACACTGTAGCGTAGAGAGTCTTGAAGGAACAGGAAGCATTATTATTCCAGTGCTGCGATGAACCTTTGTAAAGCTAGGTGGCTTGCAGAATGTGAAGACTGCAGACAATATCTGCTTGGGAGCAAATAAATGGGGCACTTGAGGACGATGACTAAGGTTTTTGAAGTTGTAGTTTTCTGTGGCGAGTGGAAGGAAAAGGGGAGATTTCCCGCCGGGCAAGGTGTTAAGCCAGGGGAGCGGCCAACGCTCCGAGTGGTAGTTCGGAGCTATTCTATTTTATTTTATATACACTACTTTAATTTCAGAACTTTGCTTTTAGCGCGATTTCGACTTCGATGTGTTTCACTTGTGGCGTGACGACAGCGCCGCCACATCAAGTTATTAGCACAAGAAGGAAGGAAAAGTTCAAAGCGAAAAGCAAAAACATACAGTAGCCGGATGCAAGCGTCACAGTGATAAATTTTTACTAACTGCCTGGCGGGTGCGCCGCTTCGATGTCTTCAATCTTTTGTTCGATCATTCGATGCATTATCGGAGCATCTTAACTACTCAACGACTTGATCACGATTTTTGCGACGATACGACTCGACTCAAAGGTAAGTTTTATAATACGAGTACTTATTTATTTTGCATTTTATTTTAATATTAATTGTGTAATGAAGATTGTGAAGTTATACATTGTAACTTTTAATTGTTTATTTTTATTATTCAGATTAAAGACGCCACAGAGGGAGGGCGGGAGTCGCTCTTCAATCTAGGTAAAACACATCATTTTATTTTATCGAGAGGATGTACACAAGGTAATATTTACTAACTTTAATATAATGGTTTTCCGCAAAGTAACGTCTGATTATATTAATTAGCTTTAGAGAGATACAATTTTTTGAGAAAAACTTTTGTCTACGAACTTTTGCTTATTAATGTGACCTAAAAGAGCGCTTCACACTAAAAGAATACAGTGAGTCCATAGCAATCTAAATTTAAATAGCAATTTAGTGGCAGGAATAAAAGTGAAGTATCACTCCAGCGGACTTCAAGACCACCTAACAGTAAGTTCTTATACCACCACCTAGTATTAAATGTGGTAAAGGTGTATACATCAAATTTTTCTAAACAGACTGAAGTGTGGTTCCATTCAAACGATAGTAAACTACTTAAACTGGCGAAGTGGAACAGAGTGAAAAGGTACGAAACTAATAAACATTGCTGAAACATATATTATTTGTATTCTATCTAATAAGAATAATTTTAACGACCTAAATAAATTTATTCTGCCAAGAAACAAGGAACGTTAGACGGAAGCTCATCAACCAAATTGGCAATATATTTAGTATGGGCAAAATTAAGAATACCCGTAACCGACAAGTATGTATGCGTAGGTATATATACTTGTCGGTTACGGGTGGAGGATAGGTTGAGGAGGCTATAGAGGTTTATCAGGATCGTGCCAAAAGTCCGTTTCTCTGCCTATCCCTCTGGCGTTAGTGTTGTATGGCTTTTTCCCGCGGCAAAAACTTTGAAAGTGTGAGCAGAACTCTTTACCACTTTCCCCACCACCCGGATCTAAATATCGCACACACTTTCTCGCTACAAGATTGCCATTGCGTAGGTACGGAGTAAGGTTGCCGTATGTAACTCTTTACAACTCTATGACACGTATACGTATGGCAAGCCAAGCAAATAAAGTTTGTCTAATGTTTTCCAGGACAATCTACGGAAAAAACAGTGTAATATATGAAGGAAGACAACTCTGTAATAAGTTACCCAAAAATATAAAAATTGCAGAATCTGTAACTGAAAAAATTTAATCTTAATTCGATAAAGAATACGTAGCAGAAATTATTTTTTTAAATAAATCGATATCAAAAGAATGTAATAAGCATAATAAAATACTATAAAATACGCGGTATTTTGCGCACTGCTCAAACTCAAATGTTTGACTTGATGAATTAAACTTAGATCTTGTGCGTATATACGTATGTGGTTCCAACACGATGGAGCTCAACTTTGTCCTGTTGTTTAAGAATTTTTTTGTATAACTAATTCGGTGAAAGATGGATTGGCCGTGAAATACCAGCCAACTGGCGGCGCTGGCTGGCGCGATCACCTGTTCTCACACCTACACATTTTTCATATTCATATTCATCTATTCATATCCATTTATTGATAAAATATAAGCTTACAGTATCTATAACCAAATCGCTTATATCTATACTAAAATTACTAAAATTAATAAAATCACCGATAGTTAACATTAACATACACAATATAAAATACAGACACAACAATTTATAATGAGATCTTTTTACTTTATCATAAATAAACTTAATTACCTAAATTTATACTATTCTTCTTTCTATCTTACGAAGTTTTTTAAGAAAATTAACATATTTTTATACATTACGCTAGGTTTGTCAAAAAACATATCTTCTTCTGGATTGGCCCTGAGGAAACAGTTTATTAGTCTAACGGCTCTGGAGGAGGGACTGTTATCCGCGTGTGAGGAGCGCCACGTATACGGACAGGAGAGGAGTCTACGCTTTCGTCTACCAGCGCCTCGTATATATTGGTCCGGTACATAAAGATATATGGTCTCACGTACTGCGGGGTTACCTACTTTGTTAGTTAACAAAAAATAATAATGTATTATATGCATAAGTTATCGCCTACACTTGAGGGTATCCAGACCAACCATGCCCGATACAAACATTGACGGATATAGAAATGGGTAGTACCCATACTGGTGTTTGTACAAATATCTGGCGAACTTACGTTGGATTTTTTCCACCATCATTATATATACGGTTTCTCGGGGGCTCCATACTGAGGCATTATACTCTAACTTACTTCGCACGTAGGAGTTGTACAGGAGTTTTATCACATGGACATTTTTAAACTGATACGAAGTTCTAATTATGAAACCTAGAGTTTTATTCGCTTCTTTGCACGTTTTAATAATATTTTCATGGAAATCTAAATTACTATCCATGAGATTAGGCCTAGATCGCGAATTGTATATACACGTAATAATGGAGTACGAGCTAGCTGGTATGTCGTTGTAATTGGATAGCGTGACCGAGAAAAAGTTAGAGATATTACACTTTGAATTATTATAGGGCAATTTTTTTTACACTCCATTCAACCACTGCGTCAATGTCGCGCTGTAATGCCATACAATCCCTTTCTTATTATATCTCTATGATACAATTATCGAAAAAATATGCTGTACCGAGGCGGAAATGCGTATACGATTAGTCTTTGAAAAATAAAGTCTGAAAAATCTGTTCTGCAACGCGTGCGTTCAAACATTATAATATAAGCCGATGTCGCAATTGCATAGAGCTACAAGGCGGAAATATTGAACAACATCTTCGTGGTCATCAAACAAACACAGTGATGAATTGGTCTTTGTGCATAATTATCACAATCGGTAGAAGTAAAATTTTATAATTTGCGATAATCGATCCCCAAACTGATAACAGCAGAGTGTCGTGACGATTTCATGATCTTAGTGCATTTAGTGTAGGTACGACGGGCGCGCGCACGCACGCATGCATTTACGCACCCACTCACGCACGCCCGCTCGCACTCTAGACACAGGAAATTTACGCAAACTTTATGCTTACCTAATGAGGAACCTTTGATTACCTAGAAACCTAAACTTCATTAAACTTACTATAGTTCTTGAGTTATTAAAATCTGAAGTGTCATTTTTAGTCGAATAGTTCGAGTACTCTACGTGATAAATCAAATTTTAAAAGAGCTACTAACAATTTCGTTGGTTTCGGCGAGGATCAAACTTTCTTTTTTGCTTACTATGCAGCCTTGATTTATAAGTTCTTTTATGTTTTTTTTTATTGTATCAATCGCGTCAATTAATCTCTTTTATTTTTAGAATTGATTTTAACAGCGCCATCTATCTTTAAATATCTATTCATTCGGTGATAACATACTGTGTCTGTTTCTGTACATTGTATAGTTTATTAATTTGTGACTAAAATCATTATGGAGACTGAAATTCATTAAATAAATACATTTTTATAATTTTTAGAATTGTCTGTCTATCTGTCTAGCTGTCTGTCTGTCTGTTTATTTACGAACGCATCACGTCTTAAGTAAATCTTTTTTTCAAAGAAATCGTTAAGAAAATCATAAAGCGTTTCTTCCAGTTCATTTAATTTGTGTTCTAATAAAATTGGTTAATTCTAGCGAAAGTTATGATTAATATTTTGAAATGTAGGTTCGATTTGTTTAAAGGCGCCGTAAAATCTCAGAAATAGTAATAAAATGATTCGTGTGTAAAAAAACGTTCTATTATATTTATACCTAAAACACAGTTAACAAAAAAATATGTTTTCCTTAAATTAAAAAAAGGATGTTTTCTCACAAATAACGTAATAGATGGCGTTGTACAAATTACAACTTTTTCTGAATTGCGGTGTTAATATTTTTCACCGGTGAATCGTATTGAGACTCACTGAAGTAATTTACGTTAACGAGTCCATTTACACCGTGACATCATGATGTTGTTTTATATCAAGAATCCATCTTATATCAAACAACTTTCCTTTCTTTTTAAGCGTGTTCTATTCCCACTTCCCAGTCAGCGTATGCCCTATGTTATGCGATGACCGATGACCGTAAATAAAGCGCAAGGAAAAAACTTTACGCGTTGCAGGAGTGGACCTCAGTATTGACTGTTTTGCACATGGCCAACTCTATGTTGCTTTTTCCCGCGTTAGTAGCTCCCGTAACATTTTTCTGTACGCCCCGGCTGTCTACTTCTAACGTCGTTTACACAGAAGTTCTATCACAAACGACTCAGAAATTTGAGCATAACGATTTATTTTGTTACCACTTATTCATACAGTAATGATATAAATCGTTTAATCTTCTCTTACCTAAATGTCAAAATCTTTAAGTAAAACCTATATAGGCGAGCTACGCCGCGGGCTCAGCTAGTATATAATAAGGTTTCTAAACGAGCACGCAGAAAGTGGTAAGTGGATATTGAGGCTTATAGACATCCATATCCATCCTCGATTAAGAATCAAAATACAGAATGGGTTGTCACCTCTGAGAATTAAGATGGAAAGCCACGTTTTCAGTAAAAAGGGCTACCATACGAAACAAAGCTTCATTAAGTGGCTATTTTACGCTGGCATTCTGCGAGAACACGATCCCGATCCGGCAGAGCTGGCACATCATTGCTTACCTTATTAAATAACATATATATAGTAACGGCTCCGTGGCGCAGTGGCTTAGCAATGAGTTGCTGCGCTGGGGGCCGCGGTTTCGAATTCCGCACGAAACAAGAATTAGTATGGCCTAAAAGTAATTATTCCTGGTGTGGATGTTTTTCCTTGTGTAATTTATGTTCGTAAACTGCCTCCAGGAAACAGGACAAAATCCTAATGTGGGGGGGGGTAACGTTTTGTAATAAAAAAAACCAACAAAGTAACAAAATATACGCAAGAAATACGTTGAATTTGTAAACTTTGTATTCCTTTTTTAGCAAATTGCGCGCACGGAGGAGTGTCAGATTTAGATTTACCGATTTTTATTTACGAAATAAATAATAACTAATCAAAGTATGGTACTATCTGTAAACTGTGTTGAGTTTTCGGCTTCCCGCATAAAAGAGTTTAAATCTGAACGGGTACCAAGTTCGATATTAGTTTATATTAATATAATATAATATAATATAATAATAAAAAATATAATTTATACATAGGATCTATATTAGTGTACAGCATTTTCGGAACAGCTTTTATATTTCCGACATCGTCTAAAAAGATTAATTATATTCATAGCAACGTATCTATATCATAATATTTTATTAATTTCCTACCAAATTGAAATGTGTATATCTTTTCGCAAATTTTATATAATTTAATAAACGTATTTTATATTTTGTTTTATAAACTTAGCAAAATCCTAATACATATCACCGTTATCGTCATCGTAAACTCCGTCGTCGACGTTACGATATTAAAAGCCAGAGACGGTAAAAGAGAAACATAAACTATCAAATGACGGTACATCTGATAGAAATTGCCGATCGCAATTCTAACAGATAAACTATGGGGATGTCACATCGGTGCGAAGGTGTCGTCTCTCTGCTTCCACTAGCCCACCTACCCAACGTACTGAGTATCAGTAAATCTCTAAAGTTATGCAAGCTAGATAATTTTTGAAAGTGTTGTAATCTCGCAATGGATTAAAAACTGATAATGATGGTAAAAATGTTAAACTATTTTTATACTTTTCAATGTCAGGTGTCGGTATTCTTTGACTACGAACATTTGTGAATTGTAAAGTTTATAGTATAACGGTATTTTCTAAGCTAACTTGTTAAAAATCATCGCCACTTAATTTCAAATGGGATCTTGAATAAAGAATAACTAAAAATGGCCGCTGTGGAAACTCGGATAGTTAGCGCTCGCTGAAAATGTCACAGTATGCAAGCAAACCGTGTTCGATCCCCACCGGCAGGAATGAAATTGTTCATTGCAATTTTAAGTGCTGATTTACCTCGTGCACGGCGGTGAAGGAAAACGTCGTGAGGAAACCTGCATGTCTGAAAATAAGTAAAAAAAATATTTCGAAAACGTGAAGTTCGCCAACACGTATGGGGGCAGCGCGACGGACACTTCCTTCCCCTAACTTTTTTTAATCTCGCTTTCCCGTAACCCTGCTTAAAAATGATTAGAGGCCTGTGCCCAGCAGTGGGACGTATATAGGCTGTAACTTTAACTTTTTAACTTTTAAAAATGGGATCGCTATTTAATTTAATCATAAAGAGCTCATCTTTTGATTTCGTTCACGAACCCGGAAAAATAGGTACAAAATATTAGTACTTATTTAGCGAAGAAGATTGCTCGTATAAATTTATTG
The DNA here is from genome assembly GCA_963668995.1 of Parnassius mnemosyne. Classification (NCBI taxonomy): domain Eukaryota; kingdom Metazoa; phylum Arthropoda; class Insecta; order Lepidoptera; family Papilionidae; genus Parnassius; species Parnassius mnemosyne. The sequence continues at coordinate 12,885,102 of CAVLGL010000002.1, read as the reverse complement.
CAAATAACTTTCCTCTAAAATATCACAACGTAGCTCGAGATATTATTTTAATTAATCTATCTAAAATTGAACAGCCTTGATTTTCAAAATACTTTTACTATATTTACTTTTGTATCTTAAGTTACAAGTGAATAGTACTTGATAAATTGAAGACTGTATCAACATCAACACACTAATGGAGTATTGCTCGGGCAATCAAGAGATTGAAATCTTACATTGCTTGTTTGTAACACTAACTATGAATGCTTTAGGCAAAATGGAATTTAAAAGAGTGGATAATATTTTTGAATTTATTTATATTTTTGACTCTTATGATTTGAAGCAAAGCCAAGTTTACTTTCATCTTCATATAAAGGTTGATTATGACATTTTTTGACATTACTCAGTAGAATGCTTTATTAACTAAAAGTTCTTGTATGTGAAAATGATCCCGTAAACTCGTCATGGATCCCGAATGATCGATGACGAATTTTAATCATTAACGTGAAATTAATGTAATTTTTTAACTAGATCCATAATCACAGAATTAATAATAAAAAAACTTGCAATAAAAAGTAACATCAAAGACTAACAGTATAAAAATTTTCACATATAACTGCTGAAATCGGTGCTAGGACATTGTAGCGAAGAATTACGGATGAATCCCCGACTTCAGAAGCTAATGTGGAATTTGTTTTTAAGTTGGTTTTACTTTGTATTAAAAGTTTTATTGTTTGTCCCAAGTTCAAAGTATCAAACTAGAATGTACCTTAATTTAAATTTTTTGTTGTTTACCTTAAGTATAGAATTTTTAACTTAAATTTATTTGGGACAGTTCTTGATTGAGGGCTTACAATCTTCCTCTCTTTCCAGATTTCACTGGTTGACACTGAGGTGAAGTTTTTTATTACACAATGTCACTTAATTGGGAAGTCAATTTTATGTAAAAGTTTTTCAGACGTAGTAGTGAGTTTATAAAGTAAAATATTAATACACACAACATTAAGTCAGTGGTTTACTCTTTAATTTTTTTCATATTTATGAATATATAATCTAATCTAATTAATTTAAAATATAACTAATACTACAGAAAAAAACATTAACCTTTATATTTTTCAAACAAATTAACTTCCCCGCTCTGAAATCTGTCAAATATTACACCGCATTTCTGGCACCGCCCTGGTGGCAGGAAATGTTTAGAATTAAAAAATCATTAAATTGATTTAGCTCTTTCAGAAGAATCTGTGAATATACGTAACAAATACATACGCGTTGTTTTGTTAAAAAATCAAGCTTAATATTTCATAAGATTTTGTAATTATAGTTTTTTTATATATAGAATAAGGGTGTTAGGGTGAATAACGACCACACGGTCGACCTTATAGTAAATGTATGCTGTTGCCCATAGACATCTACATTTATTCTCGATTAAGACATAAAACCTCGCTTTTGCGTACACGGTTGAAAAACGGTTTGATATGTTAAGTCTGTAAAATTGCATGACGTGGTGTGACAGACTCCTCCCCGCTCCAAAACTCTTTAAGAAATTAAAGGAGCTCAACGCCCAGCAGTGAGATATATGTTAGCTGTTACTTTACGTTACTTTTAATTCACTATATAAATAAGGACCATTTCAGTTTACAGAAATTCAATTACCAAAAAAAAATTTATTTAATATTTTTAAGGGTTTTAAATCACTATAATCTGTCCCAATAACTTCAACTCCACAAAATAAGAGATCATATTAAATATTCATAGAAAATTATCAATTTTTAACTCTATAGATGTCTTTCCATCATCCCTAAAGCGTATTATGCATAGACTAATCAAGATATGCTAATGGCCACTTTGATAGTCAAACTCGTTGGGATCCCTAGTGGTCATCATCGTAATGTATACATGCACGTCATATTATACAACAAAACTGACGATATTATATTTTGGTCCATAGTAGGTAATAATTACAGTTTACGAAAAAAATATGAGACTCGACATTATTCTTTTTATCTTTCGACTAGTGTTTTTTTTTTTTCAAAATATATCAACACATACGTATTTGGGCGAGTCGTGGTAGCTCAGATGGTTAGCGCTCGCTGTAAGTTTCACAGTACGCGGGCAACCCGGGTTCAATTCCCGCCGGCACCAATGAAATTGTTCATTGCAATTTTAAGTGATAATTTACCACGTGCACGGCGTTGGAGGAAAATATCGTGAGGAAACCTGCGTGTCTGAGAAATAAGAAAAAAATATTTCGAATACATGTGAAGTTCGCCAACATGCATTGGGGCAGCGCGGCGTACATTTCCTTGCACTAAAACCCTCTCATAAATGAGATGAGGCCTGTGCCCAGCAGTGGGACATATATATAGGCTGTAACTTTATCTCTTTAACTTTAACGTATTTATGCAAGATTTTTTTATCTTATACGTAATTTAATCGTAAGCAGTTTTTGTCCGATTGCCTTTGCTTTTATGTATATTTATCTCCATTTTTTTGCTTTTCTATTTGTTTGCGGCTTTGTATTTAAAGTAAACTTCGGCTAACATTTTGTGTTTTTACAAAATATGTCAATTTAAATAAGTGTGAAAAGTGTCAGTTGTCCTTGGGTCGCGACATCACCAGTAGCTACTCATTTATTATAGTTGCAGTATGAAAGGGTTGGCTCGACCGAGTAACAACCACGAGCTAACGGAACACCAGCGTAAATAATTGCTAATGCGATTCGTATTGTGAGTGTAGACAAACAACGCATCAGTATTTGAGATTCTGAATTGAGGATAGATATAGATATGATGACCACAGCATCTAATAACCACCAAGTGGACTGCTTGCTCGTTTATCACCCTTTTTATTTAAAAAAATCAGACCGACGACGTAGAGCAACATCGCAGACTCAAAACTGTGTTAAGGAAATTATCAACACTCCATACGGTAAATGCCAAATCTTTACTTCTATATAAGACGCCCAAAAATAAGAGATATTTATTATGGTAATTTGACACACAATACAGTACATAATAGAACAGAGCTTTTTTATTATTTGAATTAAAATATTGAATAAATCTACTTTTTTAACATTTTGCATAAAAACACAATACTGTTTAAGAACATTTAACTTACTTACTTACTTATCTTCACGCACAATCCCTGACGGGGTAGCCAGAGAGAATAGATCGCCAAGTGTCACGATCCTTACAAACCTCTTTCGCTTCTTTCAGATTCATTATCTTCTTCATGCATGCACGTCTAGGTATCCGAGTACTTTTGACCCTACCCTCTTCGAGCAATTTGCTCACATGGTCTTCGAAAGTTAGTCTCGGTCTACCTCGACACCTTTTAATATTAACTTTCGCGCTATATATATTTTCTTCACCATTCGGTTTTCACTCATTCGCTCAACGTGCCCAAACCACCGAAGCACGCCCTTATCAATTTTTGTGATAAGGTCATCTTTCAAACCTGCCATATTGCGAATCTCTTCGTTTCGCTTTCGGTCGGCCATGGTAACGCCGCACATTTTACGAAGAGATCGCATCTCCACTGCATTCAACTTACTTTTATGCTTCTTCTGGCATACCCAGGTTTCGCTACCATATAACAAAGTCGGTACCAACACTGCGTTACGTATTGCAAGGCGTGCACTCTTCGCTACGCCTTGCCGTTTGACTAACGCAGTCAGGGCACCATTGACTTTGTTCCCGGCAGCGACACGCCTGTCCACATCTAAATCACATCTTCCATCCCGGCTAAAAGCACTCCCCAAGTATACAATTTCATTAACCTGTTCTAGACATTCCTGATTTACCCATATTTCACACTTCGTTCTCTCTTCGTCCCTTTCAAATACCAGAACCTTAGTTTTATTAGCATTCAAACGGAGACCTTTAATTTCACATTCCTCTTTCATACACGTGACTAATGCCTGTAGTTCTGCCTCTGATGGTGCAATAAGCACTGCATCATCAGCATACAGCAGATAATTTACTTTAATGTCACCCAATTTCACACCCAAACAACTATCTTTCAGCTTCTGTAAACAGCTGTCGAGATACAGTATGAACAGCCAGGAAGACATGACACAACCCTGCTTTACGCCCGTTTGGACGTTAGACATGGGTGACAGGTCATGCCCTACCCGCACACAGGCTTTACAGTCACAGTAAAGAGACTGCACAGCCCTTAGCAATCGACCATCCACACCATACCCCGGCAACAGTTCCCACGTTTTCTTCCTTACAACCTTATCAAATGCTTTCTCAAGATCCACAAAAGCACAGAAAATCTTCTGGTTAGCAGCCAGAAGCTTCTCCGTGATCATGCGGAGAGAAAACATTTGATCCGTGCATCCTCTTCCAGGTCTAAATCCGCATTGTGCCTCCCATAGAAATCTTTCCGATTTCTCTTGCATCCTACGTGTCAAAACCTTCGAGTAAACTTTACTTGCTAAACTGGTCAAGCTGATCGCCCGATAGCACCCGCAGTCAAAATGTGAACCTTTACCTTTATATAAAGGCACAATGACTGCGGATCGCCAATCATCCGGGACATCCCCCGTCCGCCAGCACAATTTGCACAGCAGATGAAAGCTGTCCCAGACGCGAGGCCCACCATACTTGACCATTTCAGCAGTAACTCTGTCTAGTCCCGCAGCCTTACCACATTTCAAACTTCGAATCGCAAGTTCAATCTCTTTCATCCTGATGACCTCAGTGTCATCGAGGTCCGGGTCTGGCGTACCAGTCACGGCGTCATCCCCGGATCCCTCACTAAGATCATCACACGCATACATTTCTCTATAAAATTCGCTCCATCGCTGCATGATGTCCGATTTTTCTGAGAGGACGTCATTAGTTCTCGAAAGCACCTTGTTCATTCTTAAGGCCGTCGCACCACTTCGGGTCCTTCCAACCTCTTTCCAGAAGAGTTTGGAGTTCTCTTTGAAGTTGTGCGACAACCTTTCGTCCGCTTCCATTCTACACCTTTCACGCACTTCCTCAATCAGTGCTTTCGTGTGAACTTTCTGCAGCCTATATCTTTCTTTCATCTTCTCTCTCATATTCTTATCATTACTAGAGGCCATGTAGTCTAACCATGCTTTCTTCTTCTTCTTTACAGCTTCTTTCACTTCATCATTCCACCATGCATCTCTTCTTTTACTACTGCCTCTTTTTATTGTTCCACACACTTCTTCCGCTGCACTTACCATTCCATCCCTAAGGTTCTGCCAAGTTCTTTCTACACATTCTTTTCTGCCATCGATGGTGTCAAGCTTTTCGGCTACCCTCGCATGATATTTGTCCCTAGTATCCGCTTCCTGAAGCTTCCAGCTTCGGATGCGACAGACCGACTGTGGTTCTGTCACTGCCGTCCGGTAGCGCCAACCCGCGAACAGACCCCTAAATCTAGTAATCACTAGATAGTGATCCGTTCCCAGGTCAGCACCCCTGAACACTCGCGTATCCATCACCTGTTTTCGCAGTCGGTCATCCACCAGGAACAAATCAATCATACTTATCTCATTCTTTCGTTCTCTAGTATACATATGGATTTTCTTGTGATTAAACATAGTGTTTGTCACAAGAAGACCCTTTTCCTTGCACACCGCCAGTATAAGCTTGCCAGCATCATTAACCCTTTTATCGCCAAACTTTCCAAGTACCGACTCGTACCCTGGTCGAGCGGTACCAACCCATCCATTCAAATCACCACATACAACAATTCTTTCGTTTCCCCTAGCCAAATCTAAAACTTCTCTTACATTCTCCCAAAACTCCTCCAGCTCAGCCCTGGACGACGAAGCTACCGGCGCATAAACAGCCAAAAGGAATAACTTCGTCAGTCCCAATTTAAAGCGAACCCAGAGAAGTCTTGAGTTCACAACCTTATATTCAGTCATAACATCGACCAACCGAGAAGACAGCAGCACCCCCACTCCCTGGCAGGCGTTCTCGCTCTCCGGGACTCCGGACCATAGAGCTAACGCCCCGCCAGGGAGCTCTTCAGTACCACTGCCCTTCCGTTTGGTCTCCGACATACACACGACATCTAATTCTCTTTCTTTCATTATTTCGATCAACTCATTCGTCTTATCTCTCATGCCTCCTCTAACATTCCACGTGCCAACTCTGCACTCTGTCCTCCACCTTCCGCCGTGTCGGGCTGTGCGTGACGGGTGGCGGTCCCCATCGCCGCTTTGCACGCTGCATTCCACACCAACGGGGACGAACTGGTGTGCGTCGCCTTGGGGGGACGCCCTAACCCTCGTTGGCATGGGTGCGCAGCTAGTAGAATTGCAGCCCTAAAAAGGGCTGGCAGGGGTCACGACGAGCACGCTTCTACAATGACCCCCTAAGAACATTTAAGAAACAAGAAATAAGATATTTAAAATATAACAATAAATATAATAATAATAATAAGCCGTGCTCGAAAATGACCGCGCCAGGCTCTACTGGGACCGGGCCATCATCACAGACAGGACCATTCTTGCGAATAAGCCTGATAATGTGCCGATGGACCGGGCACAGTCAAGGATATTTTTGGTCGACATTACCATTCCGTATGACGAGAACCTCGTGAAAGCCGAAACAGATAAGCGAACAAAATATCTGGACCTGGCTCACGAGGTGACCGACATGTGGGGTGAACTGCCGGCCGAAATTATACCTGTAGTCGTTTCTGCAAACGGGTTAATCCCAGTCAACCTCTCGGGCCATCTGAGGCGACTGGGACTCCGTGACGGACCGCTCCAAGCTCAAATGCAGAAGGCGGTGCTCCTCGATACCGCCCGCATCGTCCGCCGGTTTCTTTACCTTTCCCCCTAACACTCGGCCGTTTGGTCTCCCCTGCCGAGGGCTTCCATCTGGTTGGGTTTTTATTTATTTATGAATTTTTTATGTATTTATTTTATTCTGTTGATATTCATGTATGTTTATCATTTTCATTTACACTTATATATTTATACAGCCCAACCAGATGAGTAAACTATATAGATGCCCCAAATAATAATAATAATTTATTTATTTTTCTCACCACAATACAGAATTATTGTACATAATATTATAGTATATGCCTCAATATTATACTGTGGGAGACTGGTGCCTCAGCTAGGCTTTACGCCTGTATTTCAGGACGCCAGGTACGGACTTTATTTAGTCTAAATATATAATAATCAATATATAATAATAAATATATAATAATAAATATAAATATAATACTCGAGAGCATTAATTTTATTAAAATTACTAGCTACTTTCAAATTCAAATTCAAATAGCCTTCATTTCTGATAATATTATAAATACATTTGGAGAATTATTATAATTGCAAAATTTAATAAATTACTTTACATACTAAATTATATTTTATAATAACATTTTTTTATAATTACAATTCAATTAAATTTTTACATCGGTAACATTATTATTAGCTTGCCCTTTGGCATAGGCCTTCCATAGGGTTTTCCATATTTCCTCATTTGCAGCTTTTCTTTGCCACGTTGTTGTGGCTATTTGCTTGATGTTATCCTCCCATCTTAATTTCTGACGTTCTTTACGTCTTTTTCCATTTCATGTCTAGGGTACCATTCTGTAATATTTTTTGTCCATTTTTCCCTCCTGTATCTTATCATATGCCCTGCCCATTTCCACTAAAGTTTTCTCACTGCGTATGCGACATTTGTAACCTTTGCCTTACTTCTTATATTTGTAAGTTTGATTTTGTCCCGTAGCTTGATGTTTAGAATGCTTCTTTACATTCTGTTTTGACACACTGTTAGTGCTCTACTCCGCTTCTTAGTGAGGGCCCAGATTTGTGCTCATAGGTTAAACATGGTAGTATACATGAGTTGAACACTGCAGTTTTGTGTTTTAGGGATATGTGTGGGTTCTTCATAATTTCTTTGAGGGACCAGAATCTTTTCCAAGCTTTACTTATCCTGACATTTATTTCCCTCTGCATCTGATTCTTTGGTGCAATAATTTGTCCTAAATATGTATATTTGTCGACATACTCTATTTCATTAGAATTCAGAAAGATAGGTGTTTTGATGATTATGATTTTTCATTACTTTTGTTTTATCTAGATTCATAGTTAACCCTACAATTTTACTTTGTCTTTCTAATTGGGTCAATATTATTCCCACGCCTTCTTGATTTTCAATGAGCAGAATCAGGTCTACTGCGAATCTTAGGTGGTTAAGCTTTTCGCCATTTATATTTATTTCAATTTTGTCCCAATTAATTATCCTTAATATGTGCTCCAATACCGCCGAAAATAATTTTGGTGAAAGGGGGTCTCCTTGTCGTACTGCTTTTTTTATTTTATCGCTGGACCTTTCATTTCTGTCTGAATTTTTGATGTTGATTTCTTGTATAATTTTTTATTATCCTAATATACTTTGGCTGTACTCCTTGTAATCGCAGAGCTTCCCAGATGCATGTGTGCTTCAAAGAATCGAACGCCTTATTGTAAGTCCACAAATGCAATATAGTATTTTTCCATACTCATTGCTTTTTTGAATAACTTGTTTTACGACATGAATATGATCCATGATCCCAAACAGGGTTGTGTCATGTCTTCCTGGCTGTTCATACTGTATCTCGACAGCTGTTTACAGAAGCTGAAAGATAACTGTTTGGGTGTGAAATTGGGTGACATAAAAGTAAATTGTCTGCTGTATGCTGATAATGCAGTGCTTATTGCACCATCAGAGGTAGAACTGCAGGCATTAGTCACGTGTATGAAAGAGGAATGTGAAATTAAAGGTCTCCGTTTGAATGCTAATAGAACTAAGGTTCTGGTATTTGAAAGGGACGAAGAGAGAACGAAGTGTGAAATATGGGTAAATCAGGAATGTCTAGAACAAGTAAATGAAATTGTATACTTGCGGAGTGCTTTTAGCCGGGATGGAAGATGTGATTTAGATGTGGACAGGCGTGTCGCTGCCGCGAACAAAGTCAATGGTGCCCTGACTGCGTTAGTCAAAAGGCAAGGCGTAGTGAAGAGTGCACGCCTTGAAATACATAACGCAGTGTTGGTACCGACTTTGTTATATGGCAGCGAAACCTGGGTATGCCAGAAGAAGCATAAAAGCAAATTGAATGCAGTGGAGATGTGATCTCTTCGTAAAATGTGCGGCGTTACCATGGCCGACCGAAAGCGAAACGAAGAGATTCGCAATATGGCAGGTTTGAAAGATGACCTAATCACAAAAATTGATAAGGGCGTGCTTCGGTGATTTGGGCACGTTGAGCGAATGAGTGAAGACCGAATGGTGAAGAAAATATATAGCGCGAAAGTTAATATTAAAAGTAGGGTCAAGAGTACTCGGATACCTAGACGTGCATGTATGAAGAAGATAATGAATCTGAAAGTAGCGAAAGAGGTATGAAAGGATCGTGACACTTGGCGATCTGTTCTCTCTGGCTACCCCGTCAGGGATTGTGCGTGAAGATAAGTAAAGTAAAGTAATATGATCCATTGTTGAAAAATCACTACGGAATCCCGCTTGTTCCCTTGGCTGATTTTCGTCCAATACTGAGCTGATTCTGTTTAGTATTACCTTTGAAAATACCTTGTATACATTGGAGATGAGGCTGATCGATCCGTAATTATTTATTTCTGCTTTGTCGCCTTTCTTATGGAGCAATATGATAGTTGATGACGTCCATTGTGGGGGTATTATCTCTTCAGTTAGAATATTGTTGAACAGATTTGTGATGGCCTCTATAACGTGGTCTAGGTATTTTTTTCAGAATTTCGTTTGTTATTCCATCGTCTCCGGGAGCCTTATAGTTTCCTTAAGACAGTATGGCTTTTCTTACTTCGGTTTCTAGTATTGGAAGTATAGCCTCTTCATTTTCTTCCTGAAGGTAAGGTGTGTTTGTTTAGTCCATGTCATCATATAGTTTGCTATAGAATTCTGTCGCTATTTCTATTATTTCGTGCCATTTTGTTGCTATTTTCCCAAATGTCTTATTTTTTATACATAGGATCCATGAAGTGTTCTCTTTTTACTCTTTTAGGGCTCTCTTTATTCCTCCTGATTTTCAATGTTGTATTGAATAATCCTGTTTCTTATTTGTTTCTTGTGTGTGTCCTGATTTTTTCATTTATCTGTTTACTTAACTACATCATTTGATTTGTATTTTGTTTTTTATTTTCTAAAAGAGTTTTTCTGGCTTCTATAAGGCGTCTTGCTTCCTTTCCGATTTTATCTTTTATGTTCTTTAAGGTGTAGTTTTGTAGATATTTTTTGTATTTTTTTTTTCCATTAGATTATATTTTTCTTGTATGTTTTTGATCTTGTTGCAAGTCAATGTTTTATCCTTCAGCGTTGTCAACAAGTTGTCTGGGATAGAGAGAGGGATTTTATTTGGTTGGATTCTTTTCTTGGTGCACTATCTTCTTCTCTTGGGCTTTTTTAGATAGATTGTTCCCCTTACCATTCTGTGGTCAGTGTTAAAATTGAATTTATTAATTGTACCTATATGTTTGAAAAATTGGAGTTTGTTGAAGAGTATAAAATCTATCTCAATCTTTAATTTCCCGTCGGGAGATATCCAGGTCCACTTTTTGTTTATGTTTTTCTTAAAGAAGGTATTTAGGATTTTGAGGTTCTGTGCTTGTGCTAGGTTCACGAGTTTTTGCCCGTGATTGTTTCTTTTTCCTGTGCTAAACTGACCTACTATATCATCCTCATTTGGTAGTCTTTCACCGATTTGCCCGTTGAAATCCCCCATCAAAACGACTGTTTTTTGGGCACTTTCAAGCGTTTTCTCCAGGTCCTCATAGAATGAGTCCTTTATGTTCTTTGGTGTCACTACTATAGGTGCATATATTTGTATTATTGATATAGTTTCATATCCCGGCAAGTTGATATTGAGTTATCCAATTCGTTCGGAGATTCCGGTGAAGGACTGTACGCATTCTCTGTAGTATTTTTTGATAAGAAATCTGACACCATGTATGCCTAGAGCTTTTCCTATATAATAGAAAATGTAGTTGTCATGTTGTTCAATTTTTTCGCCCATTCTCCTCACTTCACTTAGACCGATGATGTCCCAGTTTATAAAATCTAAGGCGTATTCAAGTTCCTGTAGGGATTCAACTGTTCTTAAGGTAAGAGTGTTAAGTGTTGATATGTAAATGCTGTTTATTTTGTTTTTTGTAAATCCTGTTTCTGGCTCTTGTGCTTGTATATTTTTCTTTTTGGGAGTTAAACCTAGGGGGCTTTGATCTCTTACCCCACGGTGACCAGCCGGGTTGGGGTTATATTTATTTATGTAATGTTGTTTGCTGTTTCCTTTTCATTTTCAGTCCGGTTACCGATGTCTTGTCATTCCTATACATTTGGTTTATTTGTTTCAGTCAAAAAGTGCGATCTAGACCTCACATATGCAAATGGATCCGTTCTGTGAATTTTTGCCGGATCTAGGGTGTTTTTGTTATTACTATCACTCACCTGTTGTTTGTGTGGTGATACTGAGGTCTCTCTTTTTCTTTTTCATTTCCTTTTGCTTTCATTACAACATTGTTGCCCTTAATATCATCATCATATAACACATTTTCCCTTTTCCCTCTCTCGTTGAAACTCTTGTTTTAATGCTTTACGTTTTTCTAATGTTTATTTGGAGGAGAAGTATTCAGTAATGTATGTTGGTTCGGGCATTTTCTTTTTATTTCTTAGACTCTCTATCTTTTTATTGTGTTTTTAGAGTAATCAATACAGGCCTTATCTTTCCATTTGATCGTTTTCTAATTCTGTGTAACTTATTTATGTCATACTCGTCGATTTTGACGCCCAGTTTTCCAAGTAATTCTTTAATATTGTTAAAATGCTCACTATATTTGACTTCTAATTCCTTGAAACCATGTATTATAATATTGTTCCTCTTTGTCGTATTTTCTAAGTAATTTATTTTGCTATTTAGTGATTTGATTTCTGATTTAAGTTTTTCAATTTCTTGGATTAATGGTTTAATCTTTTGTGTATTATATTTAATCAAAGTAGCCTGTTTTTCCATTTCTAGTTTCATCATACTATAAAGTGTAGATTGATATTTCTTGCGACATTCTTAAGTATTTGCTTATTTTTGTGATGCGATTACATAACGTTTCGTAAATGTTTGGATATGAGCGTAGAACGATTCGGTAGAATTCATTAATTAGTCTGTGGTGAAACGAAACGCAATGTTCCGTTATGGACTTAAAGGACAAGCGTCCAAGCCAAAATAATCTATGTTTAATGTTGGTAGCACTGTTATATGTCAAAGTTAAATGTTGTTTGCACGGAAGTATAGAAAGTACATGTATTTCCATGGTTGTTCGGATAAAATACAATATATACGAAAAAGTTCTTTGCACTTATTTTGTCCTGGGTAAAATAAATTCTGTCGTAATTGTCCTAAAACGTAAAACACACACGATTCTTATTACTTTATTTGCACTTTTAGCGCTTATTTGTCGATTCACTTGCAAAGTTTATAGATTTATGCACTTTTTAAACAGTTATGTATTTATATTTTCGGAGCACACTTTTTGACGTTCGTACGCAACCGGAAAAAACTACTACTTTATGTAACATTTAATCATCACGGATATTAAAATCCTCACAGTTAAATTACTGAAATGTTATAATTTTAATTTTTTTTATCTAGTTGAAAACATCGTGGCTTTCTTTATTTAACGTATAGTAAATTATTATATTAGTTAACTAACATTAATTTTTACTCCTCATTTCTTCTTCTTCGTCGTCAACACGTAAAAGCCCACTACTGGGTGGGGCCTTTCCAATTCTAGGGAGGATTTTCACCTTAATCATCGTACTTGGCAGGCGGATTGAAGACGATGATAGACGTCTCGCATCTTTGACGCTGCTGCCATAACTGATCTGGATCTGGATATTATACGTCAGAAGCCATGTGATTTTTTCTAGCTATAGCCCATTTTTTCCACATACTTGCCTCTTACAAACTCTCTTTTAAACCTACACCTATATTTATATACTTTATATTAATCTACATGACTATATTTATTAACTTTTGAACATAACTTTTTGTTCGAAATTCCGAATTTATTTTCAAATTGGATATGCAGACCATGTATCATGACGTTAAAAGTAAATTGCATACATTGCTTGCACATTTCAATTTGTGTGATTGCAAATCAATTATGACTGATTACAACGCCATATCGAGATAAATTCAAAATAAATTTTAAATTAATTAAATGTTAGTAGATGACACTTTTTTGTAATAAGGAGGTAAAAAAAATACGAGTATATAAAGACAGTCACCAATCGAGGGACCTCGAAGGAAACTGTTCTCACGAGCTGGCAGCTAATAACTAATTCCATCATTTAAGAGAGCAAGGAGGTGATGGCGATAGGTCCGTAGTCGGACGGATCAGAGCGGTTACCTTTATTAGGGATCGGATACACAGATCCTAAGAACTTGGGACAACGCCTAAAGGTGTACCGGTAAAGATGTGTAAGAACCGGTGCCAACTCTGAAACATACTTACTCTGCCCAAATGATGGCATTCCGTACGGCTGGACTTGTGGATGTTCAGTAATATGTGATCCATATATTCAGCACAGAGGACCAACAGTACAGAATAGACATCAAGAATCGGGTTGGACTTGATGAGAAAGCCTTCTGTGCGGCCTGAGCCAACGAATCATCCCAGTGCAAAGATATAAGTGATGGCTGGCAGAAGTTCTCTTGAACAGCATTGGTAAGAGAACAGATGTACGGATTCCCGAAAGAAGAATTAGTTTCTCGCCTAAACTGCTGATGTGCTTTGACTTTGCCTTGGTAATAACTCTTTGGAAGGACCTGATTCTAGTTTACTATCCCACTTAATTGAGATATAATTCATTCATATTATTAAAATAATAGTATATTAATTTTTGAAAGTTACAAGATCATTCCCAGCTTTAAACGACAAACATTTAATGACAAAACTGATATTTTCAAAATAAGCTATATCTGTAAACAAATTGGATGTATTAGTGTATATGTTACAACTTAAATGGTGCTAGGAAACTCCTTTGACGCCAAATAATTAAATATAGTCGTCAGCATAATTATATTTCATTACGAGATTAATTTTACGATATTTTCGCGAGAAATTTCAAAGAGATGATATTAAATACGTTCGTTAATGTGAAGCTGAATCATATCTACGTAATTAATTCGTTTGGTGGCTTACTAACATAAAGTATTCATTAAAATTGATTACATAATTAACAGTATTATTTTAGTCACATAACAAAATTGAATTTTTATATCTTATCGTGCGTACTTAAGTATTGTAAAAAGGTTTCTAATAATCGACTTCTGAATATAAAAAAAAACTGGCCAAGTTTGTGTCCAGCCACACATAATGTAGAGGTAGGGTTCCGTAGTTGCCCGTCACAATACTCGGGCTTTCTTGATAATGAGCATAATAAGTGAGTTCGCGGTTTGACCTTATGAACTTAACGAAGGATATGACCATAACAAAGCTTCACTTAAATCACCACTGCCCTAAATTAGCCTGAGGTCGGCCGCGTATACCAAGAGCGTGACCAATGAAACTGTATGAGGCTATATGGTTGTACGAATACTTTGAACGAGTCCTACAACTACCAACTATAAAATAAGTGAAAGTAGTTAAGTAAATAAGAAAGATCCTCCCTGCCTATCCCGCAAATGGAAAAGTAAAGCTATAGTAGTAATGCACATATTTTTTGTTTACCTCATTTAAATTTGGATTTGCATTAGCTCTTCACTTAAATATGTAACGTTATAATGAGGTGGTAAGATTTAAGTTTTTGCTTTATTATAAGATGTTATTTGTAACTTGTTGATAAATAAATAAATATAAGTCGTTTTCTTCCCAAAATGATGAAATATATTTTAACAGTTTACAATAACATTACAAAGTTATAATTCAGCTAGTTTTAGGTTCTTTTCTATGGAGATGTAACGAAATGTTTACTAATCCAAGTGCATTTTATAAGTTGGTGGACTATTACTCATTAACTTGTTAATTCTACTTAATTAGGATAGTTTTCAAGTTCATTATATATGCTACTATCGTGTGTACTTTTCATATTTCCAAAACAGCTGTTTAGTTGGTAGAGAGGAGGGGGATACATAACTCTAATGAAAAATACCACTTTAAAGCTAAATATTTCGCAAAAGAACACCTGAATCGAAAAGATATAGTGAAACACCCCCAGTATTTTTGAAATACCTATCCAAGGATACCCCAAACTATGTAATAGACGGGTAAAAAAAATCATCCTCCATTTTCTTGTATTTACCCAAAATAAAAATGTATTTTAAAATTTATTTCACGTTTTTCTAGGCGTGATTAATATCTATAACTGTGCCACATTACATATTTCAAGCACCTACTTTCACTGAGTAAAAACGCGGACGGACGAACGGACGGACGAAACTATAAGGGAGGAACCCTTTTTGTGTAACTACGGAACCCTAAAAAAGGTTTGAAACTAATTTGTTTTAAATGCTCATATTTATGTTTACCACTAATTTAAACGAAATTAAAATATTAAATTATACAGTTAAATCAAAATAAATTTTAAATAGCAAGTTATGGTTGTTTCTTACACGTTTGCGTAAGTTTATAGTATAACGGGCTTAAAACTTTATTACTTTGAGCCTAATTTTAATTGCATAAATTACACTTCATAGCCGACATGGCCCAACGAATCAGTAATGGGTCGGCCATGTAGCTCGAAGAACCAACACCTGATGGCGAAGAAGGTTTGTCGAGTGACATTCTCCACAAGGTAAAGTGACAACCTGGTAAGAGATGCCGGAAGTTCATGAATACAGGTGGCTCAGGACCATGCTATAAGCTGATGTCCAACTATTTGGCTTGTGTTGGCTTGTAATGATGATGATCTAATTAAATCATATTTCAATGAAAATAGTAATTATATATATATATATATATATATATATATATCCAACACTGAGAGATCCGTACAATATTTTTAAGATTATAAACATGAGATATGTATTAAGAAAATCCAAAAAAGTAACTAATAAAAGAAAGGGCTTAACAATTACTCTGATTTCACATTAATGTTCTCTAACGTTTTTACATAGAGTATTGATATAACTATAAGGTTTGCAATGAGATAGCGGCGTAACAGAATCCAAAATCTCGTTTCGTTCCGAAGGTGACAAGAAGCGACCATGGGAAATGCCACAAAAGTTCCATAAAACCTTTTCGGCTTTCGTAAAATACCCACACCGACGACGAGCAGCAGTGCAGACTTCTGGTACTACTATCGACAATTCGCCTGCCAAGCGTGACTGTATCCAAAAGTGGACTCTTACGAGTCGATAAAAAGATAAGTTAAGTCGATAAAAAACGATAAAAAAGATAAAAAATAGTTTGGTATTATTAAAGCTTTAAAAATTGTATGTATTAATTAGCACGAGTATTTCCCTTTTTCATTAACTGGGTATTTCAGGCATGAGTCTAATAAAACACAAATAAAAAAATAAATCCACAAAACAGCCAACTTTTACAGCACCGTAAGACGTAGAGAAAAGCACCATTCGTGAGCACTTGGTCAACGTATTCGTATGCGCTATGAATAATAACCAGTGCGACCGAGCGAGAAGGCTTTCCATCAGGCTGAATAATAAACAGGCAAGCGATAAAAGCCGAAAATAATATTTTTCTATAACTTTATTTCGTATTTTCATTGACTTCATTTCAACTCCGTATATTGTCGTGAAATGCAAGCCATTTTAAATATTATAATAGTTTTTAAAATATATGCGTTCTGTTTGTTTTACTTAATGACTTTTCTGCAATAAGTACATAATGTAAAATTTTCTATGTCTAAACGGCTTAGATGAAAAACTATTTTCATATTTTCTAACGCTTTTCAAATAATAAATAATTATGCGAATATGTAACTTTAAGCTAATTTGCTGTAATTAATAACATATAGTTTAATAATAAATAGCTGTAATTTATAGCAAATTTTTAATTCCTATGCAAATATCTTAGATATTCAAAATTAGTTAATAATATATTAAAGTACTAATTATTGACTGATCATAGGCCTCCCCTATAGATTGCTTCATATGGGGTATATTTTACATAGTCGCCACGCTTGACAAACGAGTTGGCAATTGCAGTTTTTTTACTATAAAATTTTCAGCTTTTATAAGGAAAATACTGCATCTTGTGGCGCGACGACAGCGCTGCCACACCAACCCTCTGCTCAGACCGGAGGTCGATAGTGTAGTCCGATTGCCGGTGGGGAAAGCATGTTGTGTGCGTAAGGGCAAGTGACGCCGGTGCGAACAATATGCCGGTGTGTAATGCATGCCGTACACACTTGCAGGTGATGCCGATGAGAACGATGAGCCAGAGCAAGTGCCAGGGATTGCTTTGTAGTCTGCGGTGAGTCGAGAAGAAGGCAAGTAATCTGCGGGAGTGCCGTGAAGTAGAGGCGAGCAGTAAGGCTCAGAGCCGTGCCGAACACTGTAGCGCAGAGAGTAGCTTGAAGGAACAGGAAGCATTATTATTCCAGTGCTGCGATGAACCTTTGTAAAGCTAGATGAATGGGGTACTTGAGGACGATGACGAAGTTTTGAAGTTGTAGTTTCTGAAGGTTGTTGGTTGCATGTTCATATCACGTCGGGGTCACCAGTGTGGCGTGGAAGGAAAAGGGGAAATCTCCCGCCGGGCAAGATGTTCTACCCGGGAAGCGGCTAACGCTCCGATTGGTAGTTCGAAGCTATTCTGTATATACTGCTTTAACTTCGGAACTTTGTTAGCGCGATTTAGGCTTCGATGTGTTTCGCTTGTGGCGCGACGACAGCGCCGCCACATATGGTTAACAAACTTTGATTACCACTATATTTTAATGGACTATAAAATTTCGGTAGAGGTCTGATGATAAAACACAGAGGTTTTTCATTTTGAATTCTATAACTATTTAGTTTTATTCATGTAGATGACATACAATGTTGGGGAAAAGTTTCTTCGTATTTTATATGAAAATTCAAGAGATTTTTTTTTCAAAGTTTAATTAGATTTATTTATAATATATATATATATATATATATATATATATATATATATATATATATGTGCCATTTTGTTCGATAACTAGTTGCCATCTTGTTGGTAGTGACTTAATCTCGTTGCTGTGTTGCTCAGGAAGGAGGAGCGCCCCGCGGACTCACCATCCGCGTACCGGCCCATAGTGCTGCTCGACGAGGCGGGCAAACTTCTTGAGCGTATCATCGCAGATCGCCTCGTCAGCCACTTGTGCAGAGAGGGGCCGGACCTGGACGAGAACGAGTTTGGTATTCGTCGCGGGCGCTTAACCATAGACGCTATTACGCGCGTGAGGGCCCTGGCGGAGGAGACAATATCCTGGGGTGGCGTGGTGCTGGCGGTGTCTTTAGACATCTCCAACGCCTTCAACACCCTACCCTGGAGTTGTATTCGGGAGGCACTGAATTACCATTGCGTGCCTCCCTACCTCCGCCGCATAATAGAGGCTTACCTTGAGGAGAGATGCGTTACCTATTGGGGACGTGACGGCGCTGGTCGGCGCGTCATGTCGTGCGGTGTTCCGCAGGGATCGGTCTTGGGACCGCTCCTGTGGAACATCGGCTACGACTGGGTGCTGAGAGGTGAACTCCCGTCGGGCGCTGACTTGACGTGTTATGCGGACGACACGCTCGTCACTGCCCGGGGGAGCTCGCACAGGTAAGCAGCGTTCGTTGCCACGGCTGCGGTGTCACAAGTGGTGAACCGCATCCGGCGCCTGGGCCTGGAGGTGGCCCTAAACAAGTCGGAGGCCATGGTGTTCCATGGCCCTCGACGCGCGCCGCCGCCGGGTTTGCACATCGTGGTCAGTGGGGCCCGGATAGCTGTCGAGTCCACCATGAAGTATCTGGGATTGGTGCTTGACAACCGATGGGAATTCGGACCCCACTTCCGGCGGCTGGCGCCCAAGCTGATGGATGCAGCGGGCGTGCTTTCAACGTTGCTTCCCAACTTGGGGGCCCGAGCGCCGCCTGTAGGCGGTTGTACGTGGGAATCGTACGGCCCATGGCCCTGTATGGGGCCCCTGTGTGGGCAATGGACATGACGGCCAGCACTCTCGCCATTCTGCGCAAACCGCTGAGGGCGATGGCCATATGTCAGAGATGGTCAGAGTCGTTCGCGGGTATCGCACGATTTCCTACGAGCTGGCTTGCGTCCTGGCCGGATCCCCGCCCTGGGACCTAGAGGCGAAAGTACTCGCGTCATTATATCGATGGCGCGAGGAAGAGCGGGCACGGGGCTCGAGGCCGGTGCAGCAGCAGATTGCGCTGCGCCGAAAGGAGCTCCGTCAGGTCTTGGTGGCGGAATGGCGGAAAAGGCTTCTGCACCCTACCGCCAGCCTCGCTACTATCGAGGCGATCCGGCCAGTACTCGACGACTGGCTCGGGAAAAAGCACGGCTCCCTGTCGTTTAGGGTGACGCAGGTGCTGTCGGGGCACGGCTGCTTCGGCATGTACCTGTGCCGTATAGACAGGGAGCCGGACGCTCGATGCCACCATTGCGGGGAGGACACGGTGCAACACACGCTCGCCGAGTGTGTAGCTTGGGAGGAGCAGCGCCGTGTCCTCACAAATGAAGTAGGAGGCAATCTGTCGCTGCTGGCCTTAGTGCGGAAGATGGTCGGTAGCACAGAGTCGTGGGACGTGGTGGTTTCCTTCAGCGAGGACGTGATGTCGCAGAAAGAAACTGCGGAACGGGAGAGGGAGATCTCGACTCCCTTCCCCGGCCGCAGAAGGCGCACCGGACGCAGGAGAAGGGCGGACAACGCCCTTTTCTGGCCCCCATGAATGGGTCCAGGGGCGAGGGACTTGGGGAAGCCCCCGCCAACCCTATTCGATGGACCCGAGACGGAGGTGCGCGCGGGTGTCGGCGCGCGCCTCTGAGGCGATACACGGGGTAGGTGAACTCACTACCCCGTGCAGGAGACGAGGCCCGGACAGACCGGGCCAGCACTAGTGTGGGGCTGCGGTAGAATTTGGATTCCCGCGGCCCCGCGCGCACGTGTGTGGAGACACCGGGGTGATTTTAGCCGGTAAGAATCCGGCACGCCCCTCCGCCTTTCCTCAGGCGGAGGTAGTCCATGAGGATTTCCCCTCGAAAAAAAAATCATATATAGAATAGCTCCGAACTACAACCTGGAGCGTTGGCCGCTCCCCGGGCTTAACACCTTGCCCGGCGTGATATCTCCCCTTTTCCTTCCACCTCGCCACAAAAAGTTCTTGAGTGGCGGCCTCGTACTTTAATTGCCTTTCTGTTTAATTTTTATTTTTCTGAATGGACTAGAAGATCTAAATACAAAGTAAATTTTTCCTCGGAATCTAAAATATCACCTTTTCAAAATCAAATCTAATTTAAGTAAAATAATTCATTTTAAATTCAAATATAAAAGGTTTTCAAGTGGCGGCGACTGGCGGTCGAAGTGTAGGGCGTCTCCCCACGAGATGGAGTGACGACCTGGTAAGACATGCAGGAAGTCGATGGATGCAGGTGGTTCAGGACCGTGCTTTGTGGCATTCCTTGGGGGAGGCCAATATTCAGCAGTGGACTTATGAAAGGCTGTAATAATGATGTAATGATGATGATGAGATTTAATCGCCCCAATCCAAGATTTTGTTCAGCAAAGTCTCGATCGACTTCAAACACAAGTTTGTCCTGGAACTCGGCGACCTTTTCCCGAAAAATATTGGCAAGGCCGGTGTATAGGGCATAATTATAATAATAATAGAAATGCTTTTATTTCAGACCTTGATCCATAATTTGTTAGTAATAATATTACTCATGGAAAAACATTCAAAAACAAATATTTGTAGTCATACAAACCCATGTTTCAAGCGAGATACAAACCCTGGGGCCTTGCAATACTTGCCAGATTTTTCTTTCTTTTAATATCTAATTTGTCTTCTATATGTAATATTTGAGTTATTATTTTAAACAACGTTATAATAACAAGCATGCTTGTTAGTATTAGCGAAGTTAATACGAAAGAAGTGATGCTCATAACGCAAACATTTTGATAAAATTAAGGGGTTAGACATCACGTCAAAACGTTTGTCTGAACTGAAAAACACGAAATCTGAATATGAATATTAAAATTACGTATTTGTATTATGAAATGAGAGTCTTGCTTTAAAGAGATATTTTCACTATTGGAAGAAGGTTATACAAATTTTTAATGTGTACACGTTTAACAATTTACAACATCTCAATTAAAATCATCAAATATTTTAAACTACATATGTAAGTTTTCTATTTAAAAACTAGGATCACAGGTTGGCAAAGGAACTATAAAAATGAGAGTATTTTTATGAAACAACACATTACGAGTATTATACTGGTAGACGGCTCCGTGGTGCAGTGGCTTAGCAATCAGTTGTTGCGCTGGGGGCAGCGGGTTCGAATCCCGCACGGAACAAGTATTTGTATGGCCTACAAATAATTGTTCCGGGTCTGGATGTTTGTCCTTGTGCAATTTATGTTTGTAAACTGCCTCCACGACACAGGAGAAAATCCTAGTGTGGGGGTAACGTTTTTTAAAAAAGACAAAAAAGACAAAGAAAAGAAGACCACGCTGTAGCTATATTATAGCTAGAGCACAAATGGGTCAGCCGACCAAGGGGAAGGGAATACTTAGAATTCTTAGGGAATACTAGCGTAAAATAGCTAATAACATATGGAGGCCCTTTCTATTGATAAACTGACATTCTGTTTTAGTCTTTAAGGTTCACAAAATATCAAAACTTTTTAATGGAGGGTGGATACATAGATAGTAAGTGCCTATGGGCCATATCATAGACTTACCAAAAGATGAATTGTGTGATCGTTTGTCACCCATATTCTCAAAAAAAAATTAATTCTGGAAATTACAAATTTTCTTTTTAAATATAACTCTAAAATTAAATCTTCCAATAAAATCGCTTACATAAAATCAATTAAGTTTATTACATAAATATTTACGCTCGTTGGAATGCAAAGTTAGGCTTGATTGAAAGGAGATTATCATACATCGATAAAAACTCGTCTGAAGGACCAGAATGAGTTTCGCTGGAAGTATGATTGTTATTTTCCTTGTAACAGTTTCTATCTCGCCATCTCGTCAAATCTGCACCAGGTACATATGAACATGGAACAGGAGCATTACTGAAAATTAAGATTTTTTTAAGTCTTACGGCAATAGGAACAAGTCTTTTAAAATGTTTTATTTAAATAGGGAGGCACCGCATTTGAGTGGCCGTGCTTCTCTCCACGATGAAATTCGTAAAGGTCAACCTTCAACTGCGATCACTGATGAAAATGTGGCTACTGTCAAGTACAAAAATGTTCTTGACCTCAGTTTCAAGAACATTTTTGTATTGATTTGAGCCAAATTAAAAAAATAAGTAATATTAAAAAAATTGTTGCCGTTGGATGTTACATTGTTATATGATAACGGACGTTTAAATGCTGTGTACGACCCAGTTCCAGTAGATTTGAGGGCGGTCATTTTCAAGCACGTATTTATAATGATGACATTTCTGAGCCATGAAACCATGCTTCTCTTGGTGTAAGGCCCTGTCTGTGTGTGTAAATATTCAGAGGTAGAAAGCGCCGAAACATGGACGATACCGTGACCAGAACCGGAGATACCATGAATCCCCGGGATGGCGACAAACTGGAGAGAATATCGAAAGTGACATCCTTTAGGATGTATCTCTAATGATTGTTTGTCTTAATCAGGTTATTGCCTCGTGTAGTGGCGGGTAAGAATACTCACTACCCAATATCTTCCCGTGGGTGTCGTAAAAGGCGACAGAGGGAAACTGAGGCAGAAGATGGGAAGCAGCATCTTTCTAATAACAGCAAAAAGCAATAAAACTGCAGTTGCCAACCCGCTTGCCAAGCGTGGCATCTATGGCAATATACCCCTCATGAGCAATGACATTAATAAACGGCCCCCAATCCCCGGTGGCCCCGCTATTCCTACGGTGGTGACCATGGTAACGGCGGGGCAGTGGGTGCTAAGAATCTCCGGTGGAGGCTTGGTTGCCACCTACGATGACTCGACCTGGGAACTTATAACGCACGCTCCCTAAGGACTAACGAGAAGATCTTGGGGCTGGAAAAAGAGATAGACAAGTTGCGCTGGAATATTATAAGAGTATCCGAAGTCCAAAAGGAGGGGGAAGACACGGTATTCCTCGAATCCCGCAACTTGTTCTATCACCGGGAGGGCGACCATCTGTCCCAAGGAGGTGTCGGGTTTATCGTCCACGAGTCTCTCGTTAACAACAATGTAAAGATTGAGAGTGTGTCGACGAAAGTTACGTACCTTATACTCAGAATCACCAAACGGCATTCGCTGAAGGTCATACAGGTTTACGCACCAAACTAGGCAGATCCCGATGAGGAGTTAGAGGAAATGTATAAGGATATCTCTCGAACCATGCATCCCACCAAAACCCACTATACGGTGTTAATGGGAGACTTCAACGCAAAACTAGCCTCAAGAGAGAACGGTGAGCTGAAAGTAGAGAAATTCGGAATAGGACAACGGAACCCAACGGGCCAGCTAAGCTAAGTTTTGCAAGACCCGCCGCAGAAGAACACGAAAACTCTCCGATCACACTCTTAATCTCATGGCTGTTAGACGGGAAATGAAGTTGCAGTCTTCAGTAGATTTGATAGCATACAGGCAATTGAACAGACATATCTCCAAACGCATGCGGCGGGACTTACGTAACTTTAATACTGCTCGTATTGAAGTAGCGATCGAGTGGAACCGGGGCTTCAAAGTCTTTGCCAGAGATCTTTCTACCAGAAAGTGCCAACTGTCGAAGCTGAAGACCGAATGTGGCAGCATCGTTTCCGAGACACCTGGGACTTTGAGTGAGATTGAGAGGTTCTATAGGCAGCTGTACACGTCATCGTTGGAGCCAGACGCAAGTGTGAGTAACGATCCAAAAGCGAATCTTATCCGACACTATACCGATAATATCCCGGACGTCAGTCTGAGCGAGATTAGAATGGCTCTTCAGCACCGTAAAAACGGCAAGGCCCCAGGCGAGGATCGAATTACAGCGGAGCTTCGGAAAGCGAGTGGAAAACCATTACTTGAAGTCCATCAGAAGCTCTTTATTAGGTAGTTGTTGGGAGCACTAAGCTCGAAGTTGTTGACGAATATGTTTGCCTGGGACAAATAGCCCGAGTAGCTAAGTCCAACTTCGACCGAGAAGTCAATCGACGGATTCAACTCGGCTGGGCAGCGTTCGGGAAACTACGACACATCTTCTCCTTAGACATACCTTAAAACCTTAGTGCGTATTGCCAGTGATGACCTAAGGGTCTGAGACATGGTCATTCACTGCTGGCCGTATAAGGAAGCTCAAAGTCGCTCAGCGAGCTATGGAAACGGCAATGCTTGGCGATTCTCTGCGTGATAGACTTAAAAACGAGGATATACGCAGTAGAAGCAGAATAACCGACATAGCCCAAATAATTAGTATGCTGAAGTGGCTATAGGCCGGCCATAGCTCGAAGAACCGACAACTGATGGGGAAGAAAGTTTCGCGCGTGGCAGCCTCGTACCGGCAGGCGAAGTGTAGGGCATTCCTTGGGGGAGGCTTATGTTCAGCAGTGGACTTGTGAAGGGATGTAATGATGAATCAGGTTATAATGATTATAAACTGATGTGTCGTACATACAAATTTCGGTTTCCGCAAGGAAGTGAAAACGTAGCCAGTGAGGGGAGGCAAATGTGTCTTTACTTGTTAAACATCGTGGATCTCCTTACGATTCCATATGGTATCGTGGTTAGATATGCCCTTTAGTGCACCGATATATATTACATCTCAACGGTAACGAATACCAATAATAGTAATTTTAAAATAATAAACTATTCACAAAAAAAAAGAATCACTTGTGGTAATATTATAGATGGGAGATGACAGAAAAAGTCAGAAGTTAAAATAAAATAATACATACTCTGCCCGCATGTTCAGGAAAGCCTGTGGTTGAATGTACTTGATACCCTTCGCATTATCACAGGCAAACCGAGCTAAATTAGTTTTCCTGACTTCTTGTAATTGGCCTGTAAATGAAAATAATGTTTTTATTTAGTTTGCTATTTGAAAATAATTAAAGTTAGTTGAGGGAAATCGGTTTCGTTCCGGATATGAACGCGTTAGACCGACATTTCACCCGGATTACAGTGATAACGTCAAATTATACCGGTATTAAAGTTTAAATCACAAAATTAAACAATCAAAAGTCAGTAACAAGATTATTACATATTGAACATTGTAAGGCAACTCACATTTAGTGCTTCGCAGTGCATAGATATCGCTGTTAAAAATATTAGTTATTATTTTTAAAATTAGAGCCATTGAGTAATACCATCTGACTGTGAGTGATGAGTAGCCACTTCCAAATAAAAAGATTTCCAAATACATTGTCATAGTCGTAGATATTATTCCAAAAACTATATACAATGTATGGGAAAACACTAATAGAACATAAAATGTGTAGTATTATAATTAAGTAACATTAAAATATCATGAAATTTATTAATAATTAAACTATGCATGCAATAATTACTTCTTACAAAATTCAATGTAATCATTCACTGTATAGAAACGTTTCTTCATTAAAAATATATTAAAAACTTTATTTAAATAAAATATGCAATTTGAGATTTTGTTTGTCAATAACATGGGATCAATGTCAATAAAGTTCATTGCTGATAGGACTCCCCATTGAATGCATCATAAGTGGGATATTTGACACGCTTGACAGACGGGAGTTGTTGTTTTTCTTCTAGTTACCATCACTGGTTTCCTACGACTCCTACGGAACGATATGTGGTAGTGAATATTCAGACACGGCCATTACACAGATAGTTAAGATGTTTCTTAGTACGTAATTAAACTTCTTCTTTATCTGCTCATGAAAGTCTACAGCTGGACATGGACCTCTCCTTTGTAGAGAGGACTTGCCTTAACCGTCATAGTCGGATTGAAGATCGTACTATAAGACGCGGACTTTCACACTGCTTCCCATCGCCGGTCTTTGTCTTTGACGTATGGCGTGAACGAGATATTTTTTATTAGAATAAGCACGACTATTTTTTATAGGATAAGGGTGACAAACGAGCACACAGTCCACCTGATGGTAAGTGGTTGCTGCAGCCCATAGACATCCACATCAATACTCGATTACAAATCAAAATGCAGATGCGTTGTCACCCGTGAGGACTAAGATGGAATGCCTCATTTCCAGTAAAAAGGGTCTCCGGTTCTCTACACTCACCATACGAAACACAGCAGCGTTAAGCTGCTATTTTACGCTGGTATTCTGTGAGAGCGTGGTCCTTCCCCGGTCGACCCGACGCATTCGTGCTACAACTATGCTACTAATATAGCTGCAGCATGGCTCTACCACGTGAAAAAAATTACAATCAAAAATTTTATTGGTGCCGGCGGGGATCGAACCCCTACTGGACTCTGATATAATGTAAGTGTAGTCTAATGTATTGTAACCTTTCAAACCAGAATCGATCTCCAAACCTGAATATATTCATTTGACGAGCCATGATGCAAAATAATGTAGGGCCAACAAAAGTATCGTTAATGACGTTTTCACTCATTATACCCGCGAGCAAATCCACATCATCAACATGTTCATAGAGATGACTTATCATCTCCACTTTCTGTAAAAGATACGGCATTTGTATCACAACATAATTATAAAAGTATTCGTAACATTATTTATTTTAATGAGATCACTATGCAGCCAATTACGACCGAGTATTTACGCTTCGTTATTTTAAATTAGGTAACTATAAATTGGAAGTCTCTTTGATCATTAATTCGAATCCTTGTTCCTTTACTTCAAACAAAATAATTTAATTAATATTATTTCCATCTATTTCAGAGGCTTCTATCAAAGATTAAATGATAGGAGGAATATTTGTCACATTTGTAGTAGGGTTACAATCGCAGTTATTTGTTAGTAGGCGGGTAACAGTGTCATAAGGAAATTGCTGCTGCCCATGTCTTTGTTCATTCTATCTTTGTCGCCCGCAAGATGTTAGTGAATGAACACCACAACTACACGGCTTATTTAATTAATATGCATATGCCTATATCTTGATGTAAAAAAAAAATCTTGTTATAATTTCAATGAATATGCGAGTATAAGGGTTCGGTACTCACATATTACGAATACGAATTCCATCCCCGCTGGCATCAATATTCATATCAACAATTTCAATAATTGTTAGTACAATCTTAATTGTAACTTACTACTAGCCCGGCGGTAAATCGAAACATTGTACCCACTGATAAATAAAAAGGTGCCTGTGCCTTGTGTGTTAATGTGTGCTATTTAGTTAAAAATTTAGAATTTTATTAATATTATTATATACATGTGATTTTGGGTTTGTCCTTTTTTTCTTAACGTGAAATGATTTTTGCAAAGGGATAGTTTTAGGGCCGGGAACAGCATAGGCTACTTTTTATGCCGGAAAATGTGTGTTTACTGTGGGAAAATTTTGGAGCATATTCCTTTAAGTTTTTTATGTACGTTAGGTCCTGGAAAACACATTGGCTGTGTTTTCCTTTGTTCATCTTTCGAAATAATATAATTTTCCAACCTCCGCGTGGGCAAAGCTTCGTTCATATTTTATAAATTGAAGTTTCAGATAGCAAACTGACACAAATGTTTTGGTTAATTTTCAATAATTCAAAATTATTAAAATTATGACCAGGGAAGGTCCACGCTCCCACAATAGCAACAAATATGATGATTAACTGAGAGTCTTTCTTAGTGATAACGAGAAATCACTATGCATTTATATGGGGTCATAATCATATATTATACATAAGTTATTTTAATTAAAATTCTACTGAGTTGCCACGCCCCTACCATAATGTGTAAGGAATTGCCAAACAAACATATTTCTTTTTTGCACGCCTTATAACTCGAAGTGTTATTAGGTAGTGTATTATTCTCGAAACGTCAAGGTCAAGCAATTTTTTGTTCTTAAAATGCTTCTATCATAACCATATTCCACTTATAAAATAATATGAGTAGCCGTATATCAAGAAAACACTCTAATTAATCCATCTTATATTTTCTCAAATATCATTTAATATTGCAATTTTAAAAAAAACAAATTACGTAGACGTTTGGATGTTGAAATTGACGTATCGAGACCTGATTTTTTTTTTAACTTCAGAATTACATCAACTAGTATACTATTTGATATCAATAGCCTAGTACGCGTACTTTACCCACACAATTAGATTATATATTATTATTTAAAATCAATGTCCAGATAGGCACAGTTTGGAAATTTTATTATCTTTATTAATAGATAATGACCACCCTAACTATGCTCTATGCTCTCTGGAATATGTTTTAACGCAAATAAGTTCTGAAGTCCTCGCAAAAGTAACACATTTATAACAACCGTGTTTAAATATTAAGGTGTAATTACCTCAATGTCAATTACATCAGAAAAATCTTCAAAGATCTTGGCAGCTTTTAGACCACATATGCGCCTATATTCATTATGTCCTCCAATTCCTAAGTCTCGGCCTCTTTGAATATCACTTGCGGCGAGGTCGTGAGCCTTTTGTAAGTGACCAAAGTAATGCTCCGAAATCTAAAAATAATAGCACTTTTTATGTTTTTGGAAATCATAAGAAAAACATGTTGTTACTATATTTATTTCTTCCAGTCAGGTCAGTGTATTCATTTAATAACTATATTTAACCTACTTCTGGATCATGTATATCGTCCATTTTAGCTGCGTTCTGATAAAATGTTCCACGATTGATTTCTTCAAAATTATTATTTTGCTCTAAAACATCCTGCCTATATAAAGTGTCACTATAAGGTAATTCATCAACGTAGTTATAGTTTTCATTGTATTTCCTGAAAAATTTAATTTTATTTAGAGTGCCGGATTTTTTCCATTCCTTCATTACAGCATATCAAATGTCCACTGAAAAACATATATCCACCCCATAGAGTGCCTCATTTGGGAGACATTTGTCATAATTGCCACGCTTGGCATCGACAAAGGTGTGCTGGATTATTTCCCGCTGTCACCTCTAACGACCGACTCACGAGACGACATGAGAGAGTGGATATCCTTACACCGGCACTATACTAATCTAAATTTATTTATGGGTTTTTATTTCTCCTCTTATGTTTGTATTTATTTTATGTACTCATATTACTTGATTCTTCCGTTCAATAACGTGTGAAAGAAACGTGTTGCTATCTCGTACTCGGCAAACACGATAGGTAATGCGTCTTCATCGTACACATTGACTTGCTGTATGCGATTTGATATTAAGCCATAATTGATCATATTTCTAAGACCTGACAATAGAAGACAATTATCAAATTCATAGCTCTGTCACATTATTAATGTTTTTTACAAAAATAAAGGATGGCAATCTAGCACATAATTCACCTGATAGTAGGCGAATACTATATCCTATAGAAATTTACATCTTTAATTTAGTAAGAATCATAATTCAGACGTGTTGTTTACCCTGAGGACTTCAAATGAGTGCCCAGTTACCAGTAAAAAGTGTTTCCTGGTTTTCATCACTCACCAGGTGAAAGATAACAGAATTTCGTTGCTAGTTTATGATATTATTCCGTGCGTGACCTATGTCGTGTTGCAAGCATAATGCGCTATAATACCACATACAAAATAAGTAAACTAAGAAAGATTCTTACAGAGATTGACGAGTATTTTCAGAAAACCGCCATGGTGCCCTTGCATTAGATAATTACAAATCTGTTAAAACCAACGCTACGATGACATTGAAAGAATATTAGTTTTAGCACAATAGCTGCATATACAGCTATTATTTCTATTTCTAAAAATATTATAAGACCCTGACAACACCACAACCACTCAACAAAATTTCATAGTTGTTTCACACTCGTTGAAATTTGTCATCAGCTTTATGGAATTTACAGTTTTTTTTATAAAAATAAATGTACAATATTTTATTATACACAATATAAAAAACTATAATAAAAAAAAACTAAAACTAGTAACTTAATTATCATACAGTCCTACTCCCCTCGGTATCGTGCCAAGAACGCTCGTTGCGTATCCCCGCGGAATAGCTATAATAAGCCATTGAGCGAGAAAAGAACCAGCCCTCTTATCACCAGCAGCAACACCAGCCGCGGATGGAGTTCCTTTAAGAATTTCACCGCAGGTGAACCCCACGGATCGATAATCTCTACAGCAAATGGCACAAATATGTACTCATCTCTCAGAGACTCATATTTGCGCCACTTCTCAGTTCAGCTGCCTCTGATGCCGGCCGGCTTTAAACAAGGTACCCCTGAGATGACAGGCCGCGAAAGTGTCTACGCAAGTTGAATCCCACACTATGGCATTACCTCTCTCCCATGGGACCAATGTCATACCGTCAGGTCTCTTGCCATCGTCTTTAAATATTCCACAAGGCTCCAAAACCGAGAGAACATTTATAGAGACAAGAGCCCTTTGGATGACATCGTTCAAAGAAACGTGCCGTGAAAACCTACCAGCTCTTTTCTAACATGAAAGTCCGTGGAGACCAAACCTGTCGACGCTGCTACCACAGGAGCACTGATGGAGTTGACGGATTCCTACGGCGATGCGTAAGCTTTCCCCATCAAGTAATGTGCAGATATTACTTGATGGTAAAGCGGGTATCCAGTGGCTAGATTCCTTAGTCGAAACGACTGTTTCTAACTGAGGAATCTAGTCGCCTTCAGCCTCTTCTGACTGAAGGCGTGCCTTACCTTGGTTACTATGGAAATTATGAAACAAATCTTTCTGTACGTTCTGTACCAACGGAATATCCCACTGTTTTTTTGGTTAACTTCCAGTTGAACCTTTTTCGGCGGGAGAGCGTTTTCCATATCTGCCCTACCTCCGAAGCAAAGCACAGGTCTACTTTATTATTTAAAATTATGTTACATAAATCACTGACACTATGCATGGGAGCAGGGAAAGTAGCTTGACTCCAGACTGTTGTATTGAAAGTTAAATTTATAATATGTTTCTATAGCTATTTTAAGATTATTATCAATAAATTTTAAAATATAATAAATGTTATTTAAAGTATAATAATTTTTCTTAGTTTCAACATAATATCTGCAAGGTAACATAAGTTCTAGGGTCCTCGAGAAATTAAAAGCGGGCACAGTTTCTTATATTATTCAATAATTAATATTACAAGATATGCACCTCTATTTGAAACCGTAAAGTGCATTAATTTACCGAATTATACGTGATTATCTCACCTAACAATACTGGTAGAAGTTCATATATAAATATGTTAGCTGTTGTAGCTATATTAATCTGCCTAGCAACCTTAAAAAGACGGTCGTCTTTCCAGCATGGATTTAGTTCGTGCAAAATTTTCGCCAGTCGGTTATGTTCACGCATAAAAAATATTGCTATGCTGGTCGTTCTTAAATCGAAGCTACCTGCTTCAGGAAAACCTATAAAATTCAACGTGTTAGTATTTATATTGTTACAAAATGTTGTTAAAAATCAGAAAATAACTTACCAAATATATAGCAATTTGTTTCGTTCTCATTTTGTAGATATATATGCTTGGTAGTATTAACCAAGGGTACTGTGCGGTTATTTCTTTCCTCAGTTTTCAACAACCCATCTTCCCATTTTCGAACCGAATTCATTGATTTTTTATCAAATCCATAAAATGTTGATAAATCTATTACTGGTGTCTGTAGGTTAATCTAAAGAAATTTATTCAAATTAAATTCAAAACACAACCGATGGACAAGAAAAGGTCTTGAGTGACAACCTCGTACCGGTAAGTAAAATGCAGGGCGGTCACCCACTATATGGAGTGACGATTCTCTTTAGGTAGATATGCAGGAAATCAATAGACATAGTTCGTTCAGGACTATGCTTTGTGGCATTCCTTGAAAGAAGCCTATGTTCAGCAGTGGACTTGCCATGTACTGTAATGATGATGATTTCTTATAAGGAAAGTAAGTTTTTTCGTCAAGGACCATAATTATGCTTTTTCACTTTTTTTAAATGTGTACGAATTGTAAATGGTTTCTAGCTAAACTTCAGAACGTGCAATGAACCAAAAATGACGGCAAAATTTAAATTAAATTACTTATAACTAATTAGGTCATTTATGATAATAATACTACTTAAAATCTATGTGTCTCTACGATTAAAAGTTAATCTTTAAAAATTTACTAACATGTTCCGGGAGCATCGAGTTGGAAACACAACCGACGTCTTGAAATGTTTCCGTACGGGTAAAGTTGAGACATCGTATATCTGTCACTTTAAGATAAGGATCGTCTTCGGGCACTTCTATAGGCATGCAACGCGAATCCTTTTCCTCTAACGAGTGACAGCAATCCTGGCCCTTAGTAAGATAATCCACTGGAAAAATCTTGACGTGTTTTGTCTGATTTTACAATACATAAGGAATACAATATAAATTTAAATTCAACAACATTAAATTTTGTTCCTCAATACATGGCAGTATAACTAAGAGTGTATAACTTATTTCCAGATGTTCTTAAATACCTAATCGGCGATTGGTGCTGCTACTTACTGCTCATTAGAAAAATCGAGTGTTTAATAATATTTTTATTAACATTATTTTTTAAAGGTAAAAAACATTTTTTTTAGCAAAAAGTTAAAGCTGACTTCAAAGAACTAAACAGAACAAAATACTTTCAAATTATGACCTCGGTGCTTAGACATAGTGTATAAAAGCAATAAAGCCCCGACTTAGAATGTAAAATTACTTTATTCTTTTTGGTTATTTGAAGTCGAAAAAAATTCCTACAGTTGAACATAGTACCGTCTCCTTTTTTGAAGTCGGCTAAAACGTAGATATTTAATTCTTAAATAATTAAAAATAAAGTTGAAACCTATAGTTGTATGTCCAACAATAGGACACATTCATTCATTTCTGAAAGAGTTTTAAAACAGTAAAAAGTCCACCGCGCTCTTTCCACTGCGTGTTGGATAAATTCACGATTCCTCGGAATAATTTTAATTATTTTTTTATATTTTTACCTTTATTTATTTATTTTTTATATTTAATTATTTTCATTCAACGCCGAGCACGATAATCTAGCAACAGATTGCAATTACCTGTAGTATCTACATAGTATCTATACGTATGTTTGGGTATAATATAAGATATAAACTTAACAATAACGTAATTACAGACAGTTTTACGTCAACACTCAAGTGTTTCATTTCCCTCGTCCTTACATGGCGACCCTGCCAGGCGGTGCGCTGCGGCAATGCAAGCGCACCGCCGGGCCTATTAAAAATAAAAAAAAATGGGAATAAATATTGCTAAGTGAAATAAAGAAGATCTGAGTAAAATAATTGACAATAAAGTAATATTACAACGCAATGAATACAACACCGGACGTGACGAATCATAAATAAATATAAATTCGAGAAGTAGCCACAATAACTCAATAAGAATTTTATATAAGCTGACTGAAAATTTAAAATATTTTTTTTTAAATAAAATTTTAAAATATATAGTACTATGAAGACAACTAACGAAGAATGAGGAAATAAAATGGCGATTTTTTTAATATGATGACCAAAGTTCAAAATTCAAGAAACGGCAGATTAGTTTTAAAAGGAAAGTAACAGTTGTACTTTTGCAAGCTTCATCTAGAAGAATATGAAATATGAGCCAAAAAGAACAAAGAAGAAAATTTGAGAAAACATCGCATTAGTCTACTTTTGTCATTTCTTTATAAGATTTCTTTAAAAAGTTTTAAATATTATAAAAAAAGAAGTTATATACTAAATATTCTGTATTTCATATATGTTTAAGTTGAAATTAATTATTAGATATTTTATATTAACGATTAATTTCTTATTTTATTATTGTTTTAAAAAAAATCATATTACAATAATTATAAATTAAGTTACGTAAGTGCTTCTAATATGAAATATGAAAGATAAAATTTTTACGCACTTAATTTCACCAAATATATTGTTAAAATAACAACGAAATGTATCTTTGTTTTTTTTTCTGTAGTCTTTTAATATAAAATTA
This sequence comes from Parnassius mnemosyne, assembly GCA_963668995.1. Taxonomy (NCBI): domain Eukaryota; kingdom Metazoa; phylum Arthropoda; class Insecta; order Lepidoptera; family Papilionidae; genus Parnassius; species Parnassius mnemosyne. The sequence continues at coordinate 12,850,932 of CAVLGL010000002.1, read as the reverse complement.
TACAATTCATTCAACAAACTAATTCTACACATTCAACACCATATTTTTTATTATGTTTTAGACTATATAAAATAAAAAAAGCACATAATGCATTTAATATTAAATTTACGTTATTTACAAGTAACTTGAAAATATTTGTCACATTTTATAATATTTCTACTATATTCAAAAAACAACAATATATTAAGCTACATTTTAGGATGATCAGGTTCGGATTAAAAGCAAATATATTTTTAAATCTAACCCAAATTTATTTCTGTAGTAATTTTTATTTAAATGTATATAATTTTGAAGGATTTAAAAAAAAATCGCTATTAATAAAAGTCATAATTATTTTTCTTCTTTTCTAAAGGTATGAAAACCTTGAAACGATTTTAAAGTTATAAATAAATATATATTCTTTAATAAATAACCTGAAAGTTAATATAACCTACTTAAAAATGAAAATCATTCTTCTCTTTGTTTAAATAAATTAATGTTTTGTTTATATAAACTTGGTAGCCGTTATAGTGACGACGACTTATGTTCCCATTATTATTTCTTTGTTTAATTTGAATATGAAATGCAATAATTTTTTAACTTCAATTTTATATTTATTGAACTTTTAAATCATAAACTTTTAATTTTTATAATTCATTATTTCCTGGGAAAATGATAAAGTTTGGATTATTTAAGTTATTTGTATACATGAGAAAATATTTTCTTCAATTTATTTATTTAAATTTTGTTGTGATCATTGTGAGCCTCATTCCATAACTGAAAATGATGTACCTAAATACTACAAGAGACCATATAAGAGACTCATTTAATAAATTTGTAAAGACGTGAGTTAATTTATGGCTACTATATTAAAGGCTAATATAATATAACTAAGAAGTACGGAATTATAAATGAAAAATATTAATAGAGTGTAGTTGTGAGAGTAAGGCAAGTAAAGAAAATTATCGGAGATTAGCATATCCACATACAATCGGCCTGATCAGCTGAGAGTTTGGAAAACCTAATAACCGAGTAATTTTTTTAAGGTTGTTCGTATGCGATTAACGACGTAATGAGTTTTAATGACGCAATGAAAATATATTATGTATTGTATAGGAATAGTGTCCATATTCTTTATCATGTATGTATGTACGCGAGCCATGTACGTGAAAGTATATTATGGTACAATTAAATAATGATTAATAAAATACTATAAATGTAAAGAAATAAATCAAAATAAAACACGTTGACCTTGACGAACAAATAATGGAGAGATACGGGAACGTCCATTACTGGTATAGCATATAGTCCTCGAGCAGGGTATGCTTCCATGATTGGATGAAAAAATCGGAAGTATCGGGTACTAGGGAACAATACCTTCAGTACAAGTGAGATGTGAACAAGTTTACTCACATTAGTACTGTTGGGGTCATGAGAAGTCTTAAATTTGTTACCCTTGATAATGGTACATAGAGGTCACATCCTTCATTGGATCATAGTGTGAACTTAGTTTTCCTCAGTGACAATTGTTGGAGTCCTTTTAAAATGACTTAAACGTAGACCTCAAGGTTGTGCGCACAACCCAAGGTACAGTTTTACCTTGATATAGTATGATAAAAAAAGTTTATGTACCAATAAAATGAAATGAATGTTATGAAAAAGTAATATAATACCCAAGTAAATGGGGGGCCCATATTTATAAAGTACCCGCGTGATGAAAATCACGAAACAAAATATAAATGAAGTGAATTAATACTCCGATTCCCGGTACCTAATTAATAAATAAATATATAAGGGAAGAGAATACTCAAAGAAATAAAGCTAGCTAAACGTCAAAAACATTAAGAAAGAAAAGAAAGTACGTACAAGAATTATGAAATAAATAAATAAGGCCTGACAACCGAAAACAAAGGAAATTAGATTAGTGTTAGCATGAAAATAACTAACATGCAAGGACATGAGAATAATTAAAATGAGGTAATAAGGGGATCTCCGACAAAATCTAAAAGTGAGATATGTAGTTATTTTGCATTTCTGTATTAGAGCTATTAATGCTACACAAAATCCTAATCACAAGTTACACATGTACCCAGTAACTATATTATCGATCCACATAACCACACGTAAACAAAAAATATTAATCAAAAATTGTAGACACATTTTCACGTACATACTTAATTATTTTACCATATTTTATATGAATATACAAGATTTTTTCATATTTAAATTGATTTATATTTTACATTAAAAAAAATGTTTATTTATGTAAAATTTGTACAATTTTAAACTAAAATTCGGTAATCCAAAGTGTATTAATTTGCTATTTATTATAAGTTTTTTTTTTATTTTCTACAATGAAACCAAAAATTATATGATTATATACTTAAAAAAAAAACTTTTCTTTTCCAAAATTTAATAACATTTTATTAACATACAACATATATTTTCTAATACAGACTTATATATGTGTAATAGTCTATCTTTTTTACAAATTTGTGTTTCAAATAAGATAAACATGTTCCTTAGAAGTCATGAAATCTTAAAAAAAAAGTAATATGTAATACGTTTCCGACTATTAATGATAAAAATAACACATATTACTTGATAATGTAAAAGTATTATAACAATGCAATGTAATCTTAACTATGTAAATGAAAACGTGTTTAATACTATAAATTTTAGACATTTTTAAGTGTATTTATAATAAAACATTTTGTAAGTTATGTTGAAATTAGGTATCATCATACGATGTAATGGCAAACCTTCCCATAAACGTACTTTGGAATTGAAAACAAAAGTGTCACAAATCGCTGACGCGACTGGGATTGCAATTTGTATTTTGATCTGGTAGTTGTTATGATAATGAAAATGATTACATTGCCTAACATAGACTTCTTTTTTCTGTATATCTTAAAATGAAATGTAATATTGTCGTTTTTATATTTATTGAACCTTCAAATCATATGTTTGTATCTTTATAAGGCATTATTTTTTGAAAAAAAAGTAAAGTATTAATATTTAAATAATTTGTATGGATCATGAAAGAAATGTTTCATTAAATATAAAGGTATAAATAAATGAAATATATAACTATAAAATTATAAGTATAAATGTGAATAAATATATAAAGGAAGGCTACTATTTAATGTGAATGTCTACATAAATGACTTAATAAGTAACCGAATAACTGAGTATCAAAGTGTGTTACAGTGATGTGTCGACCAAAATAATATACGTTCGCGAATGTACACCTGATTTTGTCAAACATAATGCATCAACAATGCAAAAATGCATTAAGCCTTAAACATACATAATGTGATTACGGAATTATTATGTACATAGGGGGTTTGGCCAGCCACCCTACCCAAGCCAAGACAATTATTACTCGTATATACATAATTATAATATTAGACTTTATTAAACATTGGCTTTTACTATATAATCGATTATAATTATAATAAATTAGTGTAATAAGCTTTATTAATTAATATTACTTTACCTTAATATTAATTACTAAGTACCAATTGTAATCATTTTAATCTAAATATTATTTTAACTATGCTTTACCCATGTTTACATTTTATAAATTAGAATACTTAGGGATATAATTATTGTGTAATTTTAAATGTTAGTTTTATATTAAAAAAAAAAGAAATGCACGTATTCATTTCTTTTTTTCTTTGGGAAGGAAGGTGTAGTATCTACATAGTATCTATACGTATGTTTGGGTATAATATAAGATATAAACTTAACAATAACGTAATTACAGACAGTCTTACGTCAACACTCAAGTGTTTCATTTCCCTCGTCCTTACATACCATTTTCAGTGGTGTTGGCGATTATCATACTTAGGTTGCTCACGCCCTATGAAATTTAATTGATTATGGAGAACGCCCAACCCCTGAGCTATAACTTGTTTTAAAACTTATAACATTATTTACTACTGACCGTAACCGTAACTTGTTTAGTTGCTCGTTTAAAATCAAATATTATATTCATATTCAATCTTACTTTGGTCAAATAAAACGCTGATGTCTCTATGAATATATTCAAGGAAGTGAACAGCTGCCACGTTAAAAACAGTTTTGTCTGTCACACGCCCGGTGCTCTGTAAGGATGTTCTCACTCGTCGTGCAGATGGCAATGATTTTCCATTTTTACTTTTCTTTACATCTCCATCTATTCAAATAATATTGAAAAACTATTTTACAATTCTCAAATACCACTGGCACTTTATAAAAATTATCTGTTATGATTTTATGAAACAACTTTTTTTTTATGTTCAATACAGTATCATACATATTTTATTCTTTAGACTTAACTGACGACTTTCCTATCTTGAAATCAATTTTTGTAACACCGTCATGACACAATCGAAGATTATAATTCAATTTATTTAAAAAAAATATAATATTTAACAAAACAATATGACATTACAATTGATCAAGGGACACATGCAGCGGACAAGCTGACCAGGGGAGGATCTGCTGTGGAAGCCGTAGGGCCGGTGCCAATTATACCGATTCCCTTTGGTAACGTCCGTTTACTTATACGTAAGCACTTTACTGCTGCAGCATTTCATATTTGCCCTCAGAAGTTTGTTTGTGCAACATATTTGTAACCTTCTTTTTTAAAATTGGCTACAGGTATCCATGGGCTGCAGTAGCCATATATACCTGGTGGTAGCTATTTACTGTAAGTTCGATAGTCAATTCAGTTTTATAAAAAAATATAGTTTGACAATGAAATTCCATGTTGAGCGTGATGGTAGCTATTAGGCGGTAGTATTATTAGGTAGTATAATCATGTGCTAATACTAAATAGTGTTGTTGTAAATATGGTTGTTGTAAATTATAAACAATCAAAGAAACGCAGAAAACTACATCGATTTTAAATGACGCTGAAACCATTGTCATCTATTCGTACAAACACGCAATAACGCACAATCAGGGTTTTAATTGCATATGTGTGCGTCTAGTAGTGAACTTTTACTAATAAAGAAAAAAAGGAGAAAGATGTATGCGTGACGACGTTTTAATTAGTTGAGCATGGTTTAGGGGTCACTCTAAATGTAGGAGTTGAATATGCGGAATTACAGTAATTCGGTTTTTCCGCTAAGTATTGTAAATAATACATTCGCATGTTCAATGAATGTAACACCGACTTCGTAGTTAAATATTAAGAGATTGCATAAATAACACAAAAACATAATTTCTACGGTATTTAAGTTCACCTTATCAGTACCTATAATTTAAAAAAAATATTGGAATTGAATGTTGTATATTTTTACAAATTTTACAACTATAATTTGTGTTATCTGTAATAGTGTATAGTGAGTATAATACTTATAAATATAACATTAAAATAAACTAGTTTGTAAAAATGTCGCTGGAACAAAACGGACTTCAATTTCAATAACTTACTTTCCGCATATTCGGACATAAGCAATCTTGAATATGGTCCTTTAGCTGTACCCAACGAAGGATATTAGTAATTATTGCAACTGCCGTCAATGCGCCTGCCTTCGTGTGGAGTACAAGGCTTAATGTCTATGGTGCACGTTCTATAAGCAATAATTAAATATTATTTTATTTCAAATTATTTCAATAAGGAATCATGCTAATACTAAACAATAAGTACACAGATCGACCATAGGAAATTTTGTCAAATGTACGTCTACGGAGCGTAGTGATTTCGGCCATTTTCTCTAATATGGATTAGGCTCTTTTTCAAAAATCTAGTAGTAGTAGTGAGTAGAACTAGGTGTGTCGAGTTTGGCCTCATTTTGTTAGATATGATGAGAGCCTTCAGGTCATCCTATCAAGTTCAAAGGTAATGAGAGCCTACCTTTGGACTTGATAGGATGACCTGAAGGTGTACCGTAGTGAATGCTGCCGGATCTCCTCGAAGAGTAGAACTAAGTATATGTGCCGAGTTTGGGATCGTTTTCTTAGTTATGATGAGACCTTATCTCTAGACTTGACGGAGTAACCTGAAGGTGTACTTCGGTGAATGCAACTGGAACTCCTCGACGAGTAGAACTAGGTGTGCCGAGTTTGGAGTCGTTTTGTTAGTTATGATAAGACCTTACTTAAGACTGGATGGAGTGACTTGAAGGTGTACTTCGGTGACTGCTATTGGAATTTTTTTACGAATAGAACTACAATTTAATTTTTTATAATATTTTCACGATCATATGAGCATTATTAGAAGTGCACTTTTTGATTTTCAAAATTTTTTTATTGACGTTTGACATAAAATTATCGGAAAAATAAAAGTATAGTAATAAGGTTATTAGTGAAAACTTGTGTATTTAATCTTCTTTAAAAAATTTACGTGTAACATGAGTGCTTAAGACATGCACATTTTGATTAACCAGTAGATTTATCATTTAATGTAACTGACTTTTGAGTCTAACAAAATAAAGTTCCATAGCCATAGCCATAATAGGCTGCAGAGTAGCTGTCTGTATACTATCCTATTCTAGAAGAATGGATACTTTTTACCTTTTTTAAATATCTTTTTCCAATATTCAACTTCATTTATTCATATAACCTTATTTACACAACATTTATAATATGGCGAATGCCATTAGGCATTTTCTTCTAGTCTACCTATGGGTAATATATAGTTCTGTTAAATTATATATTATTTATATTCATTAAAGGTATTTGTTTCAAAATATTTCGCGTATTTTTGTAAAGGAATTCATCTATTAATGTATTTCAAAACCGTGAAATAAGTTTTCATTATCTCACAAAATATACAAATAAATTAGAAACACATCCTTACTTAGTTGCATCAGACAGTTGAAGTTCTTTTAGGCGTCCATTGTCGACCTTTTCGCCACTAAACCGGTCGTAGTGAATGCACCAAATATCCATCCATCAGTCCAACAAATAATGAGGACTAACATAAAAATATGTGAAAAATATTTCTTCATTTTCGAACGCTGCTATCCTAACAACTGCAGACAGAATAATATTTCCAACACAAAACTTGTCTAACTCAGGATGCTATTCAAGGATGCGTTGTCTTTTCCTTCCAATTACATAAACTAACAAAAACAGCGATCCAATTAAGTAAAGAAAATTCAATTTAAAGCAAGCGATTTACCAATATTTTATAAAAGTTTAGAATACTGTAACCAACAAGTCAGATAATTCTTGTTCCCGATTCTTGTCCTCCTCCAGTGTATCGCCAATAGAGGACAACGCCAATAAAGATAAGTTCCCTAAATATAGTGTCATGTATTAATAGTCATATATTTGTTTTTCTATATTTTTAGTTTAAGATATCTATATAGGCCAATGTTATTTACTTTTAAGTTCTTGATACTTACTTACTTACTTATCTTCACGCACAATCCCTGACGGGGTAGCCAGAGAGAACAGATCGCCAAGTGTCACGATCCTTACATACCTCTTTCGCTTCTTTCAGATTCATTATATTCTTCATAAATGCACGTCTAGGTATCCGAGTACTCTTGACCCTACCCTCTTCGAGCAATTTGCTCACATGGTCTTCGAAAGTTAGTCTCGGTATACCTCGACACCTTTTAATATTAACTTTCGCGCTATATATTTTCTGCACCATTCGCTCTTCACTCATTCGCTCAACGTGCCCAAACCACCGAAGCACACCCTTATCAATTTTGTCATCTTTCAAACCTGCCATATTGCGAATCTCTTCGTTTCGCTTTCGGTCGGCCATGGTAACGCCGCACATTTTACGAAGAGATCGCATCTCCACTGCATTCAACTTACTTTTATGCTTCTTCTGGCATACCCAGGTTTCGCTGCCATATAACAAAGTCAGTACCAACACTGCGTTATGTATTGCAAGGCGTGCACTCTTCACTACGCCTTGCCTTTTGACTAACCCAGTCAGGACACCATTGACTTTATTCCCGGCAGCGACACGCCTGTCCACATCTAAATCACATCTTCCATCCCGGCTAAAAGCACTCCCCAAGTATACAATTTCATTTACCTGTTCTAGACATTCCTGATTTACCCATATTTCACACTTCGTTCTCTCTTCGTCCCTTTCAAATACCAGAACCTTAGTTTTATTAGCATTCAAACGGAGACCTTTAATTTCACATTCCTCTTTCATACACGTGACTAATGCCTGCAGTTCTGCCTCTGATGGTGCAATAAGCACTGCATCATCAGCATACAGCAGACAATTTACTTTTATGTCACCCAATTTCACACCCAAACAGTTATCTTTCAGCTTCTGTAAACAGCTGTCGAGATACAGTATGAACAGCCAGGAAGACATGACACAACCCTGTTTTACGCCCGTTTGGACGCTCAACATGGGTGACAGGTCATGCCCTACCCGCACATAGGATTTACAGTCACAGTAAAGAGACTGCACAGCCCTTAGCAATCTACCATCCACACCATACCCCGGCAACAGTTCCCACATTTTCTTCCTTACAACCTTATCAAATACTTTCTCAAGATCCACAAAAGCACAGAAAATCTTCTGGTTAGTAGCCAGAAGCTTCTCCATGATCATGCGGAGAGAAAACATTTGATCCGTGCATCCTCTTCAAGGTCTAAATCCGTATTGTGCCTCCCATAGAAATCTTTCCGATTTCTCTTGCATCCTACGTGTCAAAACCTTCGAGTAAACTTTACTTGCTAAACTGGTCAAGCTGATCGCCCGATAGCACCCGCAGTCAAAATGTGAACCTTTACCTTTATATAAAGGTACAATGACTGCGGATCGCCAATCATCCGGGACATCCCCCGTCCGCCAGCACAAATTGCACAGCAGATGAAAGCTGTCCCAGACGCGAGGCCCACCATACTTGACCATTTCAGCAGTAACTCTGTCTAGTCCCGCAGCCTTACCACATTTCAAACTTCGAATCGCAAGTTCAATCTCTTTCATACTGATGACCTCAGTGTCATCGAGGTCCAGGTCTGACGTACCAGTCACGGCGTCATCCCCGGATCCCTCACTTATATCATCACACGCATACATTTCTCTATAAAATTCGCTCCATTGCTGCATGACGTCCGATTTTTCTGAGAGGACGTCATTAGTTCCCGAAAGCACTTTGTTCAATCTTAAGGCCGTCGCACCACTTCGGGTCCTTCCAACCTCTTTCCAGGAGAGCTTGGAGTTCTCCTTAAAGTTGTGCGACAACCTTTCGTCCGCTTCCATTCTACACCTTTCACGCACTTCCTCAATCAATGCTTTCGTGTGAACTTTCTGCAGCCTATATCTTTCTTTCATCTTCTCTCTCATATCCTTATCATTACTAGAGGCCAAGTAGTCTAACCATGCTTTCTTCTTCTTCTGTACAGCTTCTTTCACTTCATCAGTTCACCATGCATCTCTTCTTTTACTACTGCCTCTTTTTATTGCTCCACACACTTCTTCTGCTGCACTTACCATTTCATCCCTAAGGTTCTGCCATGTTCTTTCTACACATTCTTTTCTGCCATCGATGGTGTCAAGCTTTTCGGCTACCCTCACATGATATTTGTCCCTAGTATCCGCTTCCTGAAGCTTCCAGCTTCGGATGCGACAGACCGACTGTGGTTCTGTTACTGCCAAGTTCTTGATGATTGAAATAAATATGTTATTGTATAAAGGATCAAACATTTCAGTTACACAGTTACCTTTTTATGTCTTTGAGTATTGTTATGCAAAAAGATGTTTTTACTTATACTACTTATACTATTGTACGTTATTAAAACTGGTCGCGTAGTGGCGGCGTAAAGAAATCCACTACGAAATATCATTGCGTCGGTATTGTAAGAGCGACAGACGGAATGAAACAGGAGATGTACCGCCAAGCGTAGCCAGTAAGGCCAATATCGCTTTATGATGCAATCTATGAAGGGAGGCCTATGATAGTGGACTTTTGTATCACTGGCTGTAATGAATAAATAACGTATAACAAAACAACATATAGACAATTATTTTTATAATACTTCATTAAACAAATCATTTAAATGTACTGTTTTTATAACTGATTCACTGATTGTATATCAGTTAAGGACAAATATACAAACACATACTTTAGTATTTACTAATAATAAACTAACAGGTGCTACCACCTGCTTGGGATCCCATAATTAATGAAATTAAATCCCAACCCAAGCGTACAACTGTAAGACTTCAAGATACTATTTATTCATATTGCGTAGATCGAAACAAAAATTTATAATTTTTAATCTGGAGGTAGCCATGGTTAACTATGACATTGGGACGTCATACACCTCAGTCCCCCCCGTGACCATGGGTGCTGGAAAGTGCTCGAAACTTCGGGAATATAAAATAAGTTAATATACGCGATGACATCCGTAAAATTAGTTTTATTTAAACTTTATTAGTAATTCACCATTATAGATATTACAATTTTAGTTGTATATGTATAGTGTAGGGTTTTAGTTAGTGCGAGTATGACATATCTCGTCCTTGCCCCCACGAGGCGAGTATGCGTAGGCATATCCCCATGTAAATAAATAAAGCCAGTAATTAATAAAATAATGTAAAGTAACAGCCAAGCCTAATACGTATTACTGTTTGTTAGCGGACTTTACATGTCTATGAAATATTTTTATAATTTCTCACACATATAGGTTTCCTCGTAGTGTTTTACTTCACTTCCGACGTAACAAGTCAGTACATTTTATTTTCCTTCACAAGTGGCAAATCAATCTAAATTTGCAATTAACAATTTTATCGTTGCCGACGGGGATCGAACCCGGGCTACTTGCGTACTGTGAAATTTACAGCAAGCTTTCTACTACGGTTGCAATGAATGAAACAAAATATTTCAATGTTAATATAAAAACAGTATTTCAAGACAGCAAAGAAAGGTAAGCCCACTTTCACTGTAATCGCCAGACGCCTTCCACGACCCAAAACTCCCGCAAGGCATTTTAAAACTCTATAAATAATTGGGTCATCTAAGTACAATGAGAGAGAAATAAGTTCACCAATTAAAAGGGTTAGGATAGGAAGAGGTCACTTTTTTAAATTCATTTTTAATAATTGTTCAATGAGTTATCGTTAATTAAATACGAAATCGGAAAGGCAATTTGAGTTCTCAGTCTACGGGGACTCTTTTCCTACGAACACCATGATTTACAAGCGGGAAAACCTCTTATGCAAGGCAGACACTTGCTAGAAGACGATCCCAGGGCAAAACCACCTGTCAAGGTAACCACTGTTGCAGGACAAAATAACGACACTACGTGTCGTTATTTGTCCTGCAACACGCCAATTTTTGAAGTATTGAAGCAAGAAAAAAAAGTTGAATTCATCATGATCATAATAAGCTTGAGTATAAGCATAACTCGAAGCAGTAGCACAAAAGGGGAAACCAACGTTTAAGTGCCCAATTGATCGGACAACTCATGGCTACAGTTTTTGCGATTGCGAAAAACTCCATACGATACGAAAGAGAAACGTGTTTTCATGATGCGAGAGTACTATGCTGGAATAATTGAAAAGTTGAAAACGCCGTGATAGAAAAAGGTGGGGAAATTTGAGCAGACTTGTTGCTTTCATTACCTATCCACGTTAAATATTCAAAATGCGCGTGTCGCTGTATCTGCTGTACAAAGAATTAGCTTTAAATTTTTGGAACACCCACCTTACGCCCGAGATTTAGCCTCTCGCGATTAGTTTTTATTTCTCAAAAGCTAAAAAAGTTTTTTCAATTCCCAAGGATTCAGACAAGGAATCTCAAAGAAAACACAATGAAGCCTAATTTCACTAATTATTTAGGCGCGTTTAACATCAACCGATCAATGCTCAATTATAGCCTCTTTGTAAGTCGTTGTTTATATTAAACTGATCTCTAGAGTTTAAATTTTGTTGAAGCAAGAAATATCTACAAAGGATACTACTGCCATTGTTAGGGCGTATTTTCCACCCAATTAAAACGAATTTATATTGTGATTATTTAATTTAATCTAACTCGTAAATTTAAATAGTTTATAAATAGTTTTAATAGTCAAAAGAACAAGTATTTGTATGGCCTACAAATAATTGTTCCGGGTCTGAATGTTTGTCGTCGTGCAATTTGTGTTTGTAAACTGCCTTCACGACACAGGAGAAAGTCCTAGTGTGGAGGTAACGTTTTTAAAAAATTATTATAGCCCTTACTGCTGAACATAAGCCTTCCCCAAGTAATGCCACAAAGCACGGTACTGAGCCACCTGCATCCATCGACTTCTTTTATGTTTTACCAAACCGTCACTCCATCTAGTGAGGGGCCGCCCCAAACTTTGCCTACCGGTACGAGGCTGCCACTCGAGAACCTTCCTTCCCCATCGGTTGTCGGTTCTATGAGCTATATGACATGATGATATCTGCTAGAGTCTTTCAATCAGAGCGATTTTGGATTGGAGAGAATAAAAGCTGCACCTTTTAAACCAATACTTAAAATGTTAAAATCTTTCCAGTGTTATAATAAGACCCTAAGTAGTATAACACACTTTAAAATATGACTTTCAATAAAAAGTAAAAGCCAACTTCAAAAAGATGAAATGAATAAAATAATATCACATTCTGAAGTCGGCAGCCCCGACTTCAGAATCTTAAATTCTTTTATTCTTTCTAGTTATTTGTAGTCGACTTTTATTTTTCATTACAGATTAATTTTTTACCCATTTTAGTAGACTAAGGAATATCGCAATCTTAATATTGTTTAAATAGTTTTATGAAAAAGAGATGAAGTATCCCTTTGTGGTGGTGGTCCTATATGTATATATATAAAGTTTATATATATATATATATATATATATATATATATATATATATATATATATATATATACTTCAGTATATATATAAGTACCTATTTAGTAAAAAAAGTAAAAAAGGATCATCAAAATCGATTTACACTTGTCGAAGAATTGTAAGCCTTCTCCTTTTTTTGTAGACTTAAAAATGCAAGTATAAACAAGAAGTCTCTATAAAAAAGAAGGAGACAATTTATAAACATTTATGTGAATTTTCTTCGAATTCGAATTCGAATACATCCTTTTCGATGTTAGAAGTGATTGAAAGGTCAAAGACAAATTTTACAAGGTTTCACAATGATAAAAATGGAAAAATATCAAAATACGAGTATATATTAAATGCTACATAATATATTGCAAAATTACTCATTTTTATTACTAGGTGCTAGTATTCCCTTTCTGGCTAGGAGTACATCTGGCCAATTAAAATGTAACGGCAAAGTTTGTACTTTGCCTGCTACCTATTTCTTCCGCCAACTAGCACCTCTGTCTTCCGATCCGAATGGTATAGGGAGCCAATATAATAACAGGCTGTGAGGCATTTAATCTTAAACCTCAGAGATGAGAACGCATCTGTAGCTTTCTTTGATTGAAGATAGCTGCAGGTGCAAAGACAAAGTTACAACAACCCTTACAAAAAAGTGGCAAACGAAATTACAGCCTACCTGATAGCTGTAAATTCGTTTGTCACTTTAGAAAGAAAGAAAGAAACACAAACACACAAACACCCACACTCTGGGTGACAACACACACACAGTGAGTGTTGTCACCCAGAGGGGTAGGCAGAGACTACTGACTTCCATTTGGCGCGATCCTGACACACCTCTCTCGTCTCCTTTACATTTCCTTTACATCCATATATTTACGCATACACGCTCGTCGGTTAAGGGTACTCCTAATCTGGCCCGTTTTCAATGTATCGCCGATTTAGTCGATAAATCTTCGTCTAGGGCGTCCCTTCCCGACTTTGCCGTTCACTTCTTTCTACGTGACCAAACCACCGAAGCATTCCTTTTTAATTCTAGTCACAACGTCATCTTGCAAACCACACTTTTCTCTTATCACACTATTTCTCACCCTGTCATTCAGATTTAACCCTAGCATACTACGTAATGACCGTATTTCTACATCCTTTATTCTACTCTCATGCTTCTTCTGCCATACCCAACATTCACTACCATACATTAAAGTAGGGACTAACACAGTATTATGAATTGCCATATGTGCCTTCTTTGACACATTCTGACTCTTCATAATAGCGTGTAGAGTAAAGAAACATTTATTGCAAACATGCCATACACATAAATTAGGCACTTAAATTAAAATATTTGTACACATATCGATTGAAGGAATAACAAAATAAGAAAACAACAACGTGGCAGATAAAAGTATGTATAAATATGAATTACTTTTAAAATACGTTCGTCGTGTGTGTTTTGGCACGTGAAGCAAACGGACCTCACGCAGCTTATGCTGTCGCCGAAACAACAGCGCTGATTTTCAGTAGGCCCATAGAACACAATTACTCTCTGCCGAGAGAAGAACGCCAATTTCATACAAAAAAAAGGAAACACATGTTTCTAAGTGTACACTAAAAGCGCCGCGGTGGACGCCCATATAATACTTTTTAGCGTGAATTTAGAACCTTGTATTCTGTAAATTTCAAACTTTTTATATGAGACAAATTTGAGTAATTTTGGCTGGAGGCTCACAAACCCATTGTGTGAATTCTTAAATTCTAAAATTACTCGAATTTACTTTAGAGGAGTATGTGGGATAAAATTAAACTAAATAAATTAAAAGTTTAAAAAAAAAGGTTTTATTTGAATGCGCTAAAAAGAATAAAATAAACTTTACATTTAAAACTTTTACTATCAACTTATACCGTTATTACTCAATTTATATGATATAAAACCTTGTCGCGAGAATTAAGTTTCTACTCATTTTTACTTACTCGTAGTTAGTTTGAAAATTTTAAAAATTAAAATCAATCAGATCCTGTTTATCTACACAGGTAAATCTTGCGACAAGCTTTTATATCACATAAATTGTGTAACGACGTTATAAGTTGATAGTAAAAGTTTTAAAGGAAAAGTTTATTTTATTCTTTTTAGCACATTTAAATAAAAGCCTGTTTTTTTTTCTTTTAATTTATTTTTTATTTTTAAGTTATCGCTGGATAGGTATATCAGTCTGATCATCTCATTCAACGCATCATTGTTGCAAGGTCGTTTGTCGGTTAATTTCGAACAGTCTATCTCTTCTAATAAGGAGGCCTTGTAATGATTTTACCCTGCGTAAGGCCACGTATGCTTGACCAGCAGCGAAGAGCTTCGACCCTAAGTATACAACGGCATGGTCGACAGTACTATCCTGCATTTTGTGTACTGTGCAAGCCCAACATAATATAATTGGCAGCATTCTTTGTTCTGCAGTGCCGTGTCTATATTTTGCTGGAAATTGTACAGTCTTGGGTTTAAAGAGGTGAACACCGTATTTCGCCGAAGTCTATACGGACGGATAGTATGTCAGTACCACTCATTTGTGCTCTCTGGAAGCAGGGCCATATAATTTCTGTAATATATCCAATGGCACCATTCACCAGACCTTTGGACAGTCAAACTTTTACTATCAACTTATACCGTCATTACTCAATTTATATGATATAAAAGCTTGTCGCGGTCACGTAAAACGTTACTGAATTCTAAACTCTTTAGAGCCAATTTGGAGAACTCGGTTAAAAACTAATAAACAATTATATTAATATTGCTCGTATAGAAGTATAGGATACGAATACGCATAGACATAAATTAAAATAATTTATAATTTTAAAGTAATTTGCTAATTTATATGCTGAATTAACACGTGCTCGGCTTGATTCATACGAATACTTCTAATAGGTGTTTATTATTGATAAAATTGCTGATATTAAAGTGCTGAAACAGTTTACAAATTGCGAACTCAGACATGATTGTAATTTTCGACGTCAACTTTTCGTTCACGGAGTGAAACATTTGTAAATTAACAATTGAGGGAATTTCATCCAACGTGCTCTCACGAAAACTGCAGTGGTGCTCAGATGGACTGACAGAAAAGTAGTCCTAACACATAATAATAGTTAAGTCTCGAGATATTTCTGTTTAATTACTGTACGCTGACAAATCTGTTAAAGATTGTAGGTTTATTTCCCGTCTAACAGCCATATAGGCGTGACGTGTAGCTGCAGTGTAAAAAATATACTATGCTATATCATCAGTGTTGTAACAGGCAACAGAAGGCAACAAACCAGGAGATGGACAGCGGTTGCCAACCCGCCTGCCAATCGATGCAATTATGGCGAACATTTTTCTTCATATGAGGCAATCTAAGAAAGAGGCCAATGTTTAGCAGTGAATTTTGATAGGTTGTAATGATGATGATGAACAACTATGAGATAAAAAGCGTGATCGGAGAGTTTTCGGATTACTCTGCGACGAGTCTTGCAAAATTTAACGCCGTCCACAAGGACAAGGCACTGAGTATAGTTTTTTAATTCGAACTGAAAATTTTTGGGACTTTCAAATATAAATATGCCTCATTAACATCAATGTATATTTCTATGTAAAAAGAGCAAGTCTGTAAACGATGCTACATAAATCATATTTTTCAGTACCGCTATTGTTAGATACAAAATTTTTCGCACACAATGATCACGATGTACTCGTATTGTACCCAATCCTTTGTATGAAGCCTTATTGTCCGCTAACAACTTTGAATCAAATTGTAACACACACTATTCAATATATTATACATGTATAAACATTAACTTAAAATTAAAGTAACTAGCGAACTGAATCATGTAGTGGCGGTGTAAGAATATCCACTACCCACTACTGCCACGTGGGTGTCGTATGAGATTATATATGTATGAGGCAACAGAAAGCCTGACAAGTCGTTCGTATTCAAGAAAACTGTATCGACTGCGGCCATGGAGACCATGCTTGATCATTGACAGCATTGTATTTTTTCATTCAGCAGGAAGTAGCGAGATCAGCTATCAGGCTAAAAATTCTTAACCTGTGGAAAAACAACGGGGTCCCTCATGCAGTGATTTTGAATAAACTGTAGAAGATTTACTTATTCTGAAAAAATGTCAGGATCGAAAGCTGAATGTCAAAATTTAAAAGAAATGACAATTCATTCTGATGGCTTTAAGACAAGATCAGACTAAAACATACATATAAAAATAGTTCCTAAAACTTTCCATCTGAATTTATAGGTATAATTCAAGAGGCATCATCTATCGTGGCTAGAGAAGTAAAGAATAGATGTTCGAATACTCTTCGACGGTACAGGTCTTACAGTACCTGAACAATAATGTTATGAACTCGGTGCTAATATATAAATGTTTCAAACTTCTTGATAACTAGGCAAAGTAAATAACATTATCTTTCAGTGGATAAAAGGCTTAAATGGTTTTACCAGCAATGATGCCACTGATGACCTAGCCCGCAGTAGCTCAGTACGTAAGACAGTTAGTGTAGAAACTACTATCCCACTTTCATTCCGGTATGTAATATCACAGTTGCGAGCCCGCACAAAGAACTTACATGCCCAATCTTTGATCAATCATAAGGAATAAAGGCAAGACAGAGAAGCTTTACCCAATATTAACAGCTGTTTTTACAAAATGCTTTGTTCGTACAAATCTCAAATTCAGACTTTCACAAGCACTCACACTTGGCACGGATCAATTAATAAACATCATACAGATAGTCCTCTGTGCAGAGACTGCATTGAGTGCAAAGAAACTTTCACGTCCTAATTAAGTACTATGAGGTCATCTGATATAGGGCAGTAAGTACCTCAGCGTACTATTATATACTATACCTGGGTTGCTCCCCGAGATTTTTTATGACATAAAAAAGTTATTACGATTTTTCGAAGATCTTGAGTGGCTCGAATATCACCAATTCCTGCGCACACGCAAAATACGGGCTACGTCGTAAAGTTGAGAAAATCAACCCGTATATCACTGTCACTAACTATGGGATAATTAACTTCCAAATATCAAAACATTTTTAGAGGAGTCTATGTCAGTAATAATAAAAAATTGATTTAATGAAATACTTCAAACCTAATAGATCATCCTTACATAAAAAGGCTGCCTAATTATACTATTTAGGTAATAGGATAGCAGAAGTACTAAAACTAGTATTAAAAAGAATAAAGTAGCCTATATAATACATACAATAAGTCAATTTATTTTTTAGCTTAAATAATATTGTAAAAGAAACCTCCTAACAGCTCTTTAATAAGCTATCTTAATGATAGCTTATTAAAAGCTGTTAGGAGGTTTCTTTATTCCTTTACAATATAAAGAAACCTCCTAACCGGCAGCAAAGTATTCCTTTACAATATTTCGAAGCACAGTATATCTCAACAATGTAATCACTAATTATTCAAATTGCAATATAGCTTTGGGGCTTGCAAATTGTACAATTTGTAACGCTTCTCCTCACTTAGGCGGGGAAACTCTTTGGCAGTAGTTTCAAGCTCACTTACAATGTTTTCATGACATGAAACTTAAATGTTTTTATGTTTGAAATGAAAACGTCTTTCATCGTTGATTTAAGGAACGTTTGATTATTTTACTTGGTTTCTAGGAAATAGAACACAACCATTGATTTTTATGTAATTTTTTATTACCTTAATCTTTAATGCTCATTGTTTTATTATAATATCAATGTTATATTTAAGTGTATGCTGAATTTAAATTTATTTAGCAAATTATATGCAAAACAAACTTTTGTATGTATCAGAGTTTGTTTATTATTCTATAATATGTACAAATATTAGATTTTAACTCCAGTGTCGGATATAGAAACTAATCAAAAACATCGCGATGTGCATTCATTTTAACTATTCTACGTACTTTGTTGAATTGAAAACCGTAACTAGATCAGGACAGATCGTAAATTACGTCGACCTTAAATACAAATAAATTTCCTTATAACAGTTCAGTAGCTCAATAAATTCGAAAACGACGCTAAGTAATAAAATTAGATTTATTAGAAAAGACTGTTAAGAGTAATTTTAATCCAAACGTTTGCATAGCGATTTCTTATATTTACACGAATACTATAAATGGAATAAAACTAATTTTACGGCATTTATCGCGTTTAATTTTAGCTTTTTTTACGACGTTTCGGACACTTTACTGCACCCATTTTCACGGGGAGGACTGAGGCACATGGGTAAAGAAACTGTACAAAGGCAAAGCTTCTAAAAGCTGTTAAAATTTTTACCTATTTTAGTAGGGTTGGCACAGGAGGATAAAACTAAATAAACAAAACGTATATCAGCATTTAAATAGATACTTGAGGTAGAATATTTTTTATAAACTACGTCTTCTGAATGTTTTACTTTTATAATTATTATTCTTTAACAATTAGCTGTGGCTTTTAATTAAATGGTAAATTATAAAATTAATGTAGTTTTTTTTTTAAATTATCTATTGGAAAGCACTCGAATTTCATAAAAAATATAAAACCTTGTACACGCTTTAATATTTCACTACCAATATTTACAATGTTTCTATCGACATTCACATCATTATAACCGGTGACATAAACATTGATATCAAATTCGGTTCCATAGATACAAAGTGCCCCAATTATTTAACCTCATTTGCTTACCATGGATTACTTCCTGCACATAGCCTTCCAACTCTGTCTTCAAAAATGTGCTATGATCATATAATGTTGAAAACAATTCACCCAACGAAAGCTCTCGTATGAACTAATGCCCCTACTGATCATTCCACTGTTCTCTTAAACCAAATGTATAAGCCTATGTACCGCAATGTTTCGAAAACTAGGGTTTCCGTAAATTATGTAACAACTCTTGATGAAATAAAGCCCAAGCTTATAAAAATATTAGACATACAAGACCCAACATTGGCTGCTGATGCTTTGGTTAGTACAATTTTGGTGGCAATGAAGAATAATCAATCGATAACCACAATTCCTGTTAGAAAACGCTGTATTCAGCCATGGATATTGCGATGTCTTCCAAATCGAAATCGATATAAATTACATTATAAAGTTAAAAAGAATCCTGATAATCAAATTTTAAAAACAACGTATACACGCTACAGAAATTACTGTCATAAACTTGTCCGGAAGCTAAAAATAATTATTAAAGGAAAATATTGGATAATGCAAAACAATAACCCGAAAATTCTATGGAAAAATATTAAATCAATTTGCTATGTTAATAAAGATCAAACTGACGATACACATAAACTTACAACTATTGCGTCTTCCCCTGTAGAATCTGCTAATCTTATTAACGATCATTTTTCTTGTATAGGCAAAAACTTGGCTGTAAACCTAAAAACTATACCCCTTCTATAGTAAATAATTACATAAATAAAATACCAACCCCAATGAATTCTTTTGCTCTCTTAGATACCGATCCGTTGGAAGTTAATTCAATTATAAAAAACCTCTCTAATAATTCTGCCCCAGGATGGGATAACATTTCTACATCCCCTTACACATATAATTTTCCATATCTACAATCTTTGTTTTAATAGTGGCCGATTCCCCATAACATTTAAAAGGGCATTAGTAATACCCATACATAAAAGTGGAAGTAAAGATGATCTCGACAACTACAGTCCAATTTCTGTACTAATAGTACTATCCAAAATGCTGGAGAAGCTAATAAATAATAGATTAAAAAAATATCTCACAGATAACGACCTGCTCTCTAAAAATCAATTTGGTTTTAGAAATGTAATTTCTACTCAGGACGCTGTGTTAGCTTTGACTGAAGAAATAAGTAAGCACTTGGACTTTGGTAACAAACGTCTTGGAGTTTTTTTGGATTTGGCCAAGGCGTTCGACACCGTTTCTATTCCTATCCTGTTAGACAATCTATATAAATATGGTATAAGAGGTCTGCCTCATGCGCTTCTATCAGATTATCTCACTAAACGTCAGCAATAACTGAAACTTGGTGAATATCTTAGCCGTCCATCAAATATATCTTATGTTGTTCCTCAAGGTAGCGTCCTCGGGCCTACTTTATTTCTAATCTATGTAATGTTCTTTAAACCGTTTCGATTTTTAACTTTGGAACTACATAAGCCTTATAAATTGCTTCGCACTCGCCAGATTTATATATTGAATTGCATCCTAAACACTCATCGACGGGATCCTGCCTTCTCGCCGAAAATTGTTTGACCAATTATCACTTGCAAACCAACTGTTACTATTTTTCACTTTGACAAAAAACGATTGTCAAATTTTTGTATGACAACGTTTCACTTGGTAGAATTATTGTTAAGCTGATTATTATAATGACACAACACGTTCAGGGCACTTATCATTTATTCAACCCTGTCTAAATTAAATAAAAAAATTGTAATAAGTATAGCAACAGAAATTTACATACACATTTGCGAAATTTCAAAGTGCGGAACGAAGTTTAGGTGAAATCGAAAGGAATTGGTTAGGTTAGGTTAGAACATCGACCAACAATGCACGAACCGAGCGAGCGAAGCGAGCGTGCCACGGCAGCGGCCGGCGAAGTGCCAGAACCAAATCGCTTTTGTTTCACTACACAGGGCACTTGAATATGTGCTACATTATAAAAATAAGTATGAAAAAAAAAATTAATAATAATAACAACCTGTATTTAATTTGTCCCAAATGAAAACAAGATTTGCTACTTGAATGTTGGCCTTTTGGAAAGTGTCATTATAAAAGGCAGAACAAACGTACAGTTGGCAACTGTTAGGTTGGGAAATAAAACGAAATTATGTGATAAGTTGGCAAATGATTATTCGGCGAAATAAAATTCTGCGAAACGTTAGTTGGCAAGTGATAATCTGCCAAACAATTTCCGGCGAAAAGGCAGAGATCCCTCATCGACATTTACTTACCTTATATACGTCATCATACACCAAAACATAGGAGAACCAAAATTTGCCATATACCACAAAATAAAACAAAACTTAAGCAAAAAATGCGCATTTCAATCTATATCTCTTTATAATAAATTTAACAGCAGATTGTATATTAACCCCTTGACGTGGACTAAAGTCAAACGTGTAGTAACACAATTTTTATTAACACTAAACTACGAGGAAACTGATCAATTTATTGCTTAATTTTTATACTTCGAACAGCCTCACCAATTGTTAAAGCACTGCTCACATACCTACAACACACACACACATGCACACACATACACACACACATACACACACACGCGCGCGCGCGCGCACGCTTGCGCGCGCACGCACTCACATTTATTATTATATTACAAATTACATTACTCCCTAATGCTAGTGCATGCCTTGCCTTTTTTGCTATTTATTGATTAATATTGTATTGTCTTGGTGGATGAGCGGGGTACGCAGTAATACAGGTTACCAACCTAGTACAGGGGCCCTTGCGACTGCTTTAAATTGTATCATTGTAAATCAATAAATCAGCCGTGTAGTGGCGGTCAAGAATATCCACTACCCCATATCTTCCCGTGGGTGTCGTAAAAGGCGACAATAGGAAACAGGCAGGAGATGTGCAGCAGCATCTTCCTGATAATAACCAAAATTATAATTATATCAAATTCATATTGCATTATAATTTGGAGAAAAAACTAATGCTGCCCATTTTAGCCCGATGCTGGATATTGGCCCCTATAGTAAGAAGTATTTCTCATAATCGTCACGCATTGCAGATGTATCGACGGTTGCAGTATCTGGCAGTTTGTTACTGCTCCCTGTCACCGGTCTGGATATTTTACATTATCTTGTAGACGATTCTATCATCATTCGAATGATGTCTTACTATCTTTTCTCATAGTTGCCTCTTACGACACCCACGTGACAGAATGTGGGTAATAAAGGACTAAAATAAACATAATAAATTTTAAACCTTGACATATTCATATCAGAAATATTTAATTTAAATAAACACGAAATCTATTGTAAAAAGAGAAAGAATAAAAAATTAGATCGAATATACATATAAAATGCCGTCGGCAGATTGTGTGATTCGTCGCTATACAAACGACGCTGTCTGTTTGCAAAATGCCGAAGGCGAATTAATGATGCTTCTAACGTTATTCATTTCACCAAAAGGCATATTAGATAAATGTAAAGTCCCAAATGTTCTTTTTATGATTACTAATAACTAAAGATTATTTTTAATTATATATTATATACTTATAACAGTTTGATATTTGATATCTTTAGTAATTAGTACGATAGTTTGATTTGAATTGTTAGGCGAGATTTTGGCGAAAACGAGATTGCATTCTCTATCTGCAATGGTTGATAGCATGGCAAAGTTACATCAGTTCCCAGTAACTGTTTCACAGTTGTATTATTATTGTATTAATAATTTAATATTTAAACGCATAAGTATTGAAATTAAAAAATGTATCAAAATATTAGATTGTAATTTGCAATATGATAAGTGGTCTTACATAACTTCATGAAGCAATTTATTCTACAATTTCCTGCAACATTCAGAATCTCGAAGCTCAAACTCCTGGAACACAATTTGTAACGCTATTCCTTTCATACGAGTACGTGAAGATAAATTATTATTAGAGTTTGAATTAAAAATCTTTCTCAGATTCATCATTATTAACTCTCCCAATTTCCTAGAAGTG